>JAVKLA010000036.1:13397926-13440099 GCA_034782735.1 Sagittarius serpentarius | reverse complement strand
ACTAAACCCAAAACACAGCGCTGTACCAGCTACTAGGAAGACAATTAACTCTATCCCAGCCGAAACCAGGACAGTAGTATTTTGATTAGTGCCTTGGTTGGCTGGTTGACTAAATTACTGACAATACAGCTTATTCTCTTTGTAGAAAACATAAAATCTGGAGAGGCCACAGTCAGAGGACAAGATTAGTGGTCAAAGTAATCTTAACAAATTGGAGAAAGTTTGAAAAAATTGATTAATTTAATTAAGCATGTATGCTAAGTCCCTTTCTTTGGTAAGACTAATCAACTTATTAAATACAAGGAGAATGACTGGCTAAACTTCAGGTCCACCTGAAAGGATTTGAGACTTAGATCATACAGTGAACATGAACCTGAAAAATCAGGTGTCACAAAATTAAAAAAAAAATCATACAAGGTGTATAAACAAAATCTTGTGTGTCAAACATGATGCAATAATATTTCTTTTCCTCTCAGCACTGCAATACTGCAAGCACATGGGGGCAACACATTGCAAGAAAAAAACCCACAAAAGTGGATAAATGGGAGGGATTGATTTACTAAGTAAGACACATTAGTCTACAGGAAAAAAGAACAACCCAGTGGAAAACCTGGAGGGAGAAACAGAATGTTCTGTTCTGTGTGGGGTAGGTAGGGGAAGTAATAGGCTTACATTGCAGCAAGGGAAGCTTTTAACTTAAAGGACAGGAAAACTTTCCAGTTATAAAGGTAGTTGAGCCATGGACTGAATTGGTGAAGAATCTATAGCATCTCAGTTGTCAAGGTCCTCAGTTTAGTTACCCCAGAATCCTGAGTGTCAAGGAAAAAGACTACAGTCCCTTTCAGCCGTGATTTCTACAAAGAATATGTATCTAAGGGATAGATATGTCTGAGCTCTCTTGAATTCTGGAGGCTGTTCTAGCAGGGATGCTCAGTAACTGACTTGCCTGTACAATTTGCCAGCGGTCTCACTAGATTTCTTGGAACTAATACAAATGTATTAAACCTGGGAAAATGGTGACATATGTGTGGAAGGATTTTTTTTAAATTAATGCTTTTTTAGGTAAAAGCAACCTTTTTTTTTTTACATCCTATATAATCCAAGTTTTATTGTTAGACAGTGCTTGTGCACTAGGCTCCCAGTATCACTGGTGGTGTATTAATGAATGCTTTTAGTGCAAACATCTTATCATCAGAGGGCAGAATGAGATTATGCCATAGGAAACAATACTTGTTTAATTTCAGAAAGGTAAAACGTACGAAGTTAAAAGTTTAGTCATTGCATTCTGGTACAGCAAAAAAACTGTCATAGTTCTGCAAGATTTCGCATATTTAGTAGTATTCAGCCATCTTGTGTCAGTTCAGTCAGGTTTTTATTGCTGTTAGAACATTACATTTGTTTCTTATTGCTTGTCAGTTGTTTTTGAACTTTTTGGGGGAGGAGGATGTTAACAAACACTGTTGTTCTTTTCTTTAGACAGATCTGGCATTTAAACAAAAGCAGAAGGAAGAGCAAAAGAAACTTGAGGAGATGAAAGCAAAGGCTGCTGGAAAAGGGCCCCTCAGTAAGTGAGGTGCCATACTGATAGGGAAAACAGAGGGCTTGCTGGCTTCAAAAATTTAATGTTTTTGCTTGACAAACATAAAAAGGCATGTACCTCTAGGTTATTTAACATACATCAGTAAGTTGATGGCAGGTGCAGATAAGTAACAAATAGAGGCTAATTTTTTTTTTCTCCTTCACTATGCAATTTCATGCCCGAATTACTGATGCAGGTTGTGGTTTAGCAGGTATAACAGTGTGTCTGCACGCTAACCTATTCTGGTGGGATGGTGCAGAGACATTTCTACTCTTATTTTAGCATACCATCCTTTTCTTTCCAGATACAGGCTTACATGTAGGCTTTGCCACAGTTCTGAAAGTTTAACAAATCCAGTACTTGTTCTCTTAGAGGATGAATTTCTTCAAAAGCAGTAGATTCCTGACAGAAGAAAAAAAAAACATGACTGGAAATTAGTCTGGCTTCAACCCTTGTGCCTAAGTGACTGTAAACTATGCTGTGTCACAGAAGAGTTTGCAGGGTACATCTTGATGGTGTGTTGAGCCTAGTCTTTATCTCAGATAGTGGTAGAAGGAGATAGTGTTAATGTGAGTCTGTGCACTTGCCTTGTGCTCCTCCAGCATTTGCAATGATCAGATTAGAGATGTTAAAGGGTGCACCCTGCCTATTCATTCCTTCTAGGTGTATTTGACCTGTGGTCCATTAATGTGATTAATCACTTTTCCATTCTGTGAAGACCATTAAACATTACACTTTGCTTCCTATTCCAGAAAGACCTTTCCATCAATCCCATAGCAACTTAGATTCACTAACAACCTTTGCTATGGAATCTTGTCAGATGCTGTTTGAAAATATGGAATCCCCTGGATTCACTTATCTATATACTTAACAATAACCTCAGGAGTTCCAGCAGGTCTGTTTACAGGAACGTTAAGTTTCACAAGTCTGTGTTTATCCATTTGCTTTATTACAGACTCTGTTACAGAGATGAAGGTCAGATTCACTGGTGTATAGTTTCTCAGTTCTTTACAGAACCCTTTCTATATCTGGGAGCTATGCTGGCAGTCTGAGAGTCCTCTGACAGAGTGGCTGTAAAGATGTTTCAGATCTTAGCCAGCAGTTCTGCATTTTCATATTAGAGCTTGTCAGTGTTCTTGGAGGGAGTGCTATCCAGTCCCACTGACTTGGGATATTTCTTATTTATTTATCTCAAATTGATCTAGCTCCTCTGATTTATTCGTGTACAAAAAATGTGCCAGGTGTGGGACTCAGAATGTTTTTGGTGTTACAGACTGATGCAAAACAATTCACTGAGTCTCTCTTCTGTGTCCTTAATCATCTTAAACTTTTTCTGTGCAGGGCACTTCAGCTTACAGATTTTTTTCGTAGTTCCTGCCTGCCATTATTACTCTGCCTTTTTCTAGACTGAATTTTAGTCATCTGGTCCTTGTCCAATGCTTGCCAAAGCAGATAGTGATTATTATGTTATTATGGGAGGGCTAGACTATTCCCAAGAGCCTCAGCAAGGCAACACTGTTAGACTCATATTGCAATGTGAAGTGTGTTGACCATCAGTCCTTGCAGCCTGTCTTGCTGTAGCCTTGCTATTCTTTTTTCCTTTCCACTGGTCATACATGACACATGCTGTAAAAAACAGTATTTACAAAAAATGCCGCACTTGTTGCTGTGTTAATATGTTGTGTTCTTTCACCCTGCTTTAGCCTCTTCAATAACAGGAACTGCAGAGAACAGATAATTCCAGAGAACTGGAATTCTCATAATTCCAGTACCTGCTTCTGCAGAGCTTTCATCCCAACTGAGGGCTCTGGTTGCTGTAGGGATATCAATGCTTTTATTCCCTTAGCCTTGAATTTGACTTGACCAGACTATACTCCTGCTGTATAAGAAGTAAACAATGGAGGGTGTCCATGGAGGAACACAGGAATTGTTGAAATATTTAGTTCTGTCATAGATTTATGGGGCATATTTGGTTCCAGGAGAAACTTGGTTTCTAATGTTAAGTAATTAATTCAGAGTAAAGTTCGTGGGATCACAAACACAGAAGAATAACATGTAAAAACAATTCACCAGTGGGGATCTGAGTTCTACAAGCAGTTTAGCGGGGATTTGATTTTATGAGGTACTGAATTTGTAGCTAAACTCTGTAGCAGTTGTCTAACCAGTTGTCTTGTTTCTTTTGGCAGCCAGTGGTGGAATAAAGAAGTCTGGCAAAAAGTAGTTTCATCAAACTGCAGGGTAAGAAGTGATCGAGTTACTCAATGGACCTGCAGACTTCACAGAGTCATGAAAACTATCATTTGGGAAACATTGTACATTTTGTTTAGTCAGAATAAATCTTTTTTGTTAAGATGTGATATTTTGTCTTTACCTGTAGGTTTTGTTTTAAAAAGGGCATTACAGTTTTATACTGGAAATGAAACTTTTACTGAAGACCACTTGTGACCTTATGCAGCGTGAGTGCATCTGCTGGTCTGGTAGTCATTTGTGAGAACAAATTTCAACTTCTGCTCTCTTTTGACAATGGGAGTCAGGGCCTGAGTGTTAAAATCTGCGGAGTTTTAGTCTGGAGGCTGAGGTTTAGCTGCAGTTGTCCAAGATGTGGCTGTACCAGCGCATGCTTTCGTGAGAGCTGCAAGTTTTCTCTAAACAAAAGGTTGAGTTGTACTTCCGCTGCCAGGAAAGTGGTTACCTTAGGGTCAACCATTATCCAAAACAGTACTCCTTTTCATATGACTACTTAAGTACACTGTGGTGCTCTGCCCTGTAGTCCCAGTGGCTGCTGAACGTACATTTGCCTTTGTCCTACACTTTGTTTTCCTTGAACTTCTGTGCACTGACAACATCACAGCTCCTTTACGCTCACAGCAATGCCTTTGGCGGGGAGAGAACAGTGCTTATGGTACTATAACTTAATTTTTGAAGTGAACAGCAGTAACAGTACATGGGGTATGGAAACTTCAAGGAAGGAATACAGTGTTCCCAAGGTAGGAGTTTAGGGGGAAAGAATTAATGTAGAGCACTTCTTACCTGAGTGAATGGTAGTGGTGGGATACAGACAGCTCCCTCTGTCAGGAAAGGCACCTATTTGCTGCAAGTGGGGAATTGCTTCTGTGAGCACTGAGGCACTGACTGCGTCTGTGGGGAGTGATGTGGTAAACCTGAAGACACGTTCTGGGCTCCTAAGGAAGAGACCGCAGATGTTGGTTGTCAGTGCACAAGGTGCTACTACAAGGGTTTCCTTGTTAAAAAGAGGTGTTTCTAGAGGGCTGGGGGCGTTACCTTCTGAGGGTGACCGTTAATCAGGGGACACACCATTCTTCCTCTTGAAACGCAAGGCAGGGTAGGAAAGGCAGCTGCCCTCGACGCCTGGAAAGGGGGTGGCTCAGGCCTTCCCCCCCCGCCGGGGGCTGCGGCTGCTGGGGGCCGAGCTGCCCAAGGGCGGACACCAGCGCCCTCAGCGGGCCGGCGCGCGCCCAGGCTCTGACACCTCCCCGCCCCGCCGTCAGGCCGTGGTCCTGCAGGCGGCCGCGGAGCGCATGCGCACTGCCGCAGCTGGCATCCCGGCTCTCCCAATACTGCGCACGGTAGACGCGCTCCCGCGCGCACCCCCGCCCCCGCTCACACCCAGCGGCGCCGGACGAGGTCGCTGACGCATGCGTACTGACGACGGCCGCGCACACGGCGCTGTTCCCTCACATCCTTTTATTGCAGGCTTGCGCATGCGCATGGCTTCCCGCGGATAGTCCGTCGCTTCGGGGGCGCCTCGCCTCTCCGGAGCTCCCAGAGCGGCAGCGCAGCCCGTCTTTGCTGCCTGCTGCTTGGCAGCGCCACCGCACTACGACTCCGCGGAGCTCCCACGCGGCTGCGGCCGCCGCTGTCTCGGGGCCGTGCCGGGGCAACCGGCCCGGCTCCGCCACCGCCCGAGGAGCGCGCGCGGGAGGCCGCATTGCGCATGCGCGCCCGTACGCGGGCCGTCGGGCGGTGTGGGCGCGCCGGTGGCGCATGCGCCGTGTGCCGAGAAGCTCCCGCCTCACGCCGAGGGCGGGAGATCATCCCCCAGCCCTCGGGCGCCCTCTCCCCCAGTCAGAACATGTCTAGTGGTAAGAAAGATGCTTGTCTGTAGGGTCTCAGCTTGTAATCCTGGGCTGCCTGTTTCTTAACATCGAGGAGCCAGGCCTCCCCAAAGAGAAAAACTTCCCAGACCTTTGCCTGCAGCAGGCTGCCATCACTCCTGGCACTATGTGTGAGAAAGGTGTTCTCCAGCGTCTGGACAAGGTCTTGGAGATGAGTGTTAGAGCAGAAGTTAGACACATTTTGTCATGTTATTCCAAAGGACCCCAGTCCTCTATTTTTGTGGCACAGCATCCCACCAGCTCTAACAGTGCAAGGGCTTATGTAAATAGTTTTCTGAATGCCCTCTGTGCAGAAGTTAGGTTTCCATTTTTTGGGGAGCTGGATCTTCTAGAAAACAGCATAGTGTGATGACCCCTTTCTAGTCTAAAAACATGCCTGTTCTTTCAGGCTTTCGGTGAATCAGCTTTGGTGTTAATTTGGTGGGCTTGGAGAAAGTAGCCCTGGATGCTGTCAGGGAGAGGATCTCTGGTGTTCCTGTATGCTACAGTCTTAAGGGTGCAGCCATCGTAGTGGTGCAGCTAAGGGAAAGGAAGGGAAAATGTCCTTGCAAACATCAAGGGAGGTCTGAGGGTAAGCAAAATGAGGGAAGAGATTGTTAAAACAAAAGATTAAACTGCTTGTTACACACCCGTGGTAGACTGGCTCCTTAGTGTCTCTGATGAAGCTACTCTGGCTTTCTTACCTGAGCACTAAGATATTTCACAACCAATACAAGTAAGTTTAGGTGACTTTCACTGGTCCAAGTGAAAAGAGCACCTAGAGCAATACAGGGTAAGCACTGGATGCTCTTAGCACCTCAAGATAAAGGCTAGAAGCCTCTGAGTGATACAAGTGGAAGGATCATTCTCTTAATTCTGGACACAGCTGCAATCTGAGCTGGAAGGCTGGGTAACTGCAGCAGTTACCGTCATACAACACTTCTGTCAGTAAAAGCCCGTGTTACCATAAACATACAGAAGGTTTCAGTCACTTTGCACTTAAAGGTCAAAGCACATCAATAATTGAGTGTGGTCAGGGTGGAACATGATCAGGCACCTCTGTGTCTCCAATCATGACATGAGTTAGTGGCTGGGCTGGCAGCACACCATCAGAGCAACATTTTGCATTGCCTCTGGATCCCTCTCTTTAAATGAGGCTAAACTAATTTTAAACTTTCCAGAAGACTTATAGGGGTTATTTTTCTTCCTTAGATGCTTCCTAAGGATAGTATTTACTTCTCTGACTGTGAGAACAGAATTTTATTTGGTTTCATTAGAGAAAGCAAGCAAAGCACTTTCTTAATTACAAGTAAACTTCCAGCTAGAACTGTTAAATTTCAACTGAATTTTTATGAAAGGTCAAGTTTCTATGGCCAGCTTGGGGCCACATCTTTGACACAGGGGTAGATTAATCCAATCATCTGGATGCTAACCAACTCACGGTACATTTTTACATTTGTTCTTGCCTCTGTTTAACCTCTAACTACTTTAAGATGCAAAGTCAGTACCTTGGGTCTTATGGGTCGAGGTTGGACATAAATTTTAGGCAAAATTTCAACAGAACAAAAAAAGGGAGAGGAGGGAAGATCTTGGTCCAAGTTTACTACAAGATGGGAGACATTAGGGTCTAGCAGGACTAGATTTCAACAACTCTACAGCTACTGATAGAACTGGTATCAGGATGAGGCCTCTTGGACACCAAAGGGCTTGGAGAGCCATTTGTATTAGAAATGGTTAATGAGGACAATGTGATTGATACAGTACCTGCCTCTGCATTACAGAATTGCAGACAGATACTTTTTACGCCTTCTAGCAGCCTTAGCTGACATGCTAATAGTTCACAGTCAGATCCAGATCCCTCCTGCCCTCCAAGTGGGTAAAAGTCAGCCTTTGGTGACATGGAGAAAGCTTCTGTCTAAAGGTACTTCTCTGGAGATCAGATTGAGTCATACCAGCCAGATACAGCAGGTGACGGTTGAAATTCAAGCATGCTTGAATGCTTTTTGCATTTTGGACAAAAATAACTTGCATATCAGAAAACTATTCACACAAAGATGTAGGCCAAACCTGCCTTACATATGTTGCCCAAGAGCTAGGGACTGCCCCTGGCTCTGTGCAGAACACTGAAGGCAACATGAGCCACCACTGGTACCTCTTGGTGAAGGGCTCGGTTCCAACACATGAAATGCAACCATAGATACAGTGTGCCCACTATTCTGTATTCTCAGAGAAGAGTGAAAACACAAGCTTGCTTTCCTTTACTTACACCAGTCATACACTGATGGTGGCAGATCTTTGCCAACGTAGCCCAAGTGCACACCCACTTTCCGCTGGTGTTGAAGTAGGTTAACTTGGGGGTGGCAGTTTAAAATGAGGAGGAAGAGGGAATAGGAGACAACATCCTCTAGATCTGGCCAGAATATGAGAGAAATATAACCTTGGCAGTGTATCAACAAGCAATTGTTTGCCCCAGGAGTTACTAAATGGAATGAATGAGGTTGCCAATCACAGTCAAGCTAACTTGAGGTGGTCTGCGTGAAGTAAGAGTGAAGCAGATTGAATAGAAATGTGTGCTCCACAGCATGAGAGAATATGCAAAAGTGTTTCAGCCAAAAAGCAAAACAAGCAGGAAAGAGACCAAATGGCAAAGTGACAGATCGCTGCTGTGGGAGAGCTGTTCTCAATAGGTTTTAGTTTAATGTAGACATTGAACTGCCTTCCTGGCCAAGAATCCTCCTGTGTTTAGTATTAGGCTGTGGAAATGAAGCTGAACAAAGGAACACTTTGATCATATCTTTTTACATAATGCTATGTAATAAATGGCATTTCATTCCTTAGTGCAGCTCCAGCTCAGTGTTAAACTAACAACAATATAGCTCCTAAATCACATATATACATAAAATTACCCACAGTCTGAAGGACACGGAAAAAAACAAAGCCCAGAAGGCAGCAGGAAATGAATTCAATGATTAAAATAGTAGCGGAATAGATGCTAATACTGTTTATAGGGAAATCCATCAAAGGGTATGATTGCCGTAATGAATTCAAGTTGAGCTCTAATGTTTTAAAGTACTTTGCCCACTCTGGAGTTAGTTCAGTTCCAAGGAAATCATACCCCACACAGAATGACTTCCACATCCTGATTCATGTGAGGTCTTAAACATGAAACTTCTTTAGCGTAAGTCAGCCAGCCTGGAGAACTGGGTTTGAACTTCTGCTCTGCCATGGACTTGCTCTGTGACCTTGCTTAAGAAGTTTTGCATTTCAGTTTTCTTCTTTCCGCAAAATGGGGACAGTGATATTATCTTACTTCAGAATAATATTCTGAGGCTTAATTAATAAATAATTGTAATGTACTATGATTCTAGACTGAGTGGCTAAGGAAGCGTGAAGTACTCAACCCAAAACATACTAAAATGCTTCACTGCACTGCCCAGAGAGCTTCAAAACACTCTGGGGAGTCTGTCATGTTTTTATGTTCCAGTTGATCCTCCCTCCCACAGCTACCTTAAACAAACAAAAAATTAGAAAGAGGGACACAATATAACACAGAGATAGAATGGCAGTTCCAGCACAGAGCTCCTGGGTCTAACTCAGCATGGACTATTGATTCCTTTGCGGCCTTTAGCAGGTCCGCCCATCTCCATCTTCCATTTCCCTTTTCTCCAAAGTGTAATGGTACCATTTGAACTCCCATCTTCCAAGGGCATTACAGTGGTTTCTAAGTTGTGACCTTTCAAAGATATAAAACATGTCTGGTTTTTAAATCTTTTTTTTCAGTTTCTTTCAAACAGCAGAATCGCTCCTTCAGTCTGATCTTATTTGTAGGAACCAAGAAACTATAGTATTATATTCTTACTTGCTATGAAATTTAAATATGGATTAGTTAAAGCATCTCTGGTCAAAATGGATTATTTTTTCAATAGACTTCATAAAATACTTCTCAGTGCATTACCTGTTTTAGAAAGCAGTGTTTCTGAGCTGGAAACCAATTCTACCCTGCCTCACACATTGAAATTGCCCATTACAGGTGAAATCTTTATTTCAGTGTTTATTCCAACATACAGCTAAGCTGCTTTGAGTCCGAACTTAGCATTCACTCATGTATATAAAAGTTACATCATTTGAACAAACCTTTCCCAGACTGACGGTAGGAAACTGAATGAGGTCCTTTATTTCCTGTGCTAGTGCTGTAACAACCAGGCTGCCCCAATTAGTTAGTTTAAACATGACAGTCACTTTTAAAGTCACTTCTGTCACCATGTCAGACATGTTCCTGTACCACTTAAGCAGGAGGACAAAGGTGGTGATCACCCCAGTAAGGCACAGCAGTGAAATCTGGTAGTGGATACCCAGGAAATTTACTCAAAGTGGTCTGGTACCCTTAAGAAGTAGTAGGGTCTTTGCAAGTAACTCTAGCTTAGCAATTAGCTTTTGCCTTGCTTACTCTGTGGGCAAACAAACACTTCTTTATGAAACATTGCAACATTTAACATCAGTTTCTATGTACAAGTTCAACAACTGGTGGCACTGCAAAAAGACTGGTTTCCTAAGCAGTCAAATTTGAAATTTGTGTTTTGGCCACTTCTTACCTTTGTGGAAGAAAGCTGCTAAAACACAATGCAACTGTTTTAAACTCAAAATTAAATCTGAAGTGACATAGCATTTGAAAAAATTCTTCTCAGATCAGGGTCATCAGAGACTACTTCACTGTTATTATGAAATAAATAGCAGAAAATAGGTATATACTGGCAGAATTTCCTACAGCACATCAGTAAGACTAGACTGCCATCTCATGGATATTCACTAACCCAAGGTTGTACCAACTTTGCAAGGAAAAAACCCGCTTTCACATTTGGTAAAACCAGATGGGTTTGTAACATCTTCCTCTTCCTTTTACTCATTAGTATATGATCATTATTTATTTTCAGATTCTTTATTCACTCTGAAGAGTTTCAAGGAAAGGAAGAAATACATGCCCTAATGCCACATGCGACAGCTGAATTCAGGTCAGTGTCAGCAGCAGCAAAAACAATGAGCTGCTACTAAGCCTTCTGTGCTTTTCAGGTGCATGTGGCAATTAACAGTGCCATACTATCCTCAAGTTCTAGGTCTGTTCAGTGAAACAGAAACCCAAAGTTATCATAAAGCTCCAGTCTCTTAAGCATTTGGTAAGGATAAAAGACTAGGGTATGTTGTGGCTTTAAAAATGGTACCACTGGTGCTCTTGTGGTGTGTTATTCCTCCTGTGAGGTGTTATTCCTGCTCTGCAAATTCCTGTGCAAAAGCCAGATACAGGAAAGAGGAGAGATGGAAATGTGTTTACTAGCTGAAGTTAAAACAGAGTCTGGGGACAGTGAGTGTGTTCTGCATGCCGCTAAGTTTGCTCAGTTACCTTGAACACATTGCTGTTCAGCAGGCTTTGCAAGGCAGCCTGAGATCCGACTGAAGCACGCAAGAGTAGCACGTTATCTCTGTCTCTTTGGCTAGTTCACTATTTTGTTCAAATGTTCACTGTTTTGACAGTATCGTAATTTAACTTTAGACAATCTATGAAATTGCCCATTCTAACCTGCTTTTCTAGGTCTTACCCATGTATGAGCTTTTAAAATACAAACTAAATTACTATCTAAATTACTTTCAGAAATAAAAATGTCCTACGTGGTAAACAAGTGTTATTCTCATTTACTAAGATTCTGAAATAAAAGCTTGTTTGGTAGAGGTTGGTCTGCTTTTATAGATAATGACTGCTATATCACAGTTTTTGGAAAAAAGTTTTAAATAAAATAAACCCATAAATGTAACAGACGATGCAAGAAAAATGCATTTGGAGAATTATGAGAGCGTTTTCTAAACCAGTAAGACGGTAATTTCAGGTGTCAAGACTTCTACTTTAGTGAGGTGTTTATTCTTAGTCTAACCATCATTTACTGATTTCTGCAACGCCTCTCTCCACTCTAATTTGGTTCACAAAATTATGACTTATATACAGACCTCAAGAATGCAGAAGCCATTACGACCATGTGAACTACTCCCCACCACTGTTCACTAGATAATATTCTGCACTTCCTAAAGGTAGGAGATTAAGTACGTAACAAATTTCCTAAAACTGTTCTGTATTTAGCAGCAGAAGGCCTGTCATTTCAATACTGTTTCTACGTATCACTGAACTTGTATCATCTCCGAACCAGAAGCTAGCTGGGGAGCGACAGAGTAAAGGAAGAGTTAATCTTTTGAAGGAAAGCCACGAATATACCCCAAAGTTCAGGTGTAAGTGGCAGAGTTAAGATGAAATATGTACTAAACTAAACTAAGTACTGCCAAAAAAAAAAATCATGTAATTTTAATAAAGGGCGGGGGCGGGGGGGAGTGGAACAACAGGGCAAAAGTACAGCTGTGATGTAAAATAGCTTAGGTCTCCAGGAGATTTATTTTGGTCTACTTACAGGAACTTACTTTTCCCAGATGTGGGAAAACAATATTCTTGCCGAGAAGATAATTCTATTTCAGTTCTTTCAATCACGATTCTTGCTTATCTTTTCACTCAGTTCAAGTCACTTGTCTGTAGTAAGACAGCATATCATCTAAACTTTGGTAAAGTGGTTCCTGATTTTGAGTGTCACTGCTGTTGGTCTGCACTGATGGTGGCACATCTTGAGCGCTACAGCCACAGGCCTGCATTGGTGGCGGCACATCTTGGGTGCTGCAGCCACACGCCTGCATTGGTGGCGGCACATCTTGGGTGCTGCAGCCACAGGCCTGCACTGGTGGCGGCACATCGTGGGCGCTGCAGCCACAGGCCTGCATTGCTGGCGGCACATCGTGGGCACCATAGCCATAAGCCTGCATTGAAAATGGCATATCATGAGTGCTGTAACCATAAGCGTGCATCGGTGGCAGCATACCTTGAGCGCCGTAGCCATAAGCCTGCATCGGAAATGGCATATCATGAGTGCTATAGCCATAAGGCTGCATTGATGACAGCACATCTTGAGTGCCATAGCCGTAAGCCTGCATGGACGGCGGCACACCTTGAGCAACATAGCCATATGGCTGTGCTGATGGCAGCATATCCTCATCATCGCTGCTGTCATCCTCTGATGATGATGGCACATCTTGAGTGTCACTGCCACAGGCCTCTGTTGATGCTGACTGGTCTTGAACATTGCTGTTGCAAGCCTGCACTGATGGTGGCACACCTTCAGGGCTGCTGCCGTTGGCCTGCACTGATGGCATCTGTTGGTTTTGCGCTATCTCCGTTTCCAGTTTTTCAGAGCTTTCAGGACTGTTCAAATTCTGACTTCTGTAATTATCATCTTTCTTTTGTCCCATAAAGTAATCAGAAGGTGGTGCAAATTCTGGATCTCGCTCATCTCTGAGTTCTTCCTGTTTCTTTGACCATTGTCCAAACATCAGTTCTGTTAGAAACAGGGGAAAATGGCAGATTGAATATAGATTTCAGGGTCTGAAGATCAGTCAGAAAAGAGGGAAAACAAATTAGCAAACAGAGAAGATGCAGCTGTGAAAAGCCATTTGAAGTTACTTTTCCCTCTAGTATTAGATTGCTGGCTAAGCTGTCAGTCCACTTTCTTTACAGAGCAGGAACGAAATCATTGAGCATTAAAAATAACCACCATCCTCTATATAACTCATTCTAGTCAATTCAAGATCCTTTTACAATGTGGTCATTGAGTATGAAAAATGGCTCATTAGGGGTGAATCAAAATACAAACTAATCAAAGCATTAAGAGCTTAGTTATTAGAAGATGGAGATGATGAGATTATCTCTAGTGGGCACACGCAAAAACCAGTAACTTATTTATTTCAACAGAAGTGGTAGATATTCTAGTTATTATGACAGCTGCCGATTTCTGATTAAAAATAGTTCTGAAGTACTGCAATGGAATGACAGCTCAAGATCCACCACACTTAAAAAAGATATCCCCAAAACCTACTCCGAAGGTGTCTCCCAAACTACTCTCTAAAATCAGTAAAATTCTTTTCAGTATTCATGTCTATCAAGACTTCAGTAAGAAATTAAGTAGAAAATTTTGATACAGAAAGGCTACACATTTGTCTGATGTAGCAAAATACAGCCCCAGTCAGAGCAGGACTTCTTCCTTTGCTTTGGTAAAAATATTTAAAAAACCAAAATAGCAAGGAGGAAAGCACCTAAGAGAGCAAGCTGTTTTGTTTACCCCTTCTTATACTAATTTAGATGCTTGTGTTACCTTTATGTTCAGTGAACCAGTTATTTTACTTCACATTTTAGAGTAAGCTGTCCTCTGCTTTCTGAGTGTAGTATTTGTTGCGTAGTACAGTGCTGCTTGGGTGTCAATCAGATACTAGGATTCCTCAGAGGTAGGAGAAAACCAGTGTCAGGCAGGAGAAAGATTTAACAGATAGGACCTGGAAGTTTTGGTTTTTAATGGAACCACAAAGTTTCCCCTCACAACGATGTTCATTAACTGAACACAAAGAGACTGTGAAAAGTAAAAAGAAGCTGGAAATATCAGTATTGCACAGAATAGGAATACTGCTCTTATACGAGTACTAAAAAAGATGGACATTTACGTGCTTTGCCTATTCCTTGTTTGCTTTTACTCGGAAGTCAGGCATCAGACTACAAGAATGTGCATGAACTTAGATTAATGGTGCAAAATGAGTTAATGGGTTTGGGAAGGATCTAGAAGACAGCCATCACTTGATGTTGTGACAAGGAAGATGCTTCAAGGTGGGACATTGGCACTGAAGTAGTCTCTGCTTGCATCAGTTTTTAGTATTGTCCTGTACCTGTTTCAGTGTAATACATCCTGCCGTCACATAGCACAAACTACAGAAATACATCAAGAAAAGATCCCACTGAAAGACAGGAAATCTTATGAACTATGAAATTTTTCATTCTGACAACCTCTCTGGATCATCCAGAAACGGAATTACTCATACACAAGAGAAAATTACGGGGACATTATAGCAGCTACTAGCACTAAGGCATGCCTTGTCAATCACTGCACTGCACACGAAATAGTCATCAATACAACAAAGTATTTCATTCCTTCTCAGTCTTACCGTACGTTGTCACAAAACAGAAATGAAAGTAGCAGTGTGCACACTGCTTCCAAACAACGTTTCTGAATCTACATTTTCTTACCTTTGCCTTTATCCCACTCTCGGACATAAGGCACACCAGGCTTTGTATCTCTCCTCTCCTGGATGATAACCTCTACCTTTCTACTTGCTGCAGTAACTCTCGGAGCTTCTGGTTCTTCAGTAACACCTTTCAACTCTATGTTACAGAAAGAGATAGTAGTTTTTGTTAGTAATGGGATAAAATCTGTATGAATTTCACAGGAGGAATAGGAAGCAAGAGTTATTTGCATTTATAGAGCTCATACTAGTGATCTAATTTCATTCTAATAATGAAATGCATCAGAGTGGGGAGGTGAATTTTTTTTTTTAATTACTGCATATTAGTTCTGAAAAGATAATAGGTAAGCCAGATAACTAGGAAGTGTATCTACCAAGAGATACTTCATTAGCTTTCTAGTTGTATCAAAAAGACTGCTGAAAATCTATTGCCTAATAACCCACAAAGGAATGTGCTGAGTATTATACTGAAGGCAGAAAATGAAGTAAAAATAAGAATATTAGCATGTTATCTCCATTTCACTTACTGGAGAAAACAATTTGCATTCTTATTCTTCTGAACAACAGTAACAGTTAGCAGTGGCACATCAGTGTTCGTTTCCAGAACACTTCACAGTTAATCCTTTGCATAGAATTCTGACATAGTGAAGTATTAGCTACATTTTACAGTAGGAGACAGACAGTACCAGTGACTAGTAGTGTCATAAGGGAGACAGCACAGAGACAGGATTAGAACTCAAATTCATCATCCTAAATCTTAAAGTCAGCGGTATGTCCAATTTACAGACTGCACTGAAACTGCAGGAGTGTATATTATATGATATCAAAATGAACTTGTTACTACTTCATCTTAAAAAAAAAAAAAAGGCCAGTAAAATTTCAGCAGCTCTAAGCCCAACTGGCATAATTAACCCACACATTTCCTCTGTCAGGTGTGAATAAAGAAAAGCCTACAATCTACATATCACATTTCTACCTTCGTTATTAAGCTATTTCTGCCGTGATTTCATATCTACACACAGTTATATGAACTCTATCGTTAACAGTTATACTAATTGTATATATAGAATACATAATACTAATATATTGAATGTTCAAACCTAAATCAATTAAGAGTATGCCTGTCCGTCAATCAAGTACAAGATGAAATAGAGAGTATTTAACTTAAAAAGGCAGATCATACCTCCATTCTCCAATTTTTCTGCCTCTTCCTCTAATCCAGCTTCCCTTAATTTCTTAATCTTCCGTGCTCGAAGTTTAGACAGCCTTGCATCTAGAGCTGCCTTCCTTTTTTCTTTTAACTGTTCACGTTTAGTTCTCTGATCAAGTGTCTTAACAGCAAAGAAAAACATGAATTAATCTTCCTTTGTTACTATAATCAACTACATATCTTCTTTACTAAACAACTAAAAGCAATCCTTATCAAGTACCATGCTTCAACAGGGACAAACAGGCCTGATTTTTTTTTTTTTTTGAGTCAGCTGCAGGCATCACCTAGTATAAGATTTATACAACAAATCAAAGACAGTGACCACTGAAAGTAGGATGCCCTCATACCCCAATTAGCTCTTTAAACTCGCACCTGTTCTCGTAGCATATCCAGTGTTGCCCGTTGTTTATTCCTAAGTTCTTTGTCACGAGAAAAGGCAAAGTAACCAACACCAAGCTGTCTGGCCTCTGAAAAGAAGAAAATCAGTAAATTTAAGTTACACTTAGTTTATAATTGACAGTAACTACAAGCACCACACACCCTGATTTCAAGCATGGAATTAATCCCAACAACATACACCACATTAATTTTAGATGGCTAAAAAGGTCCTGTTTCAGATGATGCATGAAGTAAAGTTTCCTGAAGGAGAACACAGGAGGAGGTAATGAAATCTGAAAAATACATTTGAGAAAAATACAATTTGAGAAAAAGTAAATCTTGACTTAGGTACTGGTAATTAGAATGGTTATTACACACGTGGCTTAACACATACCTACACTTTGCCATACAGGCACAAGAAGTAACTTTCTCTTGCTTCTTCTAAAACTAATCTCTTTGGTGATATAAAGATAAGGGATATAAAGTATGGAAGTATACCATTTTCTCGAATGTCCTCATAATGTATGGGTCCCATGGGTTTTCTCAGGGCTTCTTCTTCTTCTTTTTCCCACTGCTGCCTCTGAAGTTCTCTTCTCATGTCTTCAGATAATAGAGTATTCCCATCAGGACCTTGTCTAATTAACAACAACAACAAAGTTAGGGATTACAGAGCAGAACTTACCAGTTTTATGGTATCAAACAGTGAAAGTACAATTGGGTCTGATCCACTACTGCAGTTTTTACAAAACATAGATCATTGTAGGCACCATTTAGTGATGCAACATTGATGACTATCGTACATGGTGAAGACAGAAATACAAAACTACCTCTGAAACAAGGTATTAGTAGACTTGTTATTAAAAGACTTAAACAAAATTATATCCTTTCTCAGAAGTTTTTTAAATCATCAAATCGCAGAATGGGAGATGAAATAATCACTTTTATTGGCATTTGTTGGGATTCTAGCAATCACATATAGAAACTTTTCAGATTTAACATAAGAAAATGAAAGGTATTTGAAGTAACAAAAAGCTAGCCATTAATTTAACGTAGAAGTCCATGCCAAATATCAATACCCAATATGGGAAACATTTTTGTTTTTTCCAGAGAAGCAGCAGGATCTTTTTCTTTTATTGTCTAGCTAAAGCTGTTTTAGCTGACCAACTGTCATCCATATCAATGTACAGACTGCAATTTCAAAGCACTCATGTTCTCCCATCTTATGTTTAAAATACAGAGAACACACTATTGAGTTGTTAGTGTGAAAGAATTTTCACTTCTGCAAGAGTAAGGGCTCAGCTGAGGTGCCTTTAGATTATTTTCTGAAAACAATTCTCAGTGCTGCCATAATTTAACAGAAGAGCTGTTAAACAGCTGCTTAACAGAAGAGGAAAACCAAACAAATGGAGATCTACCAAATTCACTTTGAATGTCATGATGAATTTGGAATTGCTAAAAGACCATCATCAGTTTCCAGGTTAAACAGAACCAGCAATCACTTCTCTGGCATTTTCTGGAAGGTATAATAAAATACAATTTCCATACAAGGACCATAGTTTCCAAAGATGCATCAAATATCTGAGAGATTGCTAAGTCAATTTATGAGAACTTCTCTCTGCAAACTATGCTCCGTAAGTGATGTTTTCGTTCTGGTCAATTTTTACATCAAAGTGTCCCTTAGTAGTTTATTAAAAATTTCATTTGGGCTATCATTTCATCCCCATTTCATTGGCATATCATTTGATATCCATGGTCTCCATTCTTTTGCAATTTAAAACCAACACACCAGCCATGTATTTCAAATGGTCAGCTGCCAAGGTGAAGTAAAATAGAAACCGTGGAATACTATCTGAATTTATAATAGAAAGTTTTGATAAAATCACAGTCACACACAATCGCTCTGTAGCTACCCTGTCTATTTTTTAAGGCACAATATTGTAATCATCAGAAGACTGTGTAAAGTAAATCTAGAGAAAGCAGCAGCATCAACAATTCTGGATTGAGAATTGGGTAAAGCACAGCCTGTCTTCCGTCTCATTAAAAATAGGTATGTTAAATACTGCAAGGAACATGCACTTCCATTAGAGAAATCACACCTTTTCCCTTGAAGCTCCTGATCCATTTTAAGTAGGCTTGGCAAATCCTTCTTCATACAGCGTCTAGATCGGCCCAAGAAATCAACATAATCAACCCTATAATGAAAGCAAAGGAAATTTGATGCAGAACTTCTATTTGCAGATGTACAGAATTCTTAACGAGAAGACAGAAGCAGTGACACTTTCCAAAGAGTATTCATCACCTCTCAATCTGTCCATGTGTGACAGTTTCTTCTACCTTTCAATTAACAGACTCACAGGTTAAGAGGATACATTCTGAACAGGGCATATGACAGTTTTATCACAGACATTTACTCAGTCTCCCTTTAGGCTGGCTGTTTGCCTTGGCAATAAGATGGTGTAAAAAAAGTTAAAAAGTTAGAATGCCATGTAGTTTTCACACAAAAATAAAACTGAACCTAGTACTTGCTTCCCATGGTGAAAATAATGATGCAGCATTGACTTCTTGCAGATATGAAATTGCTACAATGTATTTCAATTATCAGTATAAAGCTCATTTAGAACAGGCTGATAGCGTTCATTCAACTGCCATAACAAAGGCTGACTAAAATGCAAGCAAAATGTTCCCTTGAAGAACATACTGTGCTTCTTATTCAACTCTTCATAGTACTGAACACTTAATTTACAGTTGTCGAAAAAGCCGTTAAGAGCTACACTTATTATTCTGTAATGCTAGAAAGTTCTTTAGCATCAAGCTGCCTCAATTATCCCATTCTAAAGAATATTACATCTGAGAAAGTATGACTAGCAATCTAGTTCCCCAAACCCAAACTTTTACAGAACTGTGCTTTTAGTAAATTAAGACTTTTACATGATTTCTAAGGATATCTACAGTTTATTATATACTCAGTGCCCTTTGGTTTTTATTATAACGTAACATCGGTAGAAAAAAAAGTCTGCATTCTCTATAGTAAAGATGTAACTATGCCTGCAGAATAATTAGCATTAATTATGCTAGCACCCAAATATCCTCACGGATGGCCTCATATGGCCTCACTGAGATGGACGATGTATTAATAATAATAATAACACATGTCACTGAAGCGAGATGCAGGCAATGATAGAAAAGCACCATGTGAACAGTAAAATGTACCAGTTTATATTTCTGATACTTTACGGTGATGACAGCACAAAGCAGTTTGAGCCCATTGCTCATTGAGAGTTTCATCTTGAATATCTGTAAGACGCTGGTAATGGGTATATCTGCCTTTCCAACCTAGCAGTCTTCTGGTACTCTGCTGGATTCGTTCTCCCAATTTATTCTGAAACACTGCATTGCAAATCTTATCTTGGCCTAATAAACTGGAGAACGGCAGCGCTCTGTTTCATTATCAGTTACTGCTGTTCTAAACTCATTACCAAAAGTAAAATCTCTGTTCCATAAGCATTTTAAACAAATGGGCAAGGAAAACGTTTAGTCAGACTGGCTTCATAATTATTCCTAATGTCTTGGATGAAAAATTAGTGGTTACTTGGAATGTCACAGAGAATTGTCACAGACTATTTGCTGTGCTGCAGTTAAACAGTGGAAGGAAGGCTGGAAAATTGTGTTCTTTTTCCAACTGGAGCTTCTCTCCTTTACAAGGAGGTCACACAACGAAAAACAACTGCTCATTTTGTAAATCACATGCAATTAGTGAAGGGAAGGTGGATACAATAAAAACCCCAAGATTTGCTAAAGTTCATTTCAATTCAAAACATCAGAACATAAAATTGTATCAATACTGTGATCAGAACTCCCATAAACTATGCAAGAAAATAAGAGAGGATATTACAATGTGTCACTTATAGTACATTTCCCTGATTGATATTTCTCAAAATCCTGGATGTAGATTCCATTGCAGTGTTACCTACATGGAAAGAAAAGTAACATGAAGGACTGTCTTTTAATGAGACATGAAATGAAAGAATGTTGCCACCTCTTCTCAATATGTAGTATTAACCAAAAAAAAAAAAAAAAAAAGGTGCCACTCTACATAATTAAGAGAGTAAAATTACTTTCTCATGCTATTGTCAAGAAACAAGACTAGTCAGGACAGCTTAGCCCAATCAGTAGTACCAACCATTCTTCGTCTGGGTCCTCAGGTGGTGGTATTTCCATTTGGGGTTGAGTTTCCTCATCATCTGTCTCTTTTTCTAAAGTCTTTCTAGCAGCTTCGCTCTGATACAGTTCCTGTACTTCGTGCTGTTTGTCTATGATCTTCTGAGTAAAATCCACTAGGTACAAATCCTCAGTTTCTTCATCTAAGGCAGAAAATCGATTCTTAGAGAAAAGCCATGAAAAGAACAGAACTGAGCACAAAATCAATACAAAATAGCCACAATCAGCTTTTCAGCTACCAGCAAAGCCGTTGACCACACTATTGGGGAATACTTAAATCTCATTCAGCCCCAAACACACTTGGAGCTATAAATAGGCTCTACAGTGATAACCTCTATTTCTGAATAGAAGTTTTAGCGTATTTTAAAGCAATTAATCGTTTGTGTACAATACAGAAAAGGCTGCAGTCTTTGCACTAAAATATTCTCTGCTCATTAACTACTTCAGAAGTATAGGGTTTGTTACCGAACAGTTCAAATACTTTTTTGATGCTTAACATTTGGTGTGTTGGCAGTAGTTAAGCAGTCACTCGAGTACTTTTCTAAAAAGTAGAGAAAAGTGGTGGTGTCATGTGGACAAAGATGGACACTAGTAAAGAAAACATTGTAGATTAATCGCAAGGAGATTTGGATTCTATTTTAATAATTACTTCTTGCAGGGGACTGAATGAGTGAGAGAAAAAAGGGACAGATCAGAATTCTCTAACCCTATTAGCTGCATGACTGGCATTCACGTATGGACCAGCCAGACTCCTCTCCTGCTCCTCTTCTTTTCATAAAGGTCCAAGAATTAGAATGCAGGACAGAACATCAGCAATGCAACCCAAAGATTGCATAATGGAGAATAAATTTTTGTTTTTCGAAGATTCTGTATTGGAAAAACAGAATATATTCCACCCACTTAATGCATGAGTGAGTGAAACAGGCCAGTAGTGCTTTACTAGGACAGGCTGTCCTTCAAAAAGTAATTTTATTTTCTCTAGTACCTATATTTTTCTCCCTTTCAAAGCAGAATAACCCACGTCAATCACTTTGTATAATAACTCTAAAAAAATTTTCCCATGCTAGAAGACAAGCAGTGAATAATTCATTGCATAGCTGCTGTAAATCACCAGACAGTCAGAAATACCAACTTTTAGGATGAACTTTACAAACAAATTATATATATTTTTAAAACACTCATTTAGACTAGTTTTGTTCACCTGGAAAGTCGCCTTTTGTCATTTTCTCGTACAGCTTTGCTTTCTCTTCTAGTTTCTTCCTGACAAAGAAAAAAAAAATCCCAAAGATTGCAATCCTACCAATTTCAAACACCAAGTTCAAAATGACTAGTTCAGCCTTAGATAAATGTAACGGGAAAGTACCAGGAGTGCTTGAAATGCTTACTAGAAGCTGACTTTATGCCTGGTTTTTGTTTTGAACCTTAACTGACACTTCTGAAGATACATAGATATTCAGTTCCAGAGTACAGAAAATAATTTTAGCAAAGTTACAGAATTAATCTTAAGTGTAATTTGTCAAGTAGGCAGGAACATGACACAACAAGTATTCCACCTTTATCTAACTGCTACGGTCTGTCAGATAAATACTGGAAGCTAGACCACTATTTGCAGGTATGAGATACTGAAATACCGTTTCACAGGAGAAAAAAAAAAAAAGAAAAAAGACAGACATAACATGGAGTTACACTTAATCTTAGAAACTGAAGATAAAACCTTAGCTAATTTCTGGAATGGGAGAAGACAACTTTGAAGAGCAAGGAAATGCTTAAAGAAAAACAGCAAATGGCTTATAAATTGCATTTCCGACATATATCTTATTGTACAACTGACCCATTTAGAAGATGAGGTAAATCTTGCAAAAAAGTAAGCCATTTTCTGTCAAGTCCAAGAAACGCTTTGCTATAGGATTCTGATGTATTGCTGTCCTGGCTTTTAATTTTAAAGATGACTTTCAAAAATCAGTAACCTGACATAATTAGCGATGATAATGTGAGGGCAGGTATCCCTAGAGCATGAGATTGCTGGGATGTAGTTTGTACATTACTGGTAAAGAGCATGGAATTGATACTGGTCTTACTGGTTGGTCTAATGAGAACTGCTGGTCCAAAACATGCATAACTTGCTTTATGTGATTTTCTAAACATTGAAAAACAAGTTCTACAAAGCATTCTTTTCTTACACAGCCTAAGAGTTACCTTGATTTATCTAATATATGCTCCTCTTCTGTTTTCTGCTCAACATCTTTCTCGGCTCGATTTGCAACTCCTGTGTTTTGTTTGTTCCAGATGCTTGGTTTCTGTGGAGTACAATTTTATAACAATAAATAAATAAACAAACAAATAAATAAATATATTGAAATGGTAATGATTAAAAAATATTTCAACTCCATAATGCAAACTTTGCAAATCAATCATGAAAGACTTTGTAAATAACATCTTAACCATGTCTGAGTTGAGACTATACCTACTGGGCTGTAGGATGCAGCAGGTGTGTCCTAAAATTACACAGATTGCAGTGTGGTATGATAGTTAAGGACAAGCTGAGAAGTGGGGGAAAAAAAAAAGCACTCAGAAATCAGTCAAAATCTATTCTGGCAAACATGTTAATGTTAAAAAAAAATTAAGAAGAATAATCTCGCTGATTACTAAAGCTATAACAAAGCCAAGAACTGTTTCTATTACCTTCATACCTTCATTTTAGATATAAAATACAATCAGTTTGCCTGTGTACAGCGTAACACTGTAAATGCTGCACGTTCTTCAAATATGGCAGCAATACTACATTCTACTACTATACAGCTACAGAACGAATAAAAAACAATGTGCAGTAAAAAGTAAAACATCAGAGAGAATTGTGTATTTGTTATTATACACTACGACACAGAGGAACAGATAACAGCATTTATTAAGAACAGCGTCTCATCCTCCATTCTTCAGAGAAGCATACAAAATCTTGGAGAAAAAAAGAAACATCTTTTCCTATAGTTACAAAAGCTGTGGCTCCCCAGGGTGATTTAGATGAGCATAAGCATGAGATGTTTTCTGCTGTGCACAATAATCTCACCTGGAAATGAAATTTGAAGAACATCCTCATGATGTAGATTTTACACATAGCTCTGAGTATTTATTTATTTAAATTGCAATATGAACTTCCTTACTTTAAGAACGACAAAAACAACAATGGAAAGATATTTCTACCTTATTAGAAGTTTTGGGCTTTGCAAAGATGCCAGCATCTTTCAACAGCTTTTCTTTCTTGAATTCTTCTTGCTTTCGGAAGAGTTCTGCTTTGAGATCTACCAACTACATCAACAGCAAAATAAACAAATAAATAACCAAGACGTATCACATGCATATACATCAGTTACTGTAATAAAGTAATAATGGCATTTTTAGTAAAACAATCTGGCATTTACAGTTATATGAACATTTGATTGCATTTTTATGTGGAACTTTGAAGCACTGATCCAATCACAAAGATCACTCTTAAGTTTACAGCAAACAATATACAAAAACCACAGAATGCAAATTATGATTAGGGATTTAAAAAAAAACCAAAGATACCCTTGATCCTTTGATACATAATTGGAAAAAGAGACATAATCCCATACAGGTTTTACCAGCCTCCCAATGGCAAACAAATAGAGAAGGACTAATGAAATAACACTACTGAATTTGAAAAGGAAACTTCTAACCATTAGATAATGAATAAAATCCTGTCTCAGAAAAGAACTGATAAAAGTTTGCTTTTATAACATATATATACACACTTTCCTACTGTTTTATATACTGTTTCTATAGTTTGAGATCTTCTTTCTTCTTTTTTTTTTTTAAAAGAAATATGTAAGTAGCATTGTCATCTATGACCAACTCCTGTCTCATCTTTTATTAGGAAACATCACCAGCAGGAATATTGTCTTGAAATTACCTTAAAAAACCTAGTCTGGAAGAGTATATTGTGCCACTTTTCCTGCAAGTGCTACAGAAAACAGATTTCACGGATGTACATTAAATCAAGAAAGTGGAAGGCTTTGGTATTAATATTTGTCCCAAAGACTAAAGCATTTGCTTTTCAGGTCCCTGTAACAATGATGCAGTGTGGTAAATTAACCCCTCTTCCCCCACTCCTTAGAAGCGATCACGCAAAAATTCAACGTTAGGTATTTCATGTGCAACGACCCCCCGTTTACATTAACTGTTTATTAGGAAAGATGAAGCGTTTGGCAGCAGCCCCTCGTTAACAAACCGCTGGCGAGCGGGGAGGAACAGCACCTCGCCACGCCTAAGGGCCGGAGGGTAATCTGCCAAGACACGGACCTCCTGTTCCTTAGAAAAAAATCAGGAAATAAACTCACATTTCCCTGTCGTGCCCCGATTTTATCGTTACATCACGAATGGGGGCAAATTCAGCCCTGGCACACTCAGATTACGTGGCCAGGAAGGCGAAGGGGCTAACTCCCCCACCCCCCACAAAACCAAAATGCGACTTCAGAACGCCTGACGCACGGCGTTACAACATTACCCCGTAAACCAGCATCTGCTTTAACGAGTATGCATTTCAGTGGGCCGGGGTTAAGGCGGGGGGGTGGGGGGGGACACAAAGAAATCCCCCGCAATGCACTCCCTTCCCTGGAAGCGGCTCGTAGCAGCGCGCCCCCGGCCCGAGCCGCACGGCCTACACCGGGCGGGCCCGCCCGCGGGAGGCCACAGCTGCGGGTAACAGGGCACGCCTGGCTTCCCTCGCACCGTTATAAGCCGTTTGCTTCCTCCCGGCCGCGGCCAGGTTCGCCCACTTACCGAGGAGGCGGCCACGTCCAGCGGCTTCTTCCTCCGGTCCATGGCGGCCTCCGGCAACAGCTTCAGCCGGCCACCTCCTTTCCCGCTTTGCGGCCTTACCGTAAAGCGCAGCGACAGCGGGGCGCTATTGCGACAGCGCTGGTGAGGACAGGCGGGCCCTTCCCCGCCGCCATGTTGGGGAGGTCAGGGGAGGGTAGGCGGGTGGAGGGGGCGCTGGGCCCTGGAGCACCGCGCCGCGGTGTACGGCCCCGGCGGTACCGTTGTCCCCCTTGTCCCGGCCTCGGTCAGCCCGGAGCTGGCTGCGTGCTGCAATGACAGGTCCTTCCTACCTCACAGCCCCTTGCTGTGAGCAAGCTTTGCTCAGCCTGGTGTGGCTTGTTGGTGGTGAAGCTCTCCCAGCCTGTGGCTTCCCTGGCCGTGTGTGAAAACAAGGGTTCCTGGCAGGTAGAAGCCAAATTCTTCAGGTCCCCTATTGGAAATGCCCATGTGTGGCCTGGGGGCTGGAGCTGCTGCTGTCAGTGAGAGGGGCATGGGGTGCTCCGGGGCTGCTCTGCTGGGAAATGGCTGTCGTGGCTGGAAATGAAATGGGGCTTGGCAGGAATGCAGGCCAGCCCAGAGCTGGGTTTGGAGCTAAATGAAGGAATATGTGGTTGCAATTTGATATCAACAATGACAACCAACCAAACAGACAATCTCTGTCCTGGATTTGATGCAGGAGTGGTACGGAGATGAGAACTGAAATGCTGCCTGGAGCTGGAGACAGCTATGTCCTTCCACACTAGGCTGGGTTTAGCCCTGTGACCATTGCCCTCTGGGTTGCCTTGTTCAAGATGTTTGCTTGGGACAAAGTGCTGTGGCTGTCCTGCTGTCCTTGGCCTTCTGCCTGCACGGATGTGTGCTGAGAGGGGTGGGAGTTAATGAACCACAGCTTTGCAGGACTGATGAGCGTGGTCCATAATATCCAAATACAAACCCACCTATATGTGCTCTGTAACCTCAGAGATCAGCACAGGTGGCTCCTGGGGAGTAAGGTTCAGTGTTTTACTTATACTGGGTAGCTCATTGGATCCTTTATCATCCCCGTGAAGAAAAAGGACTGTCTGATAGGTTTTAATTCAAAGTGCTTCTGAAGATCATAATTATTTGGAGTTGCAAGAGGAAGCTGCCTTTCACTTGTCTTTATTAAAGTGGAAAAATATAAGGTGCTTCGATGTTGTTGCTCGGCAATATGACAGCTGATAGAAGCATCAGATACAGTTCTTTTGATTTTTGAAATGTATTGCTTTTGTGTTGGGGAAGATGGGTCAGGCCCATATTTAAATAGTTTATGGACACAGAATTGCAAAGCTGACAGACATGCTCATTTGCAAGTAAGCTACACCTGTATATTCCAGGGAGTGTGAAGTGTGCAATTCAGAAAGAAAAATTTGTGGCCCTAGTGAAGCTGTCTTGCTTTTGGCTTTTTGAAAGGAGAAGGGAAAATGGTGGGAGACAACAGATACAGAAAACTGCAGGTCATATCAGAGCCATAAGGTTTACTATTTTAATCTGCAATGGAAGACAAGAAATGAGCATTATTGAAAAATAGGACAAAGGAATGAAAACATCTGTGCTGTTCTAATTAAATCTCACTTCAACAAATCATGCATTGTTGCCTGACAAGACTGAGAAGAAAAAGCAGCCCAAACCCATCCCCAGGTTGGTTCTGACTAATTCCCAGCTTTTATTTGGAGGCAGTGTCTGTGTGAGAGCACATTTCCCCCCTGAAGTGTGTTAATTCTTCTCCACATTGCTCACATTCTACATTACAGTGATAGGACTCGCTTGCTCACCCATCAGGGTTTTCAGTGCTGTAGGTGTTGAGCACTTTCAGGAGCTCAGGAGTATTTTTATATTGAGATTCTCATAACATGAAGTGTTCCTGAAGAGCTGATAGTCAGGCTTGGTCCTGTGTACCTCTCTGTAGCTGCAGGTGGAAAAACACATCAAGAAATCTTGATCTCTGGAAAACTTGGTCTGTAAAATATAATGGCCACTGGCTAAGCTTAACATCTGAGGCTCTGGGATAGAAACCCTACATGACCAGTTTTAGAAATGTAACACTAGATAGCTGTAGAAGTACTTCAATGCTTCTTTATATTTTCTGACTGAAATGTAAAATGATACAAATGCTGAGTCTATTTAGGCTACTACTTTGGAAGCCACTTTTTTACCTGTCATCTCCCCTTCAGATCCCTGAAACCAGACCTTTGCTTGCAGGATTTCTTATTCCTTGGCACTGCCTAAGCCCCTGTAAGGCTGTTTGCAGCTCCTTACTGCATTCTGTCCTTGCTGCATTTTTCCCTTATGACCTGCCCATATCTCTTAGCAAACTGCTTGTCACACCATCCTGATTTTGATTCCCAGCAGCACTTTTCTTTACAAGTGAGGGTCAGTTTGCTTGTAATGTTAGAAGCACATTCTCCTTTTCCATATCTACAAACCCATTTCTTTGATTTGCTCCTTCCTGCACTCTCTGGTTTTGTATTTACTTGTCTAAACCATGCTGGAGCAGCACTCTTTCTGTTTCGGATATGCATAAAATGGCTCAGTATCTTTTCAGCAGCCCTCTATGTATCAGGTGTTACTTGGATAGTCTTAGGGGATATGTGAAGATAGGAAGAGACCCTGGAGGTGTCAGCATCTCTCTTAAAATGTTCCTTTCTAGTTGAGGGCGAGATGCATGACCAGGGTTGTAAGGAAAAGCTGTGCTACTGAGTGGTTACATGATAGGATGCGGGAAAAGGAATTAGTCTTTGAAACTGCAAGCTAGCTCATGTTGCTGTGAGCGACGATTGCAGAGCTGGCACTTCTGTGCTTGCAAGAAACAGTAGATTATTTGGTTGGTAGTAAAGGTCTGGCTAGACATGCCTGAATTGGGAATGAGTCAATCAGTGTCACTGAGGCTGTATATAACTGATGGACTCGTGCTATGAGACAACCTTTAGCTTGCATTCTCTCTCAGCATCAGCAGGACCAGCAGGCAGTGAAAAAAGCAGACCTGGGCAGAGGGGAGCACCACGCTTGCTGGAGCCGTGGGGTTGCTCTGTGTGCTGTTGTGCTCCCCTAGGTGTGGGACTGGGCACTCTAGCGTGCATCTGGACAGAGGGCTCTTGGAGCACTTCGTAAATGTCGGTTCAGTAGTCTTGTATTTACAGTCTAAGAACTGACAAGCTTTCACACATATGGTTCCCTCAAAAAGGCTTGATGTCAACTCTAACCTGTGGAAGGCTGTTCTGGGCATTTTTTTTAATCCAGCCCACAGGCATTCATAAAATGCCAATGAGGGAGGGGGAGCTGGAATAAGAAGATTTCCAAGTTGTGAAGAAAAATCAGCTTAACTTAAAGAAATGAGGTGAGGAAGGGGAGGAATCTGTCTCTGTGTATAGTACAGACTCAGGGTGGCTGTGCTATGCTTATTTCTTATGGGGAATCTGTGAAAGCTGTATAAACTACCATGTCTGGTCTCAGACTGCTGATAGCCCTGAATTCCTGGGGAATAATTGATTCAGCACTTCTCATTAATATGCTGCTCATTTTAGCATGAGGCCTAATTGTGTTTACTTCTACAAAGCTGCATCAACACAAAAAGCTTGTTTATTACTTTTGAAGAAGATGGGGGGTCGCAGTGGATTGTTGTAAGGGGATTTTGTATGAAACGGTGATGTTTCAACATTGTGTAAGGCTGGTGAGAAGTGCTGCACAAACTTGAAATTAATCAGCTGCAAAGCTTTGGTGTGGACTTCTCCTACACCCCCCACCAAAACTAGACTTACAGAAGCCCAAAACCAAATTATATTGATGTTTTGGGGGATTTGCTGTTCTGAGACTGATTCTCTTATCACAGACACTAAGGTTTCATCCTAGCCTAAGGCTTTGATGTTCTATCTTACTTTCTACATCTTGGCTTTAAGATGAAATAAAACTGTGGGCAAATAACAGCTGGGCATTTTGTGAGATAAGCCTTAGTGCTAGGGCACTGTGTCCTCACACACTTTTATAGCCACTCGACATAAAGCAACTTATCCATGTTTCTCTGAGGGATGGAGAAATTCCTTCTGTTTTTCTTTTTTTCAGGCTCTTCATCTGAGAAGTTATCATATGAAAGAATTTGTGCTATGTCAACAAATACCTTGTTTAAAACAGAGCAAGAATTTTTTTGCTTTCCATAGTTTGCATATTCTTCCTTGGCTAGAATATTAGTTTGTTGGATTTGTGTGACTTAGTGTGTGTGAGGCCACAAATGACTGTGGCACAAGCAAAAGAGTAAACTAATTCTTGTGACATAAAAGATCCAGAAGTGTTTCTTTCCTTCATAGCAAAGATTACAGCTCTTCCTAAGATAAAGTTCCAGCATTTATTTTTTTTTTTTTTTACTTCTGTATAGTTTCCTAAAGGCACCTGAAGCATACCCTAGGTTTTTGTATTTTAGCATTGCATTTACAGAAACGTTGAATTGCTGCAGCAAAACAGACAAACGAAAAAACTCCACCCCAAAACCGAAAAAACCCTTTGGTCAAGAGTCTAGATGGACACTATGAACAATTTTTTTTCAGGAAGACTAAAACTTAAAATAATTTGTGGTGGTTTTCTTTTTTTTTTTTTTTCCATGATCCTAGGCAGAAAGTCACAAACAGAAGTTGTGCATAATATTAGTGTTTGTAACCTCTTCCTAGCACACATGTGTCTCTAGTTTTTTTGCCTCTGGGGTCACAAGCTGCAATGCCAGACAGCTTCTCTGCTAGCTTTTTTTTGCTTGCAAACTACAAAATGGGCACAGAAGACAAATCTGATGGTGACTTAATGCTAAATTGAAATGAGATCTAGAGTAGCCTTGTCCTGTTCTATGGGAACCTGTATTTTATGTACAGTTTTATAATGCACTTGAAATCACGTCTTGTGTCAACAATATTGTCCTCTCTTCTCTCTTTGCATGTGTTACGAGAGAGGGAGTGCTGTTATGTGCTACTTGTGTAGAAATTGTAATTCCTCTCAAACACAGCTAGAAAGTAGGGATTCCCTAAAAGCATCCAACAATTTAGAGCAGAAATAGGCTTAATGCCATCTTGCAACAGAATCTGTAGGAGGGACATAGTTACTGCAACTGGAATTAGCTTAGAAAACTGTTATTGATGCCATGATTTTTTTAGTATGCATTTTAGCAAGCCTTTATGCAAATAGGCATAATGACCCTTCCTCCTTTGGGCAGCATGTGTGCATGTTCTTAAGTCTGACGGGCATAAGAATAAATTGAGTACCAGTTCAAAAGACGAACAGGTTTCTCACTATTTTCCTGTACTAAGGGATATAAATACATACATTTTCTAAACTGAAGATGTAAGAAGCAAGCAAGTTCCAAAGAAAACTGGCTTATCAGTTACATTGGGGGGGTGGCTGTGGATATTTTCATCCTCTGAACAGAAACCCTGAGCTGTTGGACTACATTGTGTTGTGAATGTATTGCTGTCTGTAGCTTCTGTGCATGCCCTTTAAGGAATTGCTCGGTTCCGTGAGATTTACCCATTCATCTGTCCACTCTTCTCTCACCATCTGTTTCTTTCACTGTGGACATGTGAAGTTGCTCCATCCCTGCAGCAAAATGCATCCTGAATGGTTCACAATCAGGCTTTTGCATGAAGCAGAGTTTCAAGCACGGATGGACTTGCCTCTCCATCAAGGTGTAGCTTTATAAAGAAGCTGGGTTTTGTATTCCATCCGTACATCTGCAAACTCCTTCAAGACACTGCAGACTTGTATTTCTTTGACTCTAGGTCTGGAATGCCAGGCTGGAGGAAGAGCCTTGTTTTTTGTCTGCAGAGAATGCAGGACACAGGTAAGGCAAGAGGGGAATACGGCAGCAAAGGGGGAGACTATAATCTAGGAGGTGCTCATGGCAAGGGGTTGGGTTCAATGCTCCTTTTTCTACTCATTGATATTGCTGAAGCTGCAGGATCTATCCCCAAACTTGTGACTTATTTTAAAAAACAAAACCACAATGTAGCTTTCCCATTAGAAAGCATATTTTTAACTTGAAATCTGTTTCTCGTCCAAAGTACTGGTCCAGATCTCCATGAGGATGTCATTAGTGAATGCATGCCTGCTTTGCTTACAGCTGTCTTTAACCTGAACCTGGCCTAGCAGATACAGCTTTTACAGTGGTAATGTTATGCTCTGGTAGATGCCTTTTAATAGACACAACAGCTGGGAATGTTAAAGCTCACATACCTACTTCATGCTCTGTTTTTCTTCTTTTAAAGAAAACAGTGGCTATTGATTATGTGGGGCAGATAGACACATGCTCATTGCAGCTGTAACTTTCCAAAGAGGTTATTTTCTAGCTCTGAGTTTAAACCCTATTATTTATGTTAATTTAGTGCCAAGGTGATAATGTGAGCCATACTTATATCACCTTCACTGCTTCTGAAATGCTTCTGTTTATACCCCACTGTTTGAGCTGAATTACTTTAAACCGGCACGCTCATGGCAGCAAATTCAGGTTTCCTGACATGGTGGCAGGAATCTGGGTCCTGTAGCACATTGCTGAACTACTTTGGAGGAGGGGGGATAATTTATATTTACTAGTCCTAGCACAATACTGTTGAATTGCTGTTGGTGCTTTTTAAACATATATCGAATGGTGACATTAAAGTGTGAACTGAGTAGGATTTCAGTTCAGAACAAAGCAGCGTGTTTGGTTTTTTTTCCTTAGAACCACAGAAAACTAGCCTGAGATTTCTCATTTGTCTTCTCAGGCTAGAAATGCCAAAGCATGTGTCTGTTTTAAAAATAAGTATATATTTAAAAAAAAAAAGTCTTTGTTCTGTTGGTTATCAATGATCCTTGAATTGCACTTTGAGATGCAGACATGAAGACGTCCCTTCTGCACCCTTTCTCTTTATGGAGGGTCTAGTTCTTGACACTGAGCAGAAGATTAGCTGGCATAATTGAGCAAATTATGGCTCCACATGTGATTTCCTGGTGCACAGGAATGATTAAATCTGCATACCTTGGCAGGACATACCTCTGGTGTATGAACATTTTTACTGGAGAGATTTAAATCAGCATAATTGGGTACGGAGTTTCTCTACCATATGGGCATTGGATACCTAGCAGTCATCTACCATATGCCTGAGTAGATGGCTAAGTGGCAGCTATGATTAATTTATTAAGAGAACAAAACTATCCATATATATTCCTTCTCTGATATTCTGGTAGTGAAAAAGTGCTGTTAGATGTTTTAGAACAGCTGGACACCCCCCCAATAGCTCAAAATCTTGATGCATTCTAGTTTGGATTCCTCTTTATTTCCAATAGTTAGATTTATCTGCATTAAAGTGTTCTCTCACTATCCATCATCCCATCAATTGCTTCCAAAACATGGAGGAGGTAAGTTGTCTTTCTGGACAAAGTGGTTGAGCATCGTGCGTGTTTGAGGAGATGCTTGAAAGGCTGTATAGCAAAATCTTGCCCAGGGAAAGAGATAGCAGCGTTGAAGGAAGAAAGGGATAGCTGTTGATGGCTCACTCCCAGCTTGCCTCTGCAGCAATGTCACGGAGGTGTCACGCGTGCTAGTAACAGGATCTCAACGCGGTAGATGGCAGTACGAGACTGTTATTGCAGTCATGTAGTTCGTATCTCAGCAGTACCGTGAGCACTTAGCAGAGGTTACCTTACATAAATGACTGTCTCCCGTTGCAGTTCCCTGTCATCTCTCCAGCATTTGAGGAGTAAATTGGTTTCTTCTCCCCATTCCCCCAGTCTTGTACATGTAAAGTTAGGTGAGAAATAAGACCAGTGGAGAATCCAGAAGTGCAAGAAGAGCTGACTCTGGATTTTAGGCTGTCAGTTCAAATTCTGCATGGGTTAGTGAGACTCAAGTTTTGGCTGCTTCTTTGGCCGGCTCTCTGAAATAAAAGTTGGACAAGTGCTTGTATGTCAAGTAGGACGAGCATAGCAGCTGCCACTCTCTCAAACTCACAGCTGACAATGGCTTTGCTAGGGATAAGACTAAAGATTAAATAGGTAAGGAATTCTCCAAAAGAGTTAGCTTTGCAGGGACACCAAAACACACACCCTAAGAAAATCCACATTTCTTTTGCTTGAGCGATCCTTGTCCTGTTGTTGAACAGGACTCCAGCCCCCAGGACAGGCCTCTTGATACAAAGGTTACTTAAAATAGAAGCCCAGAAGGCACCGAAGTGTTGCTATACGCATCACAAAAGAAAGCTTAGGGTGATTATAGATGTTATTTTAGAAATAATTGAGAAGAGAAATATTGAGTCTCTGTACGCAGAGAGAGCTTGGAAGTGTGTGTGGCACTGCTGCCATTAGTCAAATATAGACAAGTGGAATGAGAACTAGAATAATACTTCAAAATGAATAACTACATCAGGCAAAAGTCCAATGATGGCTCTATTAAAGCCTTGATGAGTGCCAAGCAACTTCTCAGCTATACCAAGAAGCCATACAAAATGTAAATTCCAGTATTTTGTGAAACACTGGAGGAGGAAGCCTATGCTACAGGGAAGTGAAGGGGGCTTTAAATTTTTTAACTCTTGCCCACAGTACTTGTTTCCTTGCCAGCTAGTTTGGGAGAGATTGGAACACTGAAATGGCAGTTACTGTCTTTTTTCATCCCCTTTGAATGTACATGCAAAAATACAGAGTGTTTCCATTAAGACCAACAGTCAATATCGGTGATTTGCAACTGTCTTGTCTCCTCCTCTGATCTGAAATAGACTGTAAGTCATTAATGTGTTACTTACTGACAGCTGGAGCTGGGTCACAATGAGAAGGACAAGGAAGCAAGACAGTCATAGTAATGAATTTTAACATATGTTGACAGAGCTGTAGTGTTGCTTTCTGCACCCTGCTCATTTCTTGAACTGCTTCTGTTCACCAACCAGAGAGAAGAAAAACATTGAATTTTATCTAGTGGCAATACTGAAAGTAGTCTTCATGAGATGCAAATGCTGATGTTACTTACTGAGAGATGGTTGGATAGTGTTTCTCTGCTTACTATTGAGTGCAGTAGTTCAGAGTGGTTTTTGGTGGAATGGGTGAGTGCTTGTAACTGTGCGAACTTAAGGTTCGTAGGGGATCCCGATGTATAACCACAAAACTGCAGAGTTACCCAATTAATACTAAGTTTTATTATATAGAAAGCAAAGGAATCACAAGATAGATATATTGGAAATAAAGCTTGCAACTACAAAGTTAGTTTCTTATACATACCAACCCTGGGGAAGATGGTACGGTGCCGAGCAGGAGAAGGAAAAGGATCATGCTGTTTGGGCAGCAGGGCAGTAGGCTCCTACACTTGCGGGGCATCCCCCTGGTAGCTTTGTGCATGGAGGCCTTCTCCGCCCCCCCCCCCGCCGGCCCCACCGCGCCACCCGTACATCCTTCTCATAGACCAGTGGAAAGATACCAGGTTCGGCCGCTCATCGCGTGGCCAGCGTGTGAAAAGCAGAGCCTTTACCACCTGATTGCTCAAGCTAACAGCGTGTACCACGTCTGCATTCTGCGAACAGATGTTTCAAGGTTTCAGGATCTTGCTTGTTACTTTTTCTCCCACACAGATACATTCAAGGTTTCAGGATCTTGCTTGTTACTTTTCCTGCCTCAAAGTCCTGTTCTCATAGAACAATCAGGTACGCGCTGTTGTGGGCCAAACAACAGACCACTATCTATTGTCTCTAAGACAGTGCTTAATGCCAGCTCTGGTTTAAGGGAAGCTCAGGAGGGAGCCTGAGACTGTGGTATGAATGAAGGGTGGGTCTAAGCCCATCTTCATGTCCTGAGCCATCTGCCACTGATGCACAACTGAAACTCGCCTCACAAACTTGATTAGCACAGCTCCTAGTTCATGGGGTCTGGATGCAGCAGGATCAGCAGGACCAAACAAGTTGGTCAAACCTGCCAGCTGCTGCCCTGAGTCTGGCTGTCCTGAGCACCTGGGATGGTTGTTCTTGTCCTCACTTCCCTTCCAGTGTAGCTGTAAACAGAGTTCTGGGCATGGCAGATACTGCTGTCATGTTAACAGATGGCACAGAAGTACTTCTGCTACGTATTTCTTCCATGGTTGTTAAAAGACACTAAGCTTATTCCTGGGGGAAATGACAAATCCCAGGTGAGGAACTTTTTTTACTTGCACAGCTTGTAAACAAGAAAGATGCAGTTTGGGAGTATAGGGACAGCTTAGAGATCCTTCCCCATATGGAAAATTTTGTCAATCAGGAAATCAAGGCAAAATGTAGAGCATGTCCTAATTAGAAACTTTCCCAGGCTGAGATCTGTCTGATACCTGGAGTTCTCTGTGGTGCAGAGCCAACTATCCTGTACCTGATAACTCTTTCACTTAAGTGATGTGTAAAACTTCCCTGAGGCACCCCTGCAATGAGGAGCAGAGGTGAAACCTTATGTAGCCAGAGGCAAATCTTGCTGCTAAGTGAATGCCTGGAATGAAGACCTTCATATAGCACTGGAATGGTATGGGGATCTTTACTGTGGGTAAATGGTGATAAGCACTGTTCTTTCTTGAGAGGATTACGTGACTTCATGAAGGTGAACGCTTGGACATGGTGCAAATGGGTAACGTTTTCTTAGTGTTGCTGTGTGTGTAAGGGGAAAGATGGTCTGTGCAAGGGAGAAATTAACAGAAACAAAAAAGGGAAGGAGAGAGTCCTGAAAGCAGTTTTGAAAGGGAAAGAACATGTTTCCAGCAGCAGTATCTTCAATCACAAGTTACAAAAGTGGCTCTTGCATTGCTGTGACTAAGTTCAGGCTTGTTTTTAAATTCTGTCTTCCTAAATAACAGTCCAGATCACACAGCATCTTCACACTAACCCAGACAAAGCTGTCCGCTGGCCATCCTGAGGAGGCTTTCCCACAGGATGGGACCAAATAGTGTCGTCTCTTATGTTGTACAGTTGTAAGCAAATATTAACAGTATTAAGCAACTGTATTGGCTGCTCATGCTTCAGGCCCTGCGCCGACTGCTTGGGTTTGGAGGGTACACAGAATAACACGTAACATACACGGTCACCTTGGTGTATTGAATTTCTGACACATGCCTCAGTAGCCTGGAAATCAATAGGCAGCAGCTGCAGTAGAGCTCTGGGGCACTGCACAGCCCTAAACCCTGCTGTTAGCAGGGGAAGAGGCATAGACCTCTGAGTTTTGCTTAAGCACTGATGTTTTGGGGCAAGCAGTGAGGAAGATGCAAAGCTTCCCTGGCTGTCTTGTTATGCTGTGTAGTCCTCCCAGCACCACCTTGTGTGTTGCTGAGTCACTGGTAGGTAAATGTGGAGAATCTCTGTGGTGGGGCATTGGCAGTAAGTGACGAGATTATGTTTGTTTGGGAACACAAGGTGGACATCCAATCTAGTGTTGTTGGCAGAAAAGATGTCTGGTGTTTGCAACTTGCAGCAACAAGCAACAGCATCTAAAAGTTAAGAACCCTCAAAGGAAGCAAAGCTAAAGCTTCAGTGCTAGTATCAGCCCAGCAGACAGGTCAGCGAAGACAGACCTTGTGCTCAGGAGAAAAGACCTGATGACAGTGGTGTTGCAGGAGGAGGAGAGCCTAGTGGAGATACCTCCTACCACGGGGTTTGCTGGCTGGCGGACAGCCTCACTGCTTCAGCCCTTGGAGCTCATTGCGCACTTACTTTGCAGGGCTCTTGCAGAACAAAGATGACTTTGGAAGGAGGTGAGGGACTGGTCTAAGCCCTTCATGCTTATGCTGTAATTTCCAAGGAAGGAGGTGGGGAACCAGCTTTGGAGCTGACTCCAAGTGTGCCTTTGGGACAAAAACAAGGAGCACGTGAGCTCCCTTCCAGCAGGAACAGAGCACAGCAGTGACCATATCCTCATGGTGCCCATAAACAGGGTGTATACTTGTGTCAATTAAATCCAGACATCCTCTGTGCCTGTCTAAAAGGTATTCAGCCTTTCAGAGAGATGAGTATCACCCAGAAGTGGCAGAATGACAGATTGCTTCCAGCCTTCAAAACCTAGTTGGACATGAACACTTCTGCAGTAGTGTCCACAGTATGAATGTGTGCCCTGAAGTTCCTAACAAGACGCAGACAACAAACAGAGTAAACTGTTTGCACTGCCTGTGCTTAAGGCAAAATAGAACCAAGGGGGATTAATAGGTAAACTTGCTATTAATCAACCTCCGGTGGTGGTAGCAAAATGAAGATAATCCATTTTAAAACTGTCTTTAACCTTCTTCCATAGCAGGATTATTTTTAAATTCCATGATTGATCTCAATGCTGTTTACCACTGTCTGTGGGTTATGGGACACACAGCTGCATACAAGTGAGAGCGTAGCAGTCATCAGTAAAACAAATATCCTGATGCTGTGCTGCGATAGATTTATGTCTTATATCCCCAGTCCCATTCCATGTGCCTGGGAGGTGAAAGCAGAGACTGGTTCTTCATTAAAGCAGCCATGTGCTACTTACATGTCATGGTGGGATGGAAATAGGTTACTCATAGTCCCCTGCCCGCCCCACATACAGTTGTAAGGATACAGGGTGCGCTGCTTCAGTGCTCAGCAAAGTAGCCCTACCTTGGTAGAGAAAGAAAATTTATCTTTTACTTAATCAGGTCCAGAAGGGGAAGAGAGAAAGGAAAAGATTATTCTAGGTACCAAAATATATTTCCTTTGTGCAGGATTACGTAGGTCAAAGTAATTTCTAGCTTGATCTTAACTATTGAATGCTGCCAGGCAGTAGCAGTAGGTCAGTATGGGAGGGGAAAGCCCACAGACCCCTCTGTTTCCCCAGAGGGTTTCATGATGCTTCTTGATGACTGTTGAAACAATGTGGCTTTGGGGGGTGCCCCCTCACTAGTGGTACATCTTCACTCAAGCTGCTGGGAAGGGTGGGAGGACAGAACACCACTCCTAAGGGTCTCCCAAGTGCCAGATCCTTGCCGACTCAGAAATGGCGAAAAGCAAACTCTTAAATCACTCTGTTTGGGACTGAAAGTGAAGATTGTCTCATTTCACTAACATTCCTGGTTGCAGGGAGTCATTTTCTTCTCATTGTGGGCTGATGAAGTGTGTGACCTTCAGGGTGAGGGAGCACATGACAGGAGAACTTGCTAGAGATGTCTGGAGGCATACAGACCAAGGACAAAATGGAAGCTAAAGCTCCTGGACATTCTCCCTTAACCCTTGCAGGAAAATGGGATTTGTACTTGGGAGCCTGCTCTCACCGTACATGCGACATCACTGTCTGCTCACCACTCTGTGCATACAGTGTGCAGGAGGGTGTGAGATCCATCTGACTTGAAAAGCCTGGTGTGCATGCTTGGTCACAGACCTGAACCTTTGCTCAGTAGCCAGCTCCTGAGATGGGAAAACTTGCTGCTTTCACCTTTTATTCTTACAGCTGTAGTGGTATTTAAAGCACAGTGGACCCTCTCATATGCCAAAGCAAGCTGCTGGGAGGGAGGTGCAGAGCTTGAAGCTACATAGGGTTATAGAGACTACATCCCCTGCAAACCTGTAACTCAAGACCTACCTTCATCCTGCTAGCCCTAGAGAGACACCCCAAAACACACGCAAGGAAAACTTGCTTTTTGTTCTGAGCCATGCTGCCTGTTTTGGCTGCAGGCACTGCAGGGCAGAGACCTTACCTTTTGCCCAACTTACAAGCAGCTGGGACTTCAGTCATGCTGTACTGTGGGGGGGGGGACGGGGGACGGGGACACGACAGCAGCGCTTTCTGAAGTTGTGGCAGTACCCATGTCACTGTGCTGCCTAAAATCCTACAGCTGGACATTTCTGTCATACAGACAGATTAGACATTGCTCAGGGGCGTGGATATTCACTTCTGAGGTTTCCTATGGACTTTCTGCCGCTTGAAATATCCCTCCATGTCTCCCCTCCAAATACGTACCATAGCATCTGTCTTACATTGACTCTGCTTATGAATTCACTACCAGTATTTTTAGCGATGTTTTGTTTTCTCCAACACAGTTTCCCATGCGAGTACTGAAGTTAGGCTAACATAAAGTGCTTGAGAAAATCTCACCACACTAGCTTTGGCTCTTTCTACAGGAATGTATGTGTCAAATTCAATTGTTAAAAGCCCTCAGCTACATTTTCAGCTAGTAATGTGCTTGCTATTTTCATGTTTAATTATTTCTGTGGCACCAGTGTCCTTTAAAAGTAGCACAGTTGTAGCCACGATAGTCTACAGAGATTTAAGGGGGAGAGTCATGAGATCAGCCAGTGTAAATGGCAAAACCTGATTGAGCTTTTAGATACAAAAACTGTTGATTTGACCTTACTTTTAAAAGCCCCTTCCTATGTCATGTTTTCCTCAGAGTCTCATTACTTCTCCTGAGAGCAATGTTAGGTCAATAATGATCACTTCTCCTGGAATCCTTTGCTAATACCTGGAATCTGAATATCATCAAGCAATTATAAATTACAGCTGAGGAAACTAAGGCACAGAAAGGGCAAGTGATTTGCCTGTGTGGGTGGTTGAGTCAGTTGTATAACTCAACAGTGCTTGCCTTCATGTGCTGGGCTTTAACTATCGAACAATATTGTCTCCTTCCACTAGGATGTATGCTGGCTTTAGATTAGTCCTTCTCTAAAAAGCTTCCGAGTTTCATTGTCACCTAGAATATTTGGTGAATATCACCAGCTTCCTGTAAGTTAGTGTGATGTGCCCTGATCAAATCCAGCTATGGAGCTGGGATCTGTTGCGAGTGCCAAAGGTACCAGGTACATTTGCAATGAAATTGCGGAGGGCTGTGTTTTCCCCTGAGAAGCAAGCTGCAGAAATGTGCCATATTTAGTGTAAAGAAAGGAGCTCTCTCAGAAGTTGTAGCTGTGTGGGGAGTCAATCCCTACTTATGTTTCTACTCTGATGGTAAATTTGGGCAAAAATACCTTTTTGTTTCTGTGAATTTTTCTGTGCTGCTAGTGGGGGATAGGCAGGGTCTGAGCTATAGCAGTGCTCCTGCTGCTGATAGTCCTCAGGAAATCTCTCTTAGAAGTGATTGCTCCAGCTGGCTGGAATAAGCCTTCAGGTGCCATCACTTCAATCACTGTCCTCTAAACTGATGGGTAACTCCCTGGTTAGAAATATGGAAGCGAGTCAGCCTGTACAGCACAGCTCTTCTTTGCTGTGATGGGAACCTCTCATGCAGTGCTCAGGCATTGCATGCTGCTGTCTGCCCTCTGCAGTGTTGCAAACTCTTATGCTTAAATTGAGGGCTGTTCTCATGGGTTTATGATTATCCCAGCTTAACTCTCTGGGAAAATACACTACTGATAGTAACTTCAAAACAGACCCTCTCCAGCCCAGCTCCCACATTGCTCTTCAAGAACTTCTGAGGTGGTGGTGGGAATAAAAAAATACTTAGTTTAACCATAGGTCTTTACCTCAAGTACCTCAGTTAGGATCCTCACCCCTTCTGACTCCTGCAAAGTTGGAGACTTTGGTAAGTTTCGGCTTTCAGACCCTTTCTGCAGAAACTGGTTTTCTCCCTTCATGTGCACAGAGCTGCAGGAGGTTGTTTCAGGCAGACTCTCTCCCGAGTGCCTTTGGGTTGAGCCACTTCAGTTTTCACCAGACAGCAGAGAGCCTTCCAGACTCCCGCTGCCCAGCTTGGCACGTGCCGCGTCACACTTGGCTGCCCTGTAAACCTGGCTGCCAGCACCCGAAATGGCAAACGCTTCTCAGACGTGAGCTGTGGGCAGAGCACGGAGGGTGAGGTTGCTGCCCCTTCACAGGCTGCTCAGCTGCCTTGTGACAACTGCTTTTCACTCAGGTAGGGACAGAACCGCTGGTCTGAAAATTAAGTTGAAGTCCATATGGATGCATCTAGATGGATGTATTGCTTCAGTATGGTAGCTGCCCTGTCCAGTGTGGGTGGTATCAGGCGCTAGCCTTCTGAAACAGGAATTAGCTCATGCTATCCCAAGGAGAGCTTGGTCCATAATATTTTAGATTATAGCAGAAGTTGCACATAATATTATCACTCTTACAAAAGGAGGCAGAGATGCAGAGTGAGACCTACCAGCCAGCTAATAAAAGGCCTAATGAAGAACAAAAAAAGCTGCTAGTCATTGCAGAGATATGTTGCCCCCAGGAAATTAAAAACATGAATACCCTGGCACATGCAATAAACATCTCCTTTGTGTCGGTGTAAAAGCACCAAAACCTCTGGAATATCAAGAAATGACAAAGACCCTTTTAAGTCATCCCCCCCCCCCGCCCTCCATCCATTCAGGTGCTTGCAAATGGTCATGAAAAAGATGAACTAGAGCAGCCTGACTGTTGTGCAACTTTATTTACCAGAGAACCCAACTTCAGAATAAATCCACGCATCAAGGAGCACACCTGCGTTAGGGCTGCCAGACAGCTGCCGCTCATTAAAGGGAAGAGGCGCCAGGTTAAAGCCGTAAAGGGAACGTGGGCTAGGAAGAGCGTGTTTTCCGTACCTTTTCCTGTGCGTGTATTTGTCCAACATCAGCTGGCGGTTTGGGACCCGCAGAAGCGCCGGTATGGGTCAGAGCCCGCTGCCTGACGGCAGGCGGGGGCCCATACTGTCTAAGCAGACCCCACCAGGGGAAAATATATATTTTTTATATATATATACACACACACAATTTTTTCTAAACACCCCCCCCGCCCCCAGTTTTGGCTTGCTCTCTCC
>JAVKLA010000036.1:13376572-13397821 GCA_034782735.1 Sagittarius serpentarius | reverse complement strand
GGGCGCCGCCGCCACCGCATGCACCGCCCGGCACTAAAGCGCCGGGGAGCCCGGCCGCGCTTGGCAGCGCCGCTCCCGCCGGCCCCCCCGGGCCCCTAGAGCCGGTGCCGCTGCCCCGGGGGGCGGGCAGCGCTGCCCCTGCCGCGATGCCGGGCTGGAGGAAGAGCCTCGCCCTGTGCCTGCAGCGGATGCAAGAGGACGGTGAGCGCGGTCGGGGGAAAAGGAGGGCTGGAGATGCTCAGGTTTACTCTCCCACCTCGCCTTCTCCTGGCTTTTTTTTTTTTTTGGGGGGGGGGGAAGGGGTCCCCCTGGGAGGGGGGCAATCCTCTGCTGGCATGGAGCTCCGCGAATGAAGGGGCTGGAGGGGGGATGCTCTTCGTGCCGGTAAACTTTGCTGCAGCAAATCTGTCCTTCCATCCCTGGGCTTGTTTGGTCTGTGATTTTTTTTTTTTTTTTTTTTGCTTTTTTTTTTTTTTCCCTCTCTCTTCTTTAAGTGGTGGGGGCAAGGCTGAGCGAGAGGTGGCTGAGCGGTCCTTTCTGGATGTTTGGAAGGGCTTGCAGCATCTGAGCTCTAACTTTCTAAAGCTACTGGTGCTGCTGGTCATTTTTCCCAGTGTTCAGTTCCAACTGGGGATTAAAGGGTTTGCGAATTGCACGGAGAACGCGTCGCGGTAATCTGATTCCTATTGTGCAGCTTACTGTTGCTCACAGTGGCTGTGAATTATTTTGTTTACATGCTCAAGAGTGTGGTGTTAAATAAATCCTGGACCTGCAGCTCATAAAAGTCGGGGGAAGACATCCACAAGGTGGCACAGCATAAGGGAGGTTTAAACCTTGCACTCCTGCTCCTAGGTTTATAGATGAACAGGGATGAGAGTGGTGGGTAAAGTTTATGCCTCCGAAATGAAGTGCGGTTCTCATGTGCTCTCATAAGACACAGGTGGAGGAGCTGATGTGGGACGGGCAGAAGTAAGTGGGAACGTGTGCCTTACAAATCTCAGCTGCTTTGGCGCAAGTGGTTAATGGCAGGTTTTTCTTTTGCATCCCTTCCGCTGACTGCCTCTCTAGATTGTGCACTGGTAAGCAGACTTAACCAAATATCTGAAGCAGCACTGTTGCATCATTTGGTGTAAGTAATGCAAAAATCAGGTAATTCTCTGGTCGTGCTGGTTAATAAGCAGAGAGAGAAATTGTGCTGTCGGATGCCCTGTAAGGTGCCGGGACAGAGTCATTAAGCTGCTGAGTCTTTTTGATGCTGCTTCCTTGCTCCCATTGCTTTGGGAGAACACCATCTATTTCTCATGTTGGACCCCTCTGGGACCATGGCTTCCACTCAGAGACTCCAGCCACCTGAGACACAGCTGTTAGAAATCTTCTTCTGTAGAAGAGTAAATCAATCCCCTGTTCGACACACTGAGACCTGTCAGTGTGAATTCAGCCCTGTTATGGTGCAGTGCTCTGTAACGCTGCCCTGCTGCAGCTGACAGGAATGCTCTTGCACCGCTGGACCAGGAAAGGCTTTAGGGGCCTTATAAAAACACTGACAGCAGCAAGCTCCTGCCGGACAGCTGTACTGGGCTAGCATGTTTGCCAGGTTACTTTCTCTGTGACTTCATATGTATGTACTGGCTCTTGTCTCTGGGGTACATGTAATGCCTTTCCTCCTCGTCTTCCCTCCCTCTGACTTTAGTCCCAGCACTGCAGTGAGTCTGTGACTGGTGTGCATCCCTTCAAGTATGTTTGGGCATTTTCCCTAGTGACATTGCATTTATTTCCATGAGTGGCTTAAGAGTAGTCAGTCTTTCCTGAAGTTACCATTTAGTTAATCACAGAATGGCTTATCTGGAGGAATAAATCTTGCAGGCTTGAGCTGATGTGCTGTGTAGAGGAGGAAGTATATGCCTGCCAAAGAATGTGCTGAGTTTGTAGGGAACTTCTTTCCCCCTTTCCCAAGGCGACCAGTTTGGTCGTATTACAGCATATAACTCTGCAGGGGTAGCAGAGGATGTATTTGGTAACGTTTTTGTAGCACTGCAGTGTTAACAGGTATGGTACGGGGTTTAACTGGATGCTGGAGAAGGTGTCAGATCATGTCATTTTTAACGCTGCCAGGAAATCTCTGCAGGGTTCTGTTCAGATTTTGATTTTGCAAACCAACCTCCAACCAGTCTATGAAGAAATACTGACTTCTGGTTTTCCTTATTCAAAATGAGTTATGTCTGCCTTGTGGGCAGCTCCATAGCTATGCAGATGTGGCAGTTTTTGTTTCAGATACCTAAGCAGGGGAGCTTCTCCCCCAGGCATGCGTGCTCTGGCCCATCGGTGTGTTACCTTCCGCTGAGGACCACAGTACTCAAGTTTCTAAAGGAAATGTCCAGGTGTTCAGCAGGAGCACAGTTGTGATTAGAAGAGTAGTTATATTTTGGTTACTGAATATTAATGTGATGAGCATCTTTTGCAGTTTGCAGCCGTTCAGTGCTGGGTTGGAAGCTTCATTAATCACAGCTGGTATTCAAAAGGTCAGCCATGGAAAGTCACATAGGGAAATGCAAGATACACATGAACTGTGTTCAAGTATGATTGCCATTTCAAAATACCACCTACAGTGGGTTTTCTTATGCATGTTTTGCTTTAAAATTTCTGTCCATTGGGGGATGAGGGTGACTCCTGACCACTGTGCAGAAATGGTTCATTCTGTGATGTATTGTTGTTCCCCACCGTAAGAGGATTGTATACGGGACATGCTACTTCTTATTCTGTGTCATGCGGGAAAAAAAGAATTGGTGTTAATGGCTTGGAAATTCTTGGTGGAAAAATGTGTTCCCTCCAGCCTGTATTGATAACAGCCCTGTTACTCCCAAGTCAGGGGGACGATTTGCTTTTCTCTGTGTAGCTGTGGGGTTGTCTTGGACCTGGGAGCGGAGGTTAGAGCGTACAGCCTGGCAGTTCTGTCCACAGCTGCATATACAGAGCTGTGCAGCTAGATCTCGTGCTGATTTGCCTCCCTGATAGCTGGTTGTCTCTCAGGGCAGTGCAGAGAACTAGTTGGCCATGCCAGACCTCTTCCCATCCCAATTTTCCCCCTTGGGCTGCTGTCCTTTATGTGAGGACTGCAGGATTTGGACTGTACCCTGGCTGTTCCCAGCCTTTCAATAGCAAAAGCAGCAAAGGCTAATTTCTGCTTTGGGAGCATGAATGTATGTGGGCAGGTGGGAAAGTCTCTGGGGATTTTGGCATATCTGAGTGGATGTAGAAATGGGGTGCGTAGAAAGGATAAACTGTATCTGCAGACTGAGCAGTGGAGATGCTTTTATCCTAACTGATGAAAGTAAGTGTTACCTAGATGCATATGACTTGTATAACATGGGTCACAGTAGCAGGCAGACACTGTTTGCTAAACCCGAGATATTTTTCTGCTTCTCCTGGGAGGGAATACAGAGTTTGAGTGTAAATTTAGGTTGTTGATCTAAATCCCCTTCTTTCCCCAGATGGTTTCCCTTCAGTAAACCCAGAAAATTTGACTCTCGCCTTAAAACTCCAATATGATGCCTTACTCAAAAAAAAAAAAAACCCAAACCACCAAAAAAGCCAAAACCCCAAAACTTCCAAACCTTAAGCAAGACTAATGTAATGGGATCATAAAATGTGAAGTGAGTTACCCTCCCCTTCCATGAATCATGGAGCAGATGGAAAGGATGGGGGGGGAAGGGGCAGCTCCGACCTGCTCCAGAAAGTGACAATATGCAGGATGGCGTTGCTGCTGTTTGCTTCCTTCCCTTGTATACGGCTCCGTGCTGGTTACCTTGGAAACAGCTGTAGGAGCGTATAGGGGCATTTTGCTGCTGTGCAGCCATGGGCAGAGGTGTCCTGTGGTGCGTGGGGAAAGGGAAATCCTTCGTGGTGCAGGTTGATTTGCAGGATGAGGGCAACAAAGCAAAAACCGGTTGCAAGATCTCCCTTTCCTGCCTGCCTTTATCGTGCTGCAGGTGCAATTTGGCAGGAGTGGGACCCTGGGGAAAAATTAGCAGGAGGGTGGTTTTTCATGGTTTTGGCAGAGCTATTTAAACTTTTATAATGGGAAGGTAAAAATATCACAGCAGTCTGTTTTGGGGGGGGGGGGGGCTATAACAGCTGGGCTATAAACATCAGCTTTTTATTCTGTCCTCAGAATAGTGTACCGGGATGTTTTGCTCCATAGCTGTGAAACTATGATTATGACTGGAAATGGGATTCTTCTTTAGGTAATCACACACATCAAGGAGAAACATCCCAATAAGATGGAAATTTGCTGGTTTTACGTGATTAGCAGAAAAATAGAAGATATTTCCATGAGTTCCATGTTGTTTGTGATATGCACATGTGATGTGTAGAATAACTACAAGAGAGTAACTGTTAAAAATAATGCAAATTGTCTTTTGTTCACTTACCTATAAACATTTTGATCTTGCAAACTGTGTGGTGTGCATAACTTGAAATCGGTTGAACTGTTCTGCTGCTTAAAATTAAGTGTTGGCTCTTGTGCTTGCCACATCAGAAATAATTCAGGCATTCAGAAAGGAGTTTTTGCATTTATCAAGTCGTCTTAGGACCATCTTTCAGTGCCAGGTTGAGTCTGTTCAGTTTTAATACGTTGCCTTACAGAGCTCTTTTGTCCAAACCTACAATGACATGATCTATTGTACTGTCGCCTAATTTTCAGTAAAGAAATTCAACTGGATAGCTGTCACTTAAATAGTGTGCAATTGAACTGCTTTGTGGTTGAAGGGCTGTTACGTCTGTCTGCTGAATGCAGAGTATTAATATATTCTTGCATGTGATACTCTTACTTTATGGTGTATCCAGTCTTTGTCAGAGATGAGGACTTGCACATGCAGCGCTCAGGAATTTACAGGCTGCTGTTTGTTCGTAATACTCATTATACAGGCCACTGCGTTTTTAAACAAAATGTAAAAATAGAAGTTCTGACCCTCCAGTGAAGTGTGGTGGGGAATTAGGATTTCTTGGAGGCTGTAGTGGTAATGCTTAAAGGATAATGTTCATTTGTCAAACTGATGGGACAGCCAGAGCAAATCCTGCTAGACTTTGAAGGGGTCTTTTTCATTCATTAATATGTTGATGTGGATTTGGCACCCATCGAGTAAGGGAGCAACAGCTGCACCTGAGTGCTGTGCTTGCCTGCTCCCCTCCTCGCTGTCTGTCGTGCTGTCACGCTGTGCTGGGTTTGGGCTGCTGCTTTTGATCTTGTGCTTCAGCAATCATAAAATTTAGCTCTGATTGAGAAGTCCTACACAACTTGGGGATGAAGCCACAAGGGTTTTATGGAGTGACTCTAAAGCCTTGCTGGAATTTGATTGAAGACAGAGATGATAGTTGTTTTGGGTTTTTTTGAAATGGTCTGCCAGATTTTACAACCTAAACGCAATCCCGTATTCACAGAATTCGGCTGTATGAAACTGTATGGACATTGTGCAGTTCTGCTTGCTCTCGCTTAAGCTGTTACACTCTGTTGTAGGGCTTTTTGCAAAGGAGCTTTTATTAGCAATATTGAGTGATGACACTCAGTGCTGAGCAAATGCATCAGCTGCAGTGGTTTGGCATGCTCTCCCTTTAGAGGTGCCAAGGTTGGAAAGTGTGGGGGGACCCTTTCAGGAAGCTGGAGACCTTGATGGAAACCATGAATTGTGGTAGCCAGGAGAATTTCAGAGTGAGAAGAACTGCCAGATCTGTCTGGATTCAGGCCATGCTTGTTGTTCTCCAGACCTGTTGGTGTGGCTATGGGCTCATGCCAAGTGCAGTGGAAAAGCACGTGGGCAATTCCCAGGAAATGGACACGGTCTTTGAAACTGCTCCAGTCTTGAGCTGTGATTGCAGCTGCTGACCCAGAGGTCTTCTGATGCTCTGGGTTGCACCAAGATGAAGATTGCTCAGGTTAAACCAAGGTGTGAGGCAAAGTCTGAGGCCGATAATTTGCTCTGCCTTTTTTTTTGTTCGCTGTTTGTCTCTTCTAAGACACAAGCGCGGGGGAGCTGCTTAGTTATACCCACAGCCAGATCCTTGCTGGGTGGGTAGCCAAAGGAGGGCTCTCCACCAGGACATGTGCTCTATGCCAGGTTATCTCTTTCTGTGGTTAAAACTATGTAGGCCTTCCTATCGGTGTCCTGTTTTAGAATAAAAATTACTATCTTGTTAATTACTTGACTTCATTATAGTGGAATAAAATTACTTATTTTGAAACAGAAATGAATTTACAGAGGTGTAAATATAGTAGAATAATTATCAGGGTATGGCTCTGTTGAAATTATACCTTTGTAGATCAGCCCTAAGATGGTGAATTGGGCATTTTTGGAGCTCTGCATCACATAAATGGAGCCATCTCTTAAAAGCCAGTCTTAACCCTTGAAGTTCACAGCAGTGATCTATGCCTGAAAGGCTTGTGTAATGTCTAGAGCAAGTCAAAATCTTGCTGTGTTTTTCCCACAATGATCTCTTTCCCAGAGGAGGCAGCATGTCTCCTCCTCCAGGGAATGCTGGTGATGACCCCACATATATGGGGTCTGCTCCTGCATGCACATCTTGGTCCAAATGTAGTTACACCATGTAAATGTCGGTTTGCATTCCTGAAATGAGTATAGCTACTGTGGATTGACACTGGTGCAACTGGGACTGGAGCATGGGCAGCATTTGATCTGGAAAACAAATCTCATGTGGATGGCCTCTGTTGGAAATGTCAACGTCTCTTCTGCAGTGCTTAGCCTGGGTAAACCTCACACTGGGATAAAACATCTCCTCTTGCAAGGGTCTGCATTTTGTCCAGTTATACTTGATCTTCCCATGGACTCCTTCCATTGAGAGGAAAAGTAATGAAGCTTTCCATTTAAAATTCAAGTAGAATTGTGGGTTTGTTTGGGTTTTTTTTCCAGCCCTCTTGTTTTGTCAAGAGAATGAATTACCTTTTTTTATTTTCTCCCATTTCCCCCTCCCCCCCCCCTTTGTATTTGGAACATGAAGGAATTCAAATAAGATAACTAAAACAAATTTTACAATTATGGTGATTTCCCTGTTACTGGCTTTTCTCTTCATTAATGTTAGATGAACTTGGCATCTAGTAATTACTGGCTTTCGTTTTTGAGCCAGAGCTGTTTTCTGGCTCCCGCAAGATTTTCTGATTCCACTGATAGCATTGGGAGAGCTGCTTTCCACAGGGAAATTAGTTCAATCAAACATATTTTCTTCTGACAGCTTAAGGTATTTTGCATCATGACCACTCTGCGTTTAAGGAGAAGGGGGCTACCATGTGCTGTTTGAGATCAAGGAAATGCTATGCATTGAGATGTGGTTAGATCCATGTCTTGTCTGTGTATTTAAGCAGAGGTGTCGGTGACCCTGCCAGCTAGACTGCTATGTCTTGATGAGTAGAAACCTCTTGCTGAGGCTGCAAAATAAATTCAATTCTAAACTCTTCAAGTTGTCTATGAAGTAAAACACTTTTTTGCTTAACAACTATTTCCACCATGAATAAGGCATTATAGAGCTTTCATTTCAGCAGTTATATTAACAGTGGCTGCTGCTTTGTTGCCAGAGTCGGAGGCTATTCTGAGTATTTATTTGGATTATAGGTGTTGTCACCTTTTCTTGTACATGTGATGCTGTTAGTCATCTTGGTGACACTTCATTTATCTGTGAAGAGAAATAAAGGTCCTGGCTCGTGTTTGAGCATTGCCTCATACAACCCAAGGGGGGAGCTGCTACTAGAGACAAGGATTACATCAAGCTTGAGAGATCTCACTTGGGTCCTATGGGATGGAACTGAGATTGGCCTCTGGATTTTTTTTCTCCTGTCTTGCATTTAAAAAAAAAAAAAACCAAACAAAAAAAAAAACCCAACCAACCAAACAAACCACAAAAAACCCCAACCAACCCCCAAAAAACCCAACCAAAACCTTTTCCTGTCTGTTCTCAGGGCAAAGTTTAAGTGATCCTACAGTGTCCAGACACAGAGGGCCCCTGTTCTACCTTTGCTCCCAGTTTGACGAGAGCAGTCACCACAAAAGGAGTGTGTAGTCTTAGGGGGGTGGGTGGGGAAGACAGGGATGGGGATTACAACAGAACGGGAGGGCTTGTCGTCGTTTCCATTCCCTTGAAGGAGAGGCCTTGAAGATTTAGCAACAGATGAGATGCAAAGAAACAAGGAGAAAAATAACAGAATAAGGCAAACTGTCAGGCAGTGTGACTCTCTTCTTACTTGGTACCAATGTGCTTTCCTGATACAGGTTTAGTATTTTCTCTGTATGTTCTAGGAAATGATGTTTCCAGGAATGGGGGCTCCTTCATTAAAACCATCTTGCCTAGATCCATTGCTTTTGACTACTGGAAGTCAGGGGAACTTCCCTGGGGCTGTCACAGTGGGATGAACTTAGCAAAGAGCTGGGAGGATGAGTTAGTAAATATTGGTAGTAGCTTGTCTCAGAGCTATGTGTTAATGCTGAACAGAGGGCACTATTGGGAATGAATATTTTGTTTCTAGATTAAATGTTCTTTTGCTTACTTTCATTTTGGAATAGGAGGCCGTCAATCACCTTATTGTGCATGCAGTCACATCCATAAAAGAAACCTCAAGAACCTCCCTTTTGTGATGGGAGGGCAGGTGGAGGACTTGGACATGATCGACAGCTCCTTTCCTCTTCTGTGCCTCAGCATCCAGACATGATGTGGTCTTGTGGACACTGTCAGTGCTTTCATTTGCCTCCTCATTCTTGTCAATGGCTGAGGGCCTTTAAACTGCATGAGCTTTTTGTTTTTTTTTTTCCCTTAATAAGGAAGTCTTTCTAGGCCAATAAGAGGGAACGGGGAGTGGAGGAACACATCTTAAAGCTACTGCTCGGTCCCAGAAAAGTGAGTGAATGACCAGTGGCAGAGCTGTTAGTAGCACTGGGGGAGATGAAAGACAAGAATTGCTTTAACTCTGCACTGCAGAAATCAATACAAGTTGCTGGAGAGTGAATGAGGATGAAAGAGAAATAACTTGGTGTCCCTGCCTTTTTTATTATTTTTTTTTAAACAACACTTGCAAACAGCTTTTGAATAACTGGCTTAAACTTGTCTTTTAACATAGAAGCCACAAGTCATGGAGTGTTCCTTCTTGGTGGGTTGGAAGGTAGCCACAGATAACACATTTGGGCTCTGTCCCCAGTAGGGCTGGAGGCTGGTGTGCTGCCTGTAGGTTGTTTCCAACGAAAGCAAAGTTCAGGCGTGCCGCAAATCCTGTGGCGTGTGTTTAGATGAGAGATTGATGCTGTGAGCGTGCTCCAACTTACCGGCCATATTTTGCTACTCCAGCATGTTTCACAGGCTTTGTGTCCTTCTTTACATCCCATCCAAACACCTTGTGAAGTAGCACCTGGTTGCATTAAATAGCTTCCATGTTCCCCAACAGATCAGATTGTTGTCTAGTGGTAACTACAGCAATTCCAGTGCGGTTGGCACTTACTAGTTAGTGGTTAATACTGGGGATTGAGCCACAGGCCTTTTGGTTCTGTGCCTTGCTCTGTTCCTGACTGAGTCTAGGGCTTTGAACAAAATAAAATTACTGTTTAGTTTCTCAGAGCGGTGGGGAATTTTTTGTCACTTGAAACTAATGGGACTACAGAGTTTTGTGCCACTCAGAAAACCAGTCTGCCAACATTCGCATGTCCCAGTCTTCACATCTGCAGAACATGGATAATGACTCGGATCAAAACATATAGAAGTGCAGTTATTGAGTGTAACTTCATGGCTGCCTTTGCTTAACATCTTCATACTCAGAATTATGCCAACTGTGCCAAATACTTGGAAAAATGGCCAAAATGTGGTAGAAAATGGCTTTCTGGCACAGGGTTGCGAATCTATTGCAGCACACAGCAGGGCAGAACAAAAAGTTCTGTTTAAGTGGGTAAAAATTTCCCTCTACGGTAACGATCCGTATTGTGAGTTTACCAGCTATCTAATCTAATTTCCATCCGTTGCACCAAGTGCTAATCCTCTAGCAAATTAGGTGCTGTTAGCAGCATTTCTGTCAGCCTGGGTCTGGCTGCACATCTAGGCAACCTGCCTTTGAGGAATTTCAAAATTTGCCCTAGTCAGTCATGCTGCTTCCTCAGCCTCTGGAGACTGCATTTCAAATGTAACACAAAGCTGAGCTGTCTATCTTGCTTGTTTAATTGTATTTATTCTGCTTTTCCTCCTCCCACCACCTGCCAAGGGTGTCTGGCCATGTGTAGGGATGGTTCGTGGGTTGTTTTTTTGGAATAGCCATTTGTAATTGGCTTTTTGGTATATCCAGCCCTACTTTAATATAATTCCTTCACTGTCACTGTGCTTACACATGAGCTTGTTAGTAAGTGGGCTGGGATCAGAAAGCAAAAATATTTCAAACCAGGCTGTGATTCTCGGTTTCTCTCGGCCTTGCTGTAAGGTGAGGATTGCTGGCTGTAACGTGTCCTTGCCTGGGGACGGGCTGCACAGCAGCTGTGTGCGTTCAGCTCGCAGAACCAGGCTCGCTCTGTGATGAACCCCGTGCTGTTCTGGCAGGTGGCACTACCCCTGTGCTTTGGGGCAGCCCCTTGCCAAGGGTCACGTACTGCCCAGGAGTAATTCAGTGACAGGCAACAAGGCAATGAATGCCATTCAGTTTCTGCCTCTGAGTAATTAAGAGGGAGCATGGCTTTTGGCCAGGGAGTGCCATCCTTTGCCACCCATCTGCTTCCCTGACTGTTGCTTGAAGCAGCTGCTTCTCTCTGGGGGCTTTCCGGCAAGGCATGGGGACACTGATTCCCCACTACTCTTTGTTGTCTTGCCACTGGCTTATCTAGAGAGCTTAAAGTCTTCAGGGTGTCATTTTTCTGTGCTGCTTTTCTTGCCTGCAAAATCATACTGTGATGTTTAATTGCAGGCTGCAACCTTGATGCTTGGTTTCAGTGCAGTGGTGCAGAGCGTGGAGGTGGCAGTAAGGGACGGGAGCTGAAGGAGTGTGGAGTGAGGGGGCTTGTTTCCCTGTTATCTCCCTCCACAGCTGTGAGTTTCTTGCAGAAATCCAGCCCTTACGCAGTTGGCTGTAGGCGCCGTTCAGCAGTGTGCGGGGAGAGCAGTGTTGAATTACACTGCAGGGAGATCCCTTGCGCTCAGGTCTTGGCATGATGGGCATGCTGTCAAAGCCCCTGTGTAGAAGTGGGAGATCCTTTCAGCAGGGTGTAAAGGAAAACCACAGACAAAGCAGCCCTTGCATTACAGGGGCAGGTGGTCATGGCTACCTCTGCAGTGTTTCAAAACGGCTGAGGAATTCCCTCTGTATCTGAACATGTGCAGGTTTTTGTCTGAATCTAACTCCAGGTTGAATTGGCTCTAGAGGCTTTTCATAGTCCCTGTGTATAGTAGTATAATGTAATGTTATTGGCTGTGCCCCTGTACAGTGGGATAGTCCAGTATTTGACCTGTCGAACCTCAACACCAAGTAAGTGAAAGCCAGGAAAACACCCTAGAGTTGTGATGTCCCTCAGCTTTGCAAACTCGTCTCTGGGCTTTATGCCCCACTGCAAACTCTTTTTTTCCCCATCTGCAGCTTTCCTCGTTCAGAGTTTCCCTCTGGAGCCTGGCAGATTTCCCGTGATGAACCACCGTTCTGAGCCAGTGCGACAGTCAGTGTGCAAGTCCTGTTTCCCATCTACCTGTCACCTCCTCAGCCTGCTGCTAACCAGCTGGGTTGGTTAGCCACCGGGCAAGCTATTAAACCCTTAAACAATTTTGACACAGTGAGTTAGTCAGGCTTGCAAGTCGGAGGTGAAATAGACCCTATCATACAACACAAATGCTTTGATCTGAGCTCTAAGAGGAGAGTACTGCTGATGGTGTTTTGGGGAATGTTATGTGAGTAAAGGGTCAGAGCTCTTGGAAGATTTTTTTTTTTTTGAGACATTTCCCTCTTTTGTCCATAGGAATTGGAAGTAGATTGAAAAAGAACAAATTGGGGATGGGTGAGGGGGATAGGAAGACTCATACAGCCAAGTAAGCGAGAAAATGGGAGTGGTTTGGACTGTGCCATGACTGGATGGGTTTATTGGACAATGCAGCTATTCCCATTTTACTGCGTGAGAAGACAGACATAGATCTGCCCAACAAAATCTCCTTTGTGGAAAGTTGTCCTCTTCCCAGGAGGTGGTTGCTGCCCACCAAGAGAGTAAGTCCATCTTCCTGGCCAGCTGTGGTGACCCAGCACTGGAAGGGACCTCTGGGGTCTCCTTTCCCTGTGAGTGAGATGTTAAAACACCAATCATCCAGGATAATACTGTTTCAGGAGCTCATTGATTTTTAGCCGATGGAAGCGAGTTAAAATGATGAGTCACTGACCTGTTCGAAAATGAACAACCTCCTCAATGTCATTAGGAGCTGGTAATAGATCATCCTGGACAAGAGCTGGTGAAAGGGGATTAAGGGGTCCCCTTGTGCCTGCTGTTGCTCTACATTGTGTGTGACTGCTGTTGCACTCACAAAATTTTTTTTATGGGTGAAGAAGCAGCACACCTTATATATAAAAAGCCAACAGCTTCTGTGAGCCTAATTGAAATTGTAAGAGCCTAATCCTTACTAGTCCAGCTATAATTGTTACTGAAAAAGAATAACAACACAGTTAAGATTTATCACCAGGGGCGATGTGATGTTCATATTGGTGGTTTCCTCTTCTCCAGTTAGGCTCTGCTTGGGGCCATTTTTGTTTGCTAAGACACTTTCACACCTCTGCTCATCAGTGTGCAGCTCCAGGTTATGTTACATCTTATGTATGCTGGATGCTATTTGTTCTCTTCATTATCCCTAGAAGCAGTTTAGTCCAGCTCTGAGTGTGTGTTTCTTTAACTGGTCATGGGTAAGTTGTTCAGAGCTGTGGGTTCTCCAGTGTCAAGTCTGTGTCCCATCACTTGCCATCCTGTGCTGGTGTTCCCTTCTGCCACATCCTATATCTCTCCTTCTCAAATGCACTATTTCTCTGCGCTGTTGTCATTGTGTTGGTCATAAATACCTGTTCTTCATAGAATAACTGCTTGTTATGAATGACCACGTAAAATTATGGTTGTACCATACAGAGATGTACAACAAAGCCATAGATACCAGGTCAATTAGAGAAATTGCTGCCACAGCTGGATCAAGAAAAACAAAGCTGTAGGCAGGTCAAGAAAAGCTCAGACAGCAAGCCTGGTGAGCCTCAGTGCTGAGACCTTGCAAACTCAATACAAAGTTTATGGCCAGTTACTGGTCGTGGCAGTGCCGTATTACAGGGCTGCACGGTTACACCGCTGTAAGCCGAGAAGATGCACTGAAGAGTCATTGGCAATAAGTAAAGAGGCTGACACTGTTTTGTGCTAGGAGGCAAAGTCGGGGCTATGCGCCCTGTGTTTAGGGGTGGCTGTGGTCTCTCTATTGACCTGCTGGTCTTGGATGTTGTGCCCTTGCTGAGGAGATGTGGCAGTGATGGATAATGGGGCTGGAGCTGGTATAAAGCACCTCTCCCATTAGAGAGCTCCTTGTGTGGGGGTGCCTGAATTATCTTGCAGGCAGATTCCCTGCAGCTTTTCTCAGCAAACTTGTACCTGCCCCCTCTGCTCCTCCCTGCCTGGGCTGAGGAGCTGCTTGCTTGTTCTGGGCTTTAGGTAGCCACAGGAGGTGTGGAGAGGATGTGAAAAAATGAGTGACTGCAGGTTTGGCCTCCTTATTAATTTGTAAAATACTCTGGGATCCTTCTTAGTTGAGAGATGATGAACAAATGTAAAATGTTGATTTTAAAATAATACTGTAATAATTTTTTTGCTTCTTGTAATGTAGATTAACATTGAGCCCATGCTTATTTGCTCTCTTGTTATTAAAATTCAGTCCCTGCCTCTTGATCACTTCTTTCCTATCTCTGGTACCTGCACAGGGCTTTGGGATAATAAAGTGAAAGTCTGCTACTGAAGTATCTTTTATAGGTTTTTATGCCAAGCCATGACTTTGGGAGTTCAGTCAGCGTTGTGTGCAGATATGATCAATAAAGCTCCTAGTTATGTACTTTGCTATTAAGTCTTAATTCATTGATTTAAGGAGTTACCAGAAACTAGGGAAATAACATGGTTAATTAAGTTAATTGGATTGTAAGGTCTACAGGGATTGTGCCTTTTTGTGTGCTCTCTGAAGCACCTCAGACACCTCTGATCGCTATAAAATAATGACTTTTTCTTTCCACACACTGGCAGTTTAAACTATTTAGTTGCTTTAAAACTATTTGCGTTTCAAGGCAACTAATTTCTACATGAGCCATGGAGTTACAGCTTTGTAGCCCTTGGCTTTAGAGGCTCAGGTAGAGATGGAGAAGGGGATTTTTAACAGGGTTCTGCTAAATGATCCCAAGGAATCTGGATCCTTGTGTTTGTTTGCCAAGATGCCTTGCTAAGTGGTTACTTGTGCTCTTAGCAAAAAGCCCGTGGGCCAGCTTCTAGTGTGTTGGTGTTTTATCTTGGCCTTGGAGTTAATTTTAATTACATTCTTCCTGCTACCCAGCAATGCATGCAAAGAAATAATACATCAGACTCTAGATAGATCTATTCTGTGGCATCCATTTTTCAGGGAAATAAGTAAACACATCTTCCCCTGTCCAAAATGGAAATTTATTCTGGGTATATAAAGTGAAATCTAGCACAGAGGTGTTGTTCTGGAGCTTGTATTTCTTCTAATTTATAGCTCCTCTTCTCTTCCAAGTGAATTGGAGACTTAAACCTCCCGTTATGGGTCTGTAATTTATGTTTTCAAAATTTTACGATTGTTATCTTTCAGTGTTTTTATGAAGCTGTGCTGTGGAGGTGCTCAGATAAGGTTGTATATTAAGTACTGGCCAATTCACTAGGAGCAAAACTGGGATTATAAATTACCAGAAACATTCTCCCTCAGCGTGAGCTCGTTCTCATGTTAATCTCTTTAACCTCTTTTGACAAATTAGGGAAGATGTTATGGGAAGATGGACTGGATGAAGCTATTATGCAGCGGCTGGAAAACTGTACTTGGGCTTACCTGCGTAGTGATTTATTGTCACTGGACAAACAGCTTGAGTGAGATTCCCCTGACATCTGTTGAGGGTCTGGTAAAAGTCAACTCTTTCTTTAATGACCCTCTGAAGGAAAAGAGAACACGCTCATTGTGTTTTTAAGATGGCACCATGTTGTGAGCTGTCACAAAAATATTGGTGAGGAAAGCATGGGCTTGGTGATCTCTTGAGATACCTTCAGGAATATTTTCTGATTCCCATGAGTTTATAGGAAAAGCAAGTAGGAAATGATATGTAAGATGCATGAGGACTGTGTTTGGTCCTTGTATGAATTAGGGCTTCTTGGTTTCCCCCTGGTATTCACTTAGAAAAAAGAGGAGTGAAGGGAGAAAGCAGATCTGTGCTGCTTGCCAATGCACCAATCAAGTGAAGAAAATTCTTGAAATTGTATTTATCTAGTAATTGATCTTGAAACTGTATTTATCCTTTAAAGCTTTAAATTTAGACCTGAGCTATCTGTGTCTCCTGTGTCCCCCTTTCTGGGTGTCCTGGGACTCCTCCCCATGTTTTCAGTCCTACAGGAACCAAGGAGTCATCCAAACCTGGAAGTTAAACAGTTTGTGTGTGGGTTGTTGTGGGTTGTTCCCCCCCCAGCCTAAAGTTTAACACCTTTTTAATTTAGGAACATATCTGCTGCCCCGAATCCAGTTGTGTGAGCAATTTAGCATTTTTCCTCTTGGCTTGGCTATTGTTTTTCTTACTGCTGTTTTTCAAAGTGAAACAAATTGTCATACAAAATTTTACCACTTCCATAGTGCTATCTGTGATGGTATAAATGACCCATTCCCCATCTTGCCCCACCAATTTGTCTTGTCAGGAAAACACTTAACCCTAAATCTTGCTAGCCAAACTTGTGTGTACTATTCTGCTGCATGTTGATATGAAGTGGTGCTTTTAGAATTAATTTCTGTGTGAGGATCTTGGTTTTCAGTATTTTTTAAATTACCAAATAGAAAGCAAAGACGATTTTGTGTGTGGCTTTTTCTCTCTAAGAGAGGAAATATTTCTTTACAAAAATGCCATCCTTGAAAAAAGCCGACTTGTTTCTTCCTTGGAGGATGCAGTAACTGCTGCGTGTGGTTGGTACAAAATTGGAGGTACTGAAAAAATGCCTACACCAACAGTAAAGGAACTCCATGAGGATGGGGTTTCTGAAGCATTTAAGTGTTGCATGGTTGGAAGTCAGAATTGATGTTGTATGGTGGTGTTTTTTGTTTCCCCCCTCCCCTCACATGGATGTGTGTTTTAAAATCTTGCCTGCAGACACCTGCATTTGCAGAAGCTGGCTGTCACTTAAACAACAGACTGTCTCCTTGTCTGCTGTGCCTGATGTATGTGTAATCTCACCGTCATCAGTGGCAAATTTATTGGCTGTAGTGTGATTAGATGGATGGCAATGGAGTTGTGCAAGCAGTGCAATGTACCTTGCCCTCTGTTGCATTGCCATCCCTGTGGACAGGAGGAGCAGGAGAGGAGAGGGTGCAGGGGTGGTCTGCCATTGGTTCATTATGGGTTTTGGCAGTGAGCAGCTATTGTTCTTCACCAGTTCCCTGCAAAGCTGCTATGAGAGACGCGTGACCAGATATATAAGGCTTGCCCTCCTCAGTGTTTAAAGCTTCCTAGGTGTTTCTGCAAATGCCTCTCCAGTTTCTCCCCCATCGCACCCCTCAGTCCCATTATGCGGGATTATTACAGCTGCTGCAAGAAGCTCCTCTAACTAGCTAGAGGAGTCTGTCTGCTTTATCAGCTCTTCCCAATGTTAGCAAAACCTCTATTCTCTCTAACGTCTACTGCCTGAATGTTACAGGCTCTCAAATTAGTTTTGAGAACTTGTGGTTACATGTGGAGCTGAAGCAGGGCAGGAAAAACAATGCTCCTGGAGGGCCTGGTTGAGGGCTTGCCCAGGGCTTCTCTCTTTTGCCTCCTCTACAAACCTGCTGACATGAGTTTCTACTTCTGTAAACCCAGTGGAATACAAATCTCTGGTATGGAACAAGGAGCTTTTAGCTTAGTCTTCTGGCGTAAGTATTTTAGATCTAAAGAACTGTGTTATTCAGGCTGCAATCTTGCAAATTACATGCAGAGCTGAACAGGTCTGTCCCTTATTCCCGGGCTACTGGGTCATCTGGGAGGCTGCTACTTTTCTCTATCAATAACTGATAGTGGGGTATAAACTGGTCATATTAAAGCACTTCTGTGAGCAGCATAGGTGTTCTGCCAGCTTTATTCCAATGGTGCAGTGCATAACCTGTGTGGGTACAGCCAGCTTTCACATGGCAATCCCCAAATCCTCTCCTCTGGCAACAGCGATGGCTGTCATCACCACCTTTATCTCAAGGGACACAGCAAGCATAAACCTATCTCTGTTTTAACCCCCTGTGCACACTGAAATGCCTGTGCTCCTACATATTTCTCTACGTGCAACTGCTGCTCCAACTGCAGCTGCATCTTGGGCTGTGAGACGTCCTGGATTTCCACAGCCTGCAGGAGGAGTTGTCGCGGGAAACCTTACAATGGGATTCTTGCAGGAATCACAGTACACTTGAGTGTTGCAAATGTTTGTGAGAGGGATAAACACCAGTGCCGGAGAAGGGGAAGAGAGAGGCCACAGGAAAGGAGATGAGCAGAAGAGCTGGTGCTGATCCTCTTGCCCAGGACCAGAAGCTGCACTAGGCAAAATGCCATTGTCAGTGAGCTATGATGGAAATCCCATGACGTCTGGAGGAGGAATGCCAAAGTACTTCTGGAGGGGAATGGTTGCTGGTGAGAATTGAGAGCTCTTGCAAGTGCATTGCTCTTGAGCAAAGAGGAACTCAGAGGTTGAACCCAGTGAAGGGATGCAAGGTCAGGTAGGTGCATTTGTTCTGTGAGCCCCCAACTCCCCTTACCTCCATCCTGAACACCTACAGTAGGGAGCCTTTTGAAGCAGTCATTTTACTTTATCTATATGCATAGGCTATCTCAGGCAAAACACCAGAAATCCCTCGAAAAAACCAAGAACAAAGAGAATAGTAAAGCACCTCCAAAATACTCCCAAGTGCTGCCTCTGCAGTGGTTACAGCTTCTAGCAGCACAAATCACTGCAGTGCAAACAAGCAAAACAAACAGAGGAGTTTGCACCTGAGTACTGAAATAAGCTGCAAAACTCAAAATAAATCCTTGCAAGCAGCTCAGCAACAGCTTGTTTAGTTCATGAAACAAGATTTAAACACTAAAAAAAACCCCCTTGAAGTAGTCTTTCCCTACTCAGAGTTAATTTGCAGCAAACTGCTTATGTCTGTAGTAAGATTTGGGTGTAAAGAGAGGGAATAACTGTTTGAGGCTATTTTGAATTGGCTTGGGAGACTGAGCAGTGCAATGTCTCTTTTTGCTTGGAGTTTCAAATAGATCTCGGGACACTTGTCCCTTTTGTGCCCTGGCACCACCTTGGTCTAGCCTTCCAGTGGGTGTTTCAATCCCCCCCTGTCCACAGAGTCTCCTTATCTAGCCCTTCACAGTAACAATTGTCATCTCTCTGTGGTGAGCACCAGAGATGCCATTGATGCACAGCAGCCCCCCACTGTGTGGATCAGGCCTTTGCCTGTCGGAGCCACTCTGGCTTGAGCAATTTGTCAGCCAGATTGTCTCACTGCTCTGCCTGTGCACTTATGCAAGGTACTTGGCAGTCCACAATGGACTTGAAAGCCTTACCTGTCTTCTGGTCTTGACACTGGTGATGCTGAAATGTCTAATGTGACTCACTCCACGTTATTCTCAAGGTTGTTATGGAGCTTTTCTGGGGATTTTTCTCATTTTTATGGCTTCTTGTCTGCTAAGCCTTTATGTCATCTTTATCAGCATCCCAAATCTCTGATGGATGCAGTGACCAGAAAGAAGAGGCCGTCTAGCTTTCTGAAGAGCGTCAAGGCTAGGACTTGAAGAAATGAGGCAATAGAAGACACAAAGGCTGGGAGGAATGCAAGAAGGTACACAAGAGTTTAAATACCAGCTGCTGGCTTTATCTCGTGGTGGAAAGGTGGTGGGGTGCCTTTGTTACAGCTTGATAAAGTTTAACTTTGTAAAAGTGATGATTTAGTTATTCTGTCCTTCAAAATAGGCCACACTATCCTGCCTCCTTGCTCAAATAAGAATTGTAAAATTCTTAAGCCAGTATTGAAAAGTACAGTTATAGCTCAGGTCAGAGACAAGAAGATGGGAATGTTGTGAGGATTGCTCACCCCCCACGGTGTGCTATCTGTGAAGCATGTATGCAGGGGCTGCTTTCCCCCTTGGCTGTAAATGGAAGCTGGGGTGACCACCTGAGGTGGAGACTCCCACACTGCAGAGTCCAGCCCTCTGGCCAGGCATGGTTGGCAGTAAGTGATGGGTGTAATAAATGGGCCCAACCCCCCTGTTAAGACTAGGATTGTTTTAACAAGGCAAGCAAAGAAATCCAGAGAGGGTGGGTGTCCCCAGCCAGGAAGCCCTTTTGCTGACTTCAAGGTGGGAGGGAATGGAACTGGAAATTCGATAAAAGTGAAATTTGAGTTGTTCTTTAGTGGTACAGACATGCCAGTCCATTAAATCCTAACCTCACTTACCGAGTCCTTGGAGACCTCACTTTCAAAGCAGAAGGCCTGTGAAGGTGGCTAAGGGCAGGAAGAAATGAATGAGGGAAAGATTTGGTGTCCCAAGTTGGAGTGGTGTCTTGGATGACTGGCAGATTGCTTCTTCTGTCTTTGTTGGCCTACTCAAAAGACCAACTAATTGGTGTAAATCCCTGCCCTGCTGCTTCCTAAAGATCTTCATTTTAGGGTAGTCCCTTCTGCCCATGTTACCTCCAGCATACTGCAGGCATCAGTTTAATTAGAAATAAAAATTGATTAGTGTGGTCCCTAGCAGATCTTTCAGAGGTTTGGCAGCAACTGCAAATAATGTGTGTGCAGCTGTTTAGTGAGGGGGTGAGATGGCTGTTATTCGTCTTAAAAATTGATCAGTGCTATTCCTGTGTATTGATCTGAGCGTCCTGGACAAAAGATGAGCCAGCCCTGCCCAAGTGCAGGTGGGCGGCAGCTTCTTGAGGAGACTGGGAGAAGAGCCCACTACCGGGGAGAAGGATGTTTACTCTCCTTGGTCCTATTTTGTATTTTAACCTTTTTTTTTCTTCTCTAAGAACTTCCTTACAGTTGTGCTTACAAGTTTTGGGTATGTAAGTCCCCAGTGTTTAGCACCTAGTGGAAACTGTAAATGGCACTCTGGCTGTACAGATCTAGCACATGTCAACGTTATATATTTGCTCAGGGAAAATACATGTTGCATTTCCCAAACATAATTCGCTATTGTGGTTGCAAACAGGATGCTACTGCACCGAGGAGCTTTGCTGTAGCTCATTCCAGTCTTGTATTTAGTTGGTTTGTGACAGTAAACGAATTGATCTAAGTCTGTATTGGCACAGTGGGAAAAAGCAGTGAGTCTGCTGGTGGCTCCAGTGCTTGTCATCCTTTCCTATTGCTCTTCATTCACAGAAGTCCACGTGCTTTGCTGGGCTCCCCCCAGAGCTACATGTGTATCTTGGCCTTGTCAAATGAGAAGGGCAGGCAAGGTGTGGTGAGGTGAGGACCTTGCCTAAGGAAGAAACATGCCCACAAACCAGAACCAGGGAGTTGCTCTGCACTGCTGTATGGGATTAAATGCTGCTATACAGCTCATTTTGTCAGCAGGTCAGAAGTGACCACCTCTGTGTCATGTATTCCCCTTCCTTGTCACCTCTGTCCCCTCCTGAAAGCTGAGCTTGGCTTTTCCTTTGTAGTAAAAGCTGATTAGGGGAATAAGATATCAGGGAGGGTTTTCAAATCCAGATTGCTTGATACCTAGCCAGGTATCCATAGGCTAGTGTTTCGTATATTGCACATCCCCTTTGCTGTGCATGCTCTGGCTGCAGAGCCTCTTCTCTTTGCTCAGGCAGTGCTGGCTTTGCTGGACCCGTTAGCTGGATGCTCATCCCAGGCAGCGCCTGGCTGCGTCGGAGCTGTGCCAGGGCCTGACCCTAAAACACTGCATGCAGTAACGGCATGAGCTCTTTATCTTATGTTGGAAATCTGTGTCCAAGCACTGGAAGTTAGCAGGGTGCGAGCTGTCTTTCTTTTTTTTTTTTTTTTTTTTTTTTTATGTAA
>JAVKLA010000036.1:13354421-13367781 GCA_034782735.1 Sagittarius serpentarius | reverse complement strand
AATTTTATGCTGAAAACTATTACCTTGCATGAAAAGGGCATGGTTTAGTTTTGGGTTTTTTGGGGGGTGTTTTTTTTAAGCAAAAACACCCTAGAAAACCAATAGCATCAGTTTGCCACAAAAAACCCCAAGCCAGTTTCCTTGGAGTGTTGGGCTAAGATGTCCCAGATGATGGGGGGAAAGAAATTTTATGCTGAAAACTATTACCTTGCATGAAAAGGGCATGGTTTAGTTTTGGGTTTTTTGGGGGGTGTTTTTTTTGTTGTTTTTTTAGTTAAAAAACCCCACAACACCCACTTGTCACTGTGAATGTATCTTTAATTATCTGAAAAACCTGGCCCCATCCTGTGGAAGAAAAGATCAGGGAAATTGGTGATTGCATTTTAAGGAGTGCGCTCAACAGATACTTCCTATTTTAGCCGTGGAGATGTGGAGCAGGAGGGAGCAAAAGATGGAGAGGAAGAACTGTAGAGAAAAAGAAATAAAGGGAAAAATAAAGCGTAAAGTAACCACTGCTGGTGTGCCGGTAGATAGTATTTAATTTATTTATTTATTTTTCTTCTATTGTATTTCCCAGCAGGAGTTCTCTGATGCTAGAGTAGTTTTGAAGAGAGAGATAGGATGTGAGCTCTGTATACTGATACTAACGTAGTTAGCAACTCTGGATTTAATAAAGAAAGTATTGAATTAAAGTAGTGGATAAAATCACTAACATTGACTTGGCTGTGTGTGAACCCCTCATCTGCTGCCTCGTAACAAATATTCAGTGCGAACCTGAGCTTATTTGTAAAAATTGTCACTTGGGAATATTTCTTCCGAGGCTCAATACAGTATTTGAGAACAGCTTCAGCAGATGTAGTTGGTGATGCTGGGGGATCTCCCCCTTTTTTTTTTGGTTGCAGATGAATCAGTTTGGTTTGGGGAGGACAGAGGAGCTTGGTAGCCTGGAGATGGGATCTTGAGAGCGATAAGGCCCATCCTCCTGTCATCATGTGCAGGCTGTTAATGGCAGGGAAGAAGGGGAATGCCTAGTGTTAGTAAGTATCTTATTCAGGGATCTGCAAAACAACATGAAGGAGTCCCAAAAAGAGCAGGAGATGGAACCCAAATTGTGTCCATGCACAAAGTGAGCATACCCCATGCAAGAAGAGAGCATGTGGTTATGCAAGAGCAATTGGGTGGGTTTTGCCATGTAGCTTTGTTCCATTAAACTTCAGTGTTTCTCCAGGATACCTTCCTCAGCCACGCAGAGCCTGTGTGGCAAGTGTCTTCATGTTTTGCTGCTTGCTAGACTATGAAATGTACTTAGTCACAGTGCTCTGTCCCTGATCACAGAATCACTCTGATCTCCCACTAATAGTATCTTTTTTTTTTTTTCTTTCCTTAGCTCGACATCTTCATTCCCTGAGGAACAAGAGCAAATATGTATTCCCAGCACAACTCTGACATTCCTGGGCAGTAATTGCTTTCCTCTCTATGCTCCCAAGATTCATAAGACTGGTTTTAAAACTAAAAAAAAAAGGCAAGGCAGATTTGTACAGTGTCTTTACAGGGAAAGTCCTGCTCCTCCCTGGAGTGCTGGCTGCAGGAGGCTGTTGGATTGGGGGTAGGGACTGAGCACTGTAGAAACTGAGGCACAAGCACTGTGTGGCTGCTTGTGGGTGGTAGTTTTGTGTGTTCTCCACTGCCAGAGCTGAATTGGTGGGATTTCTTCCCAGAACATGCTTAGAACAAGGCTGTAAGCACAAGAAGGCTTGTTACACTTTCTTCATCCTGGGTCCTCCTAGAGCTGTGGAAGTCCTGTCTGCTCCTGCTCCATGCACAGAGCCTGCTCTTCAAAGCTGTCTTTTGCCTTCAGGTTAGACTGTTCTTATAATATTACCTAGCTTTTCTTCTAGACTGCCAGGCAAGTAGACCTTCCTTCACCCAGGGAACCCATATTTCCCTGATGTTACACTAGGGTGTTTTGCAGAGCAGGTCAGACTAAATTAGCCCACTGATACAGCCTTACTAAGGACAAGATTTGTTTTACAAAGATGTCCAGAATTCCCCTCCCACATTGTGCAGGTCAAGAGGGAAAAATTGGCTTGACATGGCCATTGCAGCATGTCTGCGGTATCTCTCTAGAGAGATCTAGTTTTCTTGCAGCAGTGCTGCTATAGCAATAGGATTTGTCTGGATCCAGAGCCTTGTGCATTGTGTTCACCCTGGTACCCAAACCTGCATTGGGGAAGTGATGGCATAGCATCAAAGTCCTACTGGGAAAAAGGTATTCCCATGGTCTTGCAGTCATTTGATGACATTACATTTGCAAAACCAAGAGGACTGAGAGGTCTGAACATCTTACAGACTCTGTCAGCACTGGAGCTGGGCTGCAGCCTGGCACTGGGGGCTCTGTTTCTGTCATTCGGAGCTGGGGAGGGGTCCCTCAGCAGGGTGCATGGTGCACTTGTCAGGATGGTGTGAGGATCCCACTGCCTGCATTAACTAGGGTCTCCTGCTTCCTTGGCCCCAGGGTAGCAGATGGGTGGCTGCAGCAGCCTTTTTTACCTCCCTGCTGAAATGAATCGCCAGCGGCTGCAGGAGCACCCGTTTAACCTTCAGGCCTGAAGCTCAGCCATGAAGGATGGCTTCCCCTGGCTGGGGCTGCTGCCAAGGAGGGTTTTGAATTTTGTGTCCTGCAGGAGTTGTGGAACTGTTGAGATCGTATCGGTGGGGATGTAATTGCTTTGGGGAGAGGTGACTGGGCAGGAGAGGAAACAGCAAAGCAGCAGGCAGAGGTGCAGAGTTGGCTTTAAAGCAGAGATGAGGGCTGCCAGGGTTGTATCCCTCCCCAGTGTATCGGTCCGTCCTGGTGACAGGCAGCCTTGTGCCTGGGGACCAGGTGACATCGGGGAGAGGAGTTTATTAGGATCTTCCAGGTGGTAGGTGCTTCATGTTGTCTGGCTTCTTATTTTGCAAAACTAATAGGTATTTTCCATGTCAATCCCCAGCTGCTGGTGTAAAGTAAAAGTGAAGCACCACACTTTTGTCTTGACAGCTTTACCTCTTAGAAGAGAAAAAGCAATTCAGCAGCATTGTAGGCTTTGTTTTCGGCTGGTAATGGGGGGGGAGTGAACCCAGGGCACTGCTGTCCCTGAGCTTTTCCCTCTGATGGCAGGCGAGTGCCCTGCTGACCCAGGGAGGAAACAAAACCAGTGAGTCACGCATTTGGCTTGTGGTTTGTGGGGTGGTTTTTAGGCACCTGATAGTACTTGGTTTTAGCAACTGTTTTTGGAATGTGCATCTGTCTTCTATTTCTCCACCCCCTCCAAACACTGCTGTTGCTCAGGATTTTACATCAATCCACCAAGAGGTTGAAACAAAGTAAAGCTAAGCAGGAATAAGCATGGAAATTAGCTGTGAGGTAACCTTGTAGCTGTTTGGTAAAACAGGAGCCAACTTGTGCCCCAAATTAGAAATGAAATTAATCCAACTTTTCAGGTGTGCTTTCTTTCCACTTTCCCCTGCTCCTCTGGGAGTTGAAATGAGAGAGGACATGACAAAATATTGAGCTTGAGTCTGCTTTCCTGCTGAGTCTGGCCCTGCTGTAATCCTAACTGCTTTTGACTGAGCAGTGTTTGAAGGATCACCGGCAAGGGGTTTTTGATGTGCTCTCCAAAGAGATCCATGTGTGAATGAAGCCTCCCCGGCTGTATGACTCTCGGCTGGTCTTTTGTGAAACTCTGATTTGGCTGTGTGGTATCTTCTGCTGCATAAACTGTAGCTCAGCCTGCAGATTTCAAATACGGGTAACTTAATGATGCTGCCTGGATTTTCTACAACCTCTGTGCAGATTTCTACTTGGAGCTGTTGTACACTGGTGTGTTATACATTGCTGTGGCCAAGAATACCTAAGCCCCTAACTAGCACAGCCACGTTTCCCTGTACAACTGCATTTGTCCTACTGCCACAAATGAGAAGGGAGCTGAGGTCAGGATGTAACTGAACTAACAGCTAGGGGAGGATCTGAGTAAACCTGTTTGTTGTAAGGAGACCTGAGGAATGAGCGATGCAGAAGCTCATAGATGCATGTGCAGGGGTGAATGGTCCCTCCTGCGTCTTCACGTCCTCGAGGAGCATTGATCTCTTGCCCTGGGCCCATGCAGTCACTCTGGTTATCTATGCTACTGATCCTGCTCTCCCCATCTCTTGGCACCAGCTGTACAGCAGTGGGTTGTCTGCACCAGGGCTGTGCAATTGCCTGGCCGTGTGTTAGCCCCTGTGCTGCTAAAAAAAAGGGGGGCTGCCAGCTCTGGTAGTACACCTGTAATGTATGGGTGTATGTTATCCTAAAGCTCTGCAGAGAAATAAGAGGTAGTTGTGAAATCCTCCACAGCTGCGGAGATTTCCCTTGAAATGTTCCTGGTCAGCCAGGGAACAGTTCTGAGAGAAAGCCAATGACATCCTCTTTCCTCTGGTTTGTCTGAAGAGGTACAGGAGGGCCAAAATTTAAGGGGCTTGTTCATCTGCAGCCTTGCCCGTGCAAAGGCACAGGATCTCTTGTCTCTGCTGTTCTGTGTCATGTTGGAGCTGCTCATCTCTTTGCTTCTCCATCCAGTGTGTCTGGATCTGGCCATGGCTGAGGTTATTGGGGGGTATAGGAGGCACTGATACAGGTTTACACCTCTCCTTTGCGAAAAGGGAGGCACAGTAGGAGCTAATGGCATTCAGTTCATGGCCCATTTCATATCTGCCAGCGTCTATGCAGACATCTACTTGTTTGATTTAATAGTGGCCACTCAGCTGGACATCCTCTCCTGCCATATATACTGGAGCTGTACCTGTCTGGCCGTACCCATGCTGTAAACCTTTGTTTCCTTAGGAAAACACGCCAAAAATTGCTTTTTGCTGCCTGGTGGCTAACTGTACTGAGAGCTTTGTTTGGAGCAGAGCCACAGTACCTTTGCAAACACTGTTTTCCCAATTCCTTTCCATTGCACCCATGCAATGTGGATGTGCTCTGCAGGGTATGCTCCAGCAGCCTTTTTATAACAAGTTAAAAATACTTCCAGCTCTCCATCTCACGGAAAGCATTTGAATGGTATCAACCAGCAGGCAAGCAGTCCTGGGAGCCCATCTTTTCTGTGCTGATCCATGAGCGATATCGGTTTGGGTTTGGGTTGGTGTGGTTTTTTTTTTTTTTTTTTTTTTTTTTTTCCTTTGGGCAGCACCTTCCAATGACTTTTTTTGCAGACTCAGAATGTTACTAAAGAGACTAGTATTGAGACCCAAATCGTCATCTTTTTTTTTTTTTTTTCATCATCTCTGAGAACTCATTTTCAGCCAAATGCTGAGTCCCTAACATGCCTTAAAACTCTTAATACTTCATCATATAAATTATTGGTTTGTCAAAGCTGTCTTTGCTTTAGGCACAACATGTATTACCTATCTACCGTGAGGATGACTTGGGTGGTGAAGAGTTTTGTGCCTTCACAAATATTCAGCACCTTTTTTCTTTCTAACTCAGGATAATATTTGTCTTGGGTCTCTACTGTAGAGGGGTTTAAAAGGCAAATAAAAAAAAAAAACCTTAAATGCAAACCCAAATATTCAGTGAAATAAGCGTTGTAAACTTTCCTCACAGATTTTTTAACAGGGTTCTCGGTTATTCCCAGTCCATCCTTGGATCTAAAAATCCTTTTTTTCTGAATTAACAAACAGACCTTTTCTGCATGACTGAGTTTTGCTGTGTGAGCAGTATTTGAAGTCCTTACCTGCAGAAGACATTAAGCCGGCATGGCTCCGACACGTCTGGTGTCTTGGTTCTAGGTTGCATGTGGCCAGCAGAGATGGTGACGGACCCTCCAAATACAATACTTGTCTGCTTATAGTTGGAAGACTTTTTCAAGCCACCCTCTCCTTTTTTGAGGCTAATGAGCTTTCAGCCCTTGTTGATTAACAAGTTGTTTCTAAGCCCTCCTGGGGGATGTCTCATGCAAAGACTATCCCTCTTGAGATGTACAGTGAAATGAAGGATGTTCCCAGGGAACACCCTCCTCTGAAGAAGGCTCACAAGGGCCAGCCTCACTAGTTCACTGGACATTGCTTTTCTCCTAAGGTGGGCCTTGCAACACACTCTGTCGCACAGGCGGTGTTCTGAATTTAATATTATTACTATTTTATTGCCCCCAGAGATGAGCAAATGGAACTTCTGCAGGTCATCAGGAAGAGCGGAGGTGGTTTGGCCACAAAAAGTTCTCAATGTGATGTAGAGAAGTTACTGCACAGAACCACCTGTTTTTAATTAATCTTTTGAACCAATTTGGTTCTAGCAAACCAATTCCATTAACAGGCTAAGCAGAATAATGACAGGCACAGCTGCTATAATTCCTTGTTATGCTTCTAGTTAAAACAAAATCCTCTTTGCATCGGGAAACACTAATCTAATGTCATGACTGTGTTCATTATGAAATCTTTTGGTAGTTGAGCACATCCAAATGCTTCACATGTGTTCTCATAATTTTTTCCCTCCCTGCTCTATGACCAAAATATGTAAATTATGAGATGACTTCTCCCCAGAGAAACAGAGCTAATTGGTGCATTAATGGTCCTGAGATAAATCAAACTGAAGCCCTCTGCTATGCTTAGGTATAGGGTAGACTTACGTACTAGCTCTAATGTTCTTTGGGATGATTTAAATTTGATTTCAGTCAGTCTTGTAGCTCGCTTACCAGCCAGATGTCAGTTCAAATGTTCAGTCACTGTCTTTACTTCAGAGAACTGGAGTGTGCTGGGTTAAGCTTGAATTAGCAAATGGTCTCAGCTGATAAGAAAAAGATACTTGCCAGACTGGCTCAGATCATCTATTCCACTTATCCCATCCCTGATAGTACTAAAGGATGCCCAGAGAAGAGGGGCAGGATCAGAACAAGCATTGGGTGCTCGTTCCCTGCAGGCAGCCTTCCCCCTGCTCCTGCCTCCCAGTCTTGGCTGGGTTTCCTACTCCTTGAGGATTGGTTGTGAGTTGGGTGATGTCCTTTTGAAACCCACTGGTGCTTTTGGTCTCCCTCCCATCCTTCAACTGAGAGTTTCACAGTGCAGCTGTAAACTCTGCAAGAACGACAGCCCTGCTTTATTTGGTTTAAATGACATGTCCTTGCACGTGCCCTGAATCACCAGCGTACCTGTGTCTCCAGCTAAAAGGTTAAACTGCTCAGGGAGGAGGGAAATATTGCAATGCTGGGGCATGAAGGATCAGGTTGTGGAGTAGGCAAAATGTGAAAACCAAGGACCCAAGAGGGGAACGTAGGTTCATATCCGACTTGTGATCCAACACCCAGCTCTTGAATGAATGCTTGCTGCTTGTTATACTTGCCATCTGCCTGTGCGTATATGCGGTGTGTGCTGCTGCCCTTTGGAGATTTACAGCTTACCCTCAAGATCCGATGTTGCTAATTTCTAAAGAGCTAGTTTTCCAAACTGGATTTATCACTAAGAAACAGCTGAGGTTTCGTGGATTAGAGTCAAACCATCCACCTTGAGAGAGAGTGCAGAAAGGGGGGTCCGGGTCCTGGCATGGGCTGTCTTTCCTCCCTCCTGGAGCAAGGGTGAAGCAGGAGAGGCAGCAGGTAGCCCAGGTCCTCTCTGGTGCCTGAGGCTGGGCACTGCCTCTTATCCTTGCTGCAGTGTTATCGCCCAACTCCTTGCCTGTAAGTGGCCTTCTCCTGGGATGTGGTGTCTCCCTGTATCACTGTGAGGAAGTTGTGAAGCTTTCTGTTCCTGTTAGCAGCCGCAGCGTTTCTTCACGCACCGACTTCAGGTCTAGCTGGTGATGTGTGTCCTGGCCCCTGGCTGTGAGGGTTTGCTGGCTGGAGTCATGCAATGGAGGTTTCAAAAGCTGTAATTTAACTTCAGATAGGATGCTCTTTTAAACTGCTCCAGTTCCCCTGTGTATTTTTACAATGCATAGCCCATTAGAGCCCTGATGTGCACTTGGGGTCTCTTACCCTACAAACATATAGTAAGAAGGGTATTGCTCAACTCTTTGGAGAAGTGCTGGTTTGTCATGCTGGGGCTACAGCTGCTTGTATGCCCTTAAGGGCAAAATACGGCTCTGCGTGTCTGGCTTGTGTGTGGGGTAGCTTTTGCAGTCAGCAACCAGGCTAGTGTTTGTGTTAGACTTGCACTGTTGTACAAGCATGGAGAAAAGGGCTCTTGATTTTTTTTGTGCAAATGACGTTTTCAATGAGACAGCACAAGGGAAGGGAAGAGACAAATCTAAGTCACTTAGACAAATTTTTAACTGTCTGCCCCACTGTGAGACTTTGCTGAGTGATTTGAGAAGTGATGTTCAGCACAGCTTATCAGCTTAGCTTAGTTAGGAGGAACAAGAATTTAGAGGGGTGATGGGGCCCAACCTTCAGAGACCAGCTTTGCCAGAGAAGGCAGCTGCCAAGCAGAGCTTTACATGACTTGTGCGCAGTGGAGCAAGACCATGGAAATCCTTATTGCTCCAACTTTAAGTAGCTTGCTGCAGATAAACAAATACACAACCCTCTGCTGACCGCATCCGTCTTCTCGCATAGGTGCGTGCACGTGTCTGCAGGCAGACATGCACACCCTTTTGGTAAGCACATCCGTATCTCAGCTGAGATAGCTCCAAATCTGCTCCAGAAAGATAAATGGGGAGGGCGGATAAACCACTGCTGTGATTGCTCCCCATCCAGGCTTCGTCTCTGCTGTGTTAATTAGGGAGACGCGGGTATCCGAGCCAAAAGCTGCTGGGCATTTGTGATGGCAGTGTCAGGAGGTGAGTGCAAGCAGGCACAGCACCCCTGCAAAGGGAGTATTGTACCCAGCTTGATCAGTCCTCGAGTTACAGGGCTGTGTTGTTTCCATAGGACATGCCTGTCGCCCTTGCCCATTGCTCTCACTCTGTCAGTGCAGCTTGTGAAATATGTGGGTATGCAGCATGTATCACAGATGACAATGAATCTGCTCTTTTTATGGTTAAAAATCCAGGGCCACTGTCCTCTAGGAAAAATCCAGGGTAGCCAACGGAGTTATGCCAGCAATATGTTTGGCATGGCAGGCCGATTGTAAAATCTGTTTGCTTCTCTGTGAATAAACCCTTGACACCTCATTTCACCAAAACCTCTGGAGGGTGATGTGCAGCTTCTTCCAATAAATACTAGCTGATCAACAAGGATGCTGAAAACAGCGAGGCCACCCATTGCTAATTATAAAGCTGTTTCCGTCAGGCCAGTAAAATATGATGGTTTACGCACTGTTTGCTATCAAAACTCACTGTATTTGCATGATTTGAAAACAGTTTCTATCTTTTAGGCACTTACATTGAATGTGATGGCATTTGAACTACAGCTCCCAGAGTATCCAGCATAAGCATTGCTCCCAAAATTAAAAAAGGAAAAGAGAAAACACCAATAAACACCCCCCCCCAACCCCCAACCCCTGCAGAAGCAAAGTAATAATCACTGTTAACATTTCAAGGCTTAATGCTTCTGCCATGGTACTTAATTGATAATTGAAACTGCAAGAGAAGTGTAATGCCTGAAATTCATGCAGTTAATTTTATTGCTAGCACTTGTAATTTGAAAGTAATTCGGAAATCAATATCAATGTGACTTTGCGTGGAACGGGAAAGCCTGGAGTAGGTTCAACCGCAAATAGTTCAGTATTTAAGCGGGAGCCACTGTTCTGTGAGAGATCAGGATTAATTCTACCCAATTTTTTTCCCAGCTATAAATAAGATCTTCCCCACACTGCTTGTGTGCAATTTAGTGTTTCTAAATCGCATAAGGTTGCATTTCTGAAAGGCTTTGGATGCTTCTCTTAAGTCCTCTCTGTCCTGCAGGCTGCTGTGAGTGCCAGTGGGGCTGTGGGAGAGGGGAGAGGCCAGGAGAAGGTTACAAAACTTCTTCCTACCTAAATTCTGCTCTTTCACGGTGAAACATGCTTCTGCCCAGCTTTCTGACCTCTAGCTTCCCACTGCTGCAGCCTCCAAAGGAGGCCTTGGTTGAAGTAGGAGCATGCTGGGGTGATTTCCTGATGAGCTCAGTGCAATGGGCTCCTCCTGGGCTTGCTGGGGGCTTGAGGGGAGCTGCAGTGAAGGTAAAGTAGGAGGACTTATGCTGGAAAAGCACTGCAAGTCCTGGCTTTGCCTCAGGTCATTAAAGCTGCTGTAATTACTCTGCACCCTCTGCAGACAAGCAAAGAGGCTGGCTGTGACGGTTAAATCCTTCAGAGATGTCTGCCTGCTCCAGGTGTCAGTGTGCCCTAGAAAACTTTGTCTGAATTAATGGCTTGGGCGCCGGTGGGGTTGGGGAGGCTCTGTGGGCAGTCCGGGTGGGCTTCCCTGGGGAGATGCAGGAGACCTGGAAAGGCAGCTAAGGAGCAGAGCATGGAGGGGCTGTTGCGTGGGTCTTGCAAATACATATAGCAGCAGGAAAGTGGCCTGACTCTGGCCTCAGAACTTCTCCTTTGGCAGAGTCCAGCCAATTCCATAACATCCCTTCCTCTTCCCAAACTGCTGTAGCTTGGCAAAAAAAAAGCAGCGCTGGATCCAAAGATGAGTTTTAGTGTTGCCACTGTGAATCTTGGTTTCTGTCTTGTTGGCTGGAGGACCCTCATCCCTTCCTGAAGCAGGTCAGGTATGCTGTGGCTTTAAGCCAGCCCTCCTTAGATGTCATGGTGTGAGAGCGGGCAGCTTGAATGCTCTCCATGGGTTTGCCTGTGCTTCTCCTGCTCCAATACAACTGCATTTATGGGCACAGCAACAAACGTCACGTATTTTGCAGACTGTCTTTGGCGCTGAATTTCAAAGGTTGTTTTTGACACAAAAACGTAAAATGACACGTGCGCTGATCAAGAGCTTGAACCGGATTTGTGTGCCTGCAGTGTAAGCAGAGAGCAGCACAGGCCCTTCGTATCCCTTGAGCAGGGATCAGGACCGAATGCTGCCATCCAGGCTGTCTAGCTGCTTATTCAAACTGGCATCATCTTGATCTCCGTGGGAGTGCTGACAAATTTAAGAGCAACAATTTTTCTATATGTAAAACAACCAAGTAGGCTAACTTTAGAAATAACAATGCTCTGATTGTTTTCCAAAATAGCTTTAGTGTGTAACTTCCAATGGCTGACAGAACTTGTAGGGGGGGTTATTTAAATAAGAAAATTCTTTTTTACCTTCAGTCTCATCCTTTAATTTATCAAGCTAATTAACTGATCTTACCCAGGGATGCTTTGTTCCTATGCAATGCCTTCCCCCATCCAAGTCAAGAGAAGACATCTGCATGCACAGGGTGTGTTATTCCCATCCTGTAAATTGTATGCAAGTGCACTGGTACTTTCACATTCATTTGGCTTTGTTTTAATCTTTCTCTCTTCACCCTGAGCTCAGCTGAAGTACATCACAGGTTCTGCAGCTAATTAGCACGATTACAGCTGTCCGCATCAGGTTGGGAGATTGAGTTAGAAGCAGTTAGGATCCCAATATACTGGAGTCTCATTACCAAGTCTCCAGTGCAGCCACAGTTAATGAAATTCAAACAGATCAGGTTAAATTAGATTAGCTAATGGAATTCTCATCTTCTCAGTTTAATGTAATTCTGAACAGTGAATCTTTAGTTTACCTAGAAAATAAATGTTTCTCTGAGTTTGACTTGACCCAACCCTGCAGTCCTGAGCTTCTTGGACCTCAGAGAAGTTAATGTCCAGGATCTGAACTCTGGGCTCAGCTTGTTGGTGGCTTTTGGGGACCTTGTGCTAGGGGATCTGGGAGTAACTTGGTGCTGGGAGAGAAGAGGCTCTGTAGTGCGCTTTCTCGGTGGCCATGGGGTGGTCCCAAGGGACTTGCGTGGTGGGTCCCTCCTGCCCTAGGTGACAACAACTGAGTCAGGAGCACAAAGCGACTGCCTGTGCCACAGCTACTGCACTCCAGTGCAGAATCAGAGTGGCCAGAAGAAATAGCCTGTGTTGCAGCACTCTTTGAAACGTTTGTCATCTTGTGCTATTAGCAACTCAGTCCTTTGTCCTGGTACTGCAGAAAGATGAAGGATGGAACAGGCACATGACAGGTGACTCCAGTGATTGCCTCGCTGAGTTGAAGCTCTTGTTTCAAAGTAGACAAATTTCTGGAAATAATAGTAGGGTCTGTTTCTTTGGCAAGATTAAGAGGAAGAGGATATTGTAAAATATTCCTTTTTTTTTTTTTTTTTTTTATAGATGTGGTGTCTTGCATGGTCCCTTAGCAATCCCCCAGCACAGGCAGCAAAAATAGCAGTGCCAAAGTGAGTTAGAGCAACCTTCAAAGCTTGATGGGGAGCTGCAAAGTTGTGCAGGACTCGGCAAAGCTGCTGAAGTGTCTTTTTGCTGTGACCCTTTTGCAGTCAGCAGGGAAACAGGCAAGATGTAATGGAAGGTCCTTGCCTGCCTATCTCTGGCTTGGTGCCAGCCTGTGCTGGTGGAAGGTGCAGAGACTTGAGATTCACTGGGGATGGCAGGGTACCGATGCTTAGCAGGGGCTGGCTGTGCTGAGTGAGGGTCCCTGGTGTGTGGCTGCTGTTAATCCTGGAGCAACACATGTGCTGGTGGAGGGTCACTGTACCTTCTTCCTGGTGGAAATGGCAAAAGCTGCCTCTCTGTTTACTTAAAGAGCAAATGGTGTGAGTAGGAAAGGATTTGTGTCCTGGTACCCTCCTGCCAGCGGAAGGCCAGGGAGGTATGCAACTGGTAAGGGGCATGGGATTGGGGGGTGGGAAGATATTTTCTGTATTTCTTTAAGCAAGCTGCTTTACTTCTTGAACCCTGTCAGCGTGGCACCTTTTGCAAGTACTAAATGCAGTTAATTTGCGATGGCGTTCTGAGTGCGGTTACTTGGCATCGCTGGCTGACAGCGTGAGGGCTTTTGAAAGGCTGCGTGCTGCGTTTGACTCGGATCCCCTTTATTTGCCTTCTTGAACACCAGGCACTGTTCCGCACGGCATGGTGCCTGCAGCCAGCACACCACGCAAGTGTCTCTACTGCATTGTCGTGATCAGAGTCCCCCCAGGATCAGATGAAGCATTTGATTCTGTTACCCATCTTCCAGCAAACTGAACAAGTTTTTGTTAGAAGAAAAGTAACTTTAGGACATACAGGGACACTCTAAGGGGCTTTGAGCTTTTTCTCCAGGTGGTTCTGTTGTCACAGCATTCCTTTTGGTAGCATCTGCTGGTAAAAATGAAGGTCTCGGAGCAAAGGCAGGTGTCTTCATGCCAATTTTCTTTTGTAAGGCTCTCCTTGAATCACAGAATCATAGAATGGCTTGGGCTGGAAGGGACCATCAAAGGTCATCAAGTCCAACCCCCCTGCAGTGAGC
>JAVKLA010000036.1:13320203-13354321 GCA_034782735.1 Sagittarius serpentarius | reverse complement strand
TCAGAGCCCCATCCAGCCTGGCCTGGAATGTTCCCAGGGATGGGGCATCTACCACCTCTCTGGGCAACCTGTGCCAGGGTTTCACCACCCTCACGGTAAAAAATTTTTTCCTTATATCTAGTCTAAATCTGCCCTCTTTTAGTTTAATGCCACTTGCCCTGACCTGTATGCTCTGTCCTCAGGGGGTTTGTGGTTTGGCAAATGTGTTGTCCCTGTGTGTGTCCGCCTGCCCACCCAGGCTGAAGTGCTGTGTTTAAGGTACATATATTCTTGCCAGTTACAGGGTGCTGCTGGGACTGGAAGTGGTTATTCATACTGGCACTCCTCACTCCTTCCTTAATACACATTTCTTCTCAGCTGCAAATCCCATTGCCAGCATGGTAATTGTTTTCATTGCCTCATTGGGAGTAGTGAGGTTAACATCTTGAGCGGCAGCTAAAACAGACAAGAGCAAATAGCACAATAGCTTAATCCCCTGGAAATCACTCTTTTCAGTATGGAGTTATGTTTCCTTTTTATCTCTCTCTCCCCCTCCCCCTGCCTTTTCTTTTAAAGGGCAGAATTACATTTTATTTACAGCTGAGCCCAGGACCAGTAGTCTGCCGCTTCTGCATGCGGAGTCACTGAATAATCCTCTGGATATCCTTTTCCTGAAGGGAATTTCCTGGCTAGAGGGTTGCGAGACCTTGGCGATGGAGGAGGAGCAGTTCAACCACATGGTCTTGCCTTCCCTGAACGTGGCCCGTTGCAAATGAGGTCCCTTGGTGGAGCAGCAGCTCTCTGGTCCTGCCTGCAGCGGAGCTGGGAGTGAGTTCAAGTTGTCATTGCAGAGATGAGCGGCTTCCAATGTACATAAATATCCAACCCTTCTCTGTTGACTCTATCCCTTTCCTTATAAACAGACACACAGTCATTTTCCAAGTGAGCCATCTGGGTTTGACAGATGTCTCTGGCTTTTTCTGGGTCCATTGTTAAAGGGGAAAAAGGGAGGGAATATTCTGAATTGAAGGAAATAGCTTCTGATGGCAGTCTGCAATTTCATGGGCTGGGAGATGAACTGCCCCTCTTTCCCTCAATTGCCATCAGCTCCATTGACTGTAATCTGTGTTTGCAGCCTAGGAAGCATCACTTCTCGCGGGAAGTGCTGGAATTGTCAGGTTTTGGGGAAGGAAGTTCAGGTGTACTTTTACCCTTGGTACAGAGCTATAGGCTTTTCATACTGCTGAGAGAGATGTTAGGTTGGTTTCTGAAGCTGTATGAGGGAGGCCTTTACAGCCCTTACCTGGGACTGAATTACCACACTTCGCATGCCTTTTATCCATTCTGATCCCAAAGCTCTGCAGACACTGGTACAAGGTAAGGTCCTCCCTCCTGTCAGACTCAGAGCCATGTGTGTTCGTACACTCTTAAAGTCTCTTTGAATCATGTTATTTAACTTCTTCCTAATGCAGAAAGATTCCTGTGTCTGATCATTGCTGACAAATTGTGACGTTAGCAAAGTTGACGTTACGGCTAAATACCAACATCTACTGTCAACATTATGCTATCTATATTTTGCCATTTTTTTTTTCCTTTTGGATTTTTTTGTTGCTCTTGATGAAAGCATGTGAAATACATCAGCTTCCTGAAAGCAACGATATTAAAAACAGAAGGGGAGGTGTGTATGAAGTGCTTCCTATGCTAAAGGTCACGCATCAGAAGTGAATTCCAAAGAATATATTCAGATGAGAGGCTGTGATGAGATTCTCTGCTTCTCCTTTGTCATATGTGTGTGAAGTCTCAAGCTCTCACTTTGTTGACACACACATACAGGTTTTGCTCTGCTTGAAGCTTTCTGCTGTCCTGACGGCTGTTGGTGGTTGTGGGGCGTCTAGCACACAAAACTGAACGATTGGAATTGCAGGGCTGCAGGCCCTGTACTGAATGTGAACATGAAAATTATCATAATGCTTCAGTGAGAGTGAAGTCCGAAGGGCACATTTAGGACAACTTTGCTAAAAATGCAAATTTTATGTTTGCTTTTAGAATTTATGTGATTAGCTGAAGAGGGGAAGAAAGAAGCATGGGGAGCACTGTAATTATTCAATACTGCATTTATGGCAGCATACCAAGTGGGAAATCGTCAAAGATAGACTTTTGGTAAAGAAATCTGTCAATACTGGAAGCCTCATTTCCTCCCCTGCATTATTTTCCCCGGGGGAGGTAGTAAAGGGTGATATTACATAACCCTCATGTTTATTTGCTGTAACAGCTTCCCACAGACCAGCGATTACCAAATTACAATCTGCAGACCATCAGTGGTCCAGAAGGTTGCGGAAAATTATCCATATGACAATACTGCTGTTGTTTAAATTTTCATTTACGAGATGGACATTGAGATGCCTGAGCCTTAAGAAACGTGTGGTTGGACGTGAGAAATGTTGAGTTACCAGCTGTTTGATGGTGCAGAAATTTTGGAAGCACTCCATTGCCCTAGAGGGGGGATGTCTGCTGAGATGTCCTGTAGCCCTTTGGCAACAGCACAGCCTGTTTTTGGAGCCCTCTCTGAAGTCCTCGGTTTTGGGTTGCTCTTTGAGAGCAACAAAAATGACATAGCTCGTGGGGTCCAACTGTGTGTTCTCTGGATGCTCGGATGCATGTTGGAGGTGTGCTTGATGAGTCTTTGACAAATAGGTTTATCTAAGGACTGCTGCCCTGTTCTCAGATCTAAGCCACCAAACCACACGTCTCTGTTCTGTGTTTACGCTACGGAAGTGTGTTTCCACTTTGTCAGCTTTATATGTGTTTTTAACACAAAGGTGCCTGCCCTGCATTGTAAACATTTCTGAAAAGATTCTGTCCCTACTGTGTATCGCATAGTTCAATGTTTTCTCGCAGCTTGCTCTGGAATAGAGTTTAGGTTCATGCTTTTATGTGACTCTAGGGAAAAAATGGTAATTTCTGCGGAAGGGTCTGACTGTACAATAATTGTAAGGGGGAAAGAAGGAAAACAAATGGAAACTAAGTGGCCAGCATTTTGTATCAACAGAAGTTTTCTCATGTTAAAAAACTGTTCAAACATCGTTTGCATTTAAGTAAGGTGGGATTCGGGGCATGCGCAGGGCTTCAAGCGCCATTCTCTATGCATCTGTCACTTCTGCGGTGTGTGGCACCACTGGGCCTTTCTGTAGGAGCCGCGGAAACATCAGCTCGCTGTGTGTGGCCACCCTGGTGAGCTACCACAGCTCCCTTAGGTGTAGGAAAGCTCTGGCTTTTTCTGCCCCTCTCTCCCTGCTAGACTGTGTCCTGGGGCTCTGCTGTCAGTAATGGGCTCGTCCTGTTATTTGCGTGCTCCTTTTGTATAGCTTCTTCCCTATCCCGCCCCGCTGCTGTGCTCCTTTTTTTTTTTTTTTTTTCTTTTTTTTTTTTTTTTATAGCTTGCTGTGGTGAGTGTTTGCCAGTGGTTGATGGCATGGGAATAATCCTGAACTCCTTTGTCCTACCAAGTATTGGAGAAGGTACCTCATCAGCCTGTGACACTTGCGGAACTGGCAGTGCATCTCCAAGAGCTGAACCCAAAAGGGATTTCAAGGGCATACTGACCTGCCTGTGGTCTTGGATCAGGGTGAAACAGGCAAAACCACTGGGAAATATAAAATGTTGTGGAATCAAAAGGCACAGGTACTCTACAGACTCTATGCCTTCCAGTTTGGGTACTGAAATGCTGAATAGTGCGAGTGGTATCTTCTGCTTGATGCATTTATTTGCCCATCAAGATCAGCTTGTTAGCGGAGTCTGAAAGCAGGACCTTCACTGGCAGTGCTGAAGAAGTGAATGTTAACCTGAAGTTTGGTATTTCCAGTGGCCTCCATGGAAATTACATAACTAAATCAGTAGTAAATGGTGGCATTTAGCTCCCTTGGGATACTTGGAAAACCCTAGCCCGCAAATTTGAATCGATTACAGCTTTGTGAAGAGAAGTGTGATAAAGGGGTTGGTATAAAGCTTAGTGAGAGATGGGAGGTAGTGTGAGGCCTCTGTTAGAAAAGGATCTGTGTATTTAGGAGCTGAAATGCTGTCTGAATCAGCAACTGGATGAATTGGATTTGTTTCAGGGGTCAGTGCCCAAATAAATATTTGCAGTAAGACATTCACCAGCCTTTATTAAACCTAGACTGAGGCTAGCCTGTGCTCTCTGAGGTGGTGAAGGGAAGAGACACAAGATAAAAGGTTTGCATTAGTATTGATAGTTATGTTTGGGCAAGGATTTTTTTTTTTTTTTTTTTTTTGTCTTAAAGGGAAGACGAGTCCAGGAGGTGTTTGTGAGATGACAAAAGAGGCTCTTTGGGACTTAATTTTTCCTTTTGGATGAATTTTTAAAACACCTGAAGCTAGAAAAGCTTTGCCCTCAATAGTCTCCCATGAAACTCAGAATTTGCTTTCAAGTGAAAAGACAGCTGCAGATGCACACGGGAAGGCATAGGGCAAAATGCTGCTTTGAAGGAGCTAACAAGCGTGTGGAGCAGAGCGCTCCATTGATAAAGCCTGCCTGGCTTTTTCAAAGATGTTTATCAAGGTTCATCACGGAAGATGTTTAACGAAATGAAGTGGCTGTGGAAAAAGAGGGGGAGGGTCTTTACTTAAAAAAACAGTTGCTTAAATGAAGACGAACAGACAGTGGAAGTAAATAAAGTTTTCCTGGTGGAGGGCAGTCACCAGCAGACTACTGCAAGGTCTCATGCTGAGACCTTGGATTCTTCAAATATGCATCAGAGACTTGAAAAAGAAACAAAAAAGAAATAAGTTTTGGCAGCACAGCAAACTATTTGGGGTAGTAAAGACAAAGGCGAAGCGTGAAGATGTGCAGAAGGATGCTCTGAAACAGAGTGATGGGATGCTAAAATGACAGATGAATTTCAGGGTAGGAAAATGTGAAGCGATGCACATAAAAGTAATTCTGTGTGTACACAAGGCGATGAGCTGTGAGATGCCAACAGGCTCTGGGGGCTTCAGGTCTTGGGTTATAAGTAGAGCTCTGTGGTAAGTATTAGCTCAGTGCTCAGCAGTGATCTAAACCAAATTGAACATTAGGAGTTATTAGCAAAGGCAGTGGGAAGAAAACATGATGCAGCTGTGTAAGCCGATGGTTGCACTGCCTGCTGGTCTCTATCTCTTAGCTCTGGAACAAACCAGGGGAATTGGAAAGAGTCTCAGAGCAGGGTTAAAATCAGAGATATGGGGTAGTTTTTGTACCAGGAGTTTTCAAGAAGACCAGGATTCCTTAGACTGAGAAAGAGATGGCTAAGGTGAAATATTGCAGTGGTCTGTAGAAACAATGGGAGACAGGGAAGGTAAATAGGGAGTGATTTCTGGTGGTCCACCCTCCATCCTAGTAGTAGGGGGCATCGGATGAAGGGCGAGACTGCAAGTTTTGCTTCCAAGGGGGAGTGTAGACCAGGATGTGTAGTTGTAGCAATGCACGTGAAATGAAGTGGTAATCATGAGTGCTGTGGCCTTTTTGTAAAGATCTAGGAAGCTTTTAACAAAAGGTTAATTGGGTGGTAGATTGGCAGAGAGGTGTCCAGGGAGAATGGGCTGTTGCTGAGAGAAAAGGGTGAGTGCCCAAATAGAGACGAATTGATTTTATTTGTGTGCACCATGGTAGGATGGTAACTCGTGCTGTTACCTAGCTGATGTTTACTGAAACTGCAATGCCACTCGCTGTTCAGCCCATGGCTGTCCTGCCATTGTGGGATAGATAAAAATTGGTCCTTTGGCAACACGTGCCATTTCTTTGGCTTGGTTCCAGGCAGATGGGACTTCAGCCCAATGGAGAACCTAGGTCTTGGGAGGAGCGTGCCCTGGGAGACCTGGGTGTCTCACAGACCTGCTTTATTGTGGGAGCATGTGTGATGCCGAGCTCTGTCCCCATGAACTTTGTGAGACCTGTTCAGAGTGGAGCTTGGGAAGCAGCAGACTCCACTGGCTTTGCTTCTCATCACCACCCGCATCAAGGCATGCTGGCACTGAAGAAGCAAAGCTGATGAGATCCTGTTCTCAGAAGTGTATTTGGGTTTTATCTCTGCTAATAAAAAGATAAAGGTTAAAGGAAGCTCTGGAAGGGGGAACAATCTTCAAAATAATTTTATTTTCTAACTGGACAGATTATCTTGAAGATCTGAGTGGTTGAATTGAGCTGGGATTTTTCGCCTTGCTCAGGGCAAGTGTTACCTTGTCAGAATGAAACGTTTCTGGGATCTGAGTGCCTGCCAGCAATAGGGTGGCAGATCATGTCAGGCTTTTTTTTTTTTGAAGTCTCTTTTATTTCTAATATAATTGGCTGCATTTCATGAATTATCCCTGAGGTCACTACTGTAGCTTTGTGTTACTAGGCTACACACCATGCACGCTGCTATTTTGTCTGCTGCTCAGTCTCTGACCTCCTAACTCTATGTGACTACTATGGAAATCTTCCTCTCACCTGGCTGTGTAATTATTGTGACCATATGTTGTCCTATCTCTAGGTGCCACCTAACATCTGTGTGGGTAGGCTGAAGGCCCTTTTACTGGAGGGTTGGCTTGGCACGAGGGCCACACACTGTGAGGCCATGGCCAACATGATGCTCTTCATTAAGTGCCCCAGGAAGCAGGTCTGTTGTCTCTACCATGGATTGGGGTCTTGACAGCGAGGATCAAGTAGAGTTGGGCTGGGTCAAAACTGGCTAGGTAGATGACAGGTCTTTTTTAGAAAATCCCACCCAGTGTTTTGTTGGCATTTGGGCATGGTAGACACATCTGCATTGATTCTTGTATGTGCTAAGGATGTATAGCTGCCCTGAAAATAAATTAGTATTTCAATGAGCAGAGTTTGTCATCTGCTCACCTAAACCTTAGACCGAATGGATGTTTGGTGCATCTGGCATCGTACAAGGCTGAGACCGCAATTGCTCTCCCATTAGGCTTAAGCTCTTTGGATTTACCTCTTTTCTTATTGCTGTGAACTTACTTTCACCCCAGAATTACTTAGATGATGGAAGGGGAAGGCAAGAGGACTTCAGCGGTGCTTTTGTGACACTTTTTTTCAGAACTTAACCCCTTGTTTAGATCCTAAATTGCTTTTAAATGCATGATCCTTATTCAGACTTGGATCTATCACTATTGTTCCATTGATTTGTTTGCCTCCATTTTTCTGGCCTTGAAATTTTGGATAATCTCAAATATTGGTGTCCATTAGAAATGCACATGTCTCTCTCCCTATTCTTTTTTCTCATTTATTAGCTCCTGTGAGGTCCTGCTGTTAGCTGCAAGCCTAAAAATGCCCTTTTAGTCTGGCCAAGCCAGAAGAGCTTTCCTAAGGCATAGCTGGAGTAGCAGGTGGGAGCACTGTGGTTGCAATACTCCCAAGGAAACTTGACTTCCCTCTGAGAAAACCACCATATAGGTTTGCTTATTGGACCAAGTTTGTAAACCAGGAAAAAATTCCTTTTAATTGTTCAAAGGCTTGTTCACTGTTGGCTTTTTCTGAATTGTTCTAATTAAAAAAAAAATCATAATGGAAAAAAAAGCTGATAGTTACTGGTCAATCAAATTCTCTCTAAATCTGAGAATTAATAAATCCAGGATAAGAGTTCAGGCACATAAGATTTGCAATATCATATAATAACCCACTGGCCTGGTGATGTGTATGGGGTACTGCAGAAGAAGGTATTTAACAGTATGGTCTTGTGTGCTTGATGAGGCACCTGCACAAGCAAAGTCATAATCTCTCCTCTGTGCTGCTTGTGGACCAGCAGTTATTTCCTAAATCGAAACCTATACATGTTAGAAAAGGTCACAAACATCCTGGATTTTTTTTTTTTTTTAAGTTCTCTGCTTTGAAGGAAAAGCCCTGGAAAACTGCATGACATCTGAAATTGTGCCCTGTTTTGGGGATACTCCACTAATTCCCCAATGAGCCACTAAGCTTAAGTCCCTCTTGGTGCAGGCAGGTGGAAGTGAGCATGATGAACCCTGACAAATGTTAACGAGGAGGTTTGAGCCACCTTGTTCCTGTGGAGGTCCCTATGCTCTGTGCCCTCCTGTGGCTCCTGGATTGCAGACTGGAGGGGCTCCCAAGCCTCTCCTGCAGCCCCGAGCGTGTGCGTGGGACCGAGTGCTGTCATACAGGCTGTAGTGGGCCCCTCTGTGTTTTTAAAAGCATGTTTTTCTCGCTGTCGACACCAGCACAGTCTCATGAGCTAGCGCTATTAGCATGTGTGTTTTCCCCTCACACTGTGCAAGAATAATTACCCTCTCTTAGCAGCGCAAGTGTTTCTGTTCCTTCTGATTTATGGAGGCAAAGAACTCGTTTGGGAGGATGAGTCAGAAGTAATTGAGCTCCAGGGGGGCTGTATTTCATGGTTTTTCCTCTCTTTATTTTTGCCCTGTACTGTACCTCACAGTTACCAGTGCTTTGGCCTTCCAGGGAACATGCATTAAAGCTTAGAATTGAGCTCAGACTGTATACTGTCTTGATTCACATTTAAAAACCAACCTGATTCTGTAAGTCAAGAATGTGACACGGAGAGAATCTTATAAGCTTTGTAATATTATCATGAATATAACATGATTCACTGTCGGCTATTCCCAAACTCTTGGCACCTTGTGCAAAATGCAGGATGAGTGCGAGAGCTGCTCTGCAGGAGCATTCACGTGCAGCTGCCGAGTTGCAGGGAGCAGCGCTGGGTTTAGGTGCAGAGGATGAAATAAAGAGGATTGCTAGGTATAACTGAAGATCCTGGAAAGACGGAGTCATTTAGAGGCCAGGGAAGGCTTTAAGGAAGGGCTGGTGCCCCTGCAGAGAGGAAGCCAAAGGCGTGTGTCTGAGGAGGGGGAGATTTGCAGCCGTTTGTGTGCGAGTACAATGCTGTTTCACACTGCTGTTGCTTGAGTGAGTCGTGGAGACAGACCCCAAGTGAGTGGGGAGTCGGTGGCATGGGGTAGGGCAAAGGTGTGGGATATAGAGACATCGTTTGGTGAACTTACATAAGTGGTAGATGGGCAGCACCTTGCTGGCTAAGGTCAGTGGGGTTGACCTCCCCATCATGTTCTGAGAAGACATTTGAGTCCCACAGTGGCTGGGTGAGCACTGGGGCAATGTGAAAGACCTCTGGTGGGGGGTGAGCTGCTGGCTGACCGGCTGGCAGCAAGGAAAGGAATTTTTTTTACCCTCTTGAAATAATTTCCATCCTGGCGTGGCAGTGAGCCAGGCACTGGTGCCCACAGGGGCCTCAATCTCACAGGTAGGATTTGAGCTGAGGAGCTGAATAATTTCCCCTACCTTTCTAGAAGGCATGGCAGAAAGTCAGTGGCAACCAGCTAATCTGGGAGCCTTGGGCAGTGCAATTCAAGCTGGGTTGTCTGCCTTCTCGCTGGTTTGATTTCTCTTCCTCATGCAAGTATCCCTTGTTTTAGTTCAAAACTTTGCCTGCTGAAGCTCTCTGGTGATAGCAGACAGCGAGACAGCTCATGAGGTGCCCCATTCCCCTGCTGTTTTGCAGGAGTCCTTTGCGTTATATGAAACGGTCGCCTGATTCAAACGCTGGCTTCCCCCAACTTGGGCCTGACTGATAAACCTCTGTTCAAGCCACAGTGACTGATGACTCTGCTCTCGCATTTCCATTTCTATTTACAGTTTAATTTATCCCTCCCTCTGTCGAGTGCTTCTTGAGAACACTTCAGTGGCTTTTTCCTTCAAGTGTAGCAAAACTAAACAAAAGAGTTTGATGTTTCTTTGCTGGGCTGAATAACTCACTGTTATGATTGATAATGGTGAAACTAGTTTATAATCTGTCTGAATAGTGATGCACATCATTAAAAACCAAGCAGACAAACTCCAAGTCCTCTACAAATCTGATTGCTTTGAACAGCAGATGATCTCTGGGGAACTCAGAGTGGGAGCTCTAGCTCTGAGGGTGCTTTGAAGCAAGAAGCTGAATGCGTTGTAAGAAGTAATCATGAAAACTAAGGTGATGGATCAACAGTTCATTGATTTATATGTGCCTTTGATGGGTAGAATTGTCTGTTGTAAATGGTTTTTGCTAGCTTTTAGCCAGTAATCTCTTGGTTGTCTGTGCCCGCCCCCTGCCTTATTTCTGCTAAAGAGGCTGCACTGTCTCAGAATTAATCCTGTTAGTTAATTACAGTCTTATTTTCTCTGTGGCTTCTTTAGTCTGCGAATCCAAACTGTGAATGGTGGCATGGATGGCATAGGTTTGTCGGTTTGGGTTTTTTTTCCTGTGCTGTGGCCAGCTCAGGTTTGGGGTGTGGATGCTTGTGGGGATTAAACTGAAAACATCAGTGTTGTGGACTCTTAAGCTATATTTTCCTCAGGTGCTTATGCTCTTTGTCTGCAAGAAGAGTTTTAGGAAACGAATAAAAACATGATGCAAACCTGGTTAGAGCAAAAACCTAAGAAACATGTAAACTAGCACTTGTGGAAAGTTTTCTGGTGAAGCTGCCAGCCTTGCTCAGATATATTTTACAAACTGAATTTTGCTGGAAAGGTACCCAAGGTTTGCCACGTACACAGGTTTCTGGCTCTGATCTGCTGTTCAGGGGATGTAACGCATCCAGGTGCTTGTTGCTTAAGCTCTTCTTATGGGTGAAGGTGGTGCCTGGTGCTTTTCCCTTAGAGCAATCAAATGATTGATCTATCTGTCCATCTACCTGATGGCTTCTGTCGCTGTCTGGTCTGACCTTTGAAACCGTGCAATGTCCTGCCATATACAGCTTTCATGGATGGAAGGAGTTGTTTCTCTTCTGTGGATAAAGGCTGGTGGTGATTTACCTCCAGTCATGTTAGATGTTGGAGAGATTTAAACCCAAATTCTCTGACTGTTAGGGTATCCTTCATCTCTGAGCTTAATTCCTCTGTGGACAGTTTTGTAAATGCTTGGGTTGCTCACTCTGAAGGACTACCTCCCCCACAGATGGAAATATGTTCCCATTTCTTTCTGTTGCTTTGGGAGCAGCTGGTGTGCCCGAGACACCAGGATCATCCAACAATTACCATGTTAATCAGAGCTTATTTTGTACTTTGCTACTTTGAACACAAATACCTCAAAATGGCCTGAAGATGCATGGTTGAGTAGCCATGTAAAACAACTCCAGCCTTCCAACAAATCCAAAATACAGATGGCTGCTAAAAATTATGTTGCCTGGAAAAGGCTTGAGACCATTTGATTTACGGAGGGCAGTTACTGTTATCGGACATCTCTGTGGCTTGTGTCTTTGAAGGTTACTAGTAGATTGCAAGTAAGAGATTAGTTTCTTATTACAGGGCAGTAAAGTTGGTCCCAAGCTACTACTAAATCATGTTGGTTACCGAGAGGAGTAGAGGAGCTGCAGCAGAAGGTGTGGAAGAGGTGTTTGCTGAGTCTCAGCCGGGAAGGCGGTGTCGTAATTCAGATGGTGGAGCGTAAGATACCACACTGCATTAAATGTGTTGGAACCCTGCGGTGTCAAGAGTTCGATGCGTCCTCAGGGGCTAAGTGAGGAACAGCCTCATCTCCATGCTAGACTTCAGAAACAGAAGGTATGTAGAAGCCTCTCCTCTGCCAATTTCCAGAGACAGGCTGGGTCCTCCAAGAAAAGGGATTGCTCACAGCTTTCGGGGAAAGCCTTGTGCTGGTTTTGACAGCACTGCCGGATAGAAGTGTTCTCACTGCTGCTGGCACTGCCTTGTTAATATTGTATCGCTCCCCTGTGACAGGGATTTGAGGATGATTTAAGTGTCCTTGTATCGTTTGCTGTTTGGAGGAGGTATGAGAATTACAGGGGGAGCGGTGTCAGACATGCGGGACAGGCCGGGCACCTGCTGCGCAGGGAGGGCAGGGTGGTACGGTAGGGGGCTAGCAGAGGTGGAGATGGACAATGAGGGACAGGCAGAGTGGCCAGGGAAAGTCAACTGAAAGGGCTGCAGGCAGGACTTCCTTCTCCCTGAGGTGGGTTGCTGTGAGAGATGCTGCTGGAGCATGGAGACACCCCAGTGCAAGACACCAGTTTTTGTTGACAGTGGAATTTGGCTTGTCCAAATTCAGATGTTTGCACTGGGAACGAAGAGCTGGGGTCCTTCCACAGTCCCTGGGGGCACAAGCAGCTGTAGAGCTCAGACCTCCTTGTCCCAAGGTAGGGATGAAAGATGATAAGGTAAAGAGGGCCTCCCTCTAGCCTGTGGAGGGAAAATCCATGGAAACACTCCACCCCCTGTTAGGACCAGTGAGCCTTGTCGCTTTCTTAGTGGTGGAGGTGTACACTCGTGCTTTCCCAAGAGCTGCTGTTAGTCTGGACCTCCAAAAAGCACAGTGCAAAATTCCCTTGTGCCTGTTGCATTGCAGTGGCTGTGAGGAAACTGAAGCTCTGTTAAGGCGGTGTGGGACGAGTCAGAGGTTGAGCTTGATTCATCATTCTGCTTTCAATGTACTGTATTATGCCTGTGCCTCTGGCTTGCCTGTAAAATGGGGCTAATGCTGCTTGCTGCTGGAGCAGGAGAGGCAGTGAGCTGCTGTCAAGGCTTATGCGCTACCAGAGCCTGTCCCTAAGTGAGGCAAGTCCTAAAGAAAACAAACCCTGCTCTTTGCAATCCCATGTGAGAGGCATTTTCTCTTGAGAAAAGACACTTCTGAAATGACAGTGGCCCTGTCGGTAATGAGTGCATCAAAGAACATCAGAGGGCATGCAAAACAGTGCAGTGTTTCTTTTAATTCTCTGCACTGCTATGGTAGGGCAAGAGGTCTTTTTAATTTGATTTAAGCTCCTTTTGCTGATCAAGATACAGAGTATGGATGCAAATAATCTTTCAGCTGATGACATTTTGAAGATGAGTATATTTCTTTTAGATTTTACCCGGAGGGTACATTGTTGAGTGTTTTGATTTGTTATGCTAAGTAATTGCAAAATATCTCTGTGCTGGGCAAAGGTTTGGTGCAGTGCCACCACATGCATGATTACACTTCTTTCTTCTTCCTTCCCTGCCATCCTACATCTCCCTTTCTCTCTTCTCAGTACTGTCCACGCAACATGAATTTAAACAGCCAAGTGGGCAGCTGCTAAACCCGCAAGGCTCTGAACGCCCTCCTTCCTGGGAAGGACCTGAAAGCAACGGTAGGGGTTTTGTTTGCCCCAGAATTTTAGGTGGAAAAACAAGGTTGGAAGATATGCTTGTTACAGCTGTGGCATGAAATTATACATCCTTTGGATTAAGAAGTTTCCTCTGTGATTTATATCTTGGTATTTTATATCAGGAATGCTGGAATTGGTTTTTGTGTGTGTTTTCTTTTTTTCCCCCCTGTGGTTTGAAAAAAGAATTTCCATGTGGGGGAGGACAAGGTTTAGGACTGTTTATTCCAGTGCGAACTGAAATTGGGAGCCTTCACAGTATGTTAGGACTTGAACCGCTAAGACAGGAGACACGCAGTCGCCTCTGGGAAGAGGGCATTCGTGGGGGGCATGGGAGCCAGGTTGGAGCATCCCTTCTGCTGATTGCCTCCTGCCAGCTCCAGGCCAGGCGCAGAGCTGGCTCGACCCTGCCTATGCCCCACCTCCAGCAAACGTCCGACCCGTCGAGTCGTAGAGGCGCTCAGTTATTTTGATGAGCGATTGCCTGTTGACCTGGGAAAATGTTCTGCAAGCGTATCAAACCCCATCAGCTTGACATGGATCGGCAGCTCCATCGGAGATTGCCAGGCGTGCTTTGTGAGGACATTGATAGCCATTTTAATGAGTCTAGCCCTGAATGAGAAGAGCATTTCTTGCAGTTGACAGGGTCCCCTGGGGCTGATCTCACTGGCCACCCTGGCCCAAACCCTAGCTCAACCTGTTGCCCTACCAGCCTTGGAGTAGCCAGATCCCCCTGAGGCTGCTCATGTCCTCTGGGAGCTGCTCACCTGCCCTTCCTGCTCACTCTCCTGCTTGACCATACCTGTTCAGAGCACCTTGCAGAGGGGGTGTGTGTGTGGAGGTGTCTGTCCCCCCAGCACCCTGCCTCAAGCAGGATCGCTTTGGGTTTAGTTATTCAGCAGAGCTGCTGTTCCCTGAAAAGGGTTACCCGTGGCCTGCTTCCAGCCTGGTATCTGTGCCCTCTCTATTATTCAAACTGAAATAAATAAATACATGAAAAATGTGTTTCTTTAATTTCTGTTAGAATACGTTTGTTTTTTCCCTTGGGAATGGAAGTAAGTAACCAAAATGTCATTTTTTTTTTTTTCTATGATTTTCACTATCTGGGACCTAGAATAGTCCTGCAGACCACCCCGCCCTTCAAGCTCAGTCCAGCTTTTTCCAATTGCATAATTACATCTAATGAGATTCTCCTCCTTTTTTTCTTTTTTCCTCCTGCTAGGACAGTAATGAACCTTGTCTTTATACTCCAAACCAGTGGCTATTCTGGGGTAGGTCATGGGGTAGATACTATAAACCAGCAGTGCACATGGACTGTTGAGTGTCGTTTCATAGATATAGTGGTGGGAAACCCACGTTCCTCTATTTTGTCCTCTATCCCCTTCACTAATTATTTATCAGCCCTATCACAGCAGTGTCCAGAGGCCTCTGATCAGGTTTCCATTGTGTTGAGCACGGTTCAGAGAATCCCTTTGGGATGTTCAATCTGGGAGTAGAAGGAAGAAGAGAGTGGCTGTGGCTCCAGATGAGTATGAAGGGTCAGGCAGAAGTGCATGGCACCAGAGCAAGGAGCTGCTAAACACAGCATGTTCCTGGTGGCATCAGCTTCTTTTCCGGCATGTTTGTGATAAAGATCTCTTGCTAAAAGGATCACTGAAGAGAGAGTCCCAGAGTTTAATGTGATACTGGCATCCCGATTACGTAGGCTTGTGCTTGCAGGGTTCTATTTGCAGACTAGCGTGTTCACGGCAGTGCACACCACCTCCGCGGCTGTGTGGATACCTTATCCCTGCAAACCTGTACTGCAGACTACAGGTGGTAGGTCAGGACGACTGTCCTGCTCTTATCTACAAGCTTGGAAGGATTGGCACAGAGGAGAAGGGAAGATGCTTTGCTTGAATTCCTGTCTTGGTATCTACAGTACTTAATTTTATTTTTGCGTTGTCAATTTAGTGGGTTTTTGTTGTATTGCCATAACTCCCTCTGGTGGCTAATTTGTCAGTTTAACCATCTGTTTTGATTGATTTTATATCTAGGTGCAGTATAGTTACGTCTTGGAGACTGCCTTGGATGGAGAAGGTGAGGAGTCTGTGCCCTGTTGGGGCGATGTATTTGCTGCCTGTTCTTGACGTGCAGGTTTGCCTCTCTCTGTGGCTGAGTAAACCCATTCCCCTGATTAATTGCCCTCTGCCTCACAGTTACTGGGTGCATCTGGAGCCATTGAAATCCACATCAGAAGGGCTTGCTGAGTCTCTGCTGCACTGCCAGGCTGCAGTCAGTAGAGCTGTGGCCAGAGGTGCCAGCCGAGGCCATGCCTGGGAGCGAGTTGTTCCCTCCTCTGCAAGCAGCACTGCAAAAGGAAATCCCAGGTATGACAGGAGCACTGTGCTGCAGAGATTCCCAGGAGTTATCTGACACAGCTAGCAGTTATTAACGCCATGCTGAAGCTGAGACAGGCAGCTGTGCTGTGCAGCAGTCTCTCTCCCAGCTGGAAAACTCAGAGGTGGCTCAGAGTTTTGGTCTCTGCGCCGCTGGGTTGCAGCTGCGTGTCCTGTGCCGGGAGCATCACCTGCCTTCGTGGGCATTGCTGCTCCCTGCTCGCACAGACACCTCTGCCTGCTGGCTCCCTGCCCCACTTCACCGTGGGGGAAACAGTTTGTCTCCCACAACTGCTCGTGTCCCCAGCCACGGGGCATTTTAACGCACTGGCCCTTCTGTGCTTCTGACATGAAAATATGCACAAGTTGCCTTTGTCTGTGCCGTACAGAAACTACAGAAGAATTGCTTAGTGAATATCAGCTCGGCTACAGAGTAAGTACTACATTCCTGCAAAGGCATCAGTTGTTTTTATATTTTTACATCTATATGCATGTCTCTGCAGGAATTTTGGTGCAAAAATAATAACTACAGGTTCCCCTTTCCCTAGCATAACAAAGAAAAGACGGATACTATCTCTTTGTTCTCTAGGTATTATTCCTTGCTGCTTGGTATTAAGTTTAATTGAATTCTGGACATTTAATCCTTAAACAAAGTTGATGGATTATGTTTAAAAGTACATGCTAGCTAGAAGTATTGTGCGGATAGTGCTGAAATGCTCGGGAGCCATTGGGGTAGAGGAGTCTTCTCCCTCTCTGCCTGCTATGGGCTCACCTTGATTTTGGTGCAGGAGTGCTAAAGTGCCAGGTCCCTAAACTATGGCTGGGAAGCTGAGAGGTATGGGTAGTTTGCATTGGATTTAAAGTCTGACCCATATCCTGATGTATTTTGCCTGTTTAAAAAGAGAATTTGGGGTTTGTTCCTCTTTCCTTCTGCTTGTCTTTTGCCGAACTTGGTGAACTTGCATGTATGGCAAGCCAATATAAGAAACTGGAAAAAAAAAATTAGCCTTTTCAGCGCTGGCTGAGTTACCTCAGGTTTCCTTTAGTGTGAGAAGAGAATGGAGTTGACTGCTTTCTTATGTAACCAGTAGATGTGCTGGGCTGAATTCTGCATTTCCTTACATGCATTCAACATGCCAGTGCGAGAAGTCTTAACGTGGGATGTGTGTGTCCTCTGGGCTAGAGGGGGGTGTGGGGACCTGCCACCCCCAGACCGGGAAGCAGTGTGGTCATGTCCAAGGATGGTGAGAGCACCCTCTCTGCAGACGGCTGGGACTTGTTACCTTTTTTTCTGACCAGTTTTGGGCTGTTGAGGAGGCTTTTGTAAGGCAGCCTGGGGAGATGGAGGCTGGTGCAGGAAGGGAGAGGTAGTGCGAGAAGGGGAGCCAAGGAGCAGAGATAAGGACCAAAATCTGAGCTGGGAGGAGGCGGATGTTAACTGTCTTGTCTGGTCAGGGCTGAGCTGAAATCCTCCTTGAAAGATCACCTTTCCCTGGTGGGTCACGTAAGGGATAAGTTACAGGCACGAGGTCAGGCAATGCAATTCCCTTTTTGCATCTGTGAGAACATTAAATCCGCTGACCAAAGCTGGATCCATAAAATTACAAGAAATACCTGAATGGATCAGTGTGACCCATTACTTCTTGCAGGTCTGAGATGACGTAACGGTACCGTAGGGGAGTGCAGTGGTGAATCCTGCTGGGAGGATTAATCCTCCCTGGGGCTGCCGCGGGCAGACCCGAGTTGTAAGTTCTTGGAGACCTGCGAAATGGGCACAAAGTTGGGCTGGAGGAGGTAAAATGCTGCGGTAGCAGCAAAGCTGTGCTGCCTGTCTGCACCCCTCCTCAGAGGGTTACAACTGCAGATTTACTGTGTCACACTTGGGCTTGGGCAGCAGAGCTGAGCGCTGGAGGTGCTGCAGACCCAGCTGGAGCGCTCGTGTCCCTTTGTGGTCAAGTGCTTGTTAATGTGGGTGCCAAAAGGAGGAAACTTTGTCGTGACCTGAGTGTGCTTCTGCTGGTGGTAGGAAATTGGTGGGCTCCTCACCTAGCCCTTGCAAAGACATGCATCCCGTGTTCCCAGCTGTGCCTGCCTCTTGCCTGTGCTTTATCTGCCAGGGAATTTGTGACTCTGGGGAAACTAGTCATGGAGAAGCTGCAGCTTCTTTGGGGAGTGCAGGAGGTTTTTTGGATAAATGCCCCAGCACAGTGCTTGGAGACTTTCCCAGGGGGTTTTGACATATCTCAAAAGCTGGTGGTTGAGAACTGGACTTGGGGGACCTGACTGCATTGCACTTGCTGTCATTTGTTGTGGCTGAAAAAAAAAATAAATCAAACCTGCAGAACTGGGGAATGTATTACAGTAATTAACTGTGGGGTGAAGAAAGTGAGGGACATCCTGGGCACAGAGGAAATTAAATGGAAAGTGGTATTGAGCTTGTGTGGGATGGAATTGCGAAGAGGTCTGTTTGCAGCGTGGAAATTAATTATTGGATTTTGTCTAAGGCTCAGCTTATGCAAAAGGCATGTCTCAGTCTTCCAGACTTTGCCACCTCAACTCTTTGCCTCTCTGTTTGTTAGAGGGGCATGAAGTAATGCTCTGCCCGGTGACAGCTCAAGCCAGTTCAGTGGGGCTGGCTTGCTAAGACCGCTGATGTTTTCATTCAGAGATGTTTTAGTTTCAGATTAAAATTTTAGTTGACTGAGGGGAAAATCAAATCTGTCTGCCTGTCGACCAAAGTGCAAACCCCTGCAAGCCTTCTATGCGCCGCTCTGTAGCATGTTGCTTTGAACAGGGCTGTGGTGCAGCCCCGCAGAAGCAGGGTGAGGAGGACAATGAGGTGACTGTGAGATCTCCCAGTCCTCCAGGGATGTGAAGTTGCCTGTGCCCTTCTCTGGCAGCCAAGAAAACTGGTTGCTTTGGCCAATGCTGGCCATGCTTTGGCTTCTTCTCTGACGCTGCTGGACTTGGGTGTGTTCAGGATGGGACATTGTGGTGGCAAGCACAGGGCATTTGTTGGCAGCAGTTGACTTCTTGCACTGGTGGCTATTCATCTGCAAGAGAGATTCAGAAGTAAAGGACTTGGACTGTTATGCAAGGGATATTATTACTTGCTGCATATTTTTGTGGGTATCCCATAGGAGCCCAGATCATATACCAGAACTGGCAGGCACTTGTCAGACACAGAACAGTGTTTAATTCATTGATTGTTCTGCCAGAACCTTGACAGTTGTCACACTTTTTTTTTCTTTTTCATTTTCCCCCATGCAGAGAGCGGCTCCAATACTTTCCTCTGTATGTTGACCTTTGTTCGAAATGAAAGCGAAATAAAATTGTAGAAAGCCCTAGTGAGAAAGCCAGAAGTCTGTCTCCTTTAATGTGCTGCATGGCTTGTATCTCACGGAAAGGCCATTTGTCTGGTTAAAATGTTTTCATCAAAATTCTTTTATTAGGAGAAATGGTTTTTCAAAGGAAGCAAAACATTACTGAGAACTCTTGCTATTTCAGTTTTTCATATTTAACTGAAAGACATATTTGTTGCTCATTCCTTTTTTCAGCAAATCTGTGGAAAATGTCAAACATTCAAGACTGATTTTGTCATAGAATATGTCCTTCCTAGTTTTCTAATTGTTCCTTAACAGTGCACAGAGAAACTCTCTCTGTATATGACCTAGCAGAAAATAAAAAAAAAATGTTTTTTCTTAGGCAATTTTGATGAAAAGCAAAACAAAACAAGAGGAAGGAAGTGATGCTCTGCCTCAGTGCAGTATACGACAGTACAGGTCCTACCTGTGAGGTTGCTCTACCCTCAGAAGATGATGATAGGAGAGAAGAAAACTAGAGCTGCCCTGAAGCTCTGCAAGAATGTATTTAAGTGGAAATAATAATGAAGCAATTATTTTTTCCATAAAAATAGCATTTAGTTGAAAATTTAATCCTTCCAAAAAGAAAATAATAATGACTAAAAAAAAAAACCCAAACCAAAAACCAAAAAACCTTTATTACAAAATTACCTTGGGGATAATGCAGTTAGTGGTGGGAGATTCCTTTAGTGCTGCTGTTCTCATGGAAGCTTATTGTGTTTTATTTTTAATGACAAGAGTATTCAAAATATATCAGCAACAAAGACCCTATTCTCCTAAAATCTTGTCTTCTATTGGATGTGCATAGGTTTGCTGCTGGGGTGGAGCATGGCAGAGGTAGCTGTACAGTGCAGTGTGCTGCTGAGTTGGCAATCTCCTTTTACCAGTGTTTTGATTTTTGGTTTTGTGTGTCTCTAATATTTATGGAAATATTTTTTTTTATTATCTACAGTAGTCAAAAAGAGCATTGGGATGTCCTGCTGGTGTGTTTCAATATGGGGTTTTGCTGGGGTGCTTTATAGGTTTGTTTTTTGTGTGTTTTGTTGTTGTTGTGTTTTTTGCCTTTCTTCCCCTTTACTGCAGCAACCCTTCTGTAACCTTCCTTCTCTCTGGCTGGAGGAGCGGAACAGGGCTACATTACATCTCTTGGGGGGATGTTACGCTCAGAGTCCCTCAGACTCATTTCCACATATAATTCGATGGGGAGCTGAAACATGACCTGCTGTAACGCGCTTGCTCGGTGTCTCTGACCCTTTTTGTTGGTTATTCCTGTACAACTTCTCACAGCTTTTTCATGGGGAGAAGTTTAGCAACTGGAATAGGACGTCAGAAAAAGGGTTATCTTCCGTAAGATTCCCAAGTGGTGAGATGATAGAGGCAGGTCAATTATTTCACCCTTGCGCTGGGTGCAGCAAAGATTCAACAGACCTCAGATAAACTGTTGGAACCAGCAGCTAGATCATGAGCTAAAATGCAACCCTGTCATTTATGTGTAAATGTGCTCCAAGTACAGCCTACTTCTAAGATGTAGATGACGGGCATTAAGAGGAGCTCCCATGGAATTGCAGTTGCAGTTTCCAGCTCAGCTTACCGCTTTCTGATCAAAGGGCTCTGTGCTCAGACCACTCGAGTGTAGCGTGCGAGGGAGGCAAAGCCTTGCAAGCATCACCTCAGCATAATTAATGGTAAAGTATGACCCTCTTTAACATGTTTGGAGGGAGCGGAGGAGAGGCTTGTGACAGAATTTGACAAAGCCTTAATGAAATGCGTGACCTTTCTTAATGTGCAGCGTGTGCTTGCTGAGCCAGTGAGCCCTGCCCGGGTCTGCACTGGACCATTGCTGCCCTGCCGCCCAGCGGGGCGAGAGCTGCAGAGGTGTGAGACACCCCAGGCAGGCAGCCAGTGTCTGGCATCACCTACGGTGCTGTCCCTGAGCCGCTGGGCTCTGGCGTTTGGGAGAGGGCTGACAGGACTCCTCTGCGCTGCTTCGTTTTGGTCGTTTAAAGTGAATGATGGATGAGCTTCCCATGTGGATTTTGAAAGGTCTTGAAAAATGTGACAGGATTGCTTCCATTTCTCACTTTGTATTTCTGACGTGGCAAGGGAAGATGAAGAACATGAGGCGCATTCCTTTAAATTTGCAAGACTTCTGCCTGATGTGGTTAATAATCGGTATTTCTGATAGAAGTGGAATAAAGACCTGGAAGCGTGGACCCACGGGAGGAGTGCTGGATAGAGCGCTTGTGGGAGGGGGATAGGCAGCTGGTACAGTTGTTATCCCACGATGGGAAGGTAGGAAGATTTATATACAGAATGGCAGGGTGGGGTGACCCCTTGTGCAGCTGAGACAAGTTATGAGCTTCCCTAAAGGCAGAACGTGTGTGCAGATGCTCTTCTTTTTTCCCTTTGTTAAATTAAGAGAGACGCCCACTAATTATTTGAAACCCTTCCTTTCATTTTACCATGTGTTTTGGTTGACCTGAGAAGTATTAAGTGGCACATCTGACCTTCTTTGACTTTACCTGAGCACTTATTAGCTATTTCAGTCCAATCTGATGTCACCCTGTGGAACACTTGATTGAAGGCCTGGGGGGGTACAGAATCTTTAAGCAAAATGATTTTTTTTTTTTTTCTTTTGTGTCTGACTGTGTGCAGTGCCACTGAGACAGAGGCTAACAAAGTAAAGTAAAAACAGAGAAGAGCAGAAACTCAGTTCTACTCTCTGCTGTGTAGAAACTCTTTCATTCTCAGAAGCTTCTTTCCACCAGCATGTCAGAGACTGCAGCCACGACGCGTGTGTGTTTTCTGCTTCTCTTCTATTAACTGGGATGTATTTCCTTACAGTTACGATATCATGAGGCTGGCAAATCCTAACGATTCCCAGTAAGTCCGTAGATTTCAAAACGGTGAAGCTTTCTATGAGCTGTGATATAGAAACGTGGCACATGGCCACACTTCTTGGTTTGCCTGTCGATTATTTGCACTGAATGCTCAAGTTAGTGTCTTTTGTGCGTGTGGCTGAATATTTGATTGAAATTTGGGGGGTCAGGGGGGGATCAGCAGCAGCCCAAGAAGAGAAGATATGGTTCAATGCCAGCCTTGAGTCTCTCTTTTATTTCTTTCATTGTCTTCTGCAGTTCACGGGGAGTTTTTACTTCAGTTTGCATGAAGTTACCTTTTCTGTTTGCTGTTTGCATCTCTCAGTTTCTGGGTGTTTTGCGTTGGTTATTTTCTGAATGCTGGATTTTTTTTTTTCCTACTGTAATGTATGCTTACACTTGGTATCTTTTTATGGCTGCTTTTGTCTGTTAGTGCAGCTCCTCAAATCAAGACTCAGTAACGAACTTCCTTAATCACCTTGGCCCCGTGTAGGTACCATACTGCGTGCAGCAGGGGTGCGTGTGCCTCTAGCGAAGGAGGGTACTGCGTGTTCGGGAGGGAGGAGTGGGCACCGGCAAATGCTGCCAGAAGCGCAGGACGGCGAGGCTGGAGGAGACGGCCAGGCACAGCATGGCCGTTGATGCAGCAGTGGGACAGCAAACGTGCCCATCTCTTCTAGACATGGAGATAAGCTTTACCTTGCCCAAAGTAGAAGAGGGTTGAACTTTATCTGCTTGCACTTACCCTTGGCTACATCCCTGTGGCTGGTCCAGCTCCTGGCTGTCCCCTGTGAGCAACTGCTGCTGCACCCAGGGCATTTCAAAGCCCAAGGTTTTTATTTCCAGTCTAATCACGTCAAAAGCTATCACCTGCTTTTTCTAATTCTTTATGCAATTTATCTTATCTCTTTTCAATATCCGTGTCTGAAGTCTGCTCTGTTCTGTGCGTGTTCGTGCATGGGGGCAGGGTGGGTCCTGATGGCAGCAGACAGAAGCGAGCTGGGAACAAACGCTTTTTTATTAGGGCTGCAGCTTAACTTAATGAAAGTAACAAACAGAGTCGGGGAGGTGCTGCCACGTATCTTGGGGACTGCATGAAAGGAAGATGAGAAGGGGAGTTGTGATGCCCTGGAAAAGATTTGAAGTCCTTTTTTAAACTTTGCAGAGTTGACTGGGTTAACATCAGTGGCACTTGAATTCTTACCTTCTTTGGTTGTGTGTCCATCAGTGAAAGATGCAAAGTCTCTGGCATGAGAACATCCCTAGTGGAATACCTCTACCCTTTCAGGTATAATTGCATATCAAATTGGACCCTTTCCTGAAGAACTCTGAACATGATCAGACTCCCGGTGGGGATCCTCCTGTGACGTGTGTGAGATGGCTAGGAAAGTAATTGCTTTCCTCTTCCCAGCCTGCAAAAAGACCAGACTGTTAAATGAATGTGTACCTTGGGTCAATGATTGATACTGTGGAAGAGAGGAAGATTCCATCAGTTACGTAGATGATTTTTATTTTTTAAACAATTATATATAATTTTTGTTAAGATTCCTAACTATTGAGAAGTTTTCACATTTTTTCATTATATCTACCTCTCCACACACCCCCTTCTCACCTCCACTAGCCATTTCTTTTTAAATGACAGTCATTTCCTGTTATTGACTAGCAATGAATACTGTTCCTGCAGTGGTGGAGAGGTGCTGATGGTGCCGTCAATGGAGATGTGTGGCTGGTCCATGCTGGAAGGTTTATTAGCTCCTTCATGGGAGAGGCTGAGACTGTGGCTTATTTAATCTCCTTTCAGATCTCTTTGTGTGTTTTAGGCTACCCTAACCCATGGAAGCCTAAATGATGTTTTAGCAAAGGGTTTTACACCTCTGTGCTGCCCTTCTTTCCCATCATTTACAAGGATCTGTGGTCTGTCACCAGTATCGTGGCCCAACAGGAACACTCCCACGTTTCAGCTGGGTCACAAGGAATGACATGTAGATCCAGAGATTTGTCTCTGCTTTCAGCTGCTGATAGAAACTAAGATCTCCCTTGCACCCCAGAATTACGGCTAGCCAAGTAGTTCTCGGGATAGGAAGAATGTTCTGTATAGATGGTGTCCAAAACGCTGCACTGCAATATGTGACAGCTGGAGAGCGAAGTGACATGAAGTTTGGTGCAAAATTGAAGTTGGGGATGTGTCAAGAGAACAGGAGACTGTAGCTGTTTGGGGTGGGAAGGACATGTGTAGGATGTGGTTGGACTCAGCCCTCCCATCGCTAGTCTCAAACAGCTGAACTGTTTCATATGAAATCTCACCCTTCCTCCCAAATTATATCTATACGCAGATATATATGTGTGAGTGTATGTGTAGCCTGAGGCAAACACCTGACATGAAAAATGTCATCCCAATCCATTCAAATTTGGTGGAGATTTAAGCAACAAAAGGCAGAGTCTTACAATGGAAAATAGAGTGCTCCCAACACAGCTTACAAAGTCCAGTGAATTGAGAAAAATGCCTCTTGAGCCATATTGAACAGATGATGTATTGAACAGAGCACGGATTGAGCTGTGCTGAACAGATCACTGAGGGCATTGTTTCCAGGTGCTGAGCATTACCAGTTGGTCCTTTCACAGAGGCTGAGCAGAGGGATGTGTAATTGTGTGGACAGGTGTGTAAGTGCCCATGGCTGGATATTACGTAGTGTAAATCAGCTTAATTCTGAGGGGCTTCAGAGTGGCATTGGTGATTACCTTGGCTTGGGCTGAAGCCTGTGCCAATGGAGTTAAAGGCGAATGCCAGGCTCCTGCCCTTTTCAGTCTCTGTCCATCACTATCCCCTGGGCTGCCAGTTCAAAACTCATGGCTGGAACATTAAAAACTCAAGAGACAAGATCAAAAACGAAGGGATTTAAAGAAAAAAAAAGTTTCTCTTTTTATTTGCCAGTGGTTTCAAAACCTTGTCTATGTACGTGCATCACATTTTCAAGATTTTCTGTCATTTCCTTTGCAAAACTAGAGGCTATCTTGTATTTGCACAAATTTAGGACCACAGAGAAAATGTAAATATGGTGAGACTTGGGATAAAATTAGACTGACAGCGCTGAGCTGCTAACTCCATACTGGGCTAAGTCATCATTATTTGGATTTACTGGAGTCCAGAAAAGGCTTGGCTCATGTTTTGAGCAAAGCCAGCAGTCACATCCTGCTTTCTTAATTGCTATTTGATAGGAACCATGATAATCTCCATTATGAAGCCAATTTTAATTAAGCAAACAAAACCTCTCTGCTCTTTTTTCTGGCCAACTTTTGATGGCTTCTCCTGAATTGTGACAGTCAGGTTTCGATGTGCTCTTCAAACACAGCAAGGTTTAGAAGCTGTAATAAAGCAGAGAACCATGCGCGTGGCCTTAAGCAGTAGCTTTGCGTGGTACAGAGGCTCAGTGCTTGCTGCTGGCTACTGAGTAGGAATTTAGCCATCAGTGGTCTGTAACTGCTGCATTGCTTGGGGGTCTGTAAGGTGGTATGTAGCTGAACACAATAATTTAGGGGACCAAGGGGGCTTAAACTAGCAGGGAGATGCTTTGTCCTGGGTGCTGCATCATCTGCCCAAGACTGCAAGTTCAGCCCAAGACTTCAACTCCAGTTGCATTGGAGGGAGAGCCATATATCCGCAAATATTGTTATATTCTCTCCGACAGAGGGAGAACCAGTCCTGGCCCTTGTTGCAGAAGAACAGTTGTAATACACCAGGCTGTGGCCAGAGTCGAGGCCAAGACTGGCAGATGTTTGAGCCATTTTCTGCAGGGCTGTGTACATGGGTTTCTATGCTCAGATTAGGACTCCTCAGCCTCTTTCATGGGCTTTGAAAAGAATATGTGGGAAACGAAGGACAGCCTGCCTCAAGGTATCTGAGTGGGCTCGTGGTGCTGCTCATGCCATGTGTGACCTGTGCCCTTCTGAGAAATCCTGAAAAGATGACTCCAGGAAAAGCAGGAGCCCCATCCAAGTGTCGCTCACAAGGGCATGTAGGGAGCTTGGGCTAAGAAGGTTGCTGGGGGGGGTGTGATGAATTGCAGTAGCAGCATGGGAAAATCACTGCCAAAGGGCAAGGGGATGGTTTAACATAAGCAGATAGATGTAGACAGCAGGCAATTTATTTCTCCCCATCACTAGTAAATATTCATGGTACATAAATAATGTATAACAGATAACCTGATACCTGACTAAATAATGGGCAGTGTAGAGCACGGGCAGGCGTGTGTCTTGTTTCACGTCTTGCTTCCCTTTGGACCAGCAAGAGAGTTAATGAGACATTTAACTTGGGACTTATGCAGGTCCCTGAGCATGGCCACAGGAGCCTTAAGATTTAAAAATCTTTTAGGCCTTCAGGTTGTGCCAGTGTTTTGCAAGCGAGCAGAAAGGATGGTGGTTTCATGAGTACAGCCTGGGGAACAAGGCTGGATGGGTACAGGAGCGGGAAGACTGAATCCACTTCTGTTCCCCTGTATGGTCTCGCTGCATCTGTGTGAGAAGGAGGAAGAAAAACGAGCATTTCCAAAATGCTATTTCCCCTTGCATTGACAGCTGAAGTTGTACTTTATTTTTTGCTCATTTTAAGATTGTGGGACTTTTTTTTTTTTTTTTTTTCTTTTTTCTCCACAGTTCCCTGTGAAAAATTTCAGCTAAAGACAAACTTTTAGAGGTAATCCCAATTTAACCAGCTAGGATAATTTACAACTAATTATAATGCTCCTCTGCTTGAGTCCTTCTTCATCCTTTGAGTTGTCTGATATTTAGCCATGAGTAGTCTCTTCCCGAACCACTTTTTACGATCCTTACAATGTTAACTGGGTTCCTTCCCATCATGGTGGTGCTAATAGCCACTTTAAATATTAATACCCTTTTACTAATAATATTGGTAATATAGCTGGGGCTGCTTAGTCGTGATCCAGCTGTCCTAGTGGAATGAAATACATTAAGTACTATTCCCTAGTGAGACTGTAATTCATAAAAGCACAGTGGACAGTATGTTGTGCCTGTCTGATGTGTTTTAGAGAACATCTCTGCTGATGACTGTGCTTCGGGAAATTGGAAGAACATTTCCCCGGGACATATAAAGTGGCTGTCTATTAGGGACATGTAGAGGCTTTTGAGAAATGTACTAGAAAGAGAAATTAGGTTTGAAAAAGCCAGTGTGCGGAGGAAGGCAGGCAACCCCTTTTTTTCTAAGGTGGATGAATCTGAGTTCTGTTTAGGCATGCATGCGGGTTTAGAGCTGCATGTACAGGCTCAGGAGGGATGAAAATAACATTTTCAAGACGCTGGCAGAACTTGTCTGAAACAACAGTACCTCATTAGCAAATACTGATCGTATCAGAAAAAAAGTATATGGTGTCTTTTTCTTCACTGAAGAAAATGCTGCCTTAAACCTCCTCTCCCCCAGCAGGAAGAAAGTCTCTAGGCAGCAGTGACTGAGGGTTTGAGCAGAGCAATGCTGAGGGGACCCAGGGTTCAGAGAAGCCTGGGAGACACTGCAGAACTGTTAATTCTGTTTGTTATATTCATGAGTCACGTTGCAGGAAGGGGATGTGTTTGGAGTCCATGTACCCTCAGCGCTCTGCTTGGGGAGCAAGCTGGAAGATGTGTCTGGCACCACATGTGAAGTCTTGCTTTTAAATAGTAGTTGGGTGGCTGTGAAGGGGTTCCCATGGAAGGGAGATGGTGCAGTCAGTGATGTGGAGCGGGGGATAGGAGGTGTGTTGGACGCAGCATGTAAAATCATGGAGAGAAGGAGCAAGCTGCAGTTTTACACTCTAAACCTTACAGTGAAGAAACTAACGCTAGGTACGGGTAGTTACTTTGAATTTTAATCTTCCTTTTTTGCTGTATGTTTAGTGCAGCCATCAGTGCAGTGAGGGGGAACAGGCAGATGGAGGAGGAAAAGGAGGACAATGAAGGTGGAAGTCAGGGTCCTGGAGTTGATCTTTCTTTCCTTAGGTATATGGATCAATTCAGGCCCAGGTGGTACAAGCTGGCCTTGCTAATAACCCTCTAGTCAGTTTTTTAAAAGAAAAAGCAGTGAAAGCATCCTTAGCTGTAAGGGTTTGTGGCTCTGATTTGCAATGCTGAAGGGCTCACGGGTGAAGATTCAGGAAACTGAAAAATTGAGCTCCACGTGGGCTGTAAAGGAATCTTTTAGCCAATCTTCCCACCACCAGCAGCCAGCAAGTGGGGAGCGAGGAGTAACAGAGCGAGCCATTATATCTAAGTAGATTGTATACATGATTGTCTGTTATGTATGTACCTGTGAGGGGATTCTGCTTGATCTTCATTCCCTCTCATCTTAAAAGGCTTCATTAATGTCTAATTGCTGCTTGTTTTTCCTCATTCAGAGCATCCAGGTGCTGTACAATGTTCTTAATAAAGTGTGAAAAGACCATTTGTCAAGGAAGCGCCTGCTCCTTCAGCAAGGTGCTTCTGAAAATGTTTGGCCTTTGTCTACGGTTATCTAGGGAAAAATAAGTGGTAAGAGTCTTGAACTTGACTGAGAACTTGATTTAATCCTACCAAACTTGTCTTCGTGCTCACATCTCACAGCAGCATAGCAATGAAAGCCTCATCCGAAGGAACTGGAACTAATTTAATGGGATGATACCAGTGTTGGTCTCTATCGGTGGCTTGATGAGCCGCTCTTGAGACAAATGGGTCATTCAAACAGGAGGGCGAGAGATGAGCAATGCAAGATGTTACTAGAAGCCTTAAATCCTTTGTACTGTAGGACTGGGAGACTGGCTGGGGAAATGCAGTTTTGAGCCTAGACCGGGGAGGGGGGGGATGGTAATGAGAACAGAAGTTATATGGGTTCTCCTTGGCCTCATGCATCTTGTTTCAGTCAAAAAGTAAAGTGTGAGAGAGGTTCTTGAACTGGCATAGTAGGGGAGTAGCCCTTGTTGATGTCGGGTTTAGACCTCCCCTTTATCTTTGCACCCTGTTTGTCCTGTTCAGCAGTACATGAGATGATCAGAGTGATGGTCTGTTCTCCCACTGGCAACATGCAAGGCTTGAGGACTCGCCTATGTTGCCCACACCATAACCAGTAACGCTGGGGAGCTCGAAGGGTTAGTAAGGTTATGAGAATACCATCCTTTGTGAGAGGGGATATATGTTTTCCTCTGCCTGATTGAAACTGACTGTAGAAAACACTAAGAGCATTTTTTTCCTTCCACCTTACAGAATTAATCCAGTGGAAACAATCTGGATTTAAGCTAGCATAGCTGGAATCAGAATAAATACCCTATTTTTCTGGGCTATTAGGATATTTGCTAGCTATTGGCCAAAATCTCTGCTGACATGACTTCACTAAATTCAGTGAAGCTTGGATCAGAGTCTCTATTGACATATTTTTCATCCAGTTCATTAAGCAGCAAGCAGTTGGATCAGATAGGAAACAGAAAGCACAAAACACTTGCTGAGAATGTAATATCCTTCATTAGTCAGCTGGGCTTGCAAAAGAGCAGGGAGAGAGTTGTCCCCACACCACCAAAGTCACGTCAGCCCTCAGTGGGCGTCTCGCCATGTGTCTCCAGCCCCTGTGTGAGAGTTAACTGTGGAAGAGCTGTGAAGATGCAGCTGTATTGACCAGTGGTCTGAGATGGTATGCAGCTTGCTGAACTGAAATGGTGCAGTGAGGAAAATCTTTGCTGGAACAAGCAGCAAGGGACAAAAAGAATAAAAACCAGATGAGCAAGCATATCCATCCCCACAGAAATCCTGTTGATGCCATATTGCTCCCAGGCATTGCTGATGGCAAAGGGGAGCACTAGGATGGCTTTTGCAGAGTAGCAGTGACAGCACCCAGCGGTCAGTGTGGGACCACAGAGAAATGGTTATGGTGCTTTTTAAAATGAAGATTTGTTTGGGGTTTTTTTGTGGTTTGGTTTTGTTTGGGGTTTTGGGTTTTTTTTTTTTTTGAGCAAATGCAGTTCATGGAGTCTCAGCTTTCTTTGGGATAGGTTGACAGTGAATTTTAGCATGAGCTAAACCTATCAGTGGGCTTGCAGTGAACTGTCACAGGTGTACTACAAAGGGTAGACATCCCACGTGCCCGTCGGAGAGTGGTGTGTCAGTCTCTCTGAGCCCTTCAGCATGAGTGTCCATGACTGCATGTGACTGGGAGGAGGGGGAGAAGCAAGGGTGCAGGAGGGAGGCTGCAGTTCCTTAGAAATGTGGAAAGGAGGATTACACTGACAGCGTTTGATATAGGAGAACAAGGATTACTGCCTGTGTGTGACATCGCGTGGGAGAGATAAAAGTCACCCTAGGCAGGCAAGAATTAGGTGTGAAGCTGGAAAAGAAAGAGGGATTAGGCTAGGAGAGGTGTGATGCAGGTGGAAGGAAGAGTGTTCCTCTGGGTGAAACACAGATGGTGTAAGATGACAAGACGTGGATGGTGTGGGTAGCAGGTGAGGTTACAGCAGAGGTACAAGGACGGAAGGATCTGCAGGATGGAGCTGGTGTCACTTCCAGACCTTGAACTCCTCTCAGACATCCCTGTCCTTCCACATCTCTGAAGCAGCTGGTATAAGGCTTACCAGAACAGGGCTTTGATGTTCAGATCTTAAGGCTGGGTTGACCGAGGATGCTTCAGAGTTAGGGTGAATTGTAGAACATCAGGGCTCTCTTATTCTCCAGGAACTGGTTGTTGCCCTTAGCCGAGACATTAGAGGCTTTCTGCTTTTGGGGTGGGTTCCTGGGTTCCCCAGGTGTCACTTCTTATCAGTTCTGCCAAGAGCCTACAGCCACTGTGGAGGAATCTCTAGCCTATTCTCTTCATAGTTGAGATGCCTAGACATTTCAAATAAATTAAGTCTCCATTGTGTCTAGTGCTATGTTAATGTAATAAGGGATAGTTTTTGCCCTGAGGAGACGACTTCTGCTGTGCCTAGAAAAGAAAAGCAAAATATGGTATAAACCAGCCCCAAAACAGAGGGATTGTTGGGCTTGTCAGTGCATCATCTCATGGGTATGAACATCAGTACATTTGGTACAAGGGAAGAGTCTGCAGGTGAGCCTGGTGGGATTAGACCTGGCTGGAGCAGTTTACAGTGGGTGTTTAAGTGCAAAAGTACAGAGAAGACCATCTGCTGAGTGTCTAAGGCTGATGCTCCAGTTATGTTGCATGTAGGGTGTCTACACTGTTTGTTTATGTTTAAAATTGAACCATAAAATTGTACTTGGAGTGGCTGTTACACATTTCCTGCTCCAGGAGAAGACTTTCAAAGCCCACAAGAAATACTCACTTACAATTATGTCTGATTTAAAGGGAAAAGATCTGTAGCTTTGTAGCCTTTAATAATTTGCTCAAACAGCTGTAGATTAATGAAAGTGTTGCTCAAGGCATGCTTCCAGAAATAGCATGTAGTTCGGCTCTCTGAAGTCACATTGGGTTAGGAAATGTTTGTGTTATTAATGCTGGGAGTGCACACAGGAGGTGGTACACCAGAGCGCTGTGGAGTCATGGTCTAGCTGGTCAGGTGATGTCTGGAGGAGCTTGAAAACTGTTTTTTTATGGAGTGCAGAGGTCTTAAGAAGCACTTCCTATTTGGGTTTACATATTGCAGAGGGAATGTCAGCCTCAGCCCAGCTAGTGACCAACAAGTGCTCTGCAGCCAGAGCACCGAGGGCCTGATGTGATTTTTTTTTTTTCTGTCCCAGGAGTCAGAAAGCAGATATATAAATCTGCTATTTGAAACGCTGAGATTTTGAAAGAATCTACTAAACCTTTCACTCTGTAGTGTTGGACACTATTGAGTTCCACAGGTTGAGTCTTTATTGTGTTCACTGGAAAAATGCTCTCTTTGCTGTAAGTTTTTTTTTTTTTTTTTTTTTTTTTTTTTCCAGTCCATTGTCTTAATTTGATTGAGGACAGAATGACTAGGGACAAGAGGCTATTTGAAAAGAAAACCACAGTCATCAAGCTGAACCAGTTCTCATTCCCTTCATCATTCCTCTCGCATGCAGAGCCACAGGGACCTCACTTCATAACCAGCAGTGTGCTTTCCTTAGAAAGAGATGCAGTCTGTTGAGAGTTGCTTTAGCCTGCTACATCCCAGCCTGCGATGGAGTCGCTGCAGGGGTTGCTCAGGTGTGGCAGTGGCCAATGTACTGCTCTTGTTGCTCCTGGCCCAGCAGTGCCTGGTGGCCCCTGCTGGGTTAGAGTCATGTTGTAGGTATTGGATGTACATATTGGATCCCTGATCAGATGGCCTTGTGGTGTTAGGAAAGTGCTGTGGGACCACACAGCCCTGTTGTGCAACTTGTTGTAGTGTAATACTTGCTTTACCGAAGGAGAGCTGGAACGCAAAAGGAGAAAACATCCTCCTTCCTCTTGCTGAGATCTCTGGTCCACAGCCTTGAAGGTGGGACTGTTCCTTCCCTGTGAGCCATGGAGATCTCCAGGGGCTCTGGCCTTATGTAGTTCAGCTGTGGATATGCTTTAGGGTGGGAAGGTAAACCTGGATTTTGTGTTGCTAGTCTGCATGGCTGCAGGTAGATGATCTCTGATGCCTTTTGGAGGACTTGTGTTGGGACTGATCAGCTTCCCCTAGTCCAGTCAGGGGTTAGTGTGAAAGCAGAGTTAGTGTCTTCCAATGATGCGTTGTCTAAGGTTGTGTAATGCCCTGTTGATCAGATACCTATACTGGAGATAGCTGAAGTCAAGTACCTCTTTTGGCATGCTGCCACCATTACCCTTTGGGATTGTTTCTGGCTCTGAAGAGAAGCACATGATAACTGATACAAGTGCTGGGCTTTGCTGGGAGGGTAGGGACCACGCTGGTCCTTGTTCTGATCATGGGTTATAGGCTCTAAAGTGTCCTGTAAGTTACAGGATTGTCCCAAGCAGTATGACAGCAGAGCTAAATAAATTTGCTCCCTTGTGAAGATCTGATGACTTGCTGAGTTGTGCCCAGCAGTGGGGCTGGCAAGCTCTTCCCGCAGTCGCTGCTGCTCATCATTCTCGTGGTGGAGAGCTAAAGATCTCTCCCTCCTGAGGGTGATGTGATGCCCCACTGCTCACTTCAATAAAGAAACTTCCACTGTTCTGTGTAAGAAGCAAGAAACCTGCTAATCAGTTCAAACACTGCTGCCCTGCAATAACACATGCTTTTCTTCTTAGACACTCACTTGATTGGGATTTTTCCATTGATGTCTGGCCTGATTTATCTGTTTCAAACATGACCGCAAACAAAAGCGATGCTCATTGAGATGATCCAATTTGACCTGACAGGGACAAAATGACTAGAGCTGGATGGAAATTCTCTTCCAACAGAAAATGACAGTGGAAGGTGGGGGGAGACATGGCTTGGTTGGTATTTTCCATGGAAAGTGGTCCATTTTTTTTTCCTCATTACTTTCATGAGCCTGAATACAAATTTGATTTTTTTAATGAAAACTTTTTGGTTGTGGCTGGTAGATATCTTCGGGGGCTGGGGGGGGGGCAACAAACTGGTTAATTTACGAAAAAAAATTGAGGCTGCTGGAAAATTTTTGACCAGCCTTAAAAAGGCCTAACTTTGTGATGTGTGTCTGTGCTGAGTCCATTGGCTCTTGGTCTTGTATGCCTCAGAGCAGCAGGCTTCATTCATCCAACGTAGAGGTTTGAAAATATCAGCTGACTCTGCTGTTATAAACCAGTGGACCCAAATGTTAAGTGGATCTGCGTGGGTGGGGGGTGCAGAGCGCATGTGTGTTGTGTTACTGTTTCTGTAAAGCAAGTGAAGGTGGCACTTAACCCCAGAGCTGTTGAGTTTCCTCTGGATGGGATGATGTGAGAAAACCCTTGGTGAAGGGGAAAAGGGGTGGCAGGGTCAGAGAAGCAAAATACATTCAGATTGCAGGGAGGAATTGGCTCCTGAGAAGTGGAAAGATTATTTCATTTCTCTGCCTGTCCCTCCCTTTCACTGGGGTTTATCGCTCTGAAGATTGCAACCATTCTCGTTAACAACCCTCTCCTGCACTGTCATGGGTCACTATTAACCCCTTTGCTGGTGTGCACACAGGGAGGTGTGGCACCTGTTCACATCATCTCAGCTCTACTTGGTCTTCAGAAAGACCAAAAGGAAAAATCTCCTGAACTGCACTGAATCCATCACATTTCTTGGAAAATGCCTTTGTTCCCCAAGGATGCTGGAGACTGTGGTGTGGGGCTGCTGGTGCTGGAGGGGGTGTGCCTGGGCAGCGTGTGGCTGAGCAATGGGAACACAAAAGGCATCGGCTTTGGGTCTGATCGAAACTGCTGTCCTGTAATGAAGTGATGAGGCTTTTATGGGGCTCACCATTGTTCTTGGGGGGGGGGGGGGCGGGGGCGGCAATGG
>JAVKLA010000036.1:13286358-13308613 GCA_034782735.1 Sagittarius serpentarius | reverse complement strand
CAGCCGGGACAGCTGACCCAAACTGGCCAAAGGGGTATTCCATACCATGGGACGTCATGTCCAGTATATAAACTGGGAGGAGTTGGCCAGGGGAGGAGCGCAGCTTAGGCTATCGGTCAGCAAGTGGTGAGCAATTGCATTGTGCATCACTTGTTTTGTATATTCCAATTCTATTATTATTATTGTCATTTTATTCTTGTTATTATCATTACTTCTTCCTTTCTGTTCTATTGAACTGTTCTTCCCTGCCGATTCTCTTCCCCATCCCACTGGGTGGGGGAGAAGTGCGCGGCTGCATGGTGCTTAGTTGCCGGCTGGGGTTAAACCACAACAGGTGGGTACTGGATGGGGGACACTGTAGGAACCGGAGGTGGCAACTGTAGTGATGCTGGTGTGGGTACCAGTCTTTTCAATGTGGGACTGAACTGCTGCCTGCAGGAGCAAGGAGGCCTTTCTCTTTGGCCTGAAAAATCTGAGGGAGCCAACTGCAGGCTAAAGACCACTTGCTGACACTGTCCTGTCTCCCAGTTCCTCCTGAACTGGTTAAGAGGGCAGTCAGATCTCAAACCAGTCGAGAGCTCTGTTATTATTCAAGAGAAAAGTAGCCCCTGAGTAGCAAGGATCCAAGCTCTTAAGGGTCTGAGGCTCAAACCCACAGCCACTGATGGGGCAGCCAGCTGGCAAAGCTCGCTCAGAACTAAAGCATCTAGAAACAGAGAGTCTGGAAGTAGTCCTGGGGCTCAGTTAAATGCTTGACATCGGAGACACTATGGGCTAGCAACGTTTCGCAGTCTTCCCGGTTGCCTTCACGCTGCTGTGAGCAGGAGTACGCAGAAGCCAGCTGGTCCACAACCAAACCGATGGCACTCTCAGGAGCACAGTGTAGTCAGCAGTAGGCAAGAAGCCACCAATCCAAATAAGTCAATTTTTCATCTGTTGTTAGATCATCAGTCACTGAAACGAACATGGCTTCTGTCCCTGCTCCGCTTTACGCTGTGTGGACATGAAAAACTTTGTAAGTCGTGTTCGGAGTTTCTTTACTTACATTATTAGGGATGTCATACCTGTAAATGAACTGAACCTTTGTTATTCGGTGCTCCATTGAAAGCCCACAGAAATCAGTGGAGAAACTGCCAGCGACTTTGAGTTGTGGTTCATGCTCCAGTCTGTTGTTTCAGAGAGATTATGAATTTTGATGAGTTTGGTCAATTTTCTGATGTGGGAGGTGTTTTGGTTTGTGGGGTTTTTTTGTTTTTTTTTTTTTCTTTTAAATTCAAAAGCATGTAGGCAGCAGAGATATCAGTTCATTCTTCTACCAGTTCATTAACTTTGTTAAATTTACTATCACTTTGCTTGGCAAAGCATGTTTTGGTAGCTGAAAGGCCTAACCTATTGGAACAGCACTTCCTACTCCTCACCTCCATTGATTGCCCTTTCGACATTGTCACCGGGAATGGGGAACAGTGCGGTAATGCCATGTGAAATGTCAAGCACACAAATGCTCTATTAGTTTGTACAAGCAAAGGGCAGATTGCACAGAGCACCATTGCTTAAAGGCTACGCTAAAAGCAAAATCCACAATGAAATAATGGCGAGGCTGTGGCATAAACCTACGCTGGGCAAGAAGTTCAAAGCTGCTGCTGCAGCAGGTATCTCCTTTGCAGAGCAGGTTTCTTTTTCAGTGGCTGGACATTCAGCCTCTTGTGATAATGCCTTTACCTCCTCCTGGGGCATCTGACCCGTCATGCGATGTCCAGGAGAGGTGACATGGAGATGCAGGCTGCCAACACAGCATGGTCCATTGGGGAAATAATCCCATTTCCCTAGGGGCCTTTGGGGAGGATGGCAGCTAGTAACGGACCATGTTTTAGTGGGAATGAAAACCATTATTGTCTTGTTTTGTAGGGATGCCTGACCCAAGGAGAGCCCTGCATTTTCTGATCCTTCTCTAAAACTCAGTGATGGTCACTCGTCTGAGTTTTTGGAAGCTTTTTTGAGCTTTTGCGTTTAACCCTATTTTTGCTCGTGTAATGCTAGCCTGGTTTTGTGTTTAACCAAACCTGGTCACCGCAAAGGGAAAGCACAAAGCTTGTAAACTTTAAAATGTGCCCAATAGTGATTTAAAATAAACTGAAATGGCTCATTGATTCATTGAGGAGCAGTGGGCCTTGTTAACTGAAGGCACTAGTAATGACATAGTCTCTCCTTTACAGGTTGCTAGGCTGAATTTAGTCAGACTGTATGAAAAGCATGTCCCAAGTAACGGTTAATCTTCTCTCATTCCCACCTGAAGTCACAATAAATCGTCTGTTGACATCCCAGTTGTTCTGACGATAATCAGGATGCTACTGCCAGCCAGGGAGGCTATCGGGAAGAATAAGCAGTAGGGGAAGAGCCTGTGACTGCTGCTGCAATGGTGACTGTATTTACATAGGAACCCCTAAGGAATAATTGATAGGTGAAGTGTTCTTGCTGATGGTGCAGTGCACCAGGGGAATGGGCGTAGCGATGTGTAGGGGCTCTCCATGACCTTTGGAGTTCAAAACAGTTCGGGGGGGGGGAATATGGTTTCTCTTTCTGCAGACTGCTATGGAAGTGATAGATTAACATCTCTGTGTAGGTTTAGATTCGTGTTTCCTAGACCACGTTTAGGATTGATGCATTTATTCACGGTGGTGGAACCCCAGAGGAGCTTATGCATTTAACATTAGCCGGAATCTAATCTCCACAGACTCCACTGAAGGTCTGACCCATTTTTAACATCAAGCAGGCGGTGTTGACACCTTCCACAAAGGTTCTTAAAATTTTGCTTGAAACTAGCAATAGTTTCAGGAAAAGTCACTGTAAGATGAGCTCTCATTTAATTTCTTCCCCATTTTAACAGTCCAGCTATTTGGAGCTTTAGGTTGAGGACTGAGCACTTCTAAGGACTGGGTGCTTGTGGTTTCTGAATGGGCTGTTTTCTTGGGCATGAAAGTGAAAAGAGAATTCTTAAGGAGGGTGCACTCCCTTTGCATTGGGTAAAGACACTGCCGGAAAACTGTCTCTGCTGGAATATTCTGGCATCTGCACCTCAATTTCGGAAGTGAAACACTTGGGAGAAAAGCAAAATTGAAAAATTGAATAACCGTTTTTGAACCTTTTGGATGGACATGCTCTGTTTTCAGCCCCAAAGAGGGCAAATAGCTTACCCTCCAGCACAGATTGGAGAGCACTGGTTGAAGTCACTACGTTTGCTACAGCGAAGATGGATTGGTTAGGTGGCTTTTTATTTTAGCTTTTTAATTCGTGAAATAAACCCATGACCTCTTTGCCCTTTCAATAACTGGACGCTCTAGTCACTTTTGTAGCTCCTTCTTACAGCACAGGTGAGATTGCACCTTCTCTAGAAAAACAAGCGTATGTTGTTTGAGCTAAAATAGCTGCAGAGGGTATATGACAAAAGAAAAGCAATCCTGAATTGCTCCACTGGAGGGAAGTGTTTGACATACAGTGTTGAAAGCATCAGTGTAATTTTTTTTTCCTTAAATTTATGTTTTTTTTCTTTTCCTTCAAGTGCATATGATGGGAAACTGTGCAGCAAAAAAGCAACTGATACCCTTGTCTGCAGACTGTTCCAGCAAATCCTGTGCCCCTGCTTTCAGCTCAAAATAGATGCTGTAGTCTTCTAAGACCACCTCTGTTTGAGATGCTTAAACTTCTGGGGGAGGGGAAAAAAAAGTCAAAGTAACAAGTTTTGGGGATCTGTTGCTTTTCAGAGCTGATTGAATTACTGTAATCTCTTTTGACCTAGACCTTTGACGTTTGACTGAGTCCATGATGTTTTCTTTCGAGAGATGGTGAAAACATTGGTTGTGTCTTCATAATGACAGACTAATCACTTTTTAGAGACTGAAGGGACACATTTCAGCTCTTACTTTTAATTGTTCTCTGCCTACCAAGGAAGTCCTGCTTCCAAATGTTTTCTCAAGCTGTGTTAGCCGGTACTAACATTTCTATTATTAAAAAGCTTAAATTAGGAGGGGGAAAAAAAAAATGTAGCCCTGGAAAGTGTGTATGTGCTGGGTGACAAATGGCAGAGTGTGGCTCAGTGGTCATGGTGCTGCTGACTGTGATTTCGGCTGAACCCTCTCAGGAATGAAAACTGTGATTTGCTGATTCAACACAGGTTTTCTCAGGTAAGTGGGGCCTGAAGTGCTCTGTTCCATATCTCCTTTGCAGGCAGGGCTGAGCCCTGAGCAAAATTAACATTACCTGAGACTATAGAAACATTTCCAGGAGGTTCCAGTCCCAGCACAGCTGTGTGCAGTGGTGAAACACGATGTTTTCCGTCAGAAGGTGTTTGATTTCTGAGTGGCAATGGAAGATCAGGCTGGGTCCAGGCTCTGTTAGTGCATCCTGTGCTGTCAGGAGACAGGAGTACACTAGTGGTCACTGTTATATTAAAGAAGCAGCAGCTGTATAAAATATAATAATAAGATGGGTCTATTAGAGATGTTGGTTTGTTGAATTCTCTCCTTTTTTCACAAGTTCCCTCTGACCTTGGATAAATCACCACGGGAAGCCTCAGCCCCGTCTGTGATTTTGCACCCAGAGGCAGTTCCTGGCTGGGTCTAGATCTTTGGGGACATAGAGCCCAAAGGAAGGCCAGATGTGGGAACTTGTAGGGCTGAATCCAGGTCTTAGCCTTTGTGTTTCAATTACTTGCTCGCAACATAAGGATGGCAGCTAATGGCACTCCCTTGGGAATCCTGTGAGGATAAATTAATTTAGGATGGTGAGTGGAGAGAAGTCATGCTGCAGAGAATAGACAGTTAATAGGGGTGAGCTAGAGGAATGCCAGAAAACCAGTTTTGGAATTAAGGCGCAGGTTAAAAATTTGGGACACACATTAATGCAGACATTTGCTTGTAGATTATCTCTCCTTTCCTCTGTGAGCAGACAGACCAGCTCCCTCTTGATCATAAATGCAGAATTATCTCCTCCGGTTGCTGCGCACGGAGTGACTCAGTGGTAATTTCAGATTCTGAGGCAAGAAAGTGACTGTAGGAAAGTGCTGGAGATACTTTTGGCACTAGGTGAGCGATCGGCACTGTGTGGACTGATGTGGCGTGGAGTTGGGAGTGCTGGCTGCGGAAACGCTGGTCTGAGCATCTCATCTCTTCCTGTGTTCAAGCTCCAGCAACCTTTTCTCCCTCATGCCCTCCCTTCTGTCATTTTAAACTTGTAATCAAGAGCACGAAGGACATAAATACAGCCAATCGGTTTGAATAGCCTTGCCTTTCCACCTAGGCTATGTCTAGACGCTTGCTTTAATGGGTGTGCTTTGCATGGCTTTGTAGGGTGCTTTAAAATCACACAATCAGAGGGCACTGCGATGGATCATGGTAGTTTTCTGCTTTCATCAGTGTCTGCTAAAGGACTGCCAGGCTCTTCTGTGCTGTGGCATGAATTTATGCCTTAGTCTTCTGTCTAAAATGAAACTGCCATTGCTTCTCTTTGGTGGGTGGCTGGCAGCTTAAGTAATTAAGGTGCCATAATGTTCTTTCATATTGTGAAAAGCACTGGGTCTGGGAAAGTTCTGTTGTAATCCTTACAATACCATAAGCGCTCTTTTGTTTTGCTTTGTCTTTTTTAAGAAAGAGCAATAGTTTAGATAAACCTGGACTCTTTGCAGAGGGCAAACGGTTAAAAAGTCTGGCTGAGATTGTGCTTGTCGGGGTAGGAGGCTTTTCCTGCAAGCAATCTGTGGCTGCAAGGTGCTGTGTTTCCCCAGGCATCGGTGAGCTTTTTTAAGGTGGCGTAAGAAGAAGAGGTGGTGGCTTGGGTTGACTTTTTCTGGCCATCCTGGCTATGTGCCACGTGGGGTAGAGAGCCCAGAGATTGTTCCATGCATTTAATGTGTGGTTGATGCCCACGCGTGTGCCTTGCTATGGGCGCTGGTATTGCTTGGTGTAGGTTATTCTGAGGTTTGGCCTTTGGTAACTGGGGAGCTCTGAGTAGTGAAGAGTCCTGGGAAAGCTTCTCTAAGGAAAACCTGATTGCCTTTGTGTTGGCGACCACAGAGTGTTACCTTGTAGGAAATGTGCTTGCTCAACCAGTGGGTAAGAGGCAATGTGTCCCTTCTTCTCTGAACTGTGAAGTTTTCAAGGTAGGGCTGATAAAAAAAACCTCAGGAGAAAACTTGCTCTGGTTTTTACCATCCAGGTTCAGGAAGGATAAAATTCTGCTCTATGCTGAGCTCTGCAAGCCTGAGCGAACCTCCCATGTGACTTTAACACCCTGATGGTCCCAGATCTTTGGGGTGCTGGGAGTTATCTCAGGAGTGATGGAAGTGTGCCTGAGCAGCGCTTCAGCTCCCAGCAGGCTCACAGATGTTGCCCGTGCCCTGGGAACCAGCAGAGACATTTTGTGTGCTCTGGCCTTCACAAGGCAATGACTTTTCTCATTTTTGTCTCATGAAGTGGGAAGGCTTTCATCTTTCCATCAGTGACTCAAAGCCTGAGTCACTGGGAGAAAAGTCTTTACCATCTGATAGCTCGTCTTTAATCTGGGAAGAATAATTTGGTGAGTGTTGGTTTAGTCCCTACTGGGACAGATGTCTGCATCACAAAAAATCGATTTGCCGTTTGAATAGAGAGGTTAAATGGACTGCGAAGTCTGCTCTCTTGTCAGCTCTAGAGGCAATGATGTCTTGTGATTTCAGGATATCAAATGTAAGGCACCTTGATAGGACAGAGAAGGAAAAGATTGCATTGCCAGGGCACGGTTTGCAGCTACTTTGTGGCCAAAATGCTCTTTTCTCATCTTAGAATAACCAGAGTATGCCAAGAATACATGGATACGTATGTGTAAAGGTATGCTTGGCCACACACACCCACGCACATGCATATACGTGTGAAAGTGTGCGTAGTGCGTATGAGAAGAAGAGAAGGAAGAGTGAGTCAGATCCAAACGCTGACAGATGACAAGAAAATTCCCATGTAGTCGAAACATCTGAGGAACCTCCAGGAAACTGACAGCTTGACTCTGAGCCTTGAAACGTTCATTGGTGACCTGAATAATATCATAACGCAGACCCGTCTCCCTCTTTATCCCCCTTTTTTACAGGCTTTTATTTGCCTGCCTCATTTTCATGCCCACATCACGGTTCAAATCATTTTAGCAAGACAGCCGTGCTTAATCTGACTCCCTGTGCCATGTGTATCTTGTTGATTACAGACCCTCTTAAGATGCCATTATGAGTGACTCTTTGCATGCCCTCCTGTCAGCAGCTTTTCCCTTCTTTAAGCCTCTTGAATGTCTTTGCTCACGGGATTATAAGCCTTTCAATAAATACAGCGTGATTACTGAATTAGCGTAAACTTTGCTCTGGGATTGCCAGTCCCTTAGCATTTGGAAAGCAACAGCAACCAAAGGCACCTGTAGATGGTCTGTGCCAATGTCTGACAGAGGCTATAGAAGTAGTCCAAAGATGTGTCTTTATTTCCATGCAAATCATCTTAGGAATTGGTGTTTGGTCTTGGTTGATGTCTGCTTTCATGCTCCAGGTAATTTGGGAATAGGTGGAGCAACACATCCCCTTTGGATGCGCAGAAGTCCTTCCCACTCTGGTGCGAGCCAGGCTGGGGTGTGATGGGAAGGGCTGGGGAAGGGGAGAGCGGGCTGGTGGACAAGAGAGGCAAATAATTAAGGTCTGTTTGTTTCTCCATCTCTTGTGGAGAGCTCAAATCTTGCAAAGCACTGTGCCCACAGCAGCAGCAGGTATCAGGATATGCAGAGGTCTACATAGTTTAAAAAAAAACAGCTAAACAACCCTTTCAACATACTGAGGTAAGTGGTGTGACTCTCTTTCAGCAGCAACTACAGAGAAGTAGATGAGATGCATCTGAGTGGGCATTTATCCTATTCATTTTAGACCATGCTGAACAAATCTGTAATGTCTGCCTGCCTCAGTTTCTTGGTTTTGGTGACGTGACGTGAGAGGATACGTTCCAAAGAGTTTCCTGTCTGACTTGCACTCTAAGATGACGTGGTTGGTTTGAAAGACTGTACCCACATTTTAATATAAATCCTGTGCTGGGATGCTTGAACAGCTCAGAGAAGTGCTGTGTTTTTTAACTCCAAAGCCCAACCTTGGTCTATGTCTCACTTTGCATTATCATGCAGGTATTATTAGAGGATATCACATTAATTGCTTTTTCAGATCTAATATCTTACATGTTTTGGATGACATTTAAAAAATACTAAAGTGGGTTAGGCAACAAGTCCTGTTGATTCTTTGTGCTCCCTGTATTCCTTGACTAGTTGGCTGCTTTTGAGAAATCTCCTAGGAGCGCTAGGAGGAAAAGAAGCAAGCAGGAAATCGCAAAGCAAGCACCCAGTGTATCTGAATGAGTAGCTGCTCTCAGTCTACGTTTGGCACAGTACTTGCAGGTAACAGCTAATGGTATGGGAGGCATGGGCTGGGGAATGTGCTTTTCTCCCTGCTAGAAATCAAAAGCTGATTGCTTCCCCCTGCTATAAACTGTCTTGAAAATGAGTTTGATTTGATGCAAGTCAACCTTCTGAAAACTAATCTTGGCTTCAGGTTGAAGAGGGGAGATGTTTGTGGACTCAGAACTGGCTCTGTGCACCCAGAAAATGGTTGTTAAGGGTCAGGCTGTGGCAAGCGTGACCGTGTGTGTGACCGTGACTGTGTGTGCGTGTGCTACATGAGCATGTCCTGGAGGGGCCCCAAAGACTCATCTCTGCAGACCCAAATTCCAGTGGTGCCTCAAAGGACTCGTGTTTGCATCTGTTCTGGTCCAAGCATTTTGTGTATAAGGCAGGCTGCGGCAGGTACGGTTACACCCTAGAGGAGAGGCCGAAGATGAATAATCCAGGAACAGTGTGGATACAAGTGAACTTGCACATAGCTATTGGAGGCACTGAAACTGCGGATGGAAATACTGGTGTGTGCTTTCCCTTTCATGTCAGTGATCCTGGTATGGACAAGTCTTCAGGCATGTTGACTTTTTGACTGTTACTATGAAGTTAGTAGTTGTTGTGGTTTAACCCCAGCCAGCAACACAGCACCACGCAGCCGCTCACTTGCTCCCCCACCACCCAGTGGGATGGGGGAGAGAATCGGAAAAAAAGTAAAGCTCATGGGTTGTAATAAGAACAGTTTAATAGAACGGAAAGGAAGAAACTAACAATGACACTAATAACAAGAAAAAACAACAATAATAACAAAAGGATTGGAATACACAAGACAAGTGATGCACAGTGCAATTGCTCACCACCCACCGACCGGCGCCCCAGCCCAGCACCCCCCCAGCCGAGCACCTCCCCGGGCATGACGTCCCATGGTATGGAATACCCCGCTGGCCAATTTGGGTCTGCTGTCCCGGCTGTGTCCCCTCCCACCTTTCCTGTGCCCCTCCAGCCTCCTTGCTGGCTGGGCAGGAGAAGCTGAAAAGTCCTTGACTGAGTCTAAACACGATTGAGCAATAGCTGAAAACATCAGGGTGTTATCAACATTCTTCTCATACCACACTGAAAACACAGCACCAGCTACTAGGAAGACAATTAACTCTATCCCAGCCAAAACCAGGACAGTAGTATTCTGCTTGGAGCCTGTATGCAGAGAAATGTTTGCTTGGGGATGACAGTTATTTTTATGCCTCAGGCACTGATTTGATAAAAGCAACTAGTGCAACAAGAAGTGCACTCTTCTGACAGATATGTAGTTTTTTGGGAAAGATAATATCAGGATTTTTTAGAGTGGCAATCCTTAGTTTTTAGGAGGTCATTCTATTTAATAATGTTTTTTTGAAAATTAGAATGGAAATTAAGTGTTTCAAACAAATATTCTCCCCGCCTCCCATGAACTTGGTAGAAAATTCTGAAACTTTTGGGGATTATTACTACTTTCATTCCACAACAAAGCAAGCACAAACTCCTGAAGCTTTCATTGTAAGTGGGTAATGACGAAAAGCAGGCATGGGTGAAGTTACCTCTGTTTGAGTGCTCCCACTTCAAGCAAATTTCTTACTGCTCCTTAGCCCAGCATTGGCATTGTGCACTCCACTCTGGTAGCTTTTGGTGGTGTTAAACCATGTGTCTCCACCAATTCTGAATTGGGCTTAACCTTCCCCCCTCCATTCCTTTGCTGGCTGGCTTTTGGGATAATCATGGGAGGTCAGGCCAGACAGTAGGACAGCTGAGCGGATGGAGGGTGTCCGGGTGGTGTTTCCTGCAGCTGAGGACAAGTGAGGTCTTCCCCATCCCACAGGAGACGCTAGCTTGTTTTCGGAAATGGCAATTATCGGACATTTGACTATGTCTGATTAAATCCTTCAGCTGTGTTATGTGTGCCTGTGTAAGTGTAATGCGAGTACAGTTGTCTAGGTATGCTCTCTGAGTATTGTAATAATTTTGTTAATGTAGCAAATACTTTCTATTATTTAACACTTCTAAGTGGTGTTTTTTGCTTCCTGTTCTGTGTCTTATGGCATTTTGCTGCTCTGTTAAACTGCCCGTGTACCTCTCCCAGTGCATGTTAATGGCAGATGAACGGGTCTGACGAATGGGTTTCCAAAGCTGCAGAGAGCAATGGAGATGAGCAGAACCCCTTTTGCCTGCTCATCTGCAGTGGCTACAGCCGTGTCTGTATCGGGTACACATACAAATGTACTCTTGTTTTTAGATCAAGATATAGGGGAGGTAAAAACTCCAGCCTTACGCAAACTGATTTAGTGCAATATGTCCCTTGAAGTTCCTGTCTTCTGTAGAAACCAGAGGGGCTGAATCTCCCATGTCACCAGTGTCACGGGAGGCGGCTGGTGCTTCTCTCTGCAGAATCCCTCAGGTTTTTTCCCTGGTGCCGCAGGTTGGGTCCTGTGTCTACAGGAGGCTCGTCCGGGGTCGAACGCTAGCAATCAGGTCTGTTCTTGGTTGTCTTGTCCTCTTCTTCCAGGCAGAGGAGATTCTTTACGAGGCATATATATAATCTGCCTGGGCCCTCCTTCCTGCATCTCCCCTAGTCCCTTTGCTCTTGGTTTTCTTAGAACCTCTCAAGGCTGCCACCAAGCCTGGACTAACTCTATTGATGGATGTTTCCCCTGTAGTTGAAGGGAACAGCAGCGTGCCTTTGCAGAGCAAAAAGCAACCCTGCTGTGGCAGTAAGAGAGGAGGTTTGAGAAAACTCCTCTTGATAGTTTTTTTTCAAGATCATCTAATGAAACAGTGTAGTTCAAGTGTTCCCATGAAGCAGAGCTCAGTGGCATCCAGCTTGGTCTGAGCACGGAGCAGGAATGAGACAGAATGCACGGCTGAGCCATATTGATTTATTTTTTCAATTATTGTTTAAGGTCAATATTGCAACAAAATAAGCTGCAGCATAACTAAGCTAGACATGGAGGAACCTGGGAGGTAGAATTTATGGTCTGGCTCTGCACTCCTACACTTTGAGCAGACTTTAATGGGAACTGTGTGTGCTTAACACCTGGGAAAAATCGAAAGCCATCTGCTAAGTGTTTGTGGGAACAGATTTTTTCCTTCTGTCCCAACAACTAAGAGTTGGACTAGGAGCCTGGAAAATGGAGCCCGTTCGGAAGCTAACCACAAATCAACTCAAGGACAGCTCTGTTTTGCTAACACACTTTTTTTTCTTTTTCTTTTTTTTGTTTGTCTTGGGTTAAAAGAGCCCTGGTCGCTAGCTAGGTTTGGGGAGCTGATCAGGCACCTGGCACGGCCGTTTCGTTGTGTCATTTGTTTGCTGTTTCAGTGGTAAGAGAAATAAGTTGAAAGATCTGGGCCCTGTGCTCCCTGCTTGGCCCTTGAGTTTCTAAAAGCTTCGGTTCAACTAACGAGCTGATGTTTTGGTAATTGTTGCTTGCGGGGAATGAGGCAGAGATTGTAGAACATGACTGGGAGAATTGCAAATAATATATTTCAGTGTGGAAGGGAATAGGACAGCATTGATTTTTGTTTTCTTATTGCCAACAAACTGATTACAGCATTTTTGCTTTTATTCTCCCATGGCATCTGTCTCCTGGGTGTAACAGGGATACCACTTACTATCTGTGGGTATTGTACATGACACTTGGCAGGGGAAAAGCAACTCCTGCCTTGCAAGTTAGAAAGAGGCATGCAAGCCCAGGACTGAGATGCTCAAGGGACATCGTGTGGCTTTAAATTACGGGCTGCGGCACCCTGGCGTAACAGAGCTGTTCATTCACATGCTCCTAAGTTGTTCCTTGAGTTCTTTGCCTACCTGTTAGTTTTCAGTGTAATTTATTCCAAAGTGTTCTCATTTCAGCATGTGGTTTGCAAAGTCAGCATGCAGTTAACGTGCTTCAATCTTTGTGGGGAATTAAAGAGGTGAAAGTAGGCTGAGTTCACGGAAGGACGTGAGTAGCAGCAGCCTGCCTGACTTGAAAGGCTGCTTATTTTTTCAGTGCTGCTGATTTTGGGATTAATGATGGATGCTTGCTACTTCAAGGTGAGAAGGAAGAGGAGAAAAGAGATTATTAGCTGTGCGGGGGACTGGTGTGCTCTCGCAAGGAGTTTGAGGCCAAGGCATTCAAGTTCAGCTGTCTGAAGTGAAAGATCTGGAATAGAAAGAAGAAAATCCAAGCCAAACCAGCACCACAATTTACGCAGAGCCTAAGAAGTGCTTTTTGCACTGTGGTAGTTGAATTCTTTCTCTGTTTTTTAAAACTTAAGGGTAACTGCTTTCCCAATTCCTTGTGCTGCCCAATAAGCTGAAATGCTTTAGAGGCAGTGTTGAAGAAACACTAAGCCTCGCCAGCCAGAAATTGGGAGAGATTTAAGAGGAAATAGTATGTGAAGCTCAGCAGAGCAATGAGCAGTTAAGGCTGTTCCTTCTCCAGGGCTGCTGGACCTCCACTGCCTGCTTTGGAAATGCCTTGGGAATGAAGGATCTGAGTACTACAAGACCCAGATTTTACATCTATAATAAATAAAGATTAAATGAAAGGCTCCTAATGTTTTATTCTGTCCTGTATTAATGAGCAAGATCTTACTTATAAAGGTGCAGTTTTATGAATGTTCCCCTACTGATGTTTGTGTTTGCTGGCGTGGTTGTGGCAGGCACTCTCTGGCTGGGAAAGAGTGCTCATTACAGTTTGAAGGGAGCAGATAGATTATATTTGCTTTTCTCCATGTACTCTTTGATGGTTTTACTTTAGTAACGGTTAAGATGTCTGTATTCACTAGATGATGACGTCTGCCTTTTTATGCATTTTTAGAGTAGAACAGTGCTGTTATAAGCACATATAAAATGAAATTTTCCAGTTAAATTCTGAAGGTGCCTCCAGTTTGTGGCTGCATAATCTTTCAGTCACGTCAGGTCTGGTTTGCAGATGGCACATGAGAGGCTCTGGGCATCCCCCATCTCCATAATGAATAGGTCAAGAAGGAACAGGGTAAAAATAACAGATGGAGAGGGGAAGGTTAGAAGGGAGCCTTAGGGTTAGGAAAAAGCTAAAGCTTTATCAATAGAGGTAGCTGGTTTTCTTTACCCCTCTTGCAGCCAGGGCAGGTTCACAAATGGCTGGGCATTCACCCTCCAGCAAGACAGGCAAAGGACAGATCCTTATTTCTGATGTTCCTGATTAAGGTGGTGTCCCTACATCCCCAGCAGACTTTCTCCTAAAAGTGTCCCACGTGGCCTGAGGCTAGAGAGGGAGGAGAATAAACATGTGCCAGTTTCCGACATTGATTATTCTGGGATTCAGCCTGTTCAGAGCCAAGCAACTGTCCCCGCCACCTTCTGAGAGGTCCCTTTTCTCACCTAGAGACAGCTAAGGGCTAATTAAAATTGTGCCCTCCAAGACTTGGATTTAATGAACTATTTAGTGACAGGGAGGAATAAATAAATTAAACCACCAATAAACCTTTCAGTAGGAGGACAATTAAAACAATTTTCCAATGGTTTTAAAGATGCATGCAGGTAGAAGTAGCAAGAGTTAGGATCCCATCCTTCTGGGCTCGGGTGTGGAGGTGTCCGAGGATTTCCCCCAGCTGTTCCCTCCCTGGATGGAGCACCTGTATTCTGTGCCTGTCCCCTTAATGTAAAAAATGAAGGTGTCCTCAGACTTTTCTAAGGTCAGAAGAAAGTAGAATGGCACTTCTGGGGACTGTTGGTTGGTTTTGATTGAGATGCCCAAGCTTCACCTTGGCAGGCAAAGTTCCCTGTGACTGCTCTCCTTTCCATGCCCTTGCATCCTCTCCCTGTGTGATAACTAAAAACATGCAGGTGTGAGTTCCCTTTCTGCCTCCATCCTCTGACATGTTAATGTCTTGCTGGGGCAAACTTGCATTGCATCTGGTTTTACGTATAAGCTAGAGCAGTTTTGGAGATATGTTTTGCTCCTGACCAAGTGAGCGATGCAGTGTATCAGCATTGCAGTTTTGTTCAGGTCCCCCTTTCCTCCTCGCACCCTGACTGCAGCGAGGCATCCTGCTTTTATCAGTAAAGACTTTATTCTGTGAAGTGGGGAGGGCCGTCTACTCAGGCAATATAAAATGACCAAGGGCGAAGTCAAAATCATGTTTTACGGGAGATGAGGCTTTGGCCTCTCAGCTTCTGGGAAGAGGGAGGTGTGGAGCAACACTGCGTGCACAGAAGAGCTGTACAGGAACCGCTGGCATGGTGCCACCTGCTTTGGACTAAGTCCAGGCTATTTTCTCCCAAGGAACTTCCTTTGCGCTCTATGTTGTATTATGTTTATGTGTTATGATTGCTTGGAAAGATGCAAGTTAAACCTTAATGAGTTTCTGTCCAAGAGGCATTGTGAAAATAAATGCAATTCTGCCTCCTTGCTCTTTTCCCCACTGCCTGGTTCCCCCCACCCCCTCGCATCACAGCAATCACATAATCATATGTTGCTGAATAAACAAAACAGCCTGATGTTCTGAATGTGGTGTAAATGGAGCAGTAATGGCAAATGACACAGATTTTAATTTCTTTGATAAACTAATGGGCTCAGGGAGTTGGTTTTGCTCACCAAAGGGATATAGTGGCCCTCTTGTCCCCGTTCTGCAGTGGTAGTGGTGTGGCTGCTGAAGGACCAAAGCAGCAGGATCAGACGGGCTCAGCCGGCTGCACAGCTCTTACGCCAGCCAGGTTTTTGCATTAGCATTGCTGTCCGGTTTCCTTGGGATTGTGTTTGCCATGGGCTCCTTCCCAGCTGTGCAAAGTCTCTCTCAGCTGCCTTTAATTTCCAGGATGCTTCCTTAATGTTTGTTGCCAGAAGGACAAAGAGGAGCCTGGAAAGCAGCAGCTGTCATGTGAGAGCTGTGGTAGATCAGATAGAAGGGTATTTATTTCATCACTCTCTTTGCAATTTTTTCACAATTTCATGGTCCTGGATAGGGCAGCAGGAAAGCCGAAGTGTACCTGTCAGTCATAGCTTTTGCTGAAGGGCAGTCAGGAGTGACAGAGAAAGTGAAAAAGAAGATAAAGCAACATAATCAGCTGGGTTTCAGTGGGATTTTTCATGCCTCCCATGCTCCCTCACCTTATTCCTGCTGTTACTCCAGCTAGTGTGGTCGGTGGCTGCCCAAGGACTGCGTGGGGCTTGACCGAATTCCCACCCAGGACAGCCCATCTCTCTGGACAAGTTTTTGCAGCTCAGAAGATGGTGGCTGTGCTCCCAAGTGCTGCTCTTACCCTCTTGCGGAGAACCTTTTACTAATTTATTAGCCTTTAACTTTTGGCAACCAACTCTGTAATATTCAAACTGGTGACTAGTGTTCCAAATACCTGCTTGGGAAAGCTGACCCTGGAGGTTATGGAAACACTTGGGATTTTGGGTCCTAGGGAAACTGAAGTGCACTTTGATTGTGTTGTGATGTTCATGTTACCACCTCTGGCTCCCTGTAAGCTTGCAGTGTGAAATGGCGGCTTACACGTAGAAATGTGCTAATTTATTATAGCTGGATCAAGTGTGGAGGGGCCTCAGATCTGAATGAGACTCGATACCTTAATTTTGGCCTTAACTTCTCACCTTGAAAAGTAACTAATGAAGCAGCTTTCCTCTACGGCTCTGTTCACTTGTGTGCATTTCAAATTCTTTAGGGGCAAAAGGAGCCTGGGAGGCTAAACCTTTTTTTTTTTTTTTTTTTTTTTTTTTTTTTTTTTTTTTTGTGACAAGCAAGTAGGCCTGGGTAATGGGTAAACGTTTCTGTGTTGAATGAACAATAAAGATATAGAGAATTTGCTTAACTACATAAAGATATAAACCCTTTAGCACCCCACTGTAAAAAGGGTATGAATTGCATGGGTGCCTCTATGCATTGCATAGCTGTGGGGAACCCATATATTACACTGTCAGGATGAGTGATACCCTGTATTGGTAGGAACAACAGGAGTCATTCATTACTTCGAGAGCTCTTTTCAAGCTGACAAGGTGGCAGCCTGCGCTCGCAATAGCATCTTTTAAAGCTGAAAATACCCTCCTTGTGCTGTCAGGAGAGGCTGAACGCTTAAAGAGCTTGTTCCTGCTGATTTGGCACTGGCGCTCTCCGCGGGGTGAGTGCCCTGCTGGCTCTCCTGCAAATTGCTGCAGGAGGTGGAGAAGCAAGGGATAGTTTTAAGGGTTATTGCCATGCTTGCAACCTCACCACAAATCCTGATTTAAAGGTGGTATTTGTAGAAGTGCAGAAGTGATTTATGAACTTAGGTGGCATGGAGTGGCAAAGGGCTGCAGGCGCTGAAGTTATTTTAGGGTTTTTTGACATGTTTTATGCCCTAGTTATAAGTGAAAATGTACTTGAGGATCTCGGCTGGGACACCATGACCAATAATTATAGAAGGGATAAGGGCTTTTGGATGTTTAGCTTGGCAGACACTTTTTCAAAAGTGCTGCATTGCAGGAATCTGGTCTTTGGCCTGTTGAACTGGGGATCCAGAAAAGAGCGATGTCCAAAGTCAGTGGTGGCTCTTGAAGGCTCTCTCCCCTGTGCTCTAGACCTGCAAGCAGGATGGAGCTGTTTGTGCAAGAACGGGGTGGCATGCAACAGCAATGCCAACCAAGAAGTGGAATAGTGGAGCTGTTTGAGAGGCACTGATTGAAGCTGTGTGCTCAAAAGTGAGAAAGCACCTCATCTTCAGTCAATGCTAATTAGTCCCTTGCTTGCAAGAACACCAAAGTAATAATTAATTAGCTCCTATCAATATTCTGGACATGTAGTTGCTGAAATCCCTTTTTCTGGCTCTGGTAGCTCTAGTGTCGATGCACAAATGCTTTACAAACATCTTTGCGTGTTCACCTTTGTCTGGAACAGCAAGCCTCATGGGTTACAGAGCCCCGAAAGAGAGTAAAAGGCACGTGGCATGTCTCGACATCTCTCCTCTGCCCTCACTGATGTTCTGTGCTGCCTTGTGTCTCCCTAATACTTTCCTGTGCTTACTATTACCTTTAGAGCTGAGCAAATACTTTGAATTATGTTTTTTTAGGCTGTTCACTCACATGCAAAATTGAGTTGTCTTTGACTCTTCTTCTACTTTTCATTTTCTAGTACTGAAATATTCTCCTGAATTAATTCTCTCCAGCCAGATTTGCTGTCCCTAGCACCTCAAAATGTGAGTTAGATGTTGAATTATTATTTCTCTTTATAAATAATACATTTGGAGCCCTTGATGTGAATTGATTCCTTAGCCTTTAAGCCACAGTCAGTTTACGTTTTCAGAGCTTTTTTTGTTGGTAATTGTGAAGTTTAAGAGTGTGGCTTTTTAAAAAATGAAAACTGAGATTCTCTCATAATTACTTGCCTTCAGGAACTGCAGATTTAAAAGAAACACCAAATGTTGTGAGACTCCCAGTAAAATCATAAGGCTTGGCTGCTCTGGGAATACCCTCAGATTTTTAATTTGACAGGTTAAGCGCTGACAGCCTTCCGAGTGGTGCATTTCATCCAACAGGAATGAATTTTAAGAGGCTTGTAGGGAACTTTTTGCAAAAGTGAGTGCTGAGGCTTGCAAATATAAACTCTCTCATGGAAAAAGCACGTCCACTCAGTGACAGAGGGAGAAACAAAGCCAAGCTGGGAAGCAACCTGTGAATTCACTCAGAGCTGGCCTGCACTGCCTGAATATTGATAAGTTCCTTGCAATAATTTTTATTTCTGGGGGCAACAGTCGTTCCATCTTAGTCAGTGTCAGAATCCCTTCGTGCATCGCTGGAGCACAGATGTCAGCCTTGTCTGCCACCTCTGCATTTCTTATGTAAGAGAGTTCAAGTTCTGCAGTCAGGAACTGTTTTCCTCGGCATAGAACAAAAATTAAAAAAAGACCCCTGCTCAGTGGCTCTGTAAAATTAGGGTTGTTTTCGGATTTAGTTTTTTTTTTTTCCTCCCCCCTTGATAACTAGATTCAATCACAAGGTTTCAATAGGGAGGACTTAAATACAGAGTCTGTGCTGATAGTTTCCCCTCCGCTTGTTTATTTTCAGTTCCCTGATATTAGGTCATTTGTCAGCTGCCTTCATTGCACGTGACATCAAGTTTCTCACGCTGTCACGTACTATCAGAGGTGGCAATGGCTGTGCTAAGAGCAGACCAGCAGCCTTGGTGAGTTTGAATTGAACATTTAGCCTGTGACTGAACTGCTGTGGTTTAAGTGAGGATCTCTTCAACACCTCTGGGAGATCTCTGTGCTTTGGGATTTGTCCAGGACTTCTGTCTCTGCCACAAAATGACCTTCGTGCTGCAGAGCATGGCCCATGGTGGCACTGATCTCATGGCTAGGCCCTTGGTCCTCCATAATGGCAGCTTCATTTTGTATGAGCTGTACAGTCATTCATTCTAGCCTTAAGAAGTTTTTATGAAACTCCTATTCTTAATCCTTAAAGCAGTCCTTTCTCTTTTACGAAAGACGGTGTATAGAAAATAAATCTCATTGCGTTATGTTCCTGATCATTACCTCTGCTGCCTGAAGTGTTGAACCATGCTGTGCACCAGCCCATTGGGTCATTTCTAAAGACACAGAAACATAAAACTTCCCCTGAGGTTTCTTTTTTTCCTTTGCCTTTTTTTCTTTTTCCTCATTTCTATGAGAAATCTCTTTGCAGGTGTGCAGAGCTGGAGGTCTTTTATACATTTTGGATGCAGTGAAAGAAAAGCTCATTTACTGCAGAGAAACACCTAGGAAGAGTTAGTTGAGATGATAATGAACACACAAACAATGTGCCATTGTGGACTGTGCTACAAATACTATACTACTGATATCTATATATATGCGTGTGTGTATCGCTGCGTTGGGGAGGTCAGAGCTATTGCGCTCAAGACTTTTGTGAACTTAAGTCAGCCTTCAATGGAAATAATAATTCTTGTATTGTTTTAATCCTGTTGAAATCTGAAGTGACCAGGAATGTAAACTATACAGTAGTTTGGATCTGGAAATTTGTAAGTGAAACCCCCCTGATGTTCCAATGAAACTCTGAACCAAATGACCAGTTTTATCCCGTTGCTAGTATTTACTAGAGAGAAAAAGCATCAGTGTTAATTATTTCTTCTTAGCATCAGAGTGGGAGGCAGATTGCGTAGGAGGAGAAAAATAACTGATGGCTCAGGGACGATAGAATAAAATGTTGTAACGCTTGCCATAAGCTGGGGTAGGATTTTGTTGGTTTGGTGTTCCCCCGCCCCCCGCCCCGTGTCAGCTTCATGGTATGACTTGCATTGTGCTGAATCGAAGGGGAAATATTGAAGAGCAGAGGAAGAAATGAGAAAACTGGTATTGAAATGTGAAGAAGATAAGAGGACACAAAGAAATTTATTCTTAAACATGGTGTCTGGTGTGTGTGCTACAACTAATGTTTCTCGCATGTGCAGTCTGAACAAGACAGAGGCCTGGATTTGGGCTGGAGCTGACAGAAGATGCATATAAACCTGAGAAACCTGTGCAGGCCAACCCATGTTAGAGTTGCACACCTGGCCGGGCTTGAGCATCAGTACAAGTGCCCAGAATAATTACAGAGGGGAAAAAATGACCTGTAGCAAGCCAATTTTTTCTCTTTTTAATGGGGCACGTGTAACACTTATAGCAAGTTATTACAACCAGAATCAGGTTGCATTATCATCTACTTCAAATTGCATCCAAACCTCCTCAAAGCCTACTGCTTCCCGGTTAGGTGGAAAGAGGTCGTCTCCCCCTCGCTCCAGTTTTGCTAAATCTGCTGTCCTGGTGTCTCACTCCATGGTATTTCACATCTTTGCCAAATTCAATTTGTGCAAAATCAGCTACTTATCAGAACTGCTCTCAGCACAAGTGATTTTAGCAGCATGTGGACACCACGGTGATTGACACTGCACGCGGCAACCCTGGGCATCCCGGGAGAGACTTGCCGATCCCGCATTGCTCTCTGCCATGCTGGGCTTACGGAGCAGACTGTACTGTGAGGCCAGAGAAGTTAAATTCTCAGTTGGCAGATAAGCATATTTAACTGGTCAACTGAGGAGGCTGCAGCTTTTTTCTATAGCCTGGCAGGCTATAGGGTTTTGGTATGTATGGGTGGGAAGGGTGCATGACTTAACATTTTGGCTGGGTGTAATCGTTTTTGTTGTATTTGCTGGTGTTGAACAGTGCAAGTAGGAAAGAGCAGATGTGAGTTGGAGAGGGAGGAACCTGTGGTTGGCCTGAAGTTCCATACTCAGTTTGCAATGCTGACTCTTCTGTGGATGGTGCAGTCACCTGCTTACCCAAACTGACCCAAAAGCTGGCAGTCAAAATGCTCACTGGTCTGTTGTCCTCCACCAGCCACACTCAGCGTTCGTGCGTGGCAGGGAAACTTTGTCAGCTCACTTCCCAAATGGGGTGTGGAGGTGTGTACAAACTGCTTTGTGCTCTTTGTGCACCTCACCACCAGCCCGTCTGTAGGGAGGAAAGAGCTTCTGATGCTGCAGATCCATTGTGCTCTTAGTCCTTGCCGCTCAGCTGGCCCAGTGTGGTGACACATGGTTGTTACTCATGGTTGGATAAATCAGGGCGTGGAGACTCTGTAAGGAGAGGACAGACCTGAAGTGCAAATCACTTTCACATCTTCGTATTTGCTCAGAGGGGCAGTCAACCGGAGGAGCTTTCACTGCTAACCTGAGACACAGCGGTGGGCTGCCGAGGTCCACAGATTTTGGCTGTACCCATTAGGAAAATGTATTCTGTCTCCTAGTTACCATTGTTATTATCTACTCTGATTCCCCCAAAAAGTTGTTCTATAATTGTATTTTTTCCTTGAATAAACTTAGAAAATGGTGAAAGTTAGTTTTTTATCTTTTGGTACATAAGCATGTCCTTGCAGTTATCATTTGAAGTAATCTAAAAGTTTGCATGACAACAACTTTTTTAATTATTAAGATATATAAGGTTGGTTTTCTTTAAATATCTGGTCCTGCAAACACAAACACGTGAAAACTATTACAGATGCATAAAATGTTGTACCCATTTACAGATGTTTTGGAAATTGGGGCTTAATCTTTGAAGTATGGCTTGAAGCCAAGTACATAAACTAGGAAAGAAACCCGTAGCACATATTTTACAAAGGCCATCAAACAAGTTCTGATTGTGAGAAGCCCATTGAAACATTCTATGCATCAAAGATCAGACTAGCATTTAATACTGAAGTTCTGGTCAGTCCCCGTATTAATTATGGCTCAAATATACAGTGAATATTTTCTGTCCGGAAGGCCATGGGTCTAGTGATTCATCAAATTGTCTAAGTGATTGTCCCTGTGAGTTGTGTTGCCTTGTAAGGACATAGACCTGGGAGAACAGTGTGTCTCAATAGCTATCGTAGCTTTTAGGCATAAGGTTGTTTTCTAAAAAAATGCATTTTTTCCATAATGAAGTCTTTGATTTTTGTAAGATATAGAGAGAGACAGATCCAGCTGTTTACCTAAGCATCACAAGATCTCCAGGCATAAAAAGCATTTATCTGATTTGTAAGATGGATGTGATCTAACACATTTAGGCAACATTCAGTTTGCATCCAGGGGTATTAGTCTAACGGGTCCTCTTGGTAGGACAAGAGAATGATGCGTGGAAGAAGAGAAGGTCACTTTGCATGAAGGATTCAGGACTATCTAACTCTTTTTTCATATAGAGAAAAATCTCTCATCTGGCCATTTGTCACGAACATGTAAGAGAGAGGGAGAGATTTAGAGGTTTTCTGGTTTAGATTTTCGATTTTTAGATGGGTTATATTAGCCAGTAGCTCAGCCTGCAGCAGCTGTACAAGTCTTGGCG
>JAVKLA010000036.1:13275479-13286348 GCA_034782735.1 Sagittarius serpentarius | reverse complement strand
CCCCCCCCCCCCCCCCCCAGTGGTGGCTGAACTTCAAACTTTGTTTCACCAAAGGCAGAAAAGCATCTAGATACTTGGGTGCACCTTCAAGTATTTATCAGAGTCCTTTTGGCTTATCAAAATGATTTTGCAGTGGCTTGGTGAAAGGATATAAATAAGTACTCCTACTTTGGGAAAATACTGGATATTAAAAAGCTTTTGAATCTAGCAGAGAAATGCATAACAGGAACTAATGGCTGAAAGATGGAGCCAGATGTATCTACAGCAGAAGGGGGATAAATGTTTTAAAGAGTAATTTTAAATAATCATTGAAACTAAGGAGGTAAAGAACAGAGTGGAGTCACCGTCTCTTGATACTTTCAGATCATGATTGAATGCCATTCTGAAAGGTATTTTTAAGGAAATTATGTGCTGCTGAGCTCAGTATAAAGATAACTGGGCAAAAAGTGATGGTCTGTGTTAGAAGGGAGTTGTCACCAGTTATGGAATGGTGCCTCCTGGCCTTAGCTGTTATGAATTGAAGCACTTGAGGACTTGGTACATGGTGGTGCAAAAGGCATTTTCTTGTAATGTTTCCAGGGCTTCTGTATGGGCTGAAAGTATAAGTTAGCTCTAGTACAGGTGTAAGTTAGCTCTGAAGAGGGGGTAACTTTTTCACATCTAAAAAAAAAAAAAAAAAAAGAGGGGGGGAGGGTTTGGGTGGAACTTCCATTCAGCTTTTTCTTCTTTTTAGCTCTAATTGCTTAGTCAGATTTTGGGGGTACAGTGTGACAGGTGAAGAGGAATACTTCAACCATTCCTTAAGAGTTAGACATGTCTTTTCTGCCAGTAACACCGTAGAACCCCTTGTTTAATGCTTAAAAGTAAATACTGGAGCTAGAGCTAATCTGAGTTGTGAATTAAACCTGATGAGCCTGGACTAATCACTTATGCTGATGTCTCACTTCAAATGTAAATATATAATAATTTATGATTACTTTGTAATTTCACATTTTCTTGAGATCCTCTATTTTATAAAGATTTAATTTTACAATTGTATTTAATATTATAGAAGTTTGTTGCTTTGCTTTGAGATACTCTGATACAAAATCTTATATAGGCAGAAGGTGTCACAAAGGGGAAATCCTGCAGGGTAAAAAAAAAAAAAAATCTCGTCTGCCACAGCATGTAGTATGTGTTCCTGGGGATGTTTCAATGGAAAGATGCAGTGAAACTAGAAGAAAGACTATTATATGGTTGACTAGTACCTGAATTTTACACTTGCATGTAAGTGATGTTTGGTTTTTTTTTTTCCCCTCCCATTCCCTATCTATTTGAAGAAGGAATCTTCTTTCACCTTGCATGGGAGAGTTGCAGATACTCCTCCCTGGTGCCAAGTACCCCACTAGTGACATCACCAGGGTGGAGGTGAACCCTTTTGTAGGCTGCTAGAGGGTCTTTTGCCACTTCTGCTCTGAGGATGCCACCTCCAAACCGTTTCACATGTAATTTTTAAGTGGAATATTGAAGTCTCTCTCTCTCTCCTGAGAGCAATCACATTGAACTCCTGTATTTATTTTTTTTTCACTGAGATGCTCCCTTGAGGACCTTCCCTGTCAAATCATCAAATCTCTGCAGAGATACTGACTTTGCTTGCTGTGGTAATCCCTTCTGCTAGTTCTTGGGACACACGTAGATCTGAATATTGTCAGAAAGGACAGTGATAAGTATTACTGGAAAATGCTTCTGACAGAGCAGCAGGTGTTGCTCTATATAATCTTCCCCATGGAAGTCAAGAAGAGCTTGGTGCCTGCAGAAAATGATGAGATAGCAGTTGCTGGTGAAGTCCAGCGCTGTCGTCCTATCCCAGATGTCTGTGCAAGTACGGCTCCCTCTTACAGCCTTGCAGAGCAGATGTTAATTGAGGTGGATATATGAATATATACTGGGGAGGATTGACTGGTACTGGAGGCAGAGATGGAGAGGACTAATTTCCATATAGGTTTGTCCAGTCTTCATATGTTTTTCCATGCCATGATGTGTGGTTGCTGTATAAGAAGGGATGATGAGCTAGGTCAACGTTTGATCTGATCTGCTGTGTATTAACCTGCTACATCAACATAGTAATTTCTGTTGATGAATTTTTAGTACAGTAGCAGTGAAACTCCTCATCCTTCAGGAGCAAATAACCAGTTTTCTGTTGCCGTGGGTGGTGTTGGCTGGCTGTCACACCAAACCTCATTGCTCCTAGTTAGGCCTGTGTTTTAGTGAATTTCGTCTTATGAGACTTGGCATTGAGATATTGCAGTGATGGAAATAGTACAAGTCCTTTAGGCAGGTACAGCAGTTTGCCTGGAAAATTGTGATACCACAACAAAGCAAGAAATTTTGTGTCTGGAGATGAATTTTTGAGAAACTTGGAACTCTAAAGCCAACACATCTCTTGTGGAGGTGCATGCATAGGGTCTGGTTTTCTACTGTCTTCGCACAGTGCGTGACTGCTGTAGGAGTTGTGCAATGGAGGGCCACCTTCCCACTGATTATTTATACACACAGCAATGTAACTCAGCCTCCGAGTGAGGTATTTATACCAGTGGGATCCTAGTGCTGTATAAATAATTGCAGTATTGCAAGCATTGCCTGCTGACTGTGTGGCATAACCACACTATTTATACGAATCTGACAATATAACTATAGCCGTGGAAGACGATTTAAATACAGCTGGCAAAGTAAGTATACCCTTAGGAAGATGTAACTAGCTACCCAGATAATAGCATCAGGTAACTATACCCACAGGAGAGCATAAACATACAAATAATAGCCACAATGTAAGTATAATATAGAAGTCAGAGGGTCTCAATATTGATATAATAGCAGTAGGGTAACTTTACTCAGAAGAGAGGAATATAACTGTCTGCGTAACAGCTGCAGCCTAACTGCGGTGATGGGAGAGGGTAGCTTGGAGAGTTATAGCTGTGATATAGAGCTCTTCCAGTAACACGAGGTCATCTGCATGTGGCCAGAGCAGCATTTGAATTTGAAACTTTAAGGAACTGGGACTTGAAGGATGGGCAATTAACTGCAGAGGGGGTCTGTTCCTGGGAAGCTGGGGAGGGGGGAGTTGTGTTTTAGCACAGGAGGAAGATGGATGGAGGAGTGCAGTGGACTGGGCATGCGAGTTGCTGCTTTCCTGGTCACTTCTCCAGGAATTCAATTGGAGAACATAGTTTTAAGGTGAAATGCAGACACCCTCAAAGAGAAAAGGTTTCCCAGCATGTGAACTGGTGATGGGCCCATCCAGCTGCAGAGCAGTGGCATCGTGCTGTGTGTGCCGAGTATGGAGTTAGTAACTTCTGCCAGGAAGGAGGGGATGGGAGAGCAGAGAGACTTGAAAGCAGCACTTTGTGCAGTGACAAACAGCAAACATAAAGGGAAACTGTCAAAAATAATGTCTCAATTTGATCATTTTTCTTTATTTTTTCCCAAGTTGGTCTAATTGACCCTGTAAATATAGATGGCTTTATTTTTTATTCCTGTGCCTTCTAAAGCTAAAAAGAGAAATAAAAATAATTGCCAATTACCCTTTATTTGTATATAGCTCTACAGCAACAAACCCATCTGAAGAGACAGCAGAAGCAATCTTCTTTCCCCCTGCCTGCCATGTTAGATTGAGACTGGTGCAGTGTTCTCCAAGCTGTGATCACAGAGAAATTGGATCGAGTAAAATAATATGACTGCTGTCTCCTCTAGACTTTTGCATGGGCTTTATATCTTTCATAAGATGTGCATTTGACAGTGAAAGGGGAATGACTTAGTTTTGAAACAGAGTCAGTTTAAAGCTTCCCACACAGTGCTGGTCAGTGTATTGTTTAAGACAAGAAACTGGGGTTTTGAATGGTTTTTTTAAGTTAATTTTTTCATCAAATGTTTGGAAGGTGCTGATTATCAAAACCCAGAATTTGAATACCTGAGGAGCTGTGTTGAGAATGAGCACTGAAACACCACCAAGTCCAGGGCATGGTGTTTCTGAGGTTGGCAAATCACCTGGTTTGTTTCTGAGAAGTTGCTCTGATCACTTCTGATTTTTAGAAACAGGGAGCAAATTCCTTGATATCTCTTTGGAAATGTAGTATAAATACATAGTGATTAGATTGGCTTTCCTTCATCCTTGGTGCAGTGACAGCTGTCTGAATGCTAAGGCAGCTCTGTAGGAATTGCTGCCTAGAACAAGACTGGTAGTTGTCCAAGGGAGTATTGTATCTTACGAATGGCTGATTAGAAATCTAAGAATAACCTCCATTATAGAGGTAAGCTGAAGTGTCTGGCTGCTTTACCTTAACGGGCCAAGAATATCCTTTACTCTGCAAGCAAGATGATTAGGAAACCCTTGAGGCTCAGTATTGAATTCCTACAGAGTGTAGGGATACAGGCATAAAGTGCAAAGACCAAATGAGATAAGAGGTAGATTTTCTGCTTGAAGCTTCCCACTTATGGGAGGAAGGATGTGCACTATTCCCTGAAGACAGCTTCTTTGGGAGGGTGTCTCATTAGCAATGCATATTCCCCTTTTTAAAGTTCAACCTGGGGGCCTTTGCTGATTTGAAGTGACTGGAAAGCGACGGGGCGGCATGCTGGTGGGTTGGGCATGGGTAGTAAGAAGCCCTACAAGTAGAAGGAAAGGCCACCAAGAAGGGGAGGGTAGAGGGAAGTGATGCTGAGTGCAGAGAGATGTCAGCTACATTATTCACCAGTTTCCTTCAGGCCAGCTGCAAGACTCACATTCTGCTCTGCTGCATTCAAAAATCACCATGGCGAATGCTCTGCGCAATCTCCCAGCCGATTTAACAGCGCTAATGGATAGATTTACCAGATGGTATCAGACATGAGTAGCAGTGGCTGACAGGCCCCTATAAGCACAGTCTATATTGGTTGAAACCAAGGTTTCTGGAATGACACAAAGTGCTTGTATTTTGGTTGTACAATCTGGTTGGGTCTCGTCCTAATCAGAGTCCTAAACAGGTCAGTGGCTGCAGAAATGACGCAGGCTTGGGGACATATCTGTGCAAGAGCTAACAGGACTTTTAGGGGTCCTCTTCCTCAACTGGTGATGCAGGCATCTTAATCTCATTCTCAGTTTTGGCCCTTCCTTCAGAAGGTACCTATCTAGCTCTTGCATTGTTAAAGAGAATAACTATCAATGATGGACAAAGACTTTTTGAGAAAAGACTCATTGTTCCAAATCTCTGCGAGAATAGCAAGCAAACAAAGAAACCAAAACAAACCCAAACTACTCCTGATAAATAAAGCCATAATTGCCAGCCTGTTGGAGGGTCTCCCAGCGTAGGCAGTCTTCACACTACCCAGCTTCTGTTGTTCATTTAAGCAGTTTGGGTGCCTTGTCCCTCTGGAACTGCCCTCAGGTTAATGGAGAGGAGTATGGTCCTTTGGAGAGTGATTTAAGGCATGTCAGCAAATCCCTAATTATGGTGTTTTGAACCCTCTGCCCCTTCTTCTACTTCTTCTCCCTTGAAGATTGGTGAAAGTGTGGGACGATTGGCCCGTAATGAACACAGAACAACTGAAGCTGAAGAAAGTGTGAACATAGAAGGGGAACAAGTGACGGACAGATGCTTCTTTTAGCAAATTAACTTATATAATTAAACTTTGGTAGGCCCAGGAACCTCTCTTTTGTTACAGACCAAACGCATCTTATTTGCCAATGAACCCTGTGGTGTCACTGGGTCACCGATGATGCAGAACTGATGGCATTGGTAAGGCTTGTGTGGGGATGAGTGTCTTCACCTGTAGCTCATGGGTTCCTGTCAAATGGTGGTATCTTAGCAGCTTATCTGACAATCTCAACTCAGTTATAAGTAGATTGAGGTGGTCACTAGTGCTCTTATCGGCAGTCCTAGCAGGCTGAGCCTGAGGGACTCTACATGGAGCGTAAACTCCCTTCTTGCACTTAGATAAGGCTCTTCCAGGGCAGGTAGAGGTACAAAGGCAAGCTGGTGCCATACTGCTGGGGAAATTACGCTTGCACTGCTGTGATCAGTAGATGCACTTGTCAGCTTTTCCTTGAGCACAGGCAGAAAATTAATAAAGCAGTTGCTTGCCTTTCACAGGTTCTGGCACTAATGAGGTGAGTGCTCCTCTGTGTTTTTGCAGTGTGAAAATAGTCAAGTGCATTGGTGCTCTCTGGTGGTACTGCCCATCTGGACAGGCTGACGTGCTCGACTGCCCAGCACTCTGCTGCTGCTAAAGATGTCCATTAACCTCGTTCACTGCAGTGGGGCTGTGCATGTGCTTCATCTTCCTCTTCAGTGGCTGATACAGTCCTGAAAAAGAAAGGGAACAACGTAATTTCTTTTTACTGATTTGACAAGTTACTTTTCTGAGAAACTGAGATTCTTGGGGGGTGTTTCAGCCTTGGCCATGCAGCAGTGAAGTGTTTTACTCTTGCTGTGATCCTGCTAAGATCTGTTTTCCCTTTGAGTCCCAAGGTAACAGAGGGGAAAGTTAAAACTTGGCTTGAATGTTCATGGGACAAACAGTGCACCAAGAAGATCTAGGTACCTGTGAACACGAGTAAGCAAAGTGTGGTTGCTCTATCTGGAGTACCTGATAACAAATATGTGGTTAAGATTAGGGTAGAGATGTTGTAAGGAAGTTCTGAGAATGCGCTTTTTTTTTTTTTTAAATAGTTAATTGCTATGCCCACTAAAGTGAGTGGAAGTTCTTAGTGTGACTGGTGGCTCCAAGCCTTTTGCCATTCTAGTATTATTTTTTTAACTCCCCATAGCAGCTGCCACGGGAGACTTACTGGTTTTGGTTTACTGTATTTTGTTTGGACCCAACTGACAAGATCTGTTACAATTTGTTGTCTTTATTGCACTTATTCTTAGTGATTAAGGAGTTCAATATGCTTCCATTTAGCTAATGACCAGAAATTGTGCATTATAAGGTTTCAGTCCCAAAATTACATCATATGATACTTTTTCCACAGCAGTCAGCTGCTTTGTGTCAGTCTAACTTTCAAAGAAATGTAATAACAATTTAATGGTAATGGTAAAACAGTTGTACTTCATTAAATGTAGTCGTCTCTTCCTTTAGAATTTCAGCATTGCAAATTTACTTGACTCTGACTACTGTTTCGTAACCACTCTTGCTTAAGACCATTTCAGAATATCGCACCTCAGTCCATAGATGCTTTATGATGGTAATAGGCCAGATTCTACAAACAAAAAGAGGTGGTTCATGGTAAACTTGTAGAATTCCTTTCCAAAGGATGTTGTAAATGCAGGAGGTTTGTATGGACCTTCACAGACCTCCTCAACATACACCTAGGAGGAGTGCCTGGTAGAGAGATGTGTTGATCAAGATCAGGCTCAGAAGAACCCAGACAAGAAGATATTTGAAGTCTAGGAGGCTGCTTGGGGGTGGTGTCACATATGCCTGCCCTGGTCTTGGTCTTCACTGGGTGTCCTCTTGTGCCCACTGCTGAAGCAGCTAGATGGAGCCTTAGTCTGGGTCAGTGTGGCTGATGCTACATCACCTCGTTGGCTACTGTGAAGCATGAGATTTTTTTTTTTTTAATTGGTGACTGAGTTCAGGATTTCTTGAAATTTTTTTTTTTTTTTTTTTTTTACTTCTGCCACTGAATGGCAATGACCCTCTCTACCTCAGCTGGCCTCCTGGCAGTGGTCACAGTCACGCTTCCCTCTCACTGGTGCTGAGAGGCAATGGTAAAGTTAGTTAATCTCAAAGTGTTGGAGATTTGCTGAATTACTCAGTAGAGGATTAAGGTTAGCGTAAAGCAATTGTTTGGATGTCAAGTCCTTAGTTGGTGGCTGTTCTTAGGACAAACTGGGGAAAAAGGGAGAATTTGTGTCAGTCAACAGCAGTTTTCATCAGCACTTTAGAAAGAAAAGCCTACATTAAGCCTGTCTGAAAAAAAGCAGATGTATTTTTCCCCATAGGAATTCTGTTCATCCAGTATTGTCTCTCCTTTCTGTTGTGAAGTTTTCTTTCTGTTATGTTTTCCAGCTGGCCCAAATGCAGCACTGCTTAGCATAACAGCCTCTTTTTAACTGAGGTCTTTCTAGCATTAATACCCCTGTCGTCTTTTCATTGGAAATACTGCTGTTGCTATACAGAATTGCTCTAAAAATTATCCTGTGACCCAGAGGTTGTCGTTTGTGAAGGCAAACTGAAATGCTAAGGATATATCTACACAAGGACGGGAAATCTGCATCATAAATTGGCAATGTTCTAACACATGAATATAACTGAATACCATAATCACTGTTTCAAGGGATTTGTTGCTGAATCAATGCCTTTTCAGTCTAGGTCACTAGCTTACTTGCAGGAAAAGGTCCTCGCCATAACATGGCTGTTGGGTGGTTTGTGTGAAATGACATGGTCTCCATTTGTTCCCTTATGGACAAATCTGTCTGTATGTGATACCTGGATACAGTGATAGGAGAGGCAAAGGACTGAATGAGAGCAGGATTTTGGTGCTGGAGACCAGCACTGGCTGTAGCAGGTGAGGCACCGAGGGTTTGTCTTGCTCCTGCCTCCACCACACGTGCCATAGGGTAAAGTTTATTTCTCTGTGTTGCCAGCCCCGTAGAGTTCTTGCGTGCTGAAATTTAGTTCAGTGTTAAAAGGAAGAAAAAAGAGCAGTCAAGGGAGGGTGGTTCTTGTGTAACTTGGCATGCTATGGATGAAGGGAAAATACCACCCTCTGCACATTGGCTTTGAGAAGAGCGGGGGGAGCTTAGCACTACTTAGGAAGAGCAAAACTTAGTGAAGGAAAGAGGTGGGATTTAACTCACTGGTTGGTCTCCTTTTTCAGTCCTTCTGTGGCCTTTCAAATCCTTTGTCTTGAAGCTCTCTGCCAGGTGAGAAACAGAAAGTTATCTTGAAAGCCAGGAGAAGTGTCTGGTCTGGGCCCCTCTGGAGAAGGAACTCACTGGTAATGAAGATGGCCACTACCACTCGTCACCGCAGTGGATCTCCATGAAGTCAAAGTCCTTGTCCTTCCCTCACTGGTGCTCAGTGATTTGTGTGCTGAGCGGTGTCCCTGCCCTAAGCCAGGGTGGGTTTTGCTGCCTGCAATTTATATAGTATTTCTGAGCTGCTGGGAGACAATTCTCCAACCCAGTTTTCCTCCTAATGTTTGTTTCTGCATGAAGATAAAAAGTATTTTTGAGGATTCCCTTGGGGGACCGATTTAGAGTTCAGTTTTGATTGAATTAGTTGGATGTATGTAAATAGAATCACACATTTAACAGAAACCCAGATGAAAGACATTTTCTGGAGGGCTCGGGGCAGACATTGTCAGTTAGCCTGCAGCAAGCACCTCAGAGCAAATCCTGCGCTTGTCCCTTTTATCGTGGTTTACTCCTTTCTCCTTCATATCTCAGTCACTGGTGAATAATGTTGTTGTGAGATGCATCTTTGTTTTGGGCACTTGTGCCTTAGATCTACCTTGGGTCTGTGGCTGGCCGCTTTTACGTAGTCATGGGCCACAGAAAAAATGCTTTTGTCCCATTCCCAAAGCCCTGGTGTTTGCGAAAAACTGGAGTCATAAATATGGATGGCACAATTTGTTGGCGTGAGCAGGGAGGGAGGGGAAGATTAAGAAAAACCACTTTAATTAGCGATCTCTGTGTTGGGAGATGTGCACCTCATGTGTCGGCAGCCTGGAAAGGGGGATGTGGGATGCCTCGTTACCTCCCTGCTGCGAGCACGTGGCTGATGAGGAACAGCTGCCTGCAAAGCTGGTAGCCCAGGCAGGGCGCAGGCAGTGCACAGGCAGCAGATGCAGTGAATGGAACAGGGGCTGCGAGCACGGCTGAGGTTGTAAAGGGCTGCGTGGTCCCGCATCTCCATCGCACCACGTGCAGGGACTGGCAGCCAGTTTACACCTGGGCTCAGGAAGCCTGGAGCCACCAGTCTGCGCTCTGGACATGTCTCCTGTGAATCGCTGAGGAAGGTGACTTCCAAGAGCTCACCTCTGTTCTTCACGCCAAGAGCCTTAATTGCAGTCTTCTTGACTGGTAGTTATTCTTCATCTGGGCACCTCATGAGGTCATAACATTTATCTTCCTGTGGGAAGCTATGACCTCTGCAAGAAGTACCTGCTGGGCTGTAGCTGGGAGAGGTTTGGGACCGCTCCAACAAACAGGCAGTGCTTGTCACTGATGTGGCAGGGTCGGGTCCACCTGCCAAATTAAGAACACAGGGAAGGTCATGAGTTACAGGGGGGACAACACTCATGCTTTCCTGGGTGACTTGGAAGTGACCAGCTTGCTTCCTTTCCACCACAGGTCTGGAAAGGTCCTTAATTTGTGTTTCCTTGGGTTTGCAAACCTCAGTCCTAAAAGCTGGAAAAGGTTGGGCTTTCCACGACAAAGAGGACTGTGCGCTTAAATATAGACGTATATAATCAGCCGTGGGACCAATTTTTTCATTTCAACCATCTCATAGAAGCACAAACATCCCCAGTCACAGCAAGGCTTTTTGAGCCTTGTATGCAGAATAATCTTGTCAGTGCTGCACTCACTTACAGCCATGCTATTTAGCCAGGGCCTAATCCAGTTCAGACATGGCTATACTACTTCTCTGGTATGTCTGTATAGCACATGGTACTATGCAACCAGGTACCCTGCGTCACTTTTAAAAGCAAAGTAAATAAGACGCTGTTTATCTCCTCCCTCCCACCCTTAAACCTGCCTGCCTGCCTCCCTGAATTTGGGCTTTTGTGAGTTATTTAGCTAAAGGTTAAATCGCATTATGCCGTACATATTAACTGGAAGCAAAGCAAGTCTCGGCAAACACCTGAGCAGATGCCAAATGTCAGGCTGATGGAAAATGCTTAATTAC
>JAVKLA010000036.1:13211119-13253358 GCA_034782735.1 Sagittarius serpentarius | reverse complement strand
CCCCCCCCCCCCCCCCCCCCCCGCCCCAGCCATTTCAAAGCAGCGCTGACACTAAGTTCCCTTTGTGGTGTCTAAGCAGAAAGGCAGATTCAGCAAAGGAGCTGTTTGGGAAAATCTCACGTTATCCTCAACAGAGGGTGAAATTTGGCATTGGAGGAGGAATTTGCAGTGATCTAGATGTGCTTGCCATCTATCGTAGCTCTCTTTGCACTGGACTAGGGCTCTGAATATGAATGCATGTCCCAGTCGTGTAATGCTATGGGGAATTAAAATTTATACTGGAGACGTTTACTTTTTTTTTTCCTTTGGTCCCTCTGAAAGGTAAGATACATTTATTTTTCTGATTTTCCACCCAGTGTTGGCTACCTTAGAAATACAGAGCTAGTCAACTTCTAGGTTAAATAAATACATTCAAAGGGATGTTGCTCAGCCTGTCAGATCATCTATGTTAAACTCCTGCCCTTCCACTGCTAAGTGATGCCAGACCTAGTTGCTTCATCCTCCCACAAGAAATCCCCCAGGCACATAATTAAAACCAAGCCATCCTTGTAAAGCCACTGGCTGAGCTCACCAGAATTGTTCCTGCATTTCTTGTGGCTTTGAAGTTCGTGAGTGCTGGGGCTTGGAGGGACGTGGGGACCCACAGGGACGCAGCCCTGGCAGGCAGAGGAGATCAGGAGCTGCAGCGATTGCTGATGGGCTCCTCTTGGAGCCAGTCTTGTCCCACCTGATCCCTGGCGTGCAGACAGACATCTTCAGATAGGTGCCTGGCCCAGAGTGGGACCACACCAACAAACAAGTCCAAAACTACATGGCCAGGCTGTCCAAAGGGTTTGAGTGCTTTAGGTGCCTTTGGGCCTGATGAAACTTGATCGCCTTTCAGAAGTGTCTCATCGTCAGCATTTGGGGGCTGGTGCTCTGGACATCATGGGGCAAAGCTCATGAGAAGCCAGTGGGGAGTCCCAGACTCCGGGCAGGGAAGGAGATGGGAAGAGCTGCAGGTGGAGGTGGAGGCCAGGGACAGGCATCTCCCCTTTGCTTGCTTTGGAAGAGGCACCTGTACCTCATGCCAGCAGAAGAGCAGCTGCCGTAAGGCCCGCTGTGTCCCATCAGCGGGATTGTTTTCGCGTGGCTTTTATGCGTTTTGTGATGACAGTTTGGTTTGTGGTAATTTATTGTCCTGCAGGGTTGTCTCCTCTCTTTATATCCCATGGGTCTCGTTGTACAGCAGTAAATCATTGCAAAGCTGATACGTTAGTTTCCAGCCATAAATTCAGATGCTGGAAAAAGAGATTTGTGTATTCCTATGCCTCTCTTTTTTGAATGTAGCTGTTCATAGAGCTCTGTGTACCCCCGAGTGTGAAGTTGTTTGGTAAAAGCAGTGATAACTAAAATAGTGTCTTGAGGAACCTCTAAATAAATGCTTGCTTTTTTATGTGGGAATGCAGGAGGTGAAGTGATTTGGACAAGGCTGTACATCAGGGAAGAGGGAGAGACAGAAAAGGGAAAAAGATCCTTCTGGCAAAGCATCGGCACCAGACTGGGTGTACGTGTGCTGCACTATCCGGTCCTGGTTGTGGTCTGGGGACGGTGCTGGAGTACTGCGAGCAGCAGTCAGGCAGCTGAGGTTTCACCTCCTGCAGGTCCTGGGTCAACTCAGTCCTGGCACCAAGTGTTCTCCTAGTGGGAGCAGTATTGTTGCTGATGGAAAGGGGAAAACCTAAGAATAGGAATTAATGTGTGGCTCTGAAGAAGTCAGGGTTAATAGCATTGAGACAGGGATGTTTGTAGATAAAGGCGAAGGATCCTGAGAAAGGCAACAGGCTGGAGACCCTGATAATCCTCTTTCTGCCTGTGCCTTATGGTAGTGAGTGTACTGTAAATGAAGCAGTTATTAGCAGTTGTGCTCGTATCACAAGATATAAACTGGTCTACTGCACTAGAAAGATTTGCCCTTTTTTAACCTTTCGAAGTGATTTCCCTTGTGGTGACCAGCAGAAGGAGAAAGCTGTATTTCCTAAGCGGAGTCTGGTGCACTTTCAAAGCCCCAGCATCTCCGATCTTCCTCTTTGCTAATGGGGTCATGGAGCTGCATTATTTATAGCTCCTCCTGGGCACCCTGCTTGCATGTCCTGCAGTGGCTCTGGAAAGGGGATTGCTGGTGTGCACTGGGGCTTCAAAAGTGAATAAAAGCTCACGAATTGTTATGGGATCTCTAACTTCCAGCAAAGACAATTGTACAGAGAAAGCTTTTGATCAAACAGAATCAGTCCATTGTAATGAAACATAAATTTCGCTGTGAAAATATTGTGTTTCAGCGTTTTCAGCAATTAAACCCTTCTTCATCTGGACTGTTTGGTGCTAGAAATTAATTAGCTGGTAATATCCTCTTTAGAATAAAGGCAAATGTTTTCATGTCTTTGCTGAAGGCTAATATTTGCAAAAAGAAAAAGAAAAGTAGATGAATTCCGTAAATCTCTGTAATCTTGCCCCAATAAATATACTTTCTTACTGTTAAGGTTTCCTTGAATTTCTGCATGCCTCTTTCTCACCTTTCCTACAATGCTAAGCACTAGAGAACGGCTAAATCAGAGCTCCAGGTTTCAGCTTTCAGAGGACTGGAGTGATCAGATTCAGTCCAGTCCTTCCCTCTTGAGGTCACCTGTAATAAATGCCAAGAAAACAGTAAGTGTGAAAATGTGTAATGGGACAGACAGTCTTTTTCTTCAAGAGCAAGTACATGAATGTTCATATGGTTAGAGATGGCATCCACACCTTGCTTGCTTATCAAGTAGTTGCAGAAGCTGGGTAGTTAAGTCCTTTTTGCAGCTGATCTTGAATTAGTCTGCAGATGAGACAAGCACAGGTGAGCCTGGAGGGGCCAGCTGCTTGATTTCCTAGGGAAGCAGAGATGTGCTGAATTAAATTCTCAAAATACTCTGTAGCACTTGCTTTGGCAGCTTTTTTGTTGTTGAATAATAAAAATAAGTAAGGAAAGCCAGGCAGCATAGGAGTTTCAGAAAACTCCAGGCACCGTTTTTCCCCTGGCCAATCTGAAGCCCCACCTCTAGGATGCATCAACACTGACTGTGGAGCATTCCTGCTCTTTCACCTGATGATGGGACCGATCCATTAATACGGAAATGCAAATAGAGAGTGAGAGTTTCAGGCTCCCTGAGTATAAAATGCAGCTTTGATGTTGTTTTTAGACCTCAACATAAAATACAAGGTATAGGCTGAATTGTAGCCTTTGTGAAGGGCCGAGTTTGGAATTGCTAATCAGAGAAATGAACGTGGCAATTCCTGGATGAGGGAAATGTAGGGTATTGGGGTAGGAAAGTACTTCAGAAATAGGGATAATAAATGAATTCTGAAGAGAGCAGACATGGGAGCTGGACTTCTCAGTCTCCCTCGGATGGCAAAAGTAAGTATCTCCCTTAGTGGGAAGTATGAAATTGATGGTAAGTGCTTTTCAAAATACCACCTGTCAGTGAGATTTCATCCATTTTTAATTATGCCATTATGATGATAATTGCTATGATTTAGGCATTTCCCAAACAAGTCTCTAGTTAATTATGGGGGCAGTCAGTTCTTGGAAGAGTGAGCATTGGGCCACCTCTGCAATGGTACAGCTCTGGGTCTGATAACCACAGGAGCTGGCAAATCTGTACCTACTGTCAAATGGGGTAAGAAAATCAAGCCTTGTGTGAATGGAAAAATGCTTAAAGTAGGAAAAATTAATGAGTTTTCAGATGGATGTATGCATTTAATTAGGGCTGGGCTCAGTTCCCTGCTCTTCTGTTGGCTCCCAGTCCAATACTGGGCAAGCCACGGATGGGCAAGTTTTCTGCCAGAGTAAACTGGTGTGGCTGTTTTGCAGACGCGAAAGCAATGCCAGTTATATGTGGCAGTGGATGTAGTCATTAAATTAGATGGTGGACAAGAATAATTTAGCTTGATGTCCTGTAAAAACACAGGCCAAAACCCTCATCTGTGTATCACTAGTAACTTGGACAAGACCAAGGCAAACCTTCCGGTTGGTTTTCTGGAAGGCAAACATCTGGTTTTGACTTAAGGAGACCAGAACACATACAATGTGCTCTTTCCCTAAGTAATTTGTTCTTGTGAGTGAAACACCTTTACTGCTGCTATTTTGGAAAAGGGATCTGTCTATAACAGTTTAAAATAGAGAGAATTGTACTTCTCTTGGCCCATTCTTTCTGTCTCCTCTACTCAAACTACACTCAGTCTGATATGGAACATTTGTACAATGCATGCAAAATGGGCCCCCAGATGAGGTCTATATAAGCAAGCATAATATTGGTGCAGTGTGTTTAATGATAATAAAATTCAATGTCATGGGTCCTTAAGACCTCTTGAACACTCTGATAGTGATTTAATAATTGTGTAACTTTGAACTTTAAATCTTGTGCTTAAAAATCAAAGTATTTTTTTGACTGGGTGCTACATATCAGTAAGAGCAAGTCTACCAGCACAAACATGCTACTGAAAAAGGTACATGTATTTCCTAGCAGAAACAGGACTGATTCTGCATGATTATTTTACATTTCCCAAGATAACATGTCTAAAGTGAGGCTGTTTAATTTCAAAGCTGAGCTGCATGTTGCAGTGACCGCAGCTTTCCTATCACCCTTTTTGGGGCTGGGAAGACTGATGGCGCTCTGTAAGTAACAGATTTGTGTATTATCTTTTAACTGTGCTTACAGTAAAAGACTGCAGCTGGCCCTTAAACTGGAGAACCTGCTTAAAAGGGAAATGACTTTTGGCCTTTGGCATACTAACTGGTCTCAGGCTGTTACTAGCTAATTGCTTCATTAGCGCAACAGCAGTGTAAAATAGGGTGAGAAGACTGTTGGGAGTACATACATGAAGGCGTAGCGTGACCCCTGTCTAGGCTAGCATCTCCAGTCAGCATTTGCAAGAGGCTTTCGTTCGTCTAAGTAAATTGGCAGTCAGAGCGAGTGGCAATACCGCACATGGAGATAAGACTATTTTAATTTCTTGCTTCAGGAGACTCAGCTGTCTCCTTGGAAAGACTGATGCCTTGTCCATGGATTCGCAGATTGAACAAACACACTGTACCATTTAATTATTAAAGAACAGCTTCAACATTTCCTGGCAGAACAAACTGTGGTCTTAGGCTGAATCCCAGCAACAATTTTCCACCTGCAAGACCACGCTTCTTACCATGGGCAATAGGCAGTACCACTTTGGTCACTACTCTTTGGGATAATACAGGTCTCATAACCCCAATTCCAAATGTATACTACATTTTCTTGCAGTTAAGTAGCTGCTGTTATTTACTACTATTGCAGCAGCATTTCCAAGGACCTGGTTTCTCTTATGCTCTGTGTTGTGCAGAAGCAGGAAAAAAAGATGGGCTGAGCCTCAAACACCTGTGCTTTTGGTTTGCTCTGGATGCTGATAAGACTGCAGCATCACCACCGAAATGCTATCAGGGAAGACTATAAGAACACTTTTTACACGTGAATTGTTGAGCTGTTCTTGTCAGCTGATAAAATAATTATAGTAGGAGGACATGCCTAACTAATACTGATAGGGCTCGAGTTGGAATCTCAAAGAAGAGGAACATAGATGTGAATGTTTAAATTAGCTGCCTTCTTAGCTTTGGGACATAATCCAAATGCCATTCACCCACTTGAGTTGCAGAAAAGTGCCCATAAAATCCTACACATCCAGCCTTCCTGCCAATCTGGGGTGTGGATTATGGAGAGGATGACTAGGAAGACATCATCAGCATGTAGCTTTCACCCCTAGCCCTCACTTGTCTTTAAAACATCTTCCTCGAATTCTAGTCTCAGTCTTAATCCAGATACAAACCACTAGCATCTCAGCAGTTTGGGTTGGAGGTGCAGTCCCCATGAGTGTTCCTTTTGAAACTGTGGGACCGTGGTGCTTACACATGGCTGCATTCACAGTCTGAGCAAATGCGATGGTGTGAACTGGGCATTCCTTCAAAGAGCCTCTTACTGGTTTCTTGCAGCTGATGTTACAGAGCATCAAGGGTCTGGAGAATTTTTAATTCAGGGAAATAATTGCATATAGCTGAAAATTAAACATGGCATTTCTCATGACATGGCCTTCTGTGAAGCTGGTGAGTTTGTAAAAAGTTGCACAGGATGTTCAGAGCATGTGTCAGAGAAGTCATCCGTGGATGCAGAAAATAAGGGCTTTCAAAATACCAAGGGCGAAGGTTAATGACTGAAGTCTACTTAGCTGAACACAGTTTCATGACAGACTGTCACCTTCGTAAGTTACTGTCAGGGTAATTAAACCTAATAGTGCCACATCAAACTTCCCCCCATGATGTTACTCTGTTGGAGGCTGTGACATTGCACAGGGAAAGCTGTAGCCATGCTAATTAGGACCAGGCAAGGTTCTTGTAAAGCATAATTTGGGCCATTTCCTTTTGGGAATTGTCTACTAATTGAGCGTGGTTTCAATGAAACAGTTAATTGTTCATGCTGTCACCGGGATCATTTATTAAGGGTAATCAGTTAAAGCAGTACAGGTGTCGGTGTGGGTAGAGTATCTTCTCCCAAACCTTTGTTGTTAACAATATCAACACACGAGGAGGAACAAGTACAGCTTTGCCAAGCTGTCAATTTGACCCCCTGGCCCTGAACTAACAGCATTTGTTAGCAGCGTATTTGATTTAACAGGCACCGAGACGCAGTAAACTTGGAGCCTGGGGCCTGTTCTGTTGCTTTGGGGAGGAGGTGAGCACCTTCGGGCTGCTGGCTACCCTGGTGCTGCTCTGCTTTACGCAGAGGGTACGGCTATTTCTGCGGGAATTCACGCTGTCGGGAAGGAGAGCTTCGTCCCTAACACGCAGCATCCCATGAGTCTATGGGATATCTGATTTTTATAGATCAGCTCATCCTGAGTTTGGTTCAAGGCATTACTGTATTGGATCTGTTGTTGCAGCATTGATCTGACTTGCCTATCTAAGGCAGACTTTTTGTCTCCAAATGCTTTAATGCTACATTTGGCTGATGTTTTTGCTTCTGTGGCTCTCAAAGAGCTCCCAAACTCTTATGGGGAGATCTGTTGTCTGTTAATTGCAATGGCTTATCTTAACATGCACTACGGTGTGGATATTTTTGAGAGATACCTTCAGTCTGTCGTTGGCCGGTCTGTTTAATGTCTTTTTACTGGATAGAATTATAAAAAAAAAAATATCTGTTTACCGAGGGCAAGATTTTAACAAAGTGCTGTAGTAAGAAGGCAGGTTCATACCTTCTGTTACTGATACCTGATATTATTCCAACAAGGAGCTATTCATTTGCTATTTATAGAGCAAAACCATCTGTAGTGAACTTTGTTTATTTTGCTTTCTCTTTAAATGGAAGATGTACACTGGTTAGCCAGTTTAATGTAGTCTGATCTATAGTGATGATAAAAAGCCTGTTAGCCCAGTATCTAGTAATATCTGGTTTTACTTTTTGCAGACAATGTGCAAATACAAAATGAAAAGAAAAATAAATGACTGCCTTCCCATAGAAATCTGCAGTTTTCTCCCCAGAACTTGTTTTATGGGTCTGCCTTCTGACTGTACCTATAGTCATACAGAATTGAAGCACATACAAAGTAAGGTCGGAACATCCTTTGAACTAGTGAAGAGAAGATGAAAATAATCTGAACAAATTCATAAATGCAGTATTTTCAGTATTTGTAACATTAATGCATTCAACCATAGCTATACCTGTTAGTAAGGAAATACTGCCTTTTAAAATACATTTTAGTACAGCGTGTAATTTTCATGGTATGTATTAGACACACGGGATTTTGCATTATTATTCCTGAAGCAGGGAAGAAACTGTATGGCAACTTCAAGGAAAAAAAGAACTAATTTAATGTGAGCTCTACTTTGAATAGTTTCTGCTCCTTTAATCTTGTTTTGATACATATTTTTAAACATTTACGTGAATAGAAGACACTTTTCTTCCTTACCATTTCCCCACAGTTTGCTATTATAGAAAAAGTGTAATCATTGCCAGTCAGATAAACGCAGCAGTACATACATATATTCTGAATACTGTATATTCATTAATCACACAGTTTTTTGCTTTATTTTTCTGAAACTTGGTGTGTATCTGTTTTCATTATCCTTTTGTGTTATTTGCAATGGATTCTATGGCTTGGCAGAGCCACTTCAAATACCAGACATGATAAATGGTAATAGATTTCCCATTATACAAATACTTTTTTATCCTCTTAGTTTAATTGCTGCATTTCTCACTCCTTCTATTGTGCACTCTTGATGACCAGTGTCCCCACAGTCATTTCCTTAGCTGAAATGAGGATTAGATTTATATGTGGGAGAGCTGAAAACACGCTTGGTACTTCAGTATCAAGGAGAAACAGCTGTGTTTTGTTTGCGACTGGAATTTCCTCTGAAGTAAAACCAATTGTCTTGGGACATCGAGGCAATTCCCCTGGCTAAAGAAGTTCTCCGAGCCTCTCAGAGGAGGGCAAACTGGATCTTAATATTTAGGTTTATGTCTGAATAAGCTTAAATCTTGGTGATGAACCTAGAGAGAGGATGAAACGGCATGGTTCTTCTAGTCTTGTTTGTAGACTGGTATTTCAGCATCATGAAAGCAGGCAAAATCTGGTGCAAAATGGTATTTTGATTGGGAAAACTATAAATTCGTCTGCCTCAGCTCCAGTGAAATTAATTGGAGATGCACGTGCTCAGTAGAGGTGGGAGAAGAAAAAGCAGCCTGGACAGAGCAAGCAGTTGTGCGTGGGGAGGTGGGGATCAGTTCTCAGGCTGTCTTGGAAATCGAGCATTTGGGGTTTTGTGTGATCTGATCAGCTGCCTTGGGCTCTTGCAGCTGTGGCAGAAGCAGGAGGGGAAGCCCTGTTGCCTGGCCCTATCCCTCAACCCATCGTCAGCCCCACGTCCATGTTTCTCATGCAGTGCAAACATGCTCAGGCTTTTCATCTTCTGTACGAGGCTTTAAATACATACATTACATCTAAATTTATCTGTATTTAATATACATGTACACACCTTTCAATGCTTTCAACTCTGTATTTTAAAGCAAACAAGATGGAGTCAAGAAGAAAATCTCTCGTGCAGTTACGTAAAGATTGATTTCTAAAGCACTGAGGGTGTATTGAGTTTTGAGGGTCTGTAATTGGAATTCTTGAATTTGAAATTTGGTGTTGGCTCCTCTGGGACTTCCGTTTGTGTGGTGCTGCTAATGCTGCCCCGTGTTCAATGCTTTCCTTGCTGGAAAGCTTTCTGGCTCTGTGTTACGTGTTCTTTGGTTCCAAGCTTACACCTCTGAGTTTGAATTTACCAAACTGTGCATGTGTCTTTCCAGCCTGAAAAGTGGGAGGGTGACCCTAGTAATTAAGTGCAAAGTCTTGGTGGTATAGCATCGCTGAGATCGGGCGTCGGGAGGTGAATTATTCTCTGTCCTGTCTCTAAGGGGCCTCCAGAGAAGATGCAGTGTGTTGCTGCCTGCAGCAGTTGTCTGTGGAAACAATTTGCGACCTCCTAAGTCATCTGTGGGATCAGCAGAAATGTTGGCTAGAGAAGGTGCTCAGAGATTTTTCTGTTGGTAAACTCCAAAATGTCCGTCTATTGAGAGCAACCTTTAACCCTCAGTTAAAGAGCAACCCTAAGTATTGACTTAGTAATGAGGCTTTCTTCTATAAATCCAGAGTGTCCCCGTGGGTTCCTGGAAGGCACCTTTGAGCTCCCCTGGGACCATGGTAAGCAGCAGTTGAGAACTGCTTCTACCATTTTCTGAATTCCCATAGAGTGAGGAATATTTTGCTGCTTCGTCTGCTAAAAAGCACTGGGAGAGGCTTAGCTCGGTAGAAAAGGCCAACCAAAGCGCCACTCCCAGTGTGATTTGGGTCTAAAAGTCAGATGAAAGGGAGTAGTAACATAACCAGTCAGGCAGAGTCCTCAGCAAGTGTCCTCCCAGAAGAGCGTGGGGATGAGCAGGGCTGGGCAAGGAAGGCAGCGAGACCTGATGCGCCGTCACGAACCCCTTCCAAGGTCCTTCCACCCAAAGAGAGTGGGAGGAGTTCACGTTTCTCTGTGTGACCCTCCCTGACTTGGGAAGTGTGCTGCAAGGAGATGGAGAAGAGCAAGAAGGATGTCGGGGGCAGAGTGTGTGGGTGTATGATCACTAACACGTGTGGCTCAGACCTAAAAAGTGCTGCCATGGAGGGGCAAAGTACATCCCGTTACCACCGACGGTTCTCTGGCCCAGAGATGCAAGTGGGGGTCTGTGCGGTCAGAGGATGGTTTGTGGAACCAGGAGCACACAAACCGCAGTCCTGATTTTTATTGAACAAGGAGAAAAATTGTACCTATGGAAGCTCTGCAGATCACTGTTTTGAGGCAGTATCGGGTTATGCAAGTCTGCGTTTACCCTGGCTTGAAAAGACAAAAAAATATGACTAAGCTTTGTAAAGACTTAGTGGTAAACCTCTCCTGTTGTTCTCTCCCAGGCATTCAAAAGTCGAAAAAATGATTCCTTTGGAAATCTGAGTTTTGGTGACAACATGTGAGAAAAGTGAGTTTGATATCAGAAGAGAAAGCTGAATAAAAGAACAGGTAGCACTGTCTCTTCTCGGCTAGTATCTCAAACGGCTATTCCTTGGGTAGATTTATTACACTGTCTCTAATAGATTGTATATGCATTTCACCCTACCGTGCTGCCCGTATTTGACAGGGGGGTAACCTGGGGACTATGAACTGTGTCTTGTCACCATGTGGCTTTTGGTTTTTCATGTCTGCTTGGTCACCAGACCCGGCTGGACAAAGGGACCTATTTTCTTCTAGGTGCACCAAATCCACCCTGGCTGCTCATGCTGGCTTTGAGTCCTTGTACAGGTCCCTCAAACTCCTTTTTAACCCCCAAAGTAGGCCCTCTTGAACATCACTGGTCCCTCCAGGTGGGTGTGTTGGGTCTCACCAACAGCCCAACCTACACAGCCCCTCTCATGGGATGGCTGGGAACAAACCTCTGCTGTCTCCTGCAGCGTGAGCTCCTGGTGAGGGTTTGTACGGGGCTGACTTCTCATGGGGACTCAGTGGTCCTGCCAAGAGTGAGGCATCTGTTTTGCCTTCCCCTAAATTCCCTGGTAGTTCTGCCCAGAATAAGCTTGGCGTTTACTATTACTCAATAACACCTGCTGAGATCCTGTCGTATCCTGGGATGCTGCCTGGGGCTGCCCGCTGTTCTCTGCTGTACTCAACAGCTTACGGAAACAAAAGCTCTCCAGCAGTTTTGAAGGTGCTGCCCTGAACTGCCCCAAGGCTACTCCATCCCCAGCAAAAATCTCCAGGATGATCCATTATCCCACTTCTGCAAGTAAGAGGTGGGACTTGGGGATACATCAGGCGTGTTGTCTGGGGAGCTGATGTTCAACAGGTGGCTCGTGTGTCCCTGGGGTGGTGGCTTCGCTGTCAGGTCTGCGGGACATCGTTGATGGTTTCTGCAGACACAAAAAGTGCTTTTGCAGAAAAGTTTCTTTAGTAGGACTTGCACTGCTGGGGACGTTACCAGCACGTAGCCCCACAGCACATGCACTGGTGCTGCGTTTCTACTGAACTGGTCCCATAAAATTGAAGACTTTTATCTCCTTTGGTCTGGTAAACTCTGGATTAGCTTTCTGGTGAAGTACAAGCATGCACCCATATGTGCTAAGGAATAATGTTACTTTGCAAATTAGTATGTAAATGTAGTGCCAGATTCCCAGCCCTTAACAGCAGGAGACTGGCGATAGGTTTATAAACATCAATGAGTGATTTTATTCATCTGGACAAGATAACAAGACAAAAGAGCCCCATACTGAAAGTATTGGAAAGGGTCTGTGTCCCCCCTAGCTCTGTCTTTGCCATTCTCCCCCCAAAACCCCTTCCCTCTCACTCCCTCTGCCACTACATAAAGCACGACTCCATTTCACAGTAATCATAAATTAATTTTGAGCCAGCAGCCCCTCACAGAGCCAGGCAGAGGTGCGGAGGGAGAAGCGGCACGGAGCCATGTGAGCGGAGCGCTGGAGGCTGCGGTCAGGGAAGATGTTTGCTGTTTCGCTCAAGTGCCGGCTCGGGGTGGTGAGACGGCGGAATAAAGGTATGGTGAGAGCGGAGCGGCTCGCTCCTGCCTGCCAGAGGGACTTGGAGAGGGGACTCACTTGAATGTTTAGTTTTCCTTAGCTGGGCAGGAGGAAAAAAGCTACGTGGTTTGTGATTGCCTGATTTAATTTTCACCCTGGATGTGCAGGGGGCTGGGGGGGGGAAGTAGGATTATTTTTACTTTCTTGCATGTCGTATGTTGGATTCCCGCCCCCCTACCCCCCACCCCGATGACTCTCTCGATTTTTATTCTATCCATCTGCCACAGTTGTTATTGCATTAAAGTAGATTTAGGTGTGCCTCAGAGTCTCACAAAGGTTTCCCTCCTCCCATGCGGGAGCTGGTGTTTTGTAGAGAGAGGCACTTGGGTGTTTGCTGGACTCCACCAGACTGTTTGGGAGTCCTGATGTCTGCCCCTCCCCACACTCCTTCCAGGAAGGGAGTGGGTTGAAAGGATGAGAAACCTGGGAGGATAACAGGGAGAAAATCAACTTTGAGAAGATTTGAGGAGCAGTAGTATTTTAAGTATATCTCAGAGTAAGTTAATCTGAGACAGGACAGAGTTTCTGTTCTCACAATCCTGCAGGTTGCATGTGATGAGAAATAAAGTGCCGGACTGTGATCCTGGGGTCCTTCAACCCCGGTTCAGTTGTGTGAGTGTTAGATGGTCTCTGAACTTCTGTGGTGGCGATTGCTGAGGCCGCAGAGCTCCCGGCTCACAGGATGCTCTGCAGCCGGTGTTCAGTCCCCTCGCCGTTGCCTTTGATTTTTGAAAGGTTTGCATTTTAATGGGGACTGGAGGCATTGCTGACTGCTGGGAGCTCTGCTCTTGTGGGCAAGCCCAGCAGCCCTCCTGCAGCAGATCAAAGTCCTTCGGCGTAAAGGAAGATGACCTGCATTTTTATAGGGACTTCTAAAGAACAACAGCTTTTAGGGGCTCAGTGTAAGTTAGATGTTACTGATTTCAGGCTTCACTGAATGCATAAACTCAGCTGTAGACTCACTTAAGGGAAAAGAGACTTACTTGCTGGTGCAGGGATTTGTGCGTTGACACATGGGAACTCTGTCAGGATACCAGCAGGTACAAAACCTTGGTAGCAAAGGGAAGGGCCTGAATGCAATGCATGTTTCTGAGGTGGACTAGACCTTAAGGCGGGGATGCAATTCCTCTGTGTTACTTGCCTAGTAAGTAAAAAAGTATTTGCTCGGATCAAGGTTGCAATTCTGTGGGACAGACCTGAGTACAGAGCAGGAGCCTGAGGACTGCTGCACTTGACATCGGTGTGGGGGTACTAAGAGAGCAAGGGAGCATGTGGGTTACGATTGCCTCGCCGTGCTCCTTCCTCAGGTGGGTGCACAGGCAGTGCCAGGCACGCAGAGAGGCATCAGCAGGGTGGTCTCTGCTCTTTGCTGCACTCGAGGGCACGTTCACCCTGGGGTTACCGCGCTGCTGTGGCAGCCTCGGAGCGGAGCTTGTTTCAGATGTATGAGTTTGTATTTGGCATCATTTGCCTTTGACAGTTTATGCTGACGCTTCTTTGTTTCTTCTCCCTGGTTTGGAGGCTTCATGGGCTTCTCTCTGCACTGGAAGAAGTTTCGTGTTCGCAATCAACAAGGTGGCACAGGTGGGATTTCCACCTTCTAGAGTGGCGCTTGGAAGTGCTCGGATCAAACACAGCCCTGGGGTCCTTTTTAGTGGGGAGATGACAGGAGAAGATTTGGTGCCCTGTTAGTTTTTTCCAGTTCTTTTTCCCTGGCACGCTTTTTTGCTAAAGCATCCTAAAGGAACCGGCAATAGTGTTGTAACATGAGCGGTTTTTTTCTTATGCAGTTTTTCAGGGAAGTTAGGAAAGACCGTTCTGACACAGGGGAGAGTAAGTGCATTTGTGCCTGCAAAACACTGTGAAAATGCAGCCTGGGATTGTAATGAAGGTTAAAAAAATGTTATCCCTGTAGTACCTGATAAAGTTTCAGTGGCTTTGGTTGAAATATTTAGAATTGACTTAAATCACCTGCATTTCTTAGTGACAGATTTAAATGAGAGAATCACTAATCCAATGCTAAATTGTACTGCTTTGATCAAGGATTAAACTGAGCTGGAACTGGCTTTTGGGACTAGAGCTTTGAAATGAACAGCCAGAGAGAGCCGTTTTTACTTGTCTTCTATATTTTGGGACAGCTGATGTTTAAAATACCTCCCCAAAAGACTGAGCAAAAATAAGTGATGCCTAGGCACTGTTGCTACCAGAAAGAGCGCATCATGACTGGGCAGAAATTAAGGACGGGTGCTGGTATGAATTGTGCTAGTGAGCAACGAACGCTGCTGCATTTCCCATCTGTAAATGCTCAAAAACTAACTAGCTATCTATTGCATCCTAGGAGATGGTCAAGCCTGGTAAAAACATCTGTTATTTCGCACTAAAAATCCCCGCCACCTTTGTTTCGAAGAGAGAAAGGAAGACATAGCGAAGGGGTCTGCAGAGGGCTGTGTGAAAGAGAGCGGCCCAGCGCAGGTATCTGTCTGTCCTCTGGTCCAGGCGTTTCTGTGACCCTGTGTCCCAAAACCATGTGCTCTGCCTGGCTCTGCAGCTGGATGCTTGCTAGGTGAGATACCGCTTGTGCTCCAAGTTGATTGTAATTTAATTGTAAGGTAAAGTGTTCAGATCTCAGCTATGGTGGCTGCTGGTAGTTGTATGTAATTTTAAGTTTAAACGTCCTCATGGAAATAAGGATTGATCTCCCTGTACCAATTGCTACTCTCTGCTTCATAAGAGACCCCTTCCCACAGGCTGGCGCTTCTTAGGCAAGCTTTCCCCCAGTTCTCTGCTTTCTGCTGTATTTTCTTTTCCTTCCCCCAAACTCTGGCTGCTCCTCCCCAGCCAATCCCCTCACCTCAGAGAGAAATTCTTGCTGTCAGCCCTCTTTGATTCCTGCTCTCCTTTTCTCATAGAGCCCTTGAGCTTTTCCTGACACGGGGAACGTTCACGGTTAATCCGGCAGGCATTCACATGGCTGGCTGGGGGCAGGCAGCGCTTCCCTGCCCGCAGCTTAGCAGCCTCTTTTGGCCAACACTGGCTCATACAGCTGTAGGGCTCCTCACTCCTCTTCAAGGTCCCTTGATCCTCTGCAAAAGTTGCTGTTGAAAACCCCAAGGAACAAGCAGTCACTTGTCCAATACAGTAATTAAACTTTCCTTAGTATTAGTGATTTTTTCCATTGGAAAAGCTAAACGACATTAGCAAATGCCGTGGATGTCCCGTAGCAAATGTCTGTTTGAAGGGTCGTCGCCCCCCACGCCTGTGTTACTGCCATGCATCCTGCTGCCACGATTTCTATACGGCCATTCCTCATGTTCAGCTGAGCTCGAATGGGACTATTTGGAGAGTGGTGGTTGGTGGCTGGCTTCCCTGCTAGCCCCCAGTTACTGCAGCAAATCAACTGTATTTTATAAATAAGTAAACAGAAGTGGTGAAGATCCTAAATCATTAACCAGATACATGTGTCAGCCTGAAAAGCAGCAAATGTGGCAATTTAAAGGTGCCCTCACTCTTTCTTCTGCTTTCTGAAGCCTGTAGCTCAAGGGAGGGGGTGTTCTGTAAGAGCTGGTGAGACCAGGAGCTGCCCGAGCCACCAGCAGCACACACTGACGGGTCTGGACCCTGCTGCTGTGGCAGAAGAAAGAACTTGGTTACTTGGTTTGAGATGCTCAAGCTTAAAACGTGTTTCTTTTTGTCCACTCTAATTCCTCCCAGTGTGTGGTGTGAATGATGTCAGAGTAATAAGTCATTTTGCTGTTCCTTTGTCAAAAGCTGTCATTTGGAACATGCTAGGCATCAAAATTTGTAAAAAAAGAAAAATGTTCTGCTTTCCTTTTATTTACCTCTGTGTTTTGCAGCCTTTTAAGCTTCACTGAGTCATGCTTACTATCTTTTTTTTTTTTTTTTTTTTTGACTAGATGCTTCCTTTTACTTTTTGTTCTGCCTGTGTTGTGTTTGCATGGGAACTGAGAAAATAAGTAAGCAAAGAAAAACCACCCTGAAAACCCCAGGAACAAACTAGAAGAATGTGTTCAGGAAAAACTGTCAAATAGTGTGAGATCTGCAGTAAAATTATCAGTTTTAGCACAGTAGCTTTTACACTGAGATCTAGTTTTTCAAAGATAACCGCATTTGTGCGTGTGGGCATCCTGACTTGTCCTTTAGACAGAAGTTACTGTGTCCTGTTCTGTGTAGAAAAACGTTCGGCTTTACTTCCATGTTTTTGTTGTGAACACTGTCATGGAAATCGGTCCCTGGAATTGGGAACAGGCTCTCGTGCCACGTCAGCTTGTGTGCTGTACAGCAGTATCGCACCGTAAAGCATCCTGGTGTGTTTCATAGCGGGGAGCATTTCTGCAACTGGGTTTCTGTCACCAAAAGATTGGCTTGCTGCAGAAAAGCAAGAAATGTTTTGGATCTCTTGTTGACAAGGAAAAAAAAAACCTGAAAAAAATAGGAAAGCGGATAAACTGTTTCCATCCTGTGGTGTGGTGCCAAGGCTAGGGCACGGCATAGTGAAGCGTTAGGAGTCCAAATTCTCATGGAGAATCTATTCTTGGAGGAGGCAGCAGTCGTTATTACTGCATTTACCCTTCAGGCCTGGAGTAGCCAGTAAAATAAAGCAGTTTTTATTTGGCAGGTGGGCAACCAGCAGACAAAGAAGCCAGACTTCTCCCCAAAACACAGCCGTGGCGTGGAGGTTGAGCCCGCAGTCTCGGAAACCTGAGGCTGAGCGCCATGCTATAGCCCTCGCTTGGCCACCTCTTCTTTAGGATGATCGTTGCCTCCTAGGATTTATCCTCACCCGCATGTTTCACAGCAGAAGACATCTCAGAGGCGGCTGCGGTGAATATTTATGGGGTTGTTCCTTCTGCAGCAATGAAAGCCAGGCAGTGGTGAACACAGGAAAGCTCCCTAAGCCCAAACCACTGAGCTGGCAATAGCTGTGATTCCTCTTCTGTCAGCTTCATCCCTTTCCGAATCTCATTAATAACTCATGATTGGGCATGTTTTATTTATGTCTCCTAATGAAGCCCATTTTTCAGCCTGATGCCGTAGCATCCCAGGTGACTGTCACCTGCTCTGAGCACAGCACGGCTCCTTCAGCCCCAGCTCATCCCTCATCTTCCTCTGGGCTCCAGTGGCAGAGAGGATATTGGTCTCGTAGGGGGGTAATTGAATGAAAAAGGGCCCTTGCAGCCCAGCGGCTGGTAATAAATCCTTGCAGGGAAGCCAGTGTGCAAGTCAGCGTGTCCAAGGTGGCATTAACCCTTCCTGCTTGAAAGGTACAGCATGTGCTGGTATCCCGAGGGCAAATCCTGCCCAGATCCCACATGTATGCTTTGGTTGCAACAGGAACGAAAGCCCACTCTGCCTTGCCATGAATACATTAAACAAGTGCGGTCGTGCTGGCCCATGCGACAGGCGCGATGTCCCTTTGCTGCGACGCACAGTGAATCCCAGGCTGTTTCTGGAGTGGTTTGGAAAATATGGGCTTTCTTGTCCTTAGCTGTAAACTACTGCAAAAAAGGACTGAATTCCTTGTGCTTCTTGTGCATGCTCCTTCTGTTTTGCATATAAAACTGTGCGTGGTTTAGGTTTTTTTGGTTTTGTTTTGTTTGTTTTTTTTCATGTGTTATTAAAGCTAGAAAGAGGGGTTGGGGACACTTCGTCCAATACCTTCCATTTATGTTATTGCAATTAACAATTTGTGTGTGCTGGGGGTTTTAATGGGCATTTATTTTCTCTGTAACAACTACTCCAGTTGTCCCAGTTGAGACTCTCAGCAAAAGCCCAGCATGGTGAGAGCAGGTACTGGGGCACATCAGGGCTAATGCACACTGGCCGTGCTCGAGAGGACCCTGGGACGGGAAGAGTGAGGGGACGCTGCGGGTCAGTGTTGGAGTGGCACTGGCAGAGCCACAGCAAACTGAAAAATAAGCTTTTTAGACTGACGCGATTCCTCTTTGCATGGTAGGGATAGGGTTTTCCAAGAGATGGCTGGTATTTAGGTTGCTAAAGGTGTAGATGGGTGCTTACTGGAAAAAGGAAAAGAAAGAAAGAAACAAACGTACCCTAAAAAAATTTCCAAGCTCCCTGAATGTTTTCATTGCCTGATCCCTTTTGATTTCACAGCCTCTTGGCAAGAGAAATGGACTTTGCAGCCCAAAGAGGCAGGAGGTGGTGTTTCCAGCAAGGCTGTGTGCAGCTGGCGGAGGGGTTTCTATGCCTCGGACGAGGACATTTCCCACCACAGCCTGGTGACTAGCAGTTTTCAAGAACTGGGAGGGAGATGTCTGAAGGTAGCTAGGAATTAACACCTCCTTGATTCCAGTAGAAGCTAGGAGCCTAGGCAGACTTGGAAATCTCTTCCTTGATGCCCAAGACACTTAAAAACACCCTACCCACGTGTCCTTGTTCCTTTACACATCTCACTAAAATGGAAAATCCTGTTCTTTAGCTGTTTTCACCCTTTTATCCCAGCCAAGAACTTTTTGGTTGAACTGCTTGTCCCAAAAACTCTTGGTTTCTTTTCAATCAAGATGAGTACTTTCACCAGAAATGGCTTTCAAAATCAGAAGAAAGGCAGTTTCTGCTTTCTGTGGGCAACACATAAATAATGAAATTTTTTTTTTTTGTGTAAATAAAACTAGTTGTTGGGATTTTGACACTCTCTAGTGCTTGTGAGCTGGGAGAGCAATCTGCACATGCTCTTGCTGTGGTGAGCAAATGGCAAGAGGCCACAGCTTTTGTTGGCAAGGGGTGACCTACGGTTCCCAAATGATGTGGAGAACCCCTTGCAAAGATAACCTGGGCCCTTGCTGCTGCACGATGAGACTGCCAGACCTGTTGCCCGGGTGTAATTAGGAAACAGAGACCCTGCTCAGGAGTTGAGAGAAGCCCATTAATGAGGATGGGGTAAATGAAGAGCAATGAGCTAATGGCAGAGTGGAGTGGTAAGAAGTGGTAGTTGAAGGAGGATTGCTGCTATGGGTGATGCACAGTCTCACGGGGTGGCACCGGGAGGGCAGACGTACCTCCCCATTCCCACTACATCACCAGCTTTTGCGATCTGATTAAGAGCCCCCTTATGTTCTTGGGATTTTACCTGCTGGGGTCATTGGGTGAGGGGAAACAACGCTTCCATCTTTTGCGGTAGCAAGGAGGAAATTTGAAAAACATAGTTTTTACAGCCCTGGAGATAAACAGTTGCCTGTCTTATGCGACAGACTGTGATTTAATGCTAAGCTAAAGCTGGGAGGGAGGGCAGGAAGACCTGACTCCTTCTGAGCACTGCTTTTGACTTTTATATTCATCTTCGTCTCAGCCCCTTCCACCCTTCAGGTCTCATAACTCACCTCCAGGCACATGCTCCCTCTGTCCTTGGGCAATGGGTTTTTTATTGCTCCTGGATTGTGCATGATTGGCAGCCTTGCAAATTAAAGGCAGAACTTGACAGGAGGACGAGGAGGGTGTAGAGGCCACACTGATGCCATTGGGACCATTTGCTGTGGCTCCAGTCGATGGACTCTCTGCAAAGGGATGCAGTGCTTCAGCAACGGGCAGCGATGATGACATCAAGACTTTCAAAAGCAGTCTTGAAGAGTAATTTTAATAGTACTGTCTGTAGCCTGGTCATAAATTTATTCTTATGCTTCTCTTTTGCTGACTTAGAAATATGAATGGGGCATGGCGTGCGGGAAGTCATTTGCCGCTGTATTGCCAGGAGGTCTTGAAAGGTGGTGTAGATCCTGTTATCGATCAAGGCTTAAGTGAATGGGTTTGCGCGTCGGATGCAAGGCCTTGAACATCACTCTCTGCCCCATGTGTCCCCTCGCACAAGGGCATGTCGCGTTGATGCTGGGCAGCCCCTGAGGCTGGGAAGCGTTGCTGATTTGCATCTCTGGCTTGCAAGCTCAGCCAGGTGTTTTTGGAGAATGAAGAAAAATTTCTTTGACTTAGATGACATTTAATCTGCTTTATCATATAGAGAAAAATCAGGCCTTGAATTTGGAAAGCTGTAGAAGGTCCACGAGGTCACCACTGGCCAACGTGCAGAATGTGTGAGAGAAAGAAATGCAAATTCAGATGACAGTGTGGTTTGACAATTGCCATTTAACTATTTTTTAAATAAAACCTAGTTTGCCAAAGTTTGTAAGAAGCAGTGAGCTCAGGGTCAATACAAACAATGTTTTAAAAATATTATTTAAGAATTGGCACCTTTCTGCTTATAAGGTGTGTCTGAAGCTTCTCTGTTTCCATTGTATATGCAATGTCACCAGAAAAGGTTTGGACGTTAAAACCATAGCTCTGAAGAAAGTTGTTTTCCCTGTTTGGTAATAGAGATACTTTCCTCCTGACTCCATTCCTTACATACAGCTATGCGAGATTTTTGCCTACTTTTTCTAAGTCAGTGAATAACACCAAGCAGCCAGGAAGATAGCATTTAAAACAGGTGAGGAAGTACCTTGATCTCCTATTCCCCTGTGCCTGTAGAGCTTTTTATCTGTAGCATTTCTTCCCTCGTGTACAGGCATCTGACTTTGCACACTCACGGGGATGTGCCAAATCACACTTCTTCATTTATTTTGGAACTGACAGGAGATCGGCAGTAGGTCTGTCTGGAGGCCAATCTGCTCCTGTGCCCCAGGGCCATGTCAAGGAAATTTGTGGGGTTTTTAACTCTCTTAGCTTCTCAGTTGCTCTGCTCCCTCAGTGTGGCAGGAATTACTTTTGTTTTAATTGCAAAAACCCACCCAAATTTGACAGAATTGAAAGTCTAAAATCACCACATGGGCACCCCCAGTAAATTTTGTATAATGCTGTTCTCCCTCCTTGTGAGTCTTAAAATTCAGGGTTCCCACCAGGCTGCTCTGTGCCTCCAGTGTGACATCTGAAGTAGCTAGCCAAAATTATAACCCTGCATCCTTGAATTTCTTTTTTCCTTAACTTTTCCACTATAGTCACCTACAAAAATATTTAAAAAAAAAAATCAAAAAATCAGGCACTAGGAAGGCAGAAACTCAGGTTATCTACAGACTGATGTTACTAGTATGGGATGTTTTATATCCCTGCTAGTAGATTTACGCTTTCTGTCCTGTCTCAGTGTAAGTGCCTGGTAAGGAACTAGGTTTTCATTTCATACTTTGATAGAATTACTTTGAATGGTAATGGATAAGTTGAAATGGCTTTATTAACTAACAAAATATTTTAACAGTGCATTTCAGAAGAGTAAGAGGACAATAACAATGTAAGTGAGATTTTGGCATTCTGGTTCTGGTGGAGTCTTGAGATGATAACAAGGCTACATATTAGCCAGGTATAAAGGTCTGTATTTTAATTTGTTTTTGTAATCTGGCCGAAAAAAGATGTATTTGAGTTACAGATACAAAAAGAAAGCTAAACAACGTTGGCTTTTGCTGTAGGCTAAAATTAGGGTCACTTTTCAATTAGTTCCAACAAATCTGTGGTCTCTAGCTGCTCTCCTAATGCAACAGTTAGCTAGTAACAAGAAGTGCTTCTCTAGCTTTCCGCTCCCTCCCTCATATGTTATGCTGGCTCATTTAGCTCAGGAAAAAGGAGCGATCTGTCTCCTTGCAGAGTATGTCAGGATGGGATCTGGGCAGGATCCCTCCCTTCACTTTGGTCTCTGTTGCATGAGCTAGCTGCATCCCACTGTTTTCAGGGAAAGGAAAATAGCACCATGTACCTCATCCTTGGGTCTGAGTCTGTGAAAAAAAAAATTATTTCCATAGTTTTCTTTTAGTAGGTCTTTATAAAAACTTTTCTCTAAACGTGCTGTGCTGTGCATTTGAGGCCGACACACTGGAGTCGGGGTTGTGTCCTTGCCCAGGCTGGCAGCATAGTGCTGAACTTTTCTCCTCTTCTTGGTTTCACTCGGATCCTGAGGGTTATTGTAACCTATTTTTTTGTGAGCAATTTCCTTTTCTCTCTCTCCCTCTTGCTCTTTTTGCTTTACGGAGTATAGCCAGATTAATCGTACAAAGCCGTGGAAATCAACAGCAGTGTGTAATTCAGGGCTTGATAACTGATAGTGGGAGGGTGCAGGGGAAGGGTTGTGCTCCTTACAAAATCACCACATGATTTGTCAATCCCCAAGACATCTGTCTGCATTTCCTTTTTTACAATCTATTTCAGGAAGCGCAAAACCAAAAGGAAACTAACTGCCTCTTCAAATAAATGGTCTGTCTTCACAACCAATACGCCCCTTCTCATCCGAGTGCATTGGACTGTAGAGGAACAGCCATAAGATAATATCTTCTCCTCATACACACTCTTCTTTCCACCGAGAAAACACGCCTGGGCAGAAAACGAGTGCTTTGGACATTTGTCCAGAATCTTGCAGTGATTTGCTTCCTACTATTGCTATTGCTGTGACTGTGTTGCCTCAGATAGATCAGCATCCATTGCACTGGGGCCAAACACCAAATGAAAGAATAAAAGTGATTAAAACCCAGCACTTGCTGAGGTATCTGTGTGTGAGCATACTTTTCACCAAGGTACCGCAGCCTAAATGTGAAGTTACCAGAGACTCAGCTTTTTCTATGAGAAGATGTAGCCTTTTCTCTGCTGACTGGCATGTAACCAAGAGGAAATACCCTTTTCCAGTCAAAGGCTTTGGACATAACTCTTGGGGGGGGGGGGGGTTCCCCGCTCCACTGGCTTGTCTCTTGTTTTGCTTAGAATATGTTTGTGTATCTTCAGAAGTTTTGGGAAATTAGGAATGTAACTGATATGTCCAGCAGTGAGGAAGGCAAAGTCTCTTTCTCCCCATCTAATTTCTTCGCAGGTCTATTGCAACCCATGTGCGTGGTCCAAGAAATGCAGGTAGTTGGGAGTTTTTTAGTTAAAAGGGAGAGTCAGAACCCAGAGATCCACAGGATCTATAGAGTTTTGATGTACCTGCCATTAGAAACTCCTTCCTCAGGCCAAGCTGAGCTTTCGAACCCCAGTCAGACTGAAGAGAAAGAGAGGTTCCCCTGCGAAGCAGGCAATGACTGGGTGGTCAGGACATCCATGTGAGCAGAGAGATCCAGGCTCCGATCCCTGATGTGCCTGATTTAGCTCTGGAGCTGGAATTGTCATCTCAGGTTATTTTAGGTTATCAGTTATGATATGTACAGCCTCTGTATCATCACAGGGAAAAAAAAAAATCAGTTTTTGCAAGACAAAAAAGTACTTCCCCACGCAGATCTGCTGTCAGTGCAACAAGAAATGTGTATAGAGATATAAATCCAATAACACAGGTCTCTCTTCCTGAAGTAATTCTTTCTCTGCCTGTAAGTGAGGGCTCCGAGGCTGAGCATCAATTTATCCAATATCTGTTCAGTGATTCCAGCTGGAAAATAAAATAGTGGCCAGTTAGTTTACTCACCAGCCACTGTCCTTGTATATTAGCAACATGTGTGGTCTTATATCCCAGAGAAACTGGCAAGGTCTTGTCTTCGACAAAATCATCCCAGACTGGTAAAGCAGGAAGAAATAACTCCTTTTTGTTTCTATGATACATAGCTGAACATTCATAAAAATGAGACGTTTTCAGAAAGCAAGGAATTTGAATAGTAATAATATGCTGTCTGTGTTCCTCCTGTAAAGCAAACATTGCTTCCCTGAGCAGTTAATTTCTTATGCATTATCTTTCTTTGAATCTATTCTTGTGTTTTCTGATGAACTCCCTTCCTGCCCTGGAAAGAGCTATTGCTTACAGTTTTGTCTTCAAGCAATGATCATAATAATAGATATTAAAATGACTCAAACTCAGGTACCAGAGCACCTGCATTTATACATTCCTTTCTGGGAAGAAAACCCAAAGAAATGTAGAGAGGGGATAAAACAGACTGATTTGAACAACAAAAAGCAATTCTAACATCCCTCACAGAGTGAATTAAAATGTCTGTAGTGTTTCTGATATATTTTTCTTGGAAAACAGTCAAGAGCTGAGCTTTTGTTGAGTAAGTTCAGGCTTTGTGTGTCTGTCTAGCGAAGGTGGTATCATTTGGTGCAGTGGAGTAGGCTGGTTTCAGGTTGCAAGCAGCACGGGACATGTGCTGATGGTTAAAGCCTCAGTGGCCAGTCCACCCTGATTTTGGGAACCTCGGGGGGTGAAGTTAATCCCACACAGCCCCAACCCTGCAGCATATCCATATTACTGCTCGTAAACGCAGATGGGTTAGCTGCAGTCTTGGGCTCGTGCTCCCTGTACTGCATAGGGACATACCCAATGAGAGAGTAAAAGCTTAGTCCCTTTCCCACTTCTAGGCATCAGATAAAGTTCAACCCAAGGACTGAATATCAATCAGCCTTTTAAAGCTGTTAGGGGTACACATGAATTGACCTGGAGATGTTACCGGTGGAAAACAAAGCCCATTGCCGGATTTGTTTTGCTGTCATGTCATGCAGTCCTGCTTCATGCAGAGTGGATGTGTTGGGGAGCTGCGTTTTGGGCAGAGCGTCCATGTCTCATGTGTCTGTCTGGGGGGCAGGAGCCAGGCCCCAGGTGCCCTGGGGTGGAGCACTTGCATCCAAGAAGATTGAGATGAACAAAACCTGGGAGGTGGATGGGGACACTAAGTCATCAGGTGACTGGTGTGAACTTGTGTCATGGTACTAAATTCAAGGACGCTTGATTGCATTGGCCTGGGATTTGCTCCAAGACCTGTTTTCTTCAGGGGCTTCTTTGCAAACCCTGTATTGGACACCCATAATTTGGCTTGGGCCTTTTGAAGCCTTAAAGTATTGAGCTGGATTTAAGTAAGGTTGTCCATCCAATGCTGCCTTTTCCCTAAAGGGAGCTGTGAAATCTCGTCGAAGCTGAAGGTCTCCAGAAGTAGCCTTGGGTCATAGGAGGAAGTTTATTTGTGCATGTCCCACTCGTGTATGAGTTAGAGCCTGGATCCTCTGTGCTCACCTCTCTGGGGCCCATTTCAGGTCCACGCTGAGTGTCTTCCCACCACTGCCTGAAGGAATGTGACTTAGAGCCGTGGTGCCTGGAGGGTTGGTGTGACGGGACCACTGTGACAACCTCCAATGCTGGCTTTGGCCATGTTCTTGGTAGCCGTTGGAGTTACCAACACCAGGTTGGCCAGAACCCTGCCGCACCCAGAGTATTTGCCAAAACCCCTGCCCTTTATCTGCCACTTCTACCGTAGCTTGGGGTAACATGATGTTTTCATTTTCCAACAGTTGCACTACTTTTTTCCCCTGCACGTAAGCATCAAATGCTGTTTGCTGAATATTTCACTTGTTCTTATTTGGACTGAAGGTTTCTGTTACCACTGGCCCTTAGGGGACCAATTTAGCTGCACTGAACCAGTTTTGGTGTTCAATTTCTTCTTTTCAAAGAGCTGCATTTCCACATCAGTTGAACCCTTCGTATGCTGGCATCTTCCACACTTCCAGCTCAATGAATGTTTAAAAAAGATATTTCTCCCTCCTGTCTATCCCCACACATGCATATGCCTCTGCTATCTAAATGGTGGGGGGACATGAAAGTCATGCTGAGAAGCGGGGGAGATTTTAATGTAAATGATGTACCACAAGGGACACAACCTCATTCCGGCTGAGTGAGGTTTTGTGCACAGAAATGCAAAATATTCAGCCCATGTATCATTAAAGTGTTGCAGCGAAGCCTCTCCTAGCCAGCAAGTGCCTGAGTAAATTCTGAATTGCTGACCGTGTCTCAGCTGTCTGCCCCAGTCCGTGCTATGATACCGTCTTTTGCGATTGCAGACACGTCCTGCGGCATCCTGTTGTTTGCAGGGTTCCTGTCCTGAGTAAATCTTCTGTTGGTGTCTTCTGGCTTTCATACCTTGATGGGGAAGCCTGCAAAATTCACTTAGTGTTCTTTTCCAGTCTTAGTAAGCGATGCAGGCAGAGGAGGCAATTTCAGTCTGTTGTGTTTTCCTGATAAAATACACAGGAGTAAAGATAATATGGGTGTCTTGGTGTCCATAGTATTACAAAATAATGCTTAGAGATTGGAAATGCAATAAGTGTGAGTATTGTTTTAGATTATGACTTTCCTTAACCAAAGTTTGTGTTGTTGATGTCATGGTGGAGGAGAGAGGGCTTTGTGTTTTATTACAGGGAATTTTCAGAAGCATCCTTCTGACTTCAGCACATGGGTCTTTTCACGAGGCTGGTGCCCTGCAATCACACAGATGCTTTAGAAAAGTCCATCTCACTGTCTTATTTGAATCATCTTCCCACACTCAGCTGCATAGGAATCAGCCTATTCAGACTTTACAGGGTAAAGATACTAGAGCCAAACCAAACTCCTGGAAAGGATCTATGAAGGTGGTATGTGTGTGTATTCTGCACTGAGTGTGCAAATACCCCTAAATCCTATGTATTCCTTCTGGGCCATTAAGCATGATCCTTATTTACCTTCATATTGTAGCGTCCGAGTGATGGATTGCAAAACTCTGCCTATTGCCTGCCTGTCAGTTTAAGTTCTCAAAGCCCTTTTGGAAGCCATGGTGCTGTATAAGCAGAAGATACAATTATTTAGACCATTTTTGCTGTAGCTATTGGCACAATGGCATCCAAATGGTCTTTTTCACCCTAGCTGGCACAACACTTTCTCACTGTAGGGTGGAAAAAGCCTGACTAAAACAGGTCAAGGGACTGTGATATAAATGTGAGTACTGAAGGTCTCCATCACAAGCTGGTGTAACAGCATATGTGCTGAGTTGGCTGGGACTGGTGTGTGGTGTGCTGGGGAGGTATGTGTTTTAATGTTGGTACTATGTAAATTGTATTATACTAGTTGTGTGTTAGTATTAGTAGTATATTATAGCCCTGTAGCCTGCGCAGGGATATACTGTGTGCCAGGGTAATACAAAACCTGAATGATTGAAATCTCTGTCCTCAGCACGGCTGACTCGATAGAGCATCCAGGAGAGGCATTAGGCATGTTCATGTATTTCCCTTCCTGTCTCGTGCACAGGCTGTTGTCCCCCCTGGCTCCTGTTCAGTGGACGCTGCTGCTCAATTCTGCATAGTCAGACTCTGCTATTTAGGGATGGCACTGAAGCAGCATTATTTGTTTGCTTTTCCCATTCCATATGAATGATCCCCCACCTTCCCTTAAAGCCCCAAAGAGAGCAGAGTGACACACGCAGAAGACTCCCACCTGCACGCTTGGGCTTGCAATGCCCACCGAAAGCCCAGGACGCCTTGCTCTCTCGGTTCTCCCCTGTGCAAAACATGGCTCTGAACTGTTTCCATGCTTGGTGGCAAATGAGATGTCAAGTTGATCCCCAGGACAAGCCCAAGACATTGGAGTCTGGGATCCATGTATGTATTTGTGGTGTATCCTCTCAGCTCTGGTAGTCAAGTTATTAAAATGAGGCTTGTCAGCAGACTGGAGAGGGTTGGGGGGAGCTTTGCATCTTTCATGCAGTTTGATCCTGCTTGGCTTGTTAACACTCAGTTGCTTTTGTGATTAATTATTTAGTCTTTTCCCTCGGTACTGGGGTATAATAGTGCAACCCCCATTTCTGCTGAGATTCACAGTTCTTTGCTTTTCCCTGCAAGCCCTTCACGCCACCTCGAAGCACAGAGCAAGGAGGTCCGGGCTGCGGCGCTTAAAGAGCCCGTCAGCTGCCTGAGCTGCTGCTCGCCCTGCGGCACTGCTGTGGCAGCCGGGCAAGGAGCAGGGCTCTGCCCACGGGTGGCTGTCGGTCCCAGCTAGTGCGCGTACCAAAGTCAGTGGGGAGAGCTGTCCCTGAGTGCCCCGTCCCTCCGAACAGGGCCTCTCACTCCAGTGGGTAGCTGCTTGATGGGGAGACGTCAGATGGGGCCAGCGTTGACTCCAGGTGCAGTCAGACACAAGAATTGCAAATCGGAGGTGAACTTGTCAGCAGAGAGACTTTATTTGGGGAGTCAGGCTTGGCAGTCCCCTTCCTTTTCTCTTTCGGATGCCTTTTGAATAACTTTAAGTTCAAGTTTTCATAATTGCTCAGGCACGGCTTCTTCAGCCATTTGGTTTTGGGGGTGTGCTTGTCTTGATTTGCTCTCTAAAGCCATGTATGCAAAGAAGTTTGCTAGTTCTCTGCACCCAGTGCTCAGGCACCCGCTTGCACATAGCAGGGCCTTGTGCCCGTGGTGGGGCAGGTGGGGAATGCCCCCCAAGCATGCTGCTGTGGTTAGATGCTGGTGCGTGTTCGCACACTGCATGTGTATAGATGGGTGTTAGGGTGAATTTGTGCCCAGCGGGTGCTGTGGTGGTTGTTACTGGGGGGTTATATTTTGAAACGGGTGAGATGAGTGCTTGTAACATCCGAACCATCGCCTGCCCTGTGGTGCTGCAGGGCCCATGGACCACGTGCAACCGTTGGCCCAGGGAGGGCTGGCAGGCCCCCCGGCTCTGGAAGGCACCTTCTTCCCTCCCTGAGCATCCTTGGCTGTGCTTTCTGCTTGAAGCCCCAATTGCTGGATAAAGCAAGACCTGAGGTCTGAATAATTAGCAAGAAATTAGCTGTGTTTTCTTTGAGACAGTCTCCCAGGTTCCCCTGATGTTTGCATCCTTCTCCTTTCATCTCGTGCCTCTGTGGCAGGTGCCCCGCACAGCCGTGGGATGTGCGGGAGGCTCTGCCGAGGGGCGGGCAGGCACATCCCAGTGCAGCGGGGCTGGGGCTGGGAGCCGGTGCTCGTGCCTCAATCTTCTGAGTCCAGATGTGACTCGGGGGGCACGAGTCTGTCTTTCACCCCGCTGCAAACTCTGTCTGTTGCTGGATGAGCCACCCTTCCTTCAGGTCTGTGAAATAGTAAAGTGCCAACTCCCCTCCCCACCAAAGATGTTGGAAAAGCTGATTACTTTATGCTTAGGAAGCTGAGGAAGCATTAACCTGCGTTTCTTTGTTTTATTTGGGTCCATAAATTAAATGGAAACTCTCAATGATGAGAAAGGGAGCCAGGGAGAGCAATTATTTGTTGAGAAGACATCATGACTAATGGTTTTCCTACATGTTAATTGAAAGTGTTGGAAGTTTTAGCAAAGTAATACCTGAAGACAGCTGATACTTAAGTGTATAGAGCGGACTACAACAGGCTGCATCTCTTGCTTTTTAGGAAGCTCATTAGTAACCAAAAGGTGTTAATCAAATAGCATCTTTAAGACTTTGTGCTAGATGATGGAGCCATAAAGCCCCAATCCTCTGAACATCCCCATGTCTGTGTTTTTAAAGCTCAGGCCCCTGCCTGCAGACCAGTTTATTTTCTCTAAATGTTGTCCGTGCTGCAGTTTCCCCATAGGTTATAATTTTTGAATGGCTCATCTCTGCCAGATCCATTGGGGATGTTTTGCTTGACCTCCCAGGGCTGTACTTTGGTGTAAATCTGTGCAAAATCTTCTTTGGGGCTCCCTATGCAGATGTGGAGTGCAGAGGCATGCGTGCTTGTGGCTTCTGCCCACGTGCCCTCGCCATAAAACTTTCAATATGCAGATCCAAGACCTCAAACACCTCCCAAGTGGGCGGCAGTGGGTCCCCGTGGGCCCTGGCTGCCCACCACAGCGTGATGGGGACTGTCACCATCATGGTGCGGAGTGCCACTGAGGCCCTCCCCATCCCTGGGACCAGATCCAGCTTGCGGGAATGACGTCTCGTTTCCAATCGGAGCATCATAGTGTGTGCCTCCACCTCTAGTATCCATTAACAGCACATAAATAACCTGCTTGGGTCAGAGTTGCTGAGGGTAATACGTAAGCTGGAAAGAATCCAGAATGGAGGCTGGACTTGCTGCCCTGGCAATCAGATCATAGTAAAACTAAAATTCAAACCCAAAGTGCCCTTTTCTTTCTCAAACTCAACCAACTCCTGAAATTACATTGGGCACACCGTAAGTGTAGGTACCCCAGGTGTAGGTTTTTTTTCACAACAAAACAGCATTTTAAGACCCCAGTATCATAACCATTGAGCCATATTCATGATATTATTTATTAATAGTTGCCATTTCATGGGCTGGATCTTGATATATAAGCTTCACTTTATACTATTGCTTAGTCTACTTCATGCTCGTGGAACTATTCATGTTACAGGGAAAGTAACATACATAATAACTTGTGGGATTCAGACTGTTTGTAAGACTATGTTTTTCTCATTTTTCAAGAAATTAGTATTAAAAGGTAGTTCTGTAATAGAAGAGTATATAAAGTAAGGAAGTTTAAAATACACATTATATACAACATCTTGGTAAAGTCCCACTTACAAAATTGTTAAATCTCTCAAATTATTGTCTAAATAAATATTTTATTGTATTTTAATGTGCTTTATTATATTCTACATTGCCCTGAGCACCTTGACTTCATAAATAAAAGAATTATTATGCAGAGTCTTTGCAATACAAAAATTAATGCTTAAATGTTTGGAGACTTATAAAAATTTCAGCAGGTTTTCTAAGGCTAGTGATAAGGGCTCATAAACACGCCAATTTTTCCAGTCTTAAACATTTCAGGTCAATGGAGTACAAGAGGAGATGTTAACAAAACCGGTGCTCTCTTAATAAGAGACTGGAGTGTTTGGAGGGCAGCATACCCAACTGTTATACTGTAGCACTCCTAATAACATCTCCAGACATTGCAATAGCAATAAAGCATGACAAGATTGTACAGTAACTCTCTTAATCACTTTTTCCAGCAACATGAAAAGAGCATGTTGTAGCAACCATCTAACTCCCCCCCCGCTTCAGTGCCTCGGGAAATTTGGGACAATTATTGCAGAGGGCTGCAATCCGTTGTTTTAGTCTCTGAACTCACTTTAACTCCTTTTTGGGGTGCTGCATGCAGTGCGTTTTGCATCTTGAAAGGAGCTGGGAGCAGGACATGCATGCGTGTCTGTCCCACCTGTCTGCCAGGAGAGGATTTGGGAAGGGGACAAAGCCAGTTTGATACAAAGGCACATTAAACGTGCTAACCCCGGCTTCCCTCCCGATCTGATCTGAGTCCTCACTTGCATTATTTATGTGCTTTTCCCCTAGCTTTGCGACCTGGGGGATGGGGCAGGAAGAAAGCTCTGGGGTGGGAGCACCTTTGCTCTTGGTTTATGGTAGGAGCCCCTTGTAGGGCGGGCATCAGTGCCCTCTCCAGGGTCAGATCTCCTGAGCCCTGGGCAGGGCTGGTGGTAGCAGCCCTTCTGCTGGTGTGGCTTTGCACCGCACGCAGGAGGATCTGCACATCACCACATGTTCCCCGGCAGGGGAATGGCTCCAAAGTCCTCAGAGGCCAAAGATTCGTCATGCGATAACGCCACAGGCGGTCTCTGGATGGATGGCCCATTGCCGATTAAGCACACGATAGGGAAACTGTGGGTTCTTTTCCCCCTCGTGTAAATTTGCACAGCTGATGACCGCTTGAGTAGCAGACACATAAAATTGGGTTGGAGGGAGAGGTTTCCAAAAGGATGCTACTTTACCTCTGCCACCCGCTCTTTCCAAAGCTTCTCAGTAGCCAGAGGCATCCCAGAAGAAGATAATTAGGCTTGTGCTATTTCAACCTCCTGTGATCCCTAAGAAAGAGTTAATTACAGTCTTTTCCCTCTTGCTCAAAGGTGGCTGGGTATTATTATCAGAGCTGTAATTATTCATGCTAATTGCTTATTTGGAGAGGGAGAGAGAATGAGAGAGAGAAGCCCCAGACTCCACATCAGTGATTAGTGGAGCAGACCAGGTGCACTTTGTCAAGGCTGGAGGAGGTAGTACTAGGGGGTGGAAGGAGGGTTGGGGATGCCGGAGTGTTTGTGAGTGAGTGGTGTGGGCAGACTTGGTCCTGCTAATGCTGCCACCTCCTCCGGGACTGAGGAAAAAGAGCATGCACTTCTTGCAGACCTTCCTCCGGTGGAGGGCACTCCGAGGTAATTGTACTGCTGACTCGAGTCTTCATTTGTTTTGTGGCTTAATTAACCTTTCATCATTTTTTTCATTTGTTTTGTTTTAAATATCCCTACGAGGAAGCAGGGTGGGTTCTGAGATGCATGTCTGAGGCTTGTGTTTAAGCTCCTCTGCAGATCTTGCGGCTGATATTTCATTAACTGAGCAAAAACTTCTGTGATCTCCTGACTTGCCTCGGTGTTGGTGGTTTTGAGCTGGGAACGGGAAAAGGAGGGTGGTGTGTCTGTCCTCTTCCCTAGGTAGGGGCTTTTAATAATAAGGCTGATCTCCTTTGGAGGCTTATTCCTGTAATCGGTTCTGGGGCTTGCCTGTTAAAAGCAATGGATTTAAGGTTTATTTGTTGGTGGCTAAGGGTACCTGAAGTGTGATGGTCTTGATTAGACACTTTAAAGGCAGCAGCATGGTAAAATTTAGCGTGCTGCAGAAGCTGGGACTTGGTGGGAAAATGCTGTGGGAAGCTGTCTCCTTGGGCATACCTGGAGCGGTTTGGGGATGGTGGTCTGCCGTGAGTGTGCTGGCATACGCTGGCTTCTTCTGAAGTGATCAAATTGTCGGTGAGGTGGGAGCTTGCTGTGAGGGCTTGAGCCATCCCTGAGAAGTAGTTATTTTATTTTACTTTCTTCTTTCCTTGAAACAGCAGGACCATGTGTCCTTGACTAAGGTTGCAAACTGCTCCTGGTATCTAATCTTTGCATGAGTCAGTGCAGTGGCGAGCGGTCTGTGGTGGCGTAGATTGTTCTCTGTTATCCTTCTGCTTTCTCTTAAGCCTTTGATTCCTGCTGTTCTTAAGGCTGAGAAAAACAACCTTAAGAATCACACTTATAGGTGACATGAACTATGCAGGTTTTAACAAATAACTGGAAGGAACTGCCCCCTGTCAAATACCTTTGAATGTTCCTCTATCCTTTTTATAAAGGTATCTCTGCTGTCATCCTTATGTACAGCAGCCACGTGCTGTGCTGAAAGCCAAACCAGACTGCTCTCTCTTCTGGAGATCTAAAATTATTATCCTTGTGCTTTAACTTCCTAACTGGCCATAATTATGTTTTAACGTACTGAATAATCTTTTCATCTGGATATTTTACTACTTAAATTACACAGGCTTTCCACGTTCATCTCCTCTTCCTGACAGAGGAAATAGCTCAAGTACAGCGAGGTGGGGACCGAGGACTGCTGTTGCAGGGACTGCAGTCGTCCCCATCCTCTGGGGTGGGAGGCAGGGACAGGGATGGGGAGATGTTTCCTTGTGAATATTGGGGAAGTTTGGGCTTACAAAGAGGTCACAGGTTTGGGTCACTATTCTAACAGGTATCGTGTTGCTGAACCCGAGCTGAAGGCTTATGTGTATTTTTCTATACCTTTATTGTGCTGATTACTGGGAACGCTAGACACCTCCAAGAAGGCAAGGAATCCAAATCTACAGTGGTGGTACGATAGAAATAGCCCTTAGTAAACCCAGTCCATCTAAATCTGGATCCCCTGAAGATAGCCAGGTTTTTACTTCTCTTGAAATCTGTAGGAGTTAAGAGCCTTTTTACTTCCTAAGGTATCTATCTAGCTGAAGTGCAGTGATTTTTTTTTTCCTTTTTTTCCCAATTTTTTCTCCCTTTGTTTTCTGACAATTACCACTTCATCCTTTGCTATTCTGTTCCCAAGCTATGTGTAAGTGCACGTTATCCAGCTAATTACTACTTACTGCTTTCCTATGGACCTTAGAACTCCCAAACACCTCCTAAATAATGCTGCTGTAGAACACTAATATACCTTGGCATGCTCCTATAGCAAGCTTCCCGTGCGCTGCCAGCAGCGCTTGCTTCCTCTCTGCCTGCAGTTTATTCTTCATGGTGGGGTTGCAGGATTATACATGAGTGTTGACTTTCTTGCAGCTGTATCACTCAATAGTTCACCTCCATGTGCAAATTGCCTGGGGAGGTCAGAAATCTTTGGGCTCTAGACCTGATCTTTGCTTTACAGGAGTTAAAATATGGCGTGCTGCTGCCGTCAAGGAGAGCAGTGCCCCAGAGGAATGTACTCTGAAGGCTACCAAAGCCCATGGGAGACTGTGATCTCTCTAATCAGGGAAACGCATCCCTCCATGGAAGAACCACATACAGCACACAGTGCATGGCTCTCATTGAGATCCCCTGATTGTGGAGGTCTGCAAGAGCAGAATTTACTTTGAAAATCTCTACAGATCATGTCCTTTTCAAGTCATAAAAGGATTCTTTGATGGGTTTTTGTGTCCCTTATTTCTACTTGGATGTCAGAGTTAGAGTATGTAGGTAGGGAAGAGCTCTTAACTATTATCGGATTTTTCTATTAAGCCGTTGCTGGTAGGGAAACAGTTAAAAATACTATCAGATGCTGTGCTCAGAATGTCTCTGTGGCATGGGCTAATGCTGGCTCTGAACAGACTGGGGCTAAGCTATCACACTGCTGTGGTGTTTATTCCTGTCCCCCAGGAAGGGAAATGACAAGGCTGCCACGAGCAACTTGTCTGCTCAGTGCTTGGTGTTGGGAGCTGATGCTGTTGTGTGTGTTCAGTGACTGGAGAGTGACCAATGTACATCCTAGGGATGTTAACCACTGTTCTGGTGGTAATAATAATAAATAAACCAAATAACAGAACCCCATAGCCTCTCTAAGTGCCTTGGAGGGCCTTATGCAACTAGCTGAGCTTGTGCACCATAGGAAAAAGCATGTAGAATGTCTAACATAGGGGAGTCCCAACCAGAGGTGACACCATTGCCCTTGACCTGTTGACATCCAGATTTTTGGGATGCGAGTAAAGAAGCTTGGAGCAAGGCAGCTGCAAGTACAGGACTGGGTAAGAAGCTGGGTAGTGAAGACTTGTAGCAGTCTGGTGTGTTTCCTGAATGCCTGCCTTTCATCCGCTGTTGACCTGCGTTAGACTTGGAGCTAATCGGGAGATATACCAACAAGCCTTTCAGAAAACAGGCATGTCTAAGCAGGCTTGGTGTGCTTTGATCTGAAAGGCTCTTCTGTAAGCATCAGCTAGCCTTTCAATTGATTGCTGTGGAAGAGAGATTTTGATGGAGTGAGACGGCACAGTTGGGTTTACTGGATTTTATTTATTTATTTATTTATTTATTTTAACTCCAGTAGTTGAAATAAGAAAATGCAGAGGAAAGGCTTTGTAAGAGGCTGGCTTTGGGAGTGGGGGGACGGGGGAAGCTGACTCTCCAGTCTTCATCAGCTATTGCAGTAGTTTGGGCAGTGTTATAATTGTCCTCTTTTTTCCTGACAAAATCCATTAATTAAAAGGCTACGTCAGTCAGCACTCATTGAGTTTGACAGATCTGAGATTCAATGCTAATGCATGGAGCTGCTCTGCATGGTATGCGTGTGAGTGTCTTTAGGGGCTAGGGCAGCCAGCAAGTCATCATCGGTCAGTCTGAGTTCTTGCTCCATCTCCCCCCAGTATATCTGGGTGAGGGGAAATGGGGAGGGAGACTTTCCAAAGCTCAGCAAGATTAGTGAACATCCCAGAAAAAAACCCCAACCAAACATCTGCGCGTTAGCTACTAGAACAGCAGAGCTGAGAAAAGGTGTTTGGCCAGTGACCAAACTGCACTGCCCAGGCAGTGCCCTTCTCCACGGTGAGCCCTGGCCAGGACTCTGGGCCAGGCCTGAACACCATGGGACTGTGCAGCCGTTAGAGCAGTTTTTCTACAAATTAGCCGTGGGAAATATCCCAGCTAGAAATCATTGTCTGCCCTAAAATGTAACCCCTGCAGCAGGTGATGTCCCTTGGGGCTGGGTTTTTCAGACAGTTGCTGTAGCCATATTGTGAGGGGCAAGTGCTGATTTTTTTTCTTTTTTTTTTTTTTTTCTTCAGGTATTGCTCTTTCCTTGCTTTGCCCTCACAACATTGATGAGGGCATGCCCCATTATTCTCATCCTCAGCAGAGCTTTTAAACCCTGCTCAAATCTTTCTTTGTCATTTTGTCTAAACAGTGACATGCAGTGGTGAAATAATGTGACAGAGACATATGTAACAACCTTCTGTGGAGAGACATATGTAGGCATATATGTGTGTATATATATTTTACTAGCGCTTAAATGTATTACCAGTTTCTGCCCCATTCCTTTACTGGTGCAGCAACCTATGGCGGGGATTTTTTGGGCTATTCCTAAGCTCACAGGCAGGCACGTTGCAGCTTTCTTCTGTATTCCCCTTTCCATGCTCTGCCAGGGTTTAAGTCCTTTACAAGGTAGTGGTCATTTTTCACTTTCCAACATATTCTTGATGGTATTATCCTGACAACAAATAACCTATGCTGCTCTTGCTTTGTGCTGTGTTATCCTACCCCGCCTTGCACTATACTGTGCACGTGCACACACCCATAAGCACAAGCCCACTATGATGTTTTGTGCTGAGGTCCTCACCAGCTGTAAGGCTTTGCTGCTGCCACTGCATGAGGGCCTTTTGTATAGCCATCATCAGAAAACGAATGTAGGGATTTGGTCAAGCAGTCCTGGGTGGGAGGCTCAGCTGGAAGTAATGCTGTGTAATCTTAATCCTAACATAATCAATACTACAGTGCAGGCAGGTCTTGTGTGAACTGTCTTAACCCCCTCTGCATCTCCTTCTAGTTGGCTGCTCTGTGCCTTCAAAAAGGCCTGACTTCAGGGGCTGATGTATATTAATTTTTTTCTTTCTATACTCTTTGTGAGACTTAATTCAAGTTAGCATGTGAATTTTGCGGTTTGCTGAGTTTACATGAAGGGAGCATCAAAGGCAAATGTCAAAACAGGATCTCAGTTCCTGTCAAAAGGCTGGGAAATAAGAAGGGGTATCCAGTGCTTCTATTGGACTCATATGGAATATCAACAAATTATTACAATGGCCAAGTCAGGCCCTTCTGGCTTCAATGCCTGACTTGTGACTCCTGAAGAGTCTCTGGTGCAACCAGGTTGAAATTGTCTCTGAAGCCTGATTCTCCCTGACATGTGGGTTTCTTGGGTTGTTTGGTTTTGAGATGGGGTTTGTTTGGTTGGTGGGTTTGGTTGTTTGTGTTTGTTTGTGTTGTTTGGGTTTTTTTTGTTTTGGTTTTTTTTTTTTTTTTTTAAAACCCCAACTATCCAGGAGTTATTTGCTCTGTCCCTATCAGCTTATATGGACACCAAAGCAAGAAATAATCAACCGTGCATCACAGCAGCACCTTTGTTCTTGCAGGGTGATGTTGGGACCCTGTATACATGCGTGTGCGAGTGAACATAGTAAACTGCATCCCTTTCTGTCCCTCCTCTCCTCCCCCAGCTCTGCGTTAGCCATTTTAAAAGCAGTTGCGGAGTCCAACGCTCTCAACTGAAAGTACATGCTGCTCCCTCGTGGAGCACTACGCATTGCAGGCGAGGCCAGGAGTAGTACTGCGCTGCTCTGCCTTGCAGCCTGAGGCAGATCGCTGTGTATAAAGGACCTGGTTCTAGCAGCCTCTGATACAAGTGATGCTCCTTTTAGGAAGAGAAAATGGGATTTTGCAGGTGATAAATTGAGGGGTTTTCTTGTCTTTTTTTTTCCAGCCAGCCCCTGCCTTGGGGTGGAACGTGTGGGAATAGCTTGTGGAGCTGGCTTGGCTTTGGAGGGTGGATGAGTAAGGAAGGATGAGGACGTGGTAGTGGGGAGAGTTTTCTCCAGCTGTTTTGAGAGACGAGTTGACCTGAAGAGCCCGAATGCCCAGGATGTTAGAAGCTTGCCTGCATGTCCAGCCTGTTCCTTGCAGGCAGCCCTGTGTCTGCAGTGCCACAGCCTAAGGCAAAGGCAAAGTGCTGGGCACTGCCAGACACGGGGCTAAATCCCTCTCGCAAGAGACGGAGCAAACCTGAAGTCTGGGCTGTTCCCAAAGAGGAGCAGGAATTGCCCCGAGTGCCTCTTGCTAAATCTTACCATCGTCCAGCAGCTTCCGACTCTTGGCTCGATAAGTAAATGGTCCTTATCGTGTCTGCTGGAAGTAGGTACCTTTCTGGAGAAAAGCCCTCTTCCCTTCTGACGCACAGGGAGGGGGAGAGGTTTGAAGCCTGGCTGTAATCACAAGAGGGCAGGGTTGGCTCATGGCTCCGGGGCTCCTCCAGCTCATGGCCCGACCAAGGGGCAGCGGGAGCTGGCCTTGCCCTTGGCGCTGGTGGCAGCCGGAGCTGCGGCAGTTGCTGGGCTGTCGGCACAAATGTGACTCCGTCCCTCTGACTGTGCTCTTCAGCATCAATATTACCTGGGGGGGAATATATAAATAAGACAAGAATATCTCTTGTGACCCTTCTCTAGTTGCTTTGAAAGGTCGGCTGTACCCGTGCTATACTTGTGGGTGTCTCCCTATGGCATTAATAAAAGCTTCATATTAATAACTGATGTTAGAATTGAAAACATAAATTGATTGTTAATTAGCAGCTGAACAGCGGCTCAAGCAGTGCTGGTAATGATGCATGGGGGTCGGCTTCCCAAGCAGTGTCTGCTCTAAACTACACAAATGGCATAAATGTAGATCACAGGTCCTGTTTGCATTTAAAATCGCAGAGGTGTCATTGCTAATGAACACATCTTCCTAGCAGATACTCAGCGGGCTACTAGTACTGGCACATTTTGAGAGTATCTTTTGTGACATTGCCTGGAAGGAGCTAGAATGGTCACGGTGGGAGACTGCCTCCTGGTCACCTGTTGGTGGTTGCTCTGAGCACTTTCAGGTAATGCAGAAATGTGGAGTTTGAGGCTTTTAAACAAATTTTAGATTTAGAATGATGGGAGGAGAGAGTCTTGCATTCTCTTTCAATTCCAGGGGAAAACAATTACCTGGATTAGTTCAGCCACTGGCTCGGGGAATCTGCCTTGGAGATTGGAGTGTAATGCAGTGGAGGTACTTTCTGGAAGTCCACCTTGCTGAGGAATGAGCTTCTTGTCTCCCTCTGAGGTGTTCTGGCTCCCTGCAGAGTATCCTGGGATGGGGGAGACTTGTGCTCTAACTTCAGCAGATCAAGAGCAGATCTGCTAATACATGTGAGTGCCCACACATGAGACATTGAGGTCCCTGAGTCATGGCTGCTTGGATCCTAGACTGGTATAGCTTGTGCTGGGTATCTGGGCTGCAAACGCAGCCTAGATGCTGAAGCCAGTTCTTCAGGGAGATGGAATAATTTGAAATTGAAAATTTGAAATAGCCCGAGGCTGTGTCACTTCTCCGAGCGTGGACAGTGTTGCTCGGCTGAAGAAAACCCACGGGTCATCTCCCCCCGCCTGCGCTGCCGGCTCTCTCAGCCCATGCGTGTGGATGTGTGTCCCATGGAGTGGCATCCCAAGCTGCTGGGCTCCCAAGTACTTCCCAGGAGGGATCTGTGAAGGTAAGCGATACTGTACAAGCTGTCTGCTGGCATCAGCCTCAAGATGAGGGAATCTGCAGACTGTCCTCAGGACAAATGAAATAGTGCTGTTCGCTTCTACTGGTTTTCACTTTGCTCACAGAAACCTGTCACAGGGGAAGGTACGGCTGGCCAGTGGTCCCAGGGCTGTGCAGTGCCGTGGTGGAAGATGTCCGTGTTTCCCACACTGTGAGTCCAATTAGATCACAGTTTTAAAAGATGACTGATATACAGCAGAAACCTCTTGTCCCTGGTTGCTTAGGGACTGAGTCATGCTGCCTGGGCCCTCTGTAGCTTGGAAGCTTCTCTTCCTCAAGGGCTTTTTCTTTTTTTGCTTTAAACTTGGAGGATTTTTGCAGCTACATGGCAGAGAAACAACAGCAGGGCTGGATTGCTGTACTTCAGCTCTCCTCCCAGATGTAAGTTACAATCCAAAGATCATTTCCTTGTCAACAGCTTTTCCTCTTGGCTGTTTCAGTCTCTCTGCCAAGGAAACACAGGTTTCTCAGTTGCAGCTTTAGGAAGTGGACTAGCGTACTGGGAAACAACCAGTGACAACTTGTCAGTCTCAAGTGAGGGTTGGAGGTTTTCCCTCATTTCTTTTATTTCCTTCTTTTTTACTACCTAAATGGAGAAACTTTGAACATAGTGAACTGTCTGGAAGTAGTGTTACCCTTCTGAAATGTAACTGAACTGTGGTGTATTCACCAAAGAGGTGCTTGCTGGGCTGGGCGAGGGTGTTTGCTTTATGTTGTGCTTGATGTTCTGGATAAGGAGTTATCAGGAGGAAATCTTTAATATGTGTTGTTGAGGCTGGTTTGCGTTGAAATAGAAATCCATTGCACAACTCTACTGAACGGTCCGATATGTGGAAATTAATGCAAGTGTGACCGTGTGATTTTTAGGGAAGACCATGTGTAACCTTCACTAGAGCTTTCTGGGTTTCATTTATGCCATTGAGTCCAGTAGTAGAGTTATCTTGAATGGACAACTCTACATTCTGTGGGATTTCTACAGGACTGGGGGAGTAGGGTGGCATTTTTGGCCTTCTCCAATTAAATTTCTGGAAAGAAAAATTGGAGTTTTAAAACTGAAGACAGAGCCATGCTACCATCCAAGGCATGCTGGCATGTCCCGTGGCCCTCCCCCTGCTGTGAATGGGATTGAAGAGTAGCTCTCCTGTGCAGCTTCATTGGGTTCATAGTTAGCTCTGCCGTCTGTCAATCTATCAAGCATCTCTAATGTGAGTCTGCGCTAATCAAGTGCAATACTGGTGTCCGTATTACAGATTCTTCTCTAATGAGGTGATAGTAGGTGGCACATACCATTAACCTTCCAGGCTGCTCTAATTACTCAGTTTCTGATCAGACACAGCTTGTATTAGTATGTGACGGCTAAACTCGGTAGAGTGAATGTTGTCGGAGCATCGTAGGCTCTACTCTCCAGCAGACTCCTTCCTTCACTTCCCTTGTTCTGCTACTCCATGCACGAGGAAAGTAAGACTGAAGCACAGTCTTGGCAAAGTGGTTGGGGGAGGGAATCTGGGCCAAAAACAACCAATAAAGCAAAAGCAAACTGCAAGAACCTCCCAGGTTTTGTGTGGTTTTGCACTCAGTCATCTTCTGTATCTTTCTTCTCAGTCTTCATACTTTTTCCTAATTTTTACTTTATCAGTTTTGGGAGTTCCTTTGAAACGGGACTTCCTGAATTTACACCTTCACCCCTCACTTGCTTAATTCAAACACTGCTTTAATACTCTTTCCACCCTACCTGAGCCCAGCATTTTCACAGGGGAAAAAAGCTTATTCCACTGGTTAGCTGTCTTTGCTCTCTGGTTTGCTGACTGCGTGACTAACTCTGGTTTTGTAATCCATAGAGAGGTGGTGTCTGGTCACACACAGAAGTGGTGCTGAGGGTAGGCTATGCTAGCGCAGGCACGCAAACATGTCTCAATAGCTCCTGGAGCAGAGCCGGCTCCCAGCAGCACCAGCTGGGGCCAAGAGAGATGGGGTGTGCTTGTCTAAACAAGCAAATGCTCTCCTCCAGAGCTGATGGGTACTTATGACGATATAGGAGGGGACCGGTGGTGGGGCTGCCAGCCATGGACTCCAAGCTGGAGCAGCACGAGAGGGGTCCCAAACACTGGGCACTGGGGTAGCTCTTCAGGACACTGTGCAGAAGCAAGAAGAAGTGGTGCTAACTTCTCCTATTGATCCAACTTTTGTTGTAAAGCCTGAAGAGAGATTTCCCAAGGTACCACAGATGAGGTGATGGGAAGACACAGAAGTAAAAGGACTTCCCAAAGTGAAGTAGGTGCAGTGGGAGGTATTCAATTAGCAAGGGAGCTGGTGGTAAACATGGCCCTTGTCTTGACAGGAATGTATAGAGAACTGTCGTGGTTTAACCCCAGGCAGCAACTGAGCACCACGCAGCCTCTCATTCACTTCCCCTCCACCCAGTGGGATGGGGGAGAGAAGCGGGAAAGAAAAGTAAATCTCATGGGTTTAGATAAGAACAGTTTAATAGGACAGAAAGGAAGAAAATAATAATGACAACAATAATAAAATGACAATAATAATAATAAAAGAATTGGAATATACAAAACAAATGCACAATGCAATTACTTGCACCTTGCCAACTGATGCCCAGTTAGTTCCTGGGCAGCAATCCCCCTCAGGCCAACTTCCCCCGGTTTATATACTGGGCATGACGTCCCATGGTATGGAATACCCCTTTGGCCAGTTTGGGTCAGCTGTCCCGGCTGTGTC
>JAVKLA010000036.1:13180750-13210980 GCA_034782735.1 Sagittarius serpentarius | reverse complement strand
CATACTAAACCCAAAACACAGCACTGTACCAGCTACTAGGAAGACAATTAACTCTATCCCAGCCAAAACCAGGACAGGAACATGTGTTGGCACACTTGACTTGGCGTAACGGGGCAGAAGAGCCTTGTCTAAGATGTCGAATAATACATCTGAAGTTGCTTAGATCTGAACTTGTCCCTAGGCAACGACATTTGCCTCAGTGAAGACTCATCTTGTACTGTATGTTCATTATAGCTGAATTCTGTTTAAGGATGCTCATGGTAGAGCATCCCATAAAATAAAATCAATTATGCTTCAGCCATCTTATCTCTACTAAGTGTAAAATGGGGACTGATTGTGCCTCTGAGAAGAAAATGCCAAGTAACACTTCTCATCTATGTCTGAATGTGTTCCTGGTAGACCAAAACCACTCAGAAACAGCTGTAGCAAGAGTAAGATGCTGGGGCTGGATGGAAGCTGGCGCTGTCTTGTCCTATCCTCAAAGATGATATAGGAAGAGGCCTATATTGCCTAAATACAGCGTCCTTTTTGCAAATGCACTTGAACAACAGGCTTGGGAACAGGACCAAATGTAATACGTGATCAAATCGTGTTCTTGGTGTGTCAGATTAGCTGCAGATGCAATGCTAAAGCAGTCTTGTTTAATAGCTTTTTATCTTCTGTACCAGTGGATTCAAAGGGATGAAAAAGATCTGGAGTGCTGGGCCACAGCGTGTGGGAGGCAAGCAGCCTCTGAGTCACTGGTGGTTATTAAGTGACAGCAGAATTGAAATGCCTCGAAAGCCCCAACTGTGCACTTGTGTAGGCTGCTAATTGTTGATGATCTGCAAAGGCACAGCCCTGACCGAACTTCCGAAAGAGCCCTCTTTCCCTGAAGAAAAAGAGGAATAAAACGGCCATTTCACCGGCCTCTCAATTGAGCTATGATGGTATGTATGATGCAGAAGGTATAGCCTCCCCTTGGGCTGCTGGCTGAGATGGGATGGCATTGCTGCCCTGGACCCCCAAAAAGCATCTCCTCCTGCTTCTCCTGCGGCACCCAGCCGCCTGGGTTGTCTGCGGCTCCCACAGTGCCTCGGTGGTGGTTCATGGTGCCTCCGTAGATGCAAGAACTAGGATGCAAAATATAGCTGTTCCCCTTTTATTCTGGGGGGAAATAACCCCCAGGGAGTGATGCTGGAGTGGTGAAGGACTGCTGGATGCAGAACTGCTCCTGCTAGTGCTGAGAGCCCCTGTTCTTCCCCAAAAGGGTGAGGGTGCTCTTCTAGTATATAAAGCTCCAGGCTCAACTGCCTGATTGTGAGCAATGTTCTCCATCCTGTGGTCCCCTTATTCACCAGGTCTCTTGCTTGCACCTGGGTTGGTTTTAATTCCCTCCAGACTGTGCTGGAAAGCTTTCTGGTCAAGGCTGAGGAGTATCAGGTTTAACTGGAATGAGGTATTTCCACCAGAGAACAACTCTTCCTGGAGGATTTTGTTGGAAAAATTTCTCAACCTGTTCAATTCTCTTACAACCCTCGTTCCATGAGTCCAGGAGGACCCAAGCACTTGCAGCTCTATAAATCACTCCTGAGCTGGCACTGGTGGCCTCAGGGACCTGATGGAGAGGAGCTGAGTCGTGGAGGTGGCATGCAGGGCACTCCACTGCAGCGTGCTGTCACCAGGCTCCCCCAACAAAAATAGCTGTTCATGCCTCGGGTTCAGGCACTGCATAATGCAAGATTTGCGTGATGAGAACATATGAATGAGGAGCTTACAGCTCACTTTAAAGTCAGTAGAAGAAGGATCAACTTGATCTTCCCTGCTGACAGCCCCAAGAGATAATGACTCTCATATCTGTGGTATAACATGACTTTTTGCCCCTAAAACTGGTGCTGACTAATTCTGCAAAAAGACACATCAGAGCTGTAGCTCGGTGCCTGGGGAGATGTTGGAGGTATTAGTAGGTCACTGGTTAAAGCTATGCAAAACTTGCCAGGATTTAGTTTGAGATCAGAGCCTTGTCCCCAGATGTAATACCCACTTGCTGCAGGGGGAGGCTCAGACTATGTACCTGCCCCCCAGCTCCTTTGGGCTCGCAGTAACGCTGGCTGCTTCCTTGCTGTCCTCATTGACTTGTTCATCTGTAAGAAAACACAATGCTTTCCTAAATTTAGCTGCATAAGTACTGGGGGTGTTGTCTCTTCTCCCCCCTTCCCCCATTTCAAAAGACATCTTAAAAACTGCACAGCGATTTAAATGGCAGCTTGATGGGAAACCATAGCAAATGACTCTGCAATTAGTAAATCTCTCCTATTGTGACAGCTCTATTATTAAACTGCCATTAATGCCAGGCTATTAATCTGCTGTCTCCTCAATCCCCATGCTTCCTGTTACTTACCCGTACTTTTCACCATTTGGGTTTTTATTTGTTGTTGGGTGTGTGTGGGTTTTTTTGTTTTTTTTTTTTTTTAAGTTTCAGCTGCCTTCCAGCAAGTGTTTCCAGGCAGGGGTTGCAAGGTGACACTTGCAGGGAGAGGAAGGCTTTATGGCACTGTCCCTTAGGAGCTTTTCATCTGTAAGGCAGGTGAGAGAAAGCCCTGAACAGTCGCCTCTCACTTGCCTTGAAACTTTTGCTACTTCAGAACTGAAGAATGTGAAACTCTAATTTGCAAAAGTCAAAGTTTAGTCCTTAAGGAAGCCCCTCTTTGCAGGAAGGCAAAGGGGTAGGGAGGGGAGCTGTGACAGCAAATGGGCAGCAGTATTGTCTTAGGAAAAGTCATAGCTGTCCCGATGGCAGGGTGGACTTTGCAGATGCCATTCCCTCCATCCCGTGGTACAGGTCTGCATCTCATTTCTTAGCCCATAAATCTGCTCTGTCGCCCCAGGGCTCAGGGACAGGCGGAGCTGTAGTCAATGTGGTGGGGTGGGAGCGTGCAGGGCTGCAAACAGCGATGAAAGTAGAGCCTCACATTTTACCCCAGATGGTGCCTCAGTAGTGCAGGTATGTTGTGTGTTGGCAGCGCACAGTTGCACACACTCATCCCTCCTGAAAAAGCAGAGGCTGCCTAGCTGGGGGCAGAGGGAGTAATAGCATGTGGAGGAGCGGCTGCTGTAGCGTAGGACTGGGGTGACAGGAAAGTTTTCACCTTTAATCTGAGCACTGAGATTGGCTTGTGGAGGAGACAGCATTGGCACCTCTGTCCTGGGTTTCTGCTGCGGAAGGAAATTGGGTCCTCCTTGCAGTGGAGCAAGGATGAGCTTATCGCAGAGAGGTGTCTGCTGGCTGGCAAGAAAATGCTCAGGAAGGTCCCCACCAGCCTTAAATCTGTGACCTCTTGGCTTACAGATGGTGTTGGTCTCAGCAGAGAGGTCTGCCACCCTTGCAGCTCCCCTGGCACTATGGTGGAGGAAGAGCTGAGGATGGTGCTGCCTGCTGCTGCCTCACAGCCTTGCAGAAAATCTGGATGTATGTTTAGAAAATGTGCATGTATAGCTGTCCTGTTCTTCTCCATTAAGAAGTGATACTGCCCTGTAACCACTATACTTTCACCTGCTGCTTGGAGAAGAGTGTATCTTGCAGTACTGTCTGTACTAGGTCTTTCTGAAAGTTTGGAAATTTGGGATTGTATGATCTCTTAACAGCTGGAGTATAAAGAAAGCACCCCCCATTCCTTGGCAGAGATAACAGGAAAGTAACCTATCAACCCAAAATCTGAGACGTAAAAACTGTTGTGGGGATGAAGCGAAGAGCAGCAAAACTTCTCTGATATGGTATTGCACCTTATTTTGTCAGGCTTTTCCCTCGGCCTCAATGACTTAAACGCAGCCACGCTGTCATAAATCAGCTGCGCCACACAAACACCTAAATTCTCTTTGCATCCTGTTGCTATAGAAGCTTCCCCGAAGCCTGGGTACCTGTGCAGCCACTTTGCTGCCCTGAGAACATCGGATGCCTCTGAGCCAGGGCATCTGGTTGAGGAGATCTGCTGTGGACTTGGCCCGTTCTGGGAAGGACTTTTGTCTGCCACTGGTTTTGGGCTGCTGAGGTATTAAAGAAAATGAAGATCTGCATCCACTTAGTGCCAGCTTTAGTCCCTTGTGACGAGAGATGGGCTTCCGCTGAGCACGCTGCCCTCTGTTAACTGTGGGTATTTAGGAGGCTCTTAAATACAGTATTATACTCCTAATTATGCAGAAATCCTTCAATCTGGCCTGTTTCATATGGAATTATGCTCAGCCATCAAATCCTGCCAAATACCACCTTCTTAGAGCGAGGGAGGCTGGTGCACTTGGATTGCCCTCTGCAGAGAGGCGAATCCCGGCCAGGAGCAGAAGTGGGGGCTGCTGGCGTGGATGTGCCCACCTCCCTTCTCACAGCAGGGAGCAGGCGTGGCCACGGGCACCCACCTTCCCAGCCCTTCACCTTGTGTGTTCCCAGTAAACATGTATGTTCTCAGATGCCTCCCAAGTAAGTGGAGTATTTTTGTGTTTGTCCATGGGATTCCTTCATGGCAGTGCTTCCAGAGGAGCCTGGTTAGAGGCTTTCACCAGAGAAGATGGGAGAGGAGAGTGTGGCTTTGGGAAAGGACTGATGTGGCAACTGCAGGAATGACTTGGGAAGAGCATTTGCACCCTTCTCCTTGAGCACTCTTCTCCTCCAGCTAAATCACTTTACACCAGGAATAAGTCATTCTGGGGATAACTAAGGCTACATGATGCTTTGTATATTTAATAGTGTATTTAACATGGCTGCAACTCAGATCACAAACATCCTTTGCAATGATGCAACTACTGCCTAAAAACCTACCGCAATGGGCTTGAGGCAAATGCTGTTTCTAAAGGAATCCAGTTCTTAATTACCTTGGAAAATCACAGAAAATGTAGGTAATTGTTAGTCAGTTATGCCTGGGCCACCATCTGCCTAGCGTGCGATGCTCTCCGGGAGCATGCCGTTGCTGCAGGGATGCACCTGAAACTTGCAAGGAAGCTTTAGTGCCCCCTTTGCCATCCATCCCTCAGGCGTTGCTTGTTGGTTCAGAGCACCTGTAAGCTTCATTGCTCTGTCTGATCATTTTGATCAAGACCTATTTTCTTGTTGTCTCCCCCCGCCCCTCAACATACGTGCGTCAATTCTCAGCTATATAGAGGGCAACCACATAATTTTCACTCAAACCTCTACATCCTATTAAGCCTTGCGCTGCTTCTTAGCAACGAATTAATAGTTGAGTGAAAGGGTTTTATAGTACAATATATTTTAGAGAATAAATGTTCTTAAATTACTATTCTGTAAGTAATTGGAGAGAGTATTTCTGTTCAGGAAAAGTTTTTCTAGGGAACTCTCTTAAACCTGTAATGCTAGTTTCTGTTCTGCGGTAGGTCTGGTTATTACTGTGTGTCAGGGATGTCAGCTAATATGAGGATGGGAGACAGCAAAACTAGGTTTCAATAGCTCTTACAGCTTTCAGAAAATAATTTTTTCTCTGTGCTGCTTTTTTTTTTCTTTTAAAAAAAGGGGGCAGTCAAAGCATCTTTTTGCCAAGTGTACAGCTTCAAAACTTGGTTTTCCTGACAATAATTCTTCCAGTGTTGATTCTGGCCTGAATTCTGTGTGTTCATCTTCGTGGAGTAATAAGGTTTGCAGCCGTGAGCCTTTTGATATTGTTCCCAGTGGCCCTTGCACAGAAATGCATTCTTGGAGTAGGAGGTGTAGCTCTGGAGAGTGAACTTCTGCAGCGTTCCTGTGCCTTCTAGTAGCAGAAACAATGTCCAGGGAAGCACAAGAAAATAAGATACTGAGGGAACATCTCTGCTCTGAGTATTGCTCTAAACTTTGTGGCAAAAATGAATAAATCTCAAACTTTTATTGCCTTATTGCACATGTAACTACTGTGTTTCAGCATGCAAATGGTGCTGAGGTCGCAGAGTGCGCACTTGCTGCCTCTTCTCATGTGTAATCAAAAGGTACAAATGAGAAGGTGTCTTTCTCATAAACTGGGTCACTGGGTTAATGGAGTTTTGAAAATATCCCCTCCTAACTTGTGCCGTTAATATCTCAGCATCCATCTAGATTTTACTACTGTCATATGCCCGTGATATGCGTGTCTGTCATCTGCTTGCTCTGAAGGTTTTCTCCCTTAGTCGAAGAAATACTCTGCATGATAGAGATCACTGCTGAATGCAATATGATGCTTTGACTGGCAACAATTCGTCTTCATTTGAACACTAAATGTTCCATTTCTCTAGCTAGTGAAAGGCTTGATTTAGGATAGCGGCTTAGTGACTATTCCAGGCAAGGGTTTAAAACAGCAATATTCAGCTGAACTTTATGCAAATTCAGTTTTTAAAAACTAGTTGAGCTTTTGATGTTTCTGTGGCTGGTACCCATTCCCTGGACTCTTGTGTCTCCTGCTGCCATGGGTTTACACTGCTTTCTTGCTGGGTTTTAGTATGTTCCCTTTGATAGTGATTCAGCAGGAAATTCTAGGTTTTGGGGGGAGGAGAAATAGGGGAAGCAGTTAATGAGCTGTATTTGCTGTTCTGTCAAAAGAGATGAATCTTCTCCCTAGTTTACAGATTGCTAAAGATAGGAACTTAATCTAAGGGACTTGAGATGAACTGTTCTCTAGGAAAAGATGTCTTTCTCCTTGGCCATCCTAGAGGAAGACTGGGTGATGTTCTCCTGTTAGACAGTTCATACAGGTGGGGATGGATCCCTTCTCTAGGGCCTTCCTGAAAGGTGCTGTTCTTGTTCTGAACAGCACTGCTGAGACTTTATGACATAAAACATTAGCTTTACTTTCCTATTGATTCAAACACTAAATGTTTCATCCTTCTCCCCACACCTTTCGGGCCCAGGTGCTTTGTTGCTCTTCTGAGCTACAGTCGGGGTAGGGTGGATTGGCACACTGTTACTCCGATGGTGTGGCCTTCCCCGATCTGATAATGGGAATATGAAAAAATGCTTTGCTGCCGGGTGTGTTACCCCTTCTGGCCTGGTAGTCAGCATCTTGCAAGGAGGTGCCAGATGCCTGGTTTTCTGAGCAGTGGAGGTGCAGATTTCATGTGAAGGAGGACTGAGTCCTCCTTGCCCTGTAGCAGCAAGAGCTGAATGGTCATGACCTGATTTTGTTCATTTTCAGATGTCTTTGAACGTGCTTTTTGTCCCCTTCCCCCCTTTCTGAGAATTAGGGGTCACTCTGCCTTTGCTGTTAGGGATCCTTGTCTGCCTCCTTAAGTGCGTCTCTCCCAGAGAGATCACACAATCAAGCCAACTCCTTTTTCTCATGTAATGCAAGTGCTATCTGCTCCAGGTAGTCAAGTTTACCAACTAACTTTACTTGCAGCCTCTTAGAGTGATAGGTTGTAGTTGCCGTTGTGGTTAGCAAAACAAAAGCAATTTCTCTTTGCTTAAATGGAAGGCAGTTGTTCTCCCTACCAGTTCCTCCAAGTCTTCTCCCAGCCTAGAGCTGCCAGGTCCCGGCCACCCTGAAGTTTGTGGGATCACACTCTGACTTCTGTGGGATAATGACTTTTCTGCCCACGTCCAAATGACACTGGCTACCAGTTATGAAAGGAGAATGGTAAATTCATCTGCTCTCTCTCCTGCAAGATTTACTTCCATCAGGGATTTTTACAGGCCAGTGCTGTGTCTTTCGTGATGGGGATGTGTGGTGGAGGAAATTTATTGTTCCCTTCTTAATAGATAGCTGTATTTCATTTCGGAACAACCACTTTATGTGCGAGAAAGCAATTCCATTATGCCACTGCACAGCATTGGGAGCATCTGTGGCAGTGGGGGCATTTGGATTAAAGAGAGTAAAGGCTGCACATCTGCTGCCCTCCACCCCTATTCACAAAACACAGTGTTAATCATAAAGAAAAGAGAGCAATTAGCTCGTAAACCCTTCCTGAACCCACTGGAAGATTAGCCATTTTCAATTAAAGCTTTTCAGCTGGAAAGATAATGGGCTAAAATTTCCAGCTTTTAAAAAATACTGTTATTGACCATGTGGTTTTATTTGTGTCAATTTACATCCTTTATAATTAGCTACCCTGGGATAATTAGGACTGCCTTGCACCATACCCTATTCCCCACTCTTTCCCCTTGTAATGCAAATGGCAAACTGACGTCGTGGGCCGTCTTCTGGGCTGTTGCAACTAGCACGAATCCTCTGTTGTTGTTTGGACCAACGCTGGGGATGAGCCCTAAGTAGTACTTTTATAGGTTACTGTAACTCACAAGTAAAAGGATAAACCTTTACATACTGCTATAGGCATGCTGTAACTGTTCCCGGGGAGCCCAGATGGGAGGAGGGAGACTGATCCCATCTCGCAAGCGTGCAATAACAAGCCATTTGCAGTCCCTTGGGGAGCGCCACACTCTCTAAAGCCAAAATACTTCTTTACATATTACTGGTCCCAGCACTTGGGGGTTGCCGGGAGCTGTATGTGGCTTTGCTTTGACCCAGCTTGGGAGGTAAAACTTCACAAGCTGGAGCCAAACTGGCAGATGGAAACACCTCACCCCCAAACATGGGGCTGATCGACTCTGTCTGAAGGCGTCTGTGTGTTTGAGCACTTCTGAAAGCTGCGTCGCTCCTCGGAGTGTCTGGGTAGAGCCAGGAGCCTTCCTGTGGCAGCAAGGGAGTCTGACCTGGTTTCACCTCGTGTTGGAAAGCTGCACACCAACCGCTGTGGCATTGCAGTGCCTTTTTCATCTCTGCTTACTGTGATCTGCTCCCCCCGTGTTTCCTGCAGCTACTGCACGAGCGCAGCGCTGGCATAGCTCAGCGTGATCTGTGCTGCAGACCCGGTGTGGGTGAGAGGCTTGGGCTGGAGCCGACAGCCTGCTCGTGGCCTCATCCAGCGCTGACCCTGCGGTGTCCCCCCTCAGCTGTGTATCCCTGTCTGCACCGCACGCGTAGCCTTGCATCCCGTGCTACTACAAGTTAATGTGATCAGCTGTGTTTCAGGGGACTTGTGGCTTTGGTCACTACGTGCGGCTCTGAAACACAGCCGTGCCTGTGCTGCTGTTAGTGGCTGTGCTACATCTAAGCAAAAAAAGGAGGAGAAAGGCTGATCTTTCAAGGAACTGCTTGGGTATGTAGGCTGAGGTACCTGACGTGGAAATCAGCCCTCTGGCCATGGCCAAGGACTCCTGAATGAGGTAAGCTCAGTGAGTTATCTGAATGCAAAACCACCCAGAGCTCTGAATCCTGCGTGCAATGTGGGCTGTGCTTTTTCTGAATCACCAAAATTATTGCTGTTGGTCCTAGTTCTTGGCTGTCTCTCATGTAGACCTTGGCCAGGTCCCACCTAGCTTTGCCTTGTCTCTTCTAGAAGAGTTGCACAGTGTAAATACTGCATGGTAGTGCGTAAGAGTGGATATAAAAGCCATTAAAGTTTTTTTTTTTTAAGGAATATGGCTTGGTGGTCTTGGAATCTCACTGGTCTTCTCATGCTACTGATAGTAACATCATCTTTCTGCAGTCAGTGCTTTTTTCCTGGTGTTTCTTTGTTGAAATCCATCTGAAAATATGCCTTGGAAAATATTTTACATCTGAACTAGTTAATACAGCACCTTGGAGAGAAGGTGTCTGATGCAACAGAGTACAAATGAAGCCTCATTAAGCAGGAATTCAGTGATTCTGCTGAATGCCCCAGCAATTAAATTTCATCTCGATTCATATGCAGGTCAGGAGAGTTTGGAAGGAGAATAGAGGAAGCAAAGCACTGTGGCTCAGTACTATGCAAATTAGCGTTAACATGACATTTCATTTATTGTTAATGCATTGTTACACTGCTACTTATTGAAAAGAAACTGTGTGACAACTGCTAAGACTGATGACCCGCTTGCTTATTTTTCCATCTGTGTTGGCAGCATTGCGTCTGAAAAGACCAGTGCCAAGATAAATCTTTTAAGGGGAAGATGCAGAGGTTTTTCTTCCCACAGAGAGAAGTGGAGTGGGATGCTGACTAAATGTTAAGACCTGTCCTTCAGGCTGCAGTAAGCTGTAGCGTTGCCTCTCTCTCTCTCTCTTTTGGGGTGAGATGTGGCGTGGCCCACATCCCTGCTACTGGAAGGACCCTTTGTTTGGGTGCAAGTGCCAGGTCCTTTTGGAGCAAGAGGAGCAAGTCTTCAGTCCCTACTATTGCAGAGACCTGAGCTCTTGTGGCATGTAATGTAGTAAGGGGTTCAGGGATGCTGACATACTTTGCAGCTCCGTCAATGCGTTCACACCTCTGGTCCCACGGGGCAGCTCCCTGCTGTCACTTGGGTTGATTGAGTGTGGGGCTGCTGTCCTGTTTTTGGAGGGCTGAAATGCCAGTTCCCCATTTTCTCTCTATATCCACAGGTCTACAGCAGGGGATGTTTCCTCTCTTCTGTTTTTTATTAACGTGGTCTATGTGATGGAGCTTTTTTTGATCTAAACTGCCTACCCATAGTGCAGAAGGAGGGTGGATACTGGCCAGCTGCTGATACACACCCATCACTATTTTCATTCTCGGTGATATTAATAAAATACAAAGAAGAAACAGCATTTCTGCTGAAGATGAGAGATCATGAACAGGCCCTGCCAGGCAGCGCTGGTGCTGATATTGAGGTGCCAAACTGCAGCTGCCATGTACTCGCTATAAATTGCAGTGGTTTAATGACCTTATAACTGGGAAGCAGCCCCACCACTGAAGGATTTGGACATTTATTTTCCCTCCAGTTTTTTAGCTGTAAACAACTTGCTATCATTCTGGTGCATTGATCACTAAAAGCTGAGAAGGTGGGAGCTATTAGGCGTTTTGGTTTCCTCCAGTTGCATGGTGCTGCTCTTGGTCTCCGTTTCTGCATGGTTCCTCTGTTCGCGTGTAGTTCTTTGCTGAGCTGGTTCAGCGCATGCTCAAGAGGATTTTACTTGCGTCCCAAGGCTGTTTGATATCTGCTAGCTACATTGCTATGAAAGATTTGAGGGTGGGGGGGAAGTAAAGCCAATTAGGAGCATCCCCGAATGGGGGTGGGTGTGCATGTGTGTGTTTTGCCCAGAAAAGTGCTGCTTCTGTACAACACAGCCACAGAGGAAGAGATAAATGGGAGAAATATGTTCTGTCTAGCTGAAAGTGATGGACCCTCTTTCAGATGCTGTGCGTGCAGATTCCAGAGCTCTGCTTGTTTTGGACCAGGTCATAAACTCTCACCTTGCCCTGGTGGCATGGCTGGTGGCTGCCAATAGATCATTAACCTCCTGTTGCATTGCTTATTGCTGTGTCTTGTCAAGCTCATTTCCATTTGGCTTAAAAAAACATCAGAAAGCTGAGATTCACTTTTGTTGGGATGACCTCTGCTATAACAAGGTCCCTGAATGAGCTCTTTTGTATCATTAGAGCTGGCTGGGGAATAAAAGATCTTGTACTTTACAGCTTATTTGTCTTCCACTGTTTCTCTTATCAGCACTGGAGTCCCCGGTCCTGTAGTGTCCTACTCTGATTACCCAGATCCAGAAATCCAGAGCTTGGGGTAAATTGTGGGGTTTCTCCTAACGTTCAGTGAGTAAGAAAAAAAATTGTGTAGAATATATAAAGTATTAAGGGAGAAAGATGTGCTTCATGCTGCCCTGAGTACCAACTCTTTATGGCCTCAGCTAGGGCAATGGGGCTGGGGCTGCTCATGGCATAACCTGGAGTATGACTGAAGGAGCCATAAATGCAATCGCTCCCCAGAGTTCAGAGCACTTTTCCTCCCACACAGACTGAGCATTACAAGTCCTTTTACCAGGGTTTTGGACCCATTTTCACAACTTCAGATCACTATTAGCTAAAAGGGTGCAGTAAGGAGGAGCTGCCTGGAGGAGGCAGGTTAACTGTTAAGGGTAAACCCAGAAATGCTGGAAAATGCTTTGAAGCGGTGTGTGCCTTGGTGGGGGCATGGCTTGCAGGCATGATTCTGGTGATGGTGCCTGTTATGGCTATTGACTCCTGTTTGAAATGCCTGTTTCACCTAGTGGTGTGATGTCCTCTGGCAGATGGTTGCAGAAAGCACAGACCTGACCCTACGGTTCACCCAGAAAAGCCCCAGTAGCAAGACAGACCATGGGAGAAGGGATGCCAGGAGAAAAGGATGAGAGGTGTGCATGAAGTCACCATCGGGACCATGGTGATGAATGTTTTTGTGGATCTGAAATGATGTTGTACCTAGAATTTTTAAAAGAAACCCGAGACTACTGAAAATGGCAGCATGCTCTTCTCGTTTGGGTTTTGGGTTAGAATTTTTTAATTCCCAAATCTGTATAGCTATGTCTCTTCAGTGACAGTCCCTCTCATGTAGTCCAGTCCCTTACTTTCGCTGTTGTTAGTAATGATGCTGGTACCTCCTGTCTCATTTGTTAGCCCAGTGACTTGACCCTTGAGTTTTATTGATGGGCGTGTTCTCTCATGCACTTGTTCCTCTCGTTCCACAAAAGAGTTTTTGCTAGGAATGCACATGGAGAAACCAAATGTAAAGCATCAATGAATATATATTTACAAGGTGAACATACAGACCCTTAAAGTTCAGAGGACCGCTGGGCTCTGTCATCTGGCTGAGACCAGCCAGCGAACTTTTTCAAGGCAGTTGAACGTAGTTCATTGTTCATTTTGGTGGAGTGTGGTAACCTCTTTCCATATGAAGTTGAGACAAGATGTTTTCTCTCCTTTGTTTAGCTAAAAATCTTCTAGGACATTCACTTGGCTTTTAGTCACTTGCAAAAGGAAAGGGCTGGGCTATCGCAGGTTATAATTTCTTGCCAGGGGTCCAACTGAGAAGACTAGACTGATTTGGAGAAAAAGGACAGTGGTGTCCCAGACACAGACTCACTGACTTGTAGCAAGTGAAAATTCAAGTGCCTGGGCTTGCATCTACATGAAATAGGGAAGGAAATGTCCCCTGCTGTTAGGAGGGAGAGAGATCTGCTGAGGTTGACCAAGGGACTTTGGTCATTGGGAACAGGCTTAAAAGTTTCAGTTTTTAAAAACCAGAACTTCCGCTTACCTACAGTTTTGAGCTTTGTTTCTTTCCTGAACTAAAAGTCTATTACTTTGGTGGGGATTTCAGCCCAGTTAGGGATGCTGGTGTACAGGGGAGATGCATATTTGGGGAACACCGAAGCGATGGTGTCATGTGGAGAAGAGGTCACTGCAGTGCTTCCTTCTTCCCATTAATCACAACTTCGGGAGGTATCCTGCATTCCCCACCGGTGTCTTCCCCCAACGCTCCCCCGCAGTGCTGTCAGGCGATGACAGATGTAGATGTCTCTTTTGGAAATGGTTAAGCAGAAAAACGTACAGCAGCTGTTTTGTTGTGCTCTGGTGGTGGAAGGAATGGATGGCGGTCTTGGAAGTACCTCTAGCAGTGCTCTCTGTCTCGGTGCTCTGCGTGTGTGCATGCAGCAAGGGCTCTAATTGCGTACTGGATGGGTCAATTTATCTTTCAGTGTTCATTACCTGTAACAAATTACTGTTTAGATCTGGCTGGTGGAATTTACACTTAAAGGAAAGAATTATCAAGGACTTCTTTCTCTGGCTCCATTATTAAACTGTTTAAATACCCTTTTCTTTCAAGATTTTTTTTTTTAAAGTCCTTTCTCCCTTTCCCATAAAAATATATCAATAAAATAGTGTGTTGCATTTTGTTTCTGTGTGTGAAAAAGAGGGCATCTGCTTAGACCAAAGATGAGCCCCGCTGCAGGCCTTAGGCTGGCATGCAGTTGTCTGGGGTTTCTGAATAAGCACACCTATGTAAAATTGGAGCAGATGAAACGGAGCAAATGTGCAGCCAGTGGATAGCTGGGTAATCAGCTGTGAAGTCTCTTCCACCAAGAGAGTGATGGGTCTTCCTTTTGTCCTCCTCCCTGTCTGCTTCAAACAAAAATCAATCAAGGAGGGGTGTAGGCTCTCCAAATCTTTTGGTTTCATGCAGAGATGGGCTGGAGTTCGCAGTAAAAACTGGCTTTCCCAGTAAGACATCTGGAAGCACTGGGTCTGCTGTGCCCGAAACAAGCCTTGACAGGGTGGATGAGCAGGAAGAGGGGTCCCCAGCCCCAGGCAGACCTCTGATGTGCAGGCGTGTATTTTTAAATGGAAGAAGTAGGACGGGGAGAAGGAGATGGCAACATAAAATCTTAAATTAAGATCTGATTTTAAAAAAAATAGAAAGCATCTGCGTCAGTCTCTTCTGAACCTTCCCTAACCCAAAGCAATTTCTGTTGCTATGAGTATGATTTTTATATGCGGTTAGAACTTCGGTGTTTCTCTGTGCACCGTAAGTGTGTGTGGTTGGGTGTTTTTCCTCGTCGTTTTCCTGTGGCTGACTGTTCATTACGTTCATTCAGCTGTCTTCAGAGAGTCTCCTGAGACTTCCTAATGCGGAGTGATGTAAGGTTCTCTCCATGTTCTCCCAGGCTCAGAGCATGTTCAACGCCAAATGGTCTGTTTCAGGATCTTGCTAGAGTGTTCCACAGTCCTGTGACTTCTGATGAGGATGCTTTTGGATGTGCTTAAATAAGTAATGGTTTAAATTGCAGGAACAAATACCCATCAAGCAGTGGACTAAATCATTGATATTCTGAAGAGCCTGTGATCTTCCCTCAGCTGCCCTCCCTGTCTTATTTGCATGAAAGTGTATTCTGTAAATGTCATCCCAACCAATTTAGGCCGTGTAAGCTTTGCAGCTTCACTCCCACCGAGGTTCTGGGAGGATTTGTAAGTTAGCTCTGGGGAAAGATATATTAAGTTCAAGAGCGGGACAGTATGTGTCGGGTACAAGAAATGATAAACTAAGCGCTAGTACATGTGTGTGCATGTAAGGGTAGCTACTCCTTACTTACAACAAATGAATTTTGTTCAAAGGTCAGGCTGTTCCCGAGAAGAGTAAATACCCTTTTCTTTAGACTAGTGGCCTATTGACTGGTATCACCTCTTTAGTTGTGTGGGTGAGAGCCAAGAGCCTGTGTGGATGGATGTTTCCAGTAGGGACCACCCAAAAGCTGTTCTAGCCATGGACTGTCCTCAGCCTGTGCTGGCTTTCGGCTCAGCATTTTATACTGAAGTGGGGGGCCAAGAAAGCATTCCCTACACGTCTTTACTGCTAGGATGGTAATAGGAGATCAGTAAATGCCAAGAAAGCAGAACTGAGTTGGGTTTTTTTTTTTCGTTTTTCTTGTGGACTTTTTCAACATCCTTCCTGCCCCCCCCCCCCCCAATTAACTTCTTTTTTCCAGTAGAAACAGTGTGTGGGTAAAAACCAGATGCTCTTAGCCAGTGAGGCTTTTGTATGTAGTTGATATTGCCAGAACATTTTTTGATAGCTGCTAATTTCAAGCATACAAGCACAAAGTTAATGTCGAGAGGTACAGGAGGTTGTACAGAAAGTCCATGAAAAATCAAAGCTTTACATACTGTTCCTCGAGTTTGTCAAGCCATCGTTTAGGTTGATGCCTCACACTCTTTTATGACACCTATATATTTTGATGTCATAACGTATCTTTTTGGGCTGCCTACTTTTGTTGGTGTGTGCCATGTACCTTTTTCCTTCTCCATTAGAAACTCAAGCTGTTCATTTCAACTGGTTTTAATATAGTGTCACCTGAAATGTGAAGAAAGTGGTGTGTTTATGGGTTTTGGCCAGAAACCATAGAGTAAACATCTTTATCCTCTCCAGGCTCCTGGTGCGCTGGGCTCTTGCCAACCAGCTCAATGAATGCCACAAGCAATTCTGTGTTTGAAATGCCAAAATTATTCTTCTTTTTCCACCAATAGCAGAGGAAAGGGCAGCTCCATCCAGTCCTTGCCCACAATAACAAACAGCTTCAACTACGTAGTAGACTTGTCCTCTCGTACCCTTTCTTAATGCAGCAGATGTTTTGGGAAGAATTTTGTGGTGATGTAAACATAAATGATTGCTTTTACCTTTTCTTTAAAACATCCTATTGGAGATATCTATTTTATGGCATCCAAAGCAATGGGCTATTCTCAAATTAGCAGCTTCTTGTTGTATTTGTGGTGCAACTGGAGATGTTTTTTTCCTTTAAGATGAGATTTCTCTGCAGCAAAAGCATTAATAGCTGTGTGAAAAGATTTCTAATTACAAATTTCAGCTCAATTACTAATTAAGTCTATTGTTAGACTGAACAACTTCTTAAAAACAAATTATGGACCAAAATATCTCTTTTGTAAGAAGGATTTTCTTAGTAATTTTATTGCTTTTGTATAAGTTGTCTGCGTGCGAAACAGCTGAGTTTGAACCAAAATAGAGATGTTGCTGCATTTCAATCCAAGCAAGAACTCTGACGTTAGACTGAAACCCAGTTCTTCTCCACGTAGGCCGCACAGAGTTAGGGTCCCCAGCCCTGCAAAATTTCGTGCTGGCACATCCAGGTGTCTTCAGGCCCTTTTGATTTATCCTGATCTGTTTCCTGTGGAAACAAGACTTAACCTTGCTGCGTCTCCATGAGCATCCTTCTCAATTTGTAACCCCTTGACTACCTTCAGCCAAATCTAGCAGGAGTCTCAAACACGACTGGACCCTCGTACAAAAATGTAGATGGCTTTTGTGCCTTTGTGCCTCGAACCATACTTGTCTTGCTCTCTCCACACCATTTGTGGGTATAATCTTGCCATTATAGACGATACCGGTTCCCAAGGGATTACAGCGACTATGGAGAATACTGCCTTTTGGATGTAAGCTGTGGGCTGGTTGGTACAAACAGGGTTTGTGTCTCACAGCTTGACTGAGAAGGGGACCTGCATGGTGCTGCAGGTGGGATGTGAGCCCTGTGCACACCCTTGCTGCCTCCCCTGCGGTGTACCCCAGGGCTGGGATGGTAGCATCACCCTCATGCTCTGTGTCTCCAACACAAGTCAGCATACTTTGTTTTTCATTTTAATAGCAAAGGAAGCAGAGGCTGGTTTATTGCAACAATTTTTCTAGTCCAGTACCCTATCTCCACCCACGGTGGAGGACCAGCTGTTTTGGGGGAAGCCCTGAAGCATCCTGTCCCGGAGGGCAGGACTCCCTGTGACCCAGGTGGTGACCGGCATTGCCCCCAAAGCCTCCTCTCGCTGCAGTCCATCGCTTGCCCAAATCCTAGCACAGGACTTGCATGCGTTTTGCTAGTGCTGGTTCCTCTGCTCTTCCTAAGAAAGGGTTAAACTGAGTTTTCAGAAAAAGCTGTAGGCAGGACACAAGACTGCAGCTTCATACTCCCTTACCAGTACTCTGTGTGTGTGTATTTAGGAAGCAGTGTAATGCTTTGACAGCAGCTTGACATTGCCTTGAAAGGTGCTGGAGGCTCTGCAAGCACTTGCCAAGAGGGGGTGGGGGGAAGGAAAGTGTGTCAGGCAATACTGCAGTCGCAGCCTCTTCTTGCGCTCAGCCCCGCTGCTGCTGCTGCTGCTGCAACTTGGAGGTTTGCGCGAGGCTCCGCTGCCGGCCAACTTCTGCAGCTGGCTCCGAGCAGAGCGCGGAGGGCAGCGGTACCTCCGCCGCAGCACCCCACGTTTCCTTTTATTTATTCCTTTTTTTTTCTTCTCCCCCCCCAGCTGCCTGAAATCCCCATGAAAGCCACAGAAGGGGTCAGGCAGGAAAGGGCCAGCACATCTCAATGGGATGATGTCCGCTCTCAACCGGCGGGGCGTGAGGTGGAATACTGCTGGGAATGAAGTGCACGCTCGACATTTGCTGCATCTGCCAGAGAGTCAGGGTTCAGTGGCTGCCTCCCCTTCAACCAGCTGTTCCATTTAATCACTGCGCTTCTCACTTTTGCTTTGCAATGCCTGATGGCCAGTCGAGCCAAGAGAACTAGCACGGGATTTTTAGGACTGGCTAAAAAAAACCTATACCCTTCATTTTCCTATTTCTACACAGGACTGGCAAGTCACACGTTAAACAGCCATGTAAAGACATTTCTTTCTAAAGGATTGCCACATTTTTGAGTCCTCGCACACTGGAGTGCCCAGGACAATTTTTTTTTTTTTTTTTTTTTTTTTTTTTTAAATTTTCCTGCTGTGGAGCAAGGAGCAGCGTGTGCGTTGCAGCCCCGCTCGGCTGTGGGAGGCAGCCTGAAAGTGAGCCTGAGCTGGCTGGAAAGTGATTCCAGTGCAGGCAGGGAGAGAGAAAGGAGCAGCCGTTGCAATTAGTTGAATGATTTGATAGATAACAGCAGACATGCTTTGTGGACTGAAAAAGGATTTGCAGTCAGACTTTGGTGAGTGAGCCTGTCCGTATTTTTTTTTTTTTCCCCTCCTTCTCCAGTAGTTTACTTTTTGTTTACTCTGATTTCCTTTAACCACCTTAAATATCATTAACGATTTCATGTGCTACTTTGAAGGGGGGTTTACAAATGCAAGCCATTGCATACAAACTGTAACTTAATTGCTTTGATTTGCAAAATATATCTGCTTCTTCAGAAAGAATTTCTCCCTGTGACCACTGGAGAGTACCCTTCAGGCTGCCTCCCTCCTTCCCCTTCTCCAGCTGGAAGATTGGCAGATACAGGAGCTGGTCTTAAGGCACCCCAGATATTGCAGAGCCTTTACAGCTCGGGGGTTTTTGTGTTGGTTTTGGGGGGTTATTTTTGGGCTTTTTTTTGTTTTTATTTTTAAAAAACCAAAACCTAAATGTAGCTCTCATTTTTCAAGTTCATTGTGTGAATGGGCTGGTCATTCAGCAATGGTGAGTAGAGGGCTGGGGTAAGACAGGGGTAAGGGACTCTGCTGAACATGGTGGGATCACTGCCATCACCCCCATCTCCAGTGTAATCTACTACTACCTTTTCTAATAAATATTTCAGCTCCTGATAGAAATCTGCCATTTCAAAGATCTGCTAACCCCTATTCTAGATAACCTGGGGTGAGCAATTCACTATTACCATGGAGTATAAAAAAAAAAATCTATTTTGTTTTTGCAAAGGAGTGGGTAGATGAGTGCAGAAGGGCACCTTTACAAAGGGCACAGTCACCAAATCCTGGCCCCAGTCTTTCCAGGATGGACGGGCTCTGATATTTCTAACTGGGTGCAATATTCTGGTGCTTTGTTGCATGCTGTAGCTCTGCTTGTTGCAGCTAAATATACTGCATGGAGCTTGCCCTTCTGCTCTGATGCAAGCATTTCCCTTCTGGAAGCAGACATAGGAGTTGGATGTACCAAGGTAATTTATGTTTTTTGAATCATTTTACATTGCCTGAAGTGATGTAGTGGGACTGACTTTGTTCTCTCCTTGGGCTCAAGATGCCCTAAAGCACGAACCTAACTGTAGACAATTGTTTTCCCTCCCTAAATCTGAGGGGTAAAATAAACCAGGTGTGAAGCGGCTTGGCCTGGCTGTGTTGCCTAATCCCATGGATGGTCACTAGATGCAATGTCCACTTACTGTAGCAGCACAGCAAGGAGCGATTTGGGGGCTGGGGCTTGTTTTGAAGCTGCCTGAGGCATGGCGCTGAGTCCTGGTAGGCAGAGGGAGTCTGGGCGCGTGATTTAACAGGGCAGGAATGCAGCCGTTCCACGGAAAGATCAAAAGACAACTTGGCAGGAGCTCCCATTGCTCTTGGGGCTGAGCCATAAGCTGGGCCCCTAGCTCAGAGACGGCTGATACCAGCTGCGCTGGAGGAGTCTCCTGGATGCCAGCAGCCATAGGGAGGGATCATTCATCCCGTTCCTCCAACATGTCACCAGAGGCATCTGGTGCTTCATACATGCAAGTCCCGATGGTCACTGTGTTGCTGCAAATGGCGACGTTGTCTGGGTGTTGGGTAATCAAATGAGAAATATTCCTGACGTCAGCCCCAAACCTTTCTTGGAGAACCTTGGGTCAATATTGTGCATAGCTCTGTCAGGTACGAGGGAATGGTGCAGTCACTCAGCTGGTAAGGAAGCTGCCTTCGCCCTGGTATCAGACCCTTAACAGCTTGTGCTGGTGGTGCTCCTGAGGACCAAGCCCATGCTTTGATTGCCCACTAGGTACCATTTTCCTCAGCATCCTACAGATGAGGCCATCCTTTGCACCAGCCACAGAGCAAGGACAGACAGAGGGCTGGGCAGCCATCTCGTTTCATGTCTGCCATCCCTTTTCTTCTTAGTTATTTTAGTGCACAGAGAAAATCTTTGAGGGGGATTGATTACAATGCATTGGCTTTGGCTTTGCTGATGCGTAAGGGAGAGCTCTCTTTTGGTCACTCTGCTGGGTTCTTAACGTGGTTTTCTCCTGATAACCTGGCTTTTCCATGAGATTCATCTCCTCATCTGGAAATCATTTGAGATGGAAGCAGTAAAGTGAACTGCTATCATATCACTCATTTTAGCATTTTAAGTGTGATAGTCAAAACCAAAACCAGATAGATTGTTTCAGAGAGGCATCCAAATGTTTCAGAAGTGCTTCCTGGGCCCACCACCATTAGGGTTTTGGTTATTTCTTTCCTCTTCTCCAGCTACTCTCAAAAGTTTTCTGATGAGACGTTCTAATAATACAGAGCTTTTGTCTGTCCTTCAGAACGGAAGGGTCAGAAAATGCAAACTAGCGGTGATGTTTTATGGAACATGGGGGAAGCATTCATCTTCTGGCTAGAGTAAGCTTGTGTGTGGCTCTGCTGATACCAGTGTGAGAGTGTGTTTCTACAAGAGACCTTGCAATCTTGCAATTGGAGGACTTCCCTGAAATGCTTTATGGCCTTTCTGAAGTCCAGGAAGACCCTCTATGTTTTGCTCTAGCAAACTTCATGTTCAGTTAGCCCTTACTGCAGGATCACTGCAGGAGTGGGCAGAACGACAGAGCTCGTTGAATCTCCATGCTGCTCCAAGTGACCAGCTAAGGATTCTATCGCAAACCAACCCTAGGTAAATGGTTAATTGACTACAGCACAGGCAACTTCAGAAGACCCTTTGTACTTCAGATGTATGCATTTGGGTGACTTCATTATTTTTTTATTTTTTAAAATACGGTTTGTGTAGAAGGTGAAGGAAAAAGATAGTAGATGAGGATGTTCAGTGCTTCGCTGTTCGGGTTCGTTGTTTGGTTTTAGGGTTGGTTTTTGTTGCCATTAGTAGCCATGCTTTTAGGATGAAGTGGGCTGTCTGCAGACCAAGGGGAGCAGGGCAAATTTCCTATGCCTTCTTCCTGACCAGCAAGCTGCACCCTTTGCTTGCAGGGTGGGAATGGCCAGGAAAAGAGACTTGTTAATAGATCTCTGCCCTTTCCTGCTTGTTCATTTTCAGGGGATCAGCTCCCCTGTTCTGTGCTGTTCTCTCTCTGCAATAGCCCCCGATCTTCTCTGCTTGTCAAATAGGCAGGGGGAGAAATAGAGAAAAAAAATATCTGAAAGGAATAGAAGACTAATGTTAGGAGCTAGAATAAGACAGGAGGAAATCTTCATAGATAAATCTCCTAGGAAGAAAGATTTTATCTTTCTTATTGAAGAATTTATCACAATAGTGCTTTTTAATATAACTCCTGCTCATCAAGCTTGCTTACGTCACTTGTCAGCTTTGCCTCAGTTACAGCAAAATGAAAGATTAAGAGAAAAAGAAACTGGGGTGTGCGTACCAAGACAAACATCCCTGGGTCTGGAGCTGAATCACAGTGGTGGTAATTTCCTCGAGCCAAAACTAGGCAGAGAGTTTGTCTGGGCCATTCTTCTGCACTGAGCTAGTATCAGCCATACCTGTGTTATCGTCCGTCCACCTTGCATTTGAATACATCTGTGCTGGAAACTCCACAGCAGCTCAGATTCATTCACTAGACTTAAATGTTAAGGAAAAGCTTTGTGCATCGGCAGTTTTGGTGCCATTGCTTCCTGTCCTAACACAGATGACAGATTACTCCTTCCCTCTGCACATCAGTCTTCCAGATGTCTGAAGACAGCAATAACACTTTCTGTCATTTCCCTCTCTTTAGCGTAGACAGCTCATTCCTCCCCCCAGTCTCAGAAGTTGTGGTCTTCTAGATGTCTGAGCAGACTGCACTGATTCAGTCTGAATGAACTCCAGCTGGACCACATCTTTCTTGAACTGTGGTACCCAAACCTGGGCACTGCATTCAAGCTGAGGCTTTTGTCAGTGCCGGGTGAAATGAAAAGATGATTTCATAGATCTTGCAGACTATGCCCACCTTGATATGTACCAGGGTGTTAGCTTTTCTTGCACATGACATGGCACTGTGGAATTACATTTGGTTTGCAGTCCACAGTATCTGAAGAGTCCTTCCTCAACTGTCACGCAGATAGTTTTTCCCTATCCTTTATTCATTTGATTATTCCTGCCCAGGTCTGGTAGCTTGCGTGCACCTCTACTGAATTGTGTATATATATTTTTTTCAAACGTGTATGAATCATTCTGGATTCAAAATTTACTTCCCAGCCTGCTTCCAGTCCCTCGTAGCTGGTAGCTGTCAGTAAACTTAGTAAGAGCAATCTCTCTGCAATCATCCAGGTCATTTAATGAAAACCTGGAGTCTTACCAGACTGGAGATGGGCCCCCACAGAACTTTATTTAGTACATCCGTCCCTTCTGATTGTGAATAACTGATGAATTTTCTCAGTGTGTGGTTTTCCAATCAGTTTTGCATACACTTCATAATCATCTGTATCCTGCTTCCCAAACATACTTATAAAAATAGCACGTGAAACAGTGTCAGAAGCATTTCTAAAATTGAGGTATAACTGCTTGCATTTTCTGTCTATCCAGAAATGTTGCTCTGTCATAGAAAGAAATCGAGCAGGTATGACTTATTTGTGGTAGATCCAGCTTTGCGGTTAGTCCTCCTCACCGTCTTTGAGCAGCTCGCACACAGATGGTCAGTTCCAGGAACTGAAAAAGGAGGTGATGGATTTGTCATTCTCTCGCCCCTGCTGTGATACCACTTCTGTTTGTTTTGTCAATGTGTGTTTTTTTTTTTTTTCACCGAGTTGAACATTGCATTTTGCTCTTCTGCAGTCTTGTGATGTCTTGCCCATCCTCCGTAAGGTCTTCAGGATACCTGCCAATGGCTTTAGGAGTTCGGTGGCCAGGTCTCTGAAGTTTTGTTGACTATGTTAAGTATAAATGAGCTGATCTACATGGTGGAAGGGAGTTCTTGCTCTTTTCTAGAGATGACCCATTCCACCAGAATTACTTTTTGTAGAAGAAAAAAGACTAAAGTAACTGCCTATAACTTTTCATGGCCTATAGAAATGAATTATCTTTTTAGTCAGTTTTTCCCCTCCTGTATGGAGGTTACAAGGTTTTCCTCTTAAAAGGTTGTCCTCATGCACATCTCATTAGTACATATTTGTTAGTAGAAGGATGTTTTTCAATGTAAAGGCCAAGAAGATTTAATAAACATGTCAGTTGAATAGCTGCTATTGAGGTTTTCTCTCCAGTGCTAACGGCTAGAGTCCAGTTTCCAGCCCAGACGTTTACCTCCCTGCCAACCTGCTTAAGAAGATCTCATTACCACTGGAAGAGGTGCACTCTGGCTTTGAGTGACCCATAGTAGGGGACTGAATTTCATGTGGTGCGTTGTCTTGCTTTTACCTTTATGTCCAGGTTCATTATTCTTTGTAACATTTGTTCTGTTTTGTTAATCCATATAAGCCAAGGATAACCACACTGCCAAAGTGTTTGCATATGTTAGGGCACGTAGGATTTGATTTATTTTGAAAATAGACTGTTAAAATTGATACTTGTATGTGGATGCCAATATTTATTACTTGTGATATCATCTACTTAACTCAAGGATGGAAATCATATGCAATTTTACCTAGAAGGTCAGAAAAAGGTGTTGGGCAACTTGGAGGAAAGGGTGCCTATGCTTTTGTGTTTAGGTATGTGTAAGTGTTGCAAACAAAAGAAACGATTAAAGCTAACAAGTAATAATAATCAGAAAGAGGTGTTGGCACAGAACTGGAGGAGAGAAAGTAGAGCAAAAATAAATATTTAGCAATGTTCATCAATTGACAATTAAATGCTACCAGGCATAAGAACATTTAAGGCTCTTTTCAGCTGTCAGTTCAGCTACTGCATAATTTTTAGGAAGTGAGTAATCCTATCAGGGTACACATGGTCTTAAGCCTTGATAGGATAGGACCCCCAGGTCATTGTACAGCTGTCTATTCAAGGTGGCAGAATACAGTTTCAAGACAAGTTCTTAAGTGGGAGTTAGGAAATTCTGCTTCTGTGACAGCCTGCCAATCTGCTTCTGATTTTTTAAAATATTATTATTCTTCCATTCATAACAAAAAAAATTACTAACCAAGCTTGATGTTCTCAGCTGCCAAATTTATTAATCTGTGGATTTATAAACCAGTCTGTTAAGAGACATGCAGAATCACATAGGATGAAGAATCTCTCTCCTTCCATTCCCAACAATTGCAATCCCCATTTTTTCATTTCAATGAAAGTGGTGGGTTTGTGGGTTTTTGTTGTTTTTTTTTTTTCCTCCTTTGGCCGTGTGTTTTTGTTCAAGTATCTGATAATTACACGCTTGGAGATGATGGCTTTTCAAAAGCATCTTTCCCAGCAATTTTCAACTGGAGATGTGGATAAAAATATCTACCCAGTTTTTTATCAGAAATGTTTTCAGTAATGTGCAATTATGAGCTCTGCCTTCATTCAATTCATCCTGGAAGAATTTGCTTTACAGGGAAATTCGTTTTCTAGCTGCTGTAGATGCCAGCATAGTTGGCAGCTGCAGGTTTTTGTGGGGAGGAGGGAAAAAAAGGCCCAGAAATGAAAATTGCTGTGAAGTAAATTGGTCCTAACACCTGGAAACCATGAAAGGATGGTATATCATACTTTTTTGTTAAATCATTGTTAAACTGCTTTGCATGTCAGTCCCAAAATGGCCTCGTAAATTATTTAGTGTAGCTGAGAGATGAAGAGATGATCCCACTTAATCGTGCCTCACAACTGATCTGTTTCTTACTGTGTAGGTTTATGAAATCATGTTAGAAAGGTGGAAGGGTTGTGGTTTTCTTCCCAGCAGTACTCTAGCTTCCCATCTCAATGTATAATTAACACTCGTGTGGTATATCCTAATGAAGCTGTGAGTTAGGAGTTGGCTCAGGTTTGGGGAGAACAATGTTGGCGTTAAGGCGAGAAGTGCTGTGGAGCAGTTACAAAGAGAATAAATATGCTTTTGTCCCAGAAGGCAGGAACTTGTGCTGGTAAGAGTAAGATCTGGCTCCCTGCTGCCCTGGCGTATGGATGAAAATGGGACTTGCTGCAGCTTTCTGCTTCATTGCATCTTCCTCTTTCCCAAAGGAGGGAGGTAGGTCCCTGACCTGGTCTCTGCTGGTGTTTTGGAGGCCGTATGCCAAGTTTTTTGCAGCTATTGAGCAAACTGACACGCTCGATATCCCAAATAACTCTTCCTCCCATCTTCTGCTCCCTCCTCCAAGCCCTCTCAGTGCCCCTAGAGCCCGCAGGTCCAGCGCAGCCGTCCCCTGCCCTGTGGGAGCTCTCACCGCAGTGAGGGTGGGATGGCACAGTTCCAGCGAGCTGCTTTTCCCAGCCAAATAGCTGAGTTAAGTCATAGATCTGCTTCTCTGTCTTTGAGCAACCATGTGCATGACCGTAGAAATGATGAAGGTCTGAGTCCAACCTCTAACAGGTCCCCACTGTTGTGCCAGCAGCCTCGATGGAGTTGTCCCAGCAATATATCTGCTTCTCCGTGAGGTCTCAGTGGAGATCCCCTCCTTTCCCACTGTTGGCACCATGGCTGATCTGTATGGGGTCTTTACTGCAGTGAATGGTCAGCCTGAAATGTGAGGGACGTGGCTTGCTCCTGCCCCGATGATTTATAGAGGATAACTTCTTTGTGGAATGCAGTGCCGTTTGGGTAGGATTAAACTCTTGGCATAAGATGAATGTACGTGTTTTGCTAAAGGTTTCTTTTTCAATAATGTAATGCATTTCCCATATAACCTACTGTGTAAACAGATCCTGTTCCTTCCTGCCATGAAACGCTGTGCTCGGTTGCTCATGCTGCAAGAGTGTCTCAAATCTGCAGCCCAGCAGCCTCCCTGGGTGTGGGGGGGGCATTTCTGAGCAGATTCTCTGCAGGTTCATCCTCAGCCCACTCCTCTGCAGCACGCAATGAAGCCATGCGTAGGGGTCAAGTGTGTGTGTGTGAGGTGGGAATAGACTAGACGGGGTCCTGGGATAGAGCTGCAGATATACGCCTGAAATCCAGAGAAACCAGTGGGGACATGCTCAGGTACATATAGATCTGGATCCAACAGCCCAGGGGACTTGTAAACCTTGTGCCTGTGGAGTTAAAATCGGGGTGAAGTTAGAAGAGCTCTGAGACAGAGGGCACATCCCTCATTGCTTCCTATTTTGCTCCAAAACCAGGTTTCACCCTGTGGTCCATTGCTCCCTTGCCTGCCCTTGCTGTGTAGCATGTGGACCTTTTCCCTGCCATTCCCCCCTCCTCGCTGCTGTAGCTGGGCTGTGCGAGGTGACCGCTGCCATCGGGGTGGTGGCAAATGTCACCCAGCTCCAGGGTGGCTCCAGGGATGGTCCAGATAGCTGCTGTGATTTGTGAGGCTGGGCAGGACGTATGAGATAAGAGAGAAGTTTTTTATCAATAATAATAACAAATAATCAAAGCAACCCCCCCCGTCCCCCGTGTGTTTCAACTTACCCCCTAGCGTCCCACTCGAGCAGGTTCTGCAGAGCGACCCCATGACTTAAAGGGAGGGGATAAGTGTTCACCTTGCAGGAAACGGAAAACAAAACGCTTTGGAGGCTGGAGCGGAGGTGAGTGAGTGAAGCTCCGCTGGCTTTCTCTCCTTTGTAAAAGTCCCTTTATCGTTCAGCAGCCGACCCAAGCAGTACCATGAGCTATAATAGGCAGTTAGCTCCTAGCAGATTTATGTGACACTGCGTTTTATAAGCAAACAATCATGTGTATTTAATCATTAAATGGATCTGCTGTATCTAACGTTCACGGAGCTGATCTCTTCTCTCTCATCTCCCTGTGCACACACTCGGCTCTCTTGCACCAGTCTAGACCCGTAGGTGTTCATACTTGTGCAAAACTGCTGGAAATGTGTTACTTGGCAGCTGCCTTTGGTTCTGGCAGGCAGTGGCAAGAGGCAAGTACTTGGCAATATCTGCTCTCGGAGGCATCCAGACTCCACCTAGAGGTTAGCAGGGTGGGAACGGGAGATGCCTGGTGGGGGGATGTTCCCCCCTGCTAACCCTGAGGGCCCTCGGTGTGGTGAGGGGCTGGGCAGGCACCTGCACAGCACCCCGCTGAGTTCGTGCATCCAGTGATTGGAGCATTCCCCAGACTTCCTGAGTTTTGGAAAGTAGTCAGTTTTAGTATTCGTAGTTAATTTTAGATATGACTGCGCACGCTGCTCTTCCACACATCTATTACACACTCGACAGAACCTGCTGGTTTTAATTTTTATTAGCACAAGTGCCTTGTTGAATCAAAATTAAGTGGGTATTTGGGAAGCATAATGTGAAGCATTACACTTAATGGTCTGTGTTCCTGCGTGGAGAAAGGCTATCACATGAGTCCTCCTCTCTTCCTAAGACTCTATGGTCTTTAGCTAAACCTGAATTTTCCCCAAGTTCATTGCTACTTCCTGTCCCCCATAAGCTGTAAAACTCCCAGCTGTGTCTTTTCAGGTGTGTGTTGCATCTTTTCAGACATACGGTGTTACTCAGTGTCCTGGTTTTGGCTGGAATACAGTTAATTGTCTTCCTAGTAGCTGGTATAGTGCTGTGTTTTGGATTTAAGATGAGAATAATGTTGAGAACACACCGATGTTTTAGTTGTTGATAAACAGTGTTTGTACTAAGTCATGGACTTTTCAGCTTCTCATACTGCCCTGCCAGTGGAGGCTGGCCGTGCGCAAGAAGTTGGGAGGAGACACAGCAAGGACGGCTGACCCAAAGGGGTATTCCATACCGTATGATGTCATGCCCAGTATATAAACTGGGGGGAGCTGGCCAGGGGACAGTAGTATGGCTTGGGGGTTGGCTGGGCATCGGTTAGCGGGTGGTGAGCAATTGTATTGTGCTTCACTTGTTTTGTCATTATTATTTATTTATTTATTTTTTTAATATTTTCCCTTCCTTTTCTGTCCTATTAAACTGTCTTTATCTCAACCCAGGAGTTTTACTTCCCGCTCCCCCCCCCACCCCCACCCCATTCCCTCCCCCATCCCACTGGGGCAGGGGGACTGAGCGAGTGGCTGTATGGTACTTAATTGCTGGCTGGGGTTAAACCACTGCATTCGGATACAAACATGCTGGGCCTCGGGTTGCAGTGTGTGGGGAGGAGGCAGGTCTGCGGGGTGCCGGTGGAGCTGTGCTGCTGGGGGCTGCTCGACTCTGCTCTGGGGGGGGCCTCCTGCACCTCTGCCCTGTCTCATCCCGGTTCAACTTGAGCACCTTCCTTGTTCAAAGCGGGAGCAGGTATCTGGCTAGGGCCATGCAAAAATGACTTTTTCCCAGTCCTGGGCATGAGTCTGCCATGAGCCAGTCCCTCTGGCTTTTTGTGACGCTCGGAAGAGCTCAGGCTCTCACCAAATTGCGAGTGCTGTTCTAACCACTGTCCCTGTTCCCCAGCCTGTGGCTGCTGTGGCGGGCACCCCGCTCCCAGCTCATCCTTTGGCTGGGATGATTTTGGATTTTAAACTTACAAAAAAACCCAAACGGAAAATTAGCCCACAGAACTGTGGGGCTTGAATTCTGCACAGAGCAAGATTTCCATGTGAAAATCCCAAGGCTGTCCCAGTTTGCTCATAGGCACTCACAATAGTGAGCATCTCTTGTGAGCTTTTTGGAGGGAGGTAGAGCCCAGCTTCCAGCAATTTGTTCTGATTTTCACCATGAGTTTTCATGCCTTTTGGGAGTTCTTGTGCTGGCTGTAGTTGAGACTGGGTTCTCTGCCTGCTTTGCATCAACCGTGCAATGTGAAGCAACTGGAAACCAGCACAATGGTTTGCATGAAGGCAGGTACATAAACTAGCTGGAGTGCATTAATAACTCTGCTGGAGCGGGGTCTTATCCATCTTTCATACTAAACAGCTGTTTGCTTTCATCGCGGTGGTGCTCTGCTGATCTTTGGACACCAGCCTGTTTGGAGGATGGGATGTCAGCAGAGCCTGCAGCCCAGGCAGGGCTTGATAGGAAGCAAGAAGTGGGGCAAAACCAGGAGCAGGGCTTGTTGGAAGCAGGATTTAATGGTCAATTCAGGCAAATTTTTAACAGCTGGTTTGATGGGGTCAGACCATACCAGTCCCAACATCAAATAACTTTGAGCTTTGAAACTTTCTTATTTCATCTTGTTGTCCAGCTAAATCTGATATTTCCTGGCTCTTTGATTTCACTCCTTCTCCCTCTCTCCTTTCATTTTAAGCAAGGCTCTTGCTTAAACTTTCTTTAGTCTTTTAACTATAAGCTTATTCCATCTCTCACACAGCTCCTGTGAATCCTCCTGACACAGTCAAGGATAAAAGCAGCCCAGCCACATACATGGGCCATTGCGTAATAGATGGTTTGTGTGTCAGAGTCTAAAATCTACATATGTTTAGATCAGTCATGAAGTGGGAAAATCTGTATATATTCATATATAATGGCTTTTACCACATGAATGAATAATCCAACTCCCACGATTTGGTATTTACTTTTTTTGAAACATTGCTACTTAGCTAAACACTGAAGGGAGAATCACATTTATGGGAATTAAGTCTTAGTAAGGTTTAGCGGAGCTTCATGGATAAGCTGGAAACAAGTCTAAATGGGGTGCTGGAAATCTTTCTTTTAAAATAGTTAATGCTGTCTGGAACTTCTTCCTTATTTCTTGACTCCCGCTGATTTTTAAGCACTTTGCATCAGAATGCAGTGCAAATCCAGGATAAAGCACCTGATTTGCAACTTACTGCATTGAATGTCTTCTCACATGATGCCGACTTCCAGCGGTACTAGCTGTCTTTGCAGCCCTCCTAAAAGGGGTTCCCAAACCTTGGGGGCTGCATTGTGAGTTGGGGGCTCCAGCTGGGGGATTGCCTTATTGCAGTGTTGCTGGCAAACCTGGCTGTGAGACACCTTGGTGCTTGGAAAAAGCTGGTGAACATATAGCCCCCCTGCTTAAAAGAAGGCTGGGGACAGGCTGAGAGAGTTGGGGCTGTTCAGCCCGGAGAAGAGAAGGCTCTGGCGAGACCTTATAGCAGCCTTCCAGTACCTAAAGGGGGCCTACAAGAAAGCTGGAGAGGGACTTTTTACCAAGGGCACG
>JAVKLA010000036.1:13143643-13170720 GCA_034782735.1 Sagittarius serpentarius | reverse complement strand
CCACTCCCCCCAAAAAAAAGCTCAGAAAAAAGCGACTCCATTAATACTAGCTCGAGTGGCAGAGCAGGAAATCGGCTGAAAATGAACAAAGAGCCACGCGGCAGGGATGCTAATGCAAGCAAATGCCAATTCACACTTCGGCAGGCGGCGTGTGGCAGCTTGTTTTCCTGTTCAAACATTTTAGCCAGATAATGAGCAAAAAAACCCAAGCATTTTTCACATAATCAACTGAGTTTGAAAGGGAGAAGCAATAGAGGAAGGGGAGCTGCGGTGCTAATTATTTGCCAGCTGATACGGCTGTCAACGAAGCAGCACGGGACTGTGCGGGGGGTGCGTTGCTAATTGGTGGCAGCGGCTGTAGCTCGGGTCGCTGCTCTTGTCCACTTGGCTGGTGGTGGAAGCTGTTGTTAATGCACGGGGAAAGTGGTTGCTTGCTGAAACGGAAGCCAAGGCACTTTTGTCAGTAGCTATTGGGGTAGGGAGGTAACCATTAGCAAAGTGGGGTTTCATATCAATATTGGTTGGGGTTGTGATGGGGAAATGAAGCGCAGAAGGGTGCTGGTGGCTGTCTGGTCCAGGGCGGTGTGTTTCTGTGAAGCAGATGGTTGACTGCTTTACTTTGCCAGCAGATTATGGAGTTGGCTTCGAACCATCTTGCGTGGTTTCCTGGGAATGCAGGGACCCCATCCGCAGCAGAACGTTGCTGCCTTGAGCATGTTACCTGGGGTCAGAGCTGGCAGCAATGCTCTCACGCGGAAGGCAGCTGCATGCTGGGGTGGTCTTCACCATCCGCAGTGTCCTGTGTGACCGAGGGCACACTGATGCTCCAGTGGCATTGAGAGGCTCCAGCCTTGGATGTCCCAGGGTATTTTGCAGGTGCCTTTTGCAGACTTACCTCCAGTGCTGAAAACACGACCTCACGCTGGGTATCCTGAGCTGCTGTTTTGGGGTTCCTCTTCCAATGTGCCGCTGCATTTGGGAAAAAGAAAGGGAGGTTGTAGCTGCTGGGCTGAGTGGTGTGGGCAGGGAGTAGTTGGTTCAGCATTGTCCTGCTGCTCCCCGGGGATATGCCACCTTGCTTTATTACTCCCAAACCATCCCTGTTGTCTGACTCTGCAGTTCTGCAGGGCGTGGGGTGACAGAGAGAGAGTAAGGCAGGATATTAGGAAAAACCTTCTGGAGAGAGAAATTAAGATGAACATGGCCAGCCGTGGCAGAGATTGAAAGCTCTGAATCTTTATCGCTATCAAACAGCTGCTGAAGAAGAGATGGCACGGGGCTTTGGGGTTTTTTTGTTAAAAAACATTGGATGCTGGAGCTAAACTGTCCCGAGTAAATTAAACTTCTTTCCATAGTCATTAAACCCAGATTAACCTTGACCATGGCCTCCCCATCACCCAAAGAACCATTGCTATTAAAAATGCAAATTTTTTTTTCTAGCCTTCTGCTCTTAGAGTTGCTGCCAGGCTGTACCAGCACCTATCTGAAATCAATGGCTCACCTTGGTGCTTGCTGTAATTCTTTAGCCAAGCGCTGCTGCTTTCGCTGTCAGCACTAAGTAATGCTGCAAGATCTCCATGGTCAGGATAGTGTTCTTTTATCCTATCTGTTCTTATTTTTTGAAAGACAGAGTTTCATCCCCCTGTTTCACAGAGGTCCTGGATGCTTGGGTATCAAGGTTCAATGTGTTTTGGCAGCAATGGCTTGTAGTAGCTTGGTGATGGTCTGGTGCCAAGTGCTAGTTCGTGCTTCATTAGAAATCTTTGGTTTAGTGGTGGTGGAAAAGCATTCACAGTGACGCAGGAGAAGAGTCCAGGGTCTGGATATCTACATTGTGCCTCTATGGGCTGCAAAATTTGGGCTGAAAAAACTAAGTGGTGTTTATTTTTCAGCTGAAACATTTTATGCTTGAAAGTGCAGATTTGAGACAGCCAAAACTTTTCACTGAGTTTTGTCAACTTGTGAAGTTGCTTCAGCTGGGACAAAGAGAATTAAAATGAGATAATTTTTTTTTCTTTTTTGGAAATTACTGTAGGTGAAACTTTATTTCATTTTACTTTTAAAAAAATGTTCAAGCCCTTGAGCAAAATTCCCCTCTTAGTGGTTAAGTGTAACCCACGTGATTCAATTCACACCATTATTTTCCTGTTTGTGGGGAAAGTGGGCTGCCAGCAAACTGGACATTGGTTTTGATTTCTCTGTGACAAACCACTGTCTGGAATGGGGCTGAACGAAAGTCATCGTTCCCTTTGTAGGCAGTGAGACAAAAACTTCTCTGTAACTTAAATGTAAGTTACTTAAGGGCTGCAGACAGGAATAAATGGATAAGGTTTTCAATAATCCCATATTTCTACTATCATGTACAGCTTCTAAACCTTCACAGCTATTGAAAAACTGGGAAGGGCAATCCAGGAATGTGGTCACTGAGAATGGGAGTTATTTGATGCTATATGGTTACTAGAAATTATTGATTGAAAAAGCACCAGCTTTTTAGGAAATGCCATAAAAATAGACCTTTTAGATGGATGGCAATGAAATCTGTAGAAGCATGCTCTCTTCTCTGCAAATAACATCTATGCCATATAGGAGTCTTCCAACAGGAGAATACAAAGATATTTAAAAACTTTAAATTTAAATCCCAACTTATGCCGGACAGTGCATAATACTGTTTTCTCTTTCCTTTTTTTTTTTTTTTTTTTTTTTAAAATCACTTAAGAGAAGGTACTCTCTATATTGTACAGAGGCTGGAACAGCAGCAGGAAAATGTGACTTTGAAATAATGGGATCTATAAGAATAGGCAATTTTGTTCAAGTATAGTGATTTAGTGCCCTGTTAGTGTCCTGATGTATAACTCCATTTCCAAAGACCGTAAGTTTCTTCACAAGCATAATGACAGGCTTAAAACTTGTGAGACTAATGCCACAGCCTTCTCTGTCCTCAGCTGTTCCACATAATTACAGGAGTAAGGGAATTTTGTTCTCTGCTAATGGATTAGCTCCAAGAGGAATAAATCAGATAATGTTATTGCCTTCTTGTTTCTTTCCCTCCCTCTCTAAAAAGCAAGGTAGCCCATATGGTGCAGTGCAAAGCCAGGGCTGGTAATGTTTTTTCTTGCCTACAGTCTGTAATACGGAGATGATCCCAATTCTGGTGTCACCCAGACAAACATTTTAAAGTGCTCTGGTTTTGTTGTTTGTTGCTTTCAGTACTAATTTCAGCTTCTGTGTTTGCTCTGCTCACAGACGATGGCCCTTACTCGAAGGGGAGCAAGGATTCTGGTGGGATGGACACAGCCCTGGTCTCCAGAAGGCAAAGCATCCCAGGTAAAGGAGAGGATCAACTCCTGCTCCAAAACATGGGGGCATCCATTACGCTTTACCTAGCTACCCCTAAAATGGGTAAAACACCCCAAAACACCCATTTTGGTGCATCTATCAGCAAGGCTTTTGCTGGAGGGCAGAAATGGATGGTAGTAACTGGTCTCAGTGAGTGGTATGTTACTGGTGCAATCAGTGTGGCGTGGAGCTGTTGATGGTGGTTACAGGGAGCTGGGAGAGGACTGATTCCTGCACTGGGCTGACACCCACAAAGATGAAAACAGCAGCAAAGGAGAGAGGGAAGAAGCGTTGCCACATCTGAGCTCGCTGGGCAGGGAGGGAGACTGGCAGTGTCTGGCAAGCTTCGTATATCCCATGTGTGACTAAGTTTGTTTTGATATTTAGTCATTCACAGCAGACTTGTGTGTGAGATAAACCTTCCTGTGCAGAAACACCCCCGGGGGCTGAAGAGGAAGTAGAGAAATGGTAGTATGTTTGCCTCTGTTGGTGCTGGGCTTTGTCTGCCGGCGGCACACCAGCAGGTTTGGATGGGCTGCTCTGGACAACTCATCTCCTTCCTAACAAAGCCTGGGGCTTGTTTTTGAGTTCTGACCATTAATGACCCAGTCACAGGTTTGGTTTAGTGTGTTGTAGGGGATGGGGAGGAAACGGGGCCCTTTTGCTATTGCTTCATCGTTCAGCAATTTTTCTGGGGGCTGTTCTTCATCCTCTGGGGGTTTCTGCAACATGTTGCCATGGTACTGCAGCCCTGATGGAGAAAGGCTGACGCCCTGCTTGCAAGAGCCAGTATGTCCAACACCCCCAGCTCAAGACATCTCAACGGGGAGGGCAAAATTCAGGTGTGCTCTTCTTGCCCTGGGATGCTTTCAGCAGCAAAATCCAAGTATATGTCCCAATAGAAGAAATCCAAGACTACTCTCATATGGCATTTAAAGACTGTGTCTTGAAGGGCCATGTCCTGCTTAACCAGCTCGCTTTTACAGCTGTGTGTGACTGTGATAACGGCACCAGATTTATAGAGGCATTGGTCAAAATCCCTTACTGCTTATCTTGATATATTGACCTCAGGGACTTGCCTTTTTTTCGGAGCAGCGATTTCTTCTTGAACCCATAACAATGGGTAATTGCACTCTGGGAGTTCTCATTTTAAATACTTATCAAGGATCAAAATTAAACCCCATTGAAGAGCTAATAATCTCCCCTTGCGGCACCATCTGTGTTGATCAGTCATGTCTGTAGTTGAGAGGAAATCTGCAGGATAGTGCTGGATGGTGTTCCTTCCAGCATAGCAGGGAGCCCCCACAAAGTTTCTGGCAGCCCCTGGGATCCCAGGTTGGTGAATTGAAAACTAAGCTACTGTAGTTGGCAAGGGATCAAAACTGAGTTTAAAGAGCAGAAGCATTATGGACCTGATGTTTTACAACAAGCTGCCAGTGCCATATTAAACGGGTGCCCAGCAGTGCCTAAACGCCTCCCAGACTGGCGCTAGGTTTCAAAGAGCTTCCCCGCTCACATTAATCAAGTGCACAGATTATTCTTGGAAGTGCTTTATCAAGTAGGTAGTGCACGCAGGACTTGAAGTGAGGTGTAATTTCTGGCGTCATGGTGGCATTACACAAGGAGCAAAGTGCTAGTGGTGAGGCACCACAGTGCCAAATGACACCGTGTTTTCTCCCAGCGAAAAAGGATGGAGGGGTGAAGCCCTGCACCAGCATGGATCTTCTGTTGCAATATGTTATTTAAGAGACCCTGCCTTGCTCTGGAAATGACGGTGTGCAAGAGGTTTCAAATGTTCCCTCTCTAAATAGAGCATCTCATTTAATCCTGGTGGGGTTTGCTGTGAAAACAAACTCCTCCTGGGGCGTTTGTAGCATGGGTTTTAGTCCACAGCTGTGGGACTGCTGATTGCTGTGCACTGCCAATGCCCATCACCACCTTTTCCTGCACGGCCTTGGAGAAAGGCGCCCTGTGTGAGGGAGTCTGTTTTCCTCCTGTGAAATTGTGGGAGATTTCAGTACACCAGAGATAGTGGAGGTGGATGGATCATGTTGTAGACAAATTCTGCAAAAGCTTCTTAGAAGAGGCTCTGGCAAGGCATGAAAGTCATCTGATTTGCCCCAGGGCTAGTCCTCCTTTGAGCGAAGAGTGCGAGTGCCGTCATGTGGATTAATGCGGAGCTGCCTTTTGCTGAGTCCACAGAGCTCTTGGTCTTTCCTTGGGCCGGTGCTGGCTCTCCTGCTAATTTACTCCCCTCCTCCATGTCAAATCCAGAAGTCAAAATAGTTTAGGAACCCTGTTTTTGTAAAACCCAGACATGAGCTGTAATGGGATCAAAACTGGCATCAGGTCGGGCTTATATATAGGTGCTGGACAAACGAGTGACGTCTTGGACTAAAAGAAGGTAAAATGTATGCTGCCTGCAGAAAACAAAGAAGTGGTACTGGTGCAGCAGGCGTGGGGTGTGCAGCCCCTAAACCTGACCCTGCCATATGTATTATAGCTTGCAGTGCTTGTGGAACCAGTTATGTTATAAATGTGACTCACGTCTTCAATTCCAGCTGTAGACGAGGTGGGTAATATGGAGGAAGCTTGACTTAGACCAGGTGCAGATGGGTGGGGAAACTGCGAAGAATGAATGAATGAATGAATGAATGAATGAATGAATGAAGGTCATGCCTCCCCCTCCTTCCCCTGCTGATGGCAGGATCCCACCCCTCTCCACACTTTGTTCTTTATCTCCCAACTGTCTTGATGTCTTGTGATATTTTTTTAATCACAGTATTTTAAGATCCGCCCTGTTCTGTCCATCCAGGAAGCTACGGCAGGTCCACAGCATCTTCCTACCTGGTAACTGTGACTGCCTGACACGTAGCCCTCCTAACACCTTCCCCACTCTATATCAAACATAGTTCCTGAGGCAGTCTCCCTGGACCATTGCAGAGATCCCATCAGCCTGGTTTGGAGTCGTTCCACTGCCTCCAGCACCTTGAAACAGAAGGGTTTTACTGTCTCACAAGCCCTCACTCCTCTGCCTTGTCCTACTTGGTCCTGCCTGCCTGACTTGCATGCAAACACTTTCCCTCCACTGCTGTGGGTCCACCAGGACACACTTCTGTTTCGCAACTTAATTTTAAATACACTGAAGCTTTCTCTTCATGCTAATTGTACAAATCGTCCCAGGTCTGCTCTCCCACTACCTGTAGGAAAAGGGTGCCCTTGGGATTGGGAGGGATGTGCCTTCCACTGAAATGTTTGTCTTTATTCCTGATCTTTCAGAGGAGTTCAGAGGGGTGACCATCGTGGAGCTGATTAAGAAGGAAGGAAGCACCCTTGGGTTAACCATTTCAGGTGGCACAGATAAAGATGGAAAGCCAAGAGTCTCCAATCTGAGGCCTGGAGGACTGGCTGCAAGGTAAGAAATGGAAATGGGGTGCAGAGAGCACAGTAAAACTGGAGAGGAATAGTTGCACGTTCTAGCTACTGAATGAATATAGTTATAATTAAAATAGTTGGCACCTGACTCCCTTTTTTCAAGTGCCCCAGAATGCAAAGTTGTTGCTCCAGTAAGTAGAACGTCTTCTATTTTGAGTTATTTCCCATGCTCTGTGCAATTATGCTCTGAAATTTTGTGTAGGGATATTTGGGATTCTGTGAAATTAGGCAGCCTTGTCAGGAGAGCTGCATGGTACAATACATCTTGATCAAGCTAAGTGGTTTAATATTGTATCTGTTCTGAATACTGAGTGTGTAAGTAACGTTACTGGCTCCGAAAAGGAATGGGAGAAGAAAGGTTCCAAGAAGCAGAGAAAGGGAAGCAGTAATTGAACAAGTTTGCAGAAAACAGGCAAAAGGAAAGATGTTTTCTTTTTCCCTGCTGCATTTTTTTTTTCCAGACAGCTCTTGGTGTGCTTCTCTTTGACTGATGGCTCTACATGAATGGGAACTGAGCAACAAAAAGAGAGGTTGTGAACATGTAGACCGCAATTGTTGCTCTACGTACAGACCTGAACGCTTGCCAGCGGGAAAGATAGATGGCTTTGATTTTAGCACTTCCCTCCGATAGCAGGCACATACATTCAGACAGCTCAGATCAGCCCAGTGTTGGTGACTTGTTCAGAAAGTCCTCCAGTTACCAAAGGTCTGCCAGGCATGTCCAGGCTGAGCGTAGCGGAGACTTTGCGCTAACACTGCTTTTTTTTTTTTTTTTTTTTCTTCTTTATTTGCAGAAGTGACCAGCTGAACGTCGGGGATTACATCAAGTCAGTGAATGGCATTAACCTGACCAAGCTGCGGCATGACGAGATCATAAGCCTGCTGAAAAACGTGGGTGAAAGGGTAGTGCTGGAAGTAGAGTACGAGCTTCCGCCAGCCGGTGGGTGCCTCTCTGATAACGCTACTCTGTTTTCTTGGCTGCTTTTTGTCCTGGGGTACAGCTGGACCTGCTTGTGCGTTAGCTGTCATGGCCAAGGCAGTATCCAGGGGCATTTTGACGTTCTGCCTTCATCTGCTCGCAGCGCCGCGGTGGATGCTGCAGAGCTGTGTGCAGTCGGAGCAGAGCGCTTTTTCCAGCACAGTGGGTGCCTGTTCATGCACACCGGCGGGAGATGGCTGATTAGGTCTGTCTTGCCTCAGAGTGACTCGGTTGCACAGGCCAATCTGCCTCCTGATGCTGCTTCAGCTTGTTTTTCTTTTTCCCTTTTGGAGCGTGGCTACAAGAGGTTTTATTCAGTCTTAAGCATGTATTGCCAGATCCTCTTTTCTGAACTGTGGCAAGTGCCGTTATTCCGCAAGATGCTTCGAAACGTTATGTGTTTTCAGAAGGGATGCTGAAGCAATCTGCTTTCCAGCTAAGGGGCCCCAGCAGAAGCTGGCAAGCCCAGCTCACATTAACAGGGCTTGTGTCCTGACAAGGGAGACTATGTGCTCTTGCCCTCATTTGTTTGTTCTGATTAAAACAAATTCCTCAATACAGTTTCTCATCACAGTCTTTCCATTGTGAAATGATCTCCCCAGTTATTACTCATTCAGTTACCCGGATCAATCAGAGGATGATTGGGCAGAAGAAATAGAATGACTCAAAATAAGACAACAGGAAAAACGAAAACGAAACTAATGAAATCTAAACATTTTGCCCCAGATAGGAAGCTATCTTACACTTCATAGCTTTGCCGTAGCTGCTGTCTTTACATGAAAAGTATTGAATATATAAACGACCGTATTAAAGCCCCAAGAAGAAAAAATATGATGTAATCTGAATTAGCTGAATCTCTGTTTGTCACCCCCCTCTGTTCTGCTGTAAGTGTTGGCTAGCTTTTGCACACAACCCCGGTAAAACAAACTGTGGCTCAAGTTTTCCATGTTCTTATGCTCACTAGAGATGACAACTCTTAACCTTTCTCCTTAGCTGTGAGCCTGGCTGTCAGGAATCTGATAAGCTGTACTTACCAGCTACGGAGCAGTGCCAATACTGCATGGCTCAATCAATAGCAGCGTTGCAAAATGTCCCCACCTCTGAATGAGCAGGAAGAGCACACTGAAATAGTGACTTCTCTCCGATGAGATTATTGATGCTGTTTATGACTAATCCAAACAAAGGGGCACTGCAAAATACAGGGAGTTGTCAATTATTGCCTTGCTCCAGTTCGTTGTGGGCTTTTATCTGCAGCGAGGGTTTGTTATTGCTGTGTGCACCCGCCTCTTTCTCTTTCTTTCCCTGGGCAAAGAGCAGAAATGTAGTGCAATTCAATAGCTTGTGCTTGTGGGTTTGAATTTTTCTCCCCACTTTGCAATTTCCTGCTTTGGAAGAGACCTTGCAAATCCAAGTCTAGTTTTCAGGCCACTGTGTCATATCATCTCTTTCATAAATAAACCAAACCCTGTGTTAACACTAGCTTAGGTTTCCCCGCTCCCTGTGGTCTTACGAAAGGCTGTTGCAGTACTTCATGCTTGGATGCTTAGGACAGAAATTGGATGGTTTCTGAACTCCTTTGTGGATGCTTTATACCGTTTTCTTGGTATGTGAGTATCACCCCTTAGCTGGGAGCCTTCCTGTGCCCTGAGCTTTTCCCTTCCGCGGTATTTCCAGGCTGTGTCCCTGTTAGCAGACTGCGCACAGCAGCAGGAGCAAAGTGGCTGCGTGGGGGACAGTGGTTTGGGCGTTTATTTGGCTTCGCTGTAGCCTGGTCCCCAGGGCTGCCCACCTGCAAGGTGGTACCGTGCCTCCACTGTACGTCCTTTAGGTTAGTTTAAGGGTTAGTTTAACTTACTTGGGTTGCAGGTTGCAAGTCCTTGGGGTGCTCGGCAGCGAGGACCAATGTGGTCAGGGAGGGCAGTAGGGAGATTTGCGTCAAAAACTCCCTCCTGAGCCAAGGGAAACTCTAGTGTGGACGTGCCTTAGGGGAGCCTTCAGCTCCAATTTGCCAGGTTGAAGTCAAGCTGTTAGTCTTTTTTCAGATTATTCTTGTGGCCATTCATTGCACTTGGTTTGAAGATTAGGAATTGATCTTGTCAGAGTGGACCAGGCTGAAATGCCACGTGGAGTTCTGGTTGGAGAAGACTGGGAAATTGTCCCATATTCACTGCAGCAGTTCAATAAATCATTAAATAGCAGGGGATGGCAAGGGACAGAAACAGTTTCTTTCTTTTTCTCTTTACTTTTCTACATTAAATAGTACTGTGTATTTAACATAAAATTACTGAATTGCCTCTAGGATCAGTTTAAAGGATTCACTTAATCATTTTAAAGTCAAAATATGGGAGGTAAGGGAAAAAAACTCCAACCTTTTGCACTGAGGATTTGGGATTTTCATTTTCTTTAAGGTCAGCCGGTGACTTGATTCTGTACGCTGCTGCTGTTTTTTTTTAATAAGTTTCCATCTGCGGCAGAAGCTTCTGGCTTTAGAGTAATGCTGAATGCATTAAAGCTGTTTGATAAGTGAGATGGTTTTACTTGAATGTCAGAGTATTAACCAAGACAAATTTGAAGGGAGATGCACAACACTGAGCTGGTGAAATCATCCTAAAACATGATGGTTGTCTCTGACACGTGTCCAGGTTGGGCTCTTTTTGCCTCCAAACAGGGAAGTTACAATATGGGTATTGGGCTGGATTTTCATTTCAGTGCCGTTTGGATGAGTTTTAGTGTTTTGCAGGGTGGCGTGGAAAAGGTTTATCTGGGGGTAACTGGGTCTTCCTTTCTTCCTTTAGTACCAGAGAGTAGTGCTGGCATTATTCCCAAGACCATCGAGGTGTCCCTCTACAAGGAAGGCAGCAGCTTTGGCTTCGTGCTGAGAGGTCAGTAGCTTCACCAGTGAAAAACAAAGAGAGCACAAGCACTGGCAGGGGTGATTTGGGAAGTCGGAAGAGAAAATTAAGATGACGAATGTCACAAACCTCAGCTGAGAAGCCAAAGCATGTCCTGGAGACCATCCTGTGCAGCCTGCAAGGACTGTCAGCTGCCTAATCCAGGGCAGTCTTTTTGCTTTCAGGCTGTGTCAGCTGTTACATGATAAATGTCTCTCCTTTCTCGGCACTCCCATTCAGACTTTCAAACCTCCAGTGACTTACGGCTTTCCCGGTTTGGTTACAGGGGGAGCCCATGAAGACTGGCACAAGTCCAGACCACTGGTGCTCACTTACGTGAGGCCGGGTGGCCCAGCAGACAGGTAATGCTCATGTTGCAACTCCAACACTTGCTTTCGCAAGAGAGACCAGCAGCTCTCACCATGCTCTTGGATATGTGTCCTTCTTGTCCTCCTTGCTGGTGCCTGCCCAAGGCTTCTCATGCTGGTGGTGTGGGACCTGTGGTGTGCAGGGAGGGTGGGTCCGGCCCTTATAGGCTGACCCATGTGTAGATCTTATAAGCGGAAACTCCTCTTCCAGGGGCAGCCACTTAATTTAACTCTGTGCAAATGAATAGCTGGTGCTGTGTTAGAAACCAAGAGGCAGTCTACTTATTCTTATGCCACTAATTGAATATGATGGGCCTGGTACTATAAATAACCCAAACTATTGTCCCAAGGAGCATTCAGTTCCTGCAGGATCAAAGTAATTGACTTTTTTTTTTAATCTCTCTCTCTCTCTCTCTCTCTCCCCCCCCCTCCCAAACATATGTATACACACACACAAAATACGTAAATATATTAAATATATATGCTATATATATAAAATATATCTAAATATAAATAAACACATATACATATACACAAAAAAAATCTTTTGTTCATGGCTTCCTACAGGGAAGGGTCCTTGAAAATGGGGGACAGGCTGCTAAGCATTGATGGGATCCCTCTGCACAGTATGACCCACGCTGATGCCCTCAACATCCTGCGGCAGTGTAGCCAGGAGGCACTCTTCCAGATCGAGTATGATGTGACCATCATGGGTAAGGCCAAGATGGTTGTGGTGGCATTTTCTCTGACTGCCTGGAAAGTATGCGAGACTAGACACAGTAACTGGGATACTTGGTTTCAGTGGAAAAATTGCTGAGCAATGTGCTGCCGACATGGGTGTAGGGGGTAGAGTTCAAAACTGGCTCAGTTCAATGCATTTGAAATACCCTTATCCAAGGATGTGTCTCAACGGGGAATGATGACTGGTTTTAGAGGAGGGAGAAAAAGGGGATTTTCTAATGTAGGCAAGAAGGGCGTAAGAGAAGTCGGAGATAAAGGGGGCTGGAGCAGCCTGCCAGCACTGCAAATACCACTATTAAATGTGTGCAGGGGAGTGAGCTGCAAGCAGGCAGAGACTTGATGTGGCTGTGGCTTCGGTTCTGAATTTTGACCCTGTTTAGTTCTGGAACTATTCCCTTTCTTAGAAATGTTAGTTCAGGTCTGCTTCTGAAATAAATGAGGGGTGATCAACTGATTGACCCCAAATAAGAGAGAATTTACTGGAGGGCAGAGGATGGGTATTTCTAAAAAGCGTTCTACAGAATAGATAGTAAGGTTGAGGGTTTGGAAGGTTGGTGATTTGGTTTTGGTTTTTTTTCCCGTTTGATTTTCAGTTTCAAGCCCTGGGACGAGGTTTATTATTAGCTACTGTAAAGTCATTTTGAGCTGGCTTTGTGACACACAGCTGTTACTGCAGGGAGTGTCGTTAATGAGTTTAAGGTTACCACAGAGTCTGGAGCTGTGTTGGTTCTGGAAGCTCATTGAGCTGTGCGTTAGATTTTGATGTTGCATATCTGTCTCCAGAGGGGTTTCTCCCTCCACTAGAGCCACAGGCTGGACTGGGTTGGAGTCTTTTCCACAAATCTCGCAAACCAGTCCAGCACATCTGAGTCTAGGATCCAGTGAGGAATAGAAGGCTGTGATATCAGGTGGTTTTCTGATTTATCAGTGAGGAGGGAAATGAAAAGGATCTGCAGCTGAGAGAGTTTGATACTGCACCACCCCCAAGGAAAGAGAGCTGAGAATGCCAGAACTCGCTCCATGCAATGTGCAAGAGGGTTGCATCAGCATAAGGGAGCTACTTGTGCCAGCCCTGAAGGCTTTCTGCTTCCTTTTGAGACTCTTTCCCCCAAGCTTTCCCCTTCTTCTCAGCAGAAACTCCACAAGCGTGGACATACTGGGTCTCCCCTGGGGGTGGAGGCTACCGGGACCCGGACGGCCATGTGCCACGCAGACGCGTACTCCGCTGGGGAGAGCTGGAAGGAAAACCTGATGCCTCGGCAGTTGCCTGCACGCTGCCTGGCTTCTGCCATGCTACAGGGGCAGTTTCTCTTTAGGAATTGGCTAGTATTCATGAAAAAGAGGAAACGTTTAAAAGATGGAAAACAGAAACTACTCAATGGGCTTTTTTGGGGTTTTGTTGTTTGTACAGTCCCCTGGTGCCTATGTTGCAGAAAGTTGATTGTTTTAAAACCTGATTTGGAGCAAAAATAGCCGTGAAGGTGTCTTGGTATTTCTTCTTGAGTAACTCTCCCACCTAAAACTGTTAGGGTTGAGTGAACACAGAGCAATGGCAGGGTTTTAAGCAGCGATTTTCCATCTTGTGTTGCTATACAGTGGACCACAACCACATGCTTCCCAAGATGTAAAAACAGCCCCCTTCTTGGATAATTTCTGCATAGAGAGTGCTTCTCCCCAAGCCTGTAAAGGGATATACTTGCCCTGCTTTCTTTTAAGGCAAGATGATGCAGAACGTGTAACCTAAAACAGTCTCTGCAGACAGCTAATAACTGCAGTGGGAGATGAGTGCATCACCCCCAGATCACAGCTATTACAGACATTCTCTTTACCAGCCACAGGAAGATGATGAGGGAAGGGAAAAGCAGGTGCTGGAAGTAGTGTGAGGATGTTATCAGCCTGAAGTGACCGCTCTTAATTCCCATTTTGAAAACTTGGTGAAGGGGCTGGGGGGACACGTGGCCACACAGTTCGCTTGATTCATTATAAGGGCTGGGGACACCACCGTGAAGGGGTGCTTGGCCTGTTCATCCCCAGAGAAAACAGAGGTTTTCACATCACCCTTGCTCTCTGCTGCAGCTGTACATGCTGGGGTGGTGTGGGCTGACCCTCGAGGAGGGAAGGTTGTTTTTCCCACATCTGTCCTTGGTGAGAGACCACGGCTGCTGTGGGGGGGCGTTGAATCATGGCATTCCCCAGCTGGCTGGTTTCCCAGCCAAAACTGTGCGCTGACGATGAGCTGCATGGGGCCAGCCCCGCTCTTGGTGCGAGGGACATGGCAGCTGCTTGCCGTCGCCACCGAGCATCCCCCGGCTGTCGGGCTTTCACTGGGGAGTCCAGCGTAGGATGGGGCTGCGGCAGGCTTTTAATCAAATTGGCTGAGATTTGTCAAGGCCACGGAAGGAATTAAATTAATCTGCCATTTCCATCTAGAAGGAGTGCGAACTGGGGATGCACCTACCCTTGGGCATCAGGAAAATCTCTGCCCTTTGCTGATGCCAGATAACTGTTGCAATGAACAGATGCTTTCCTGTGGCAACACTCTACTTTATGGGCCTTTTCAAAAGAGGGGGGGGGAATAAAAAAAAAACAACCAACAAATAAACTGATCAGGCAGAAACCAGTGGCATTTGAATAGTTACTCTGTAAATAAGCTGTGTGTGCCATGACACGAGGCACTGGGCTGCAAGCCTTTAGGGTTGACTCATGAAGGGGAGAAGCTTTCTGCAGAGATGACGAATGAGCAAAGCAATCTGCTGTGTCCTTCTCCTCCTCTTCCTTCCCCTGGCTGCCCCTCCGCCCATTCATTTTTAGGCTGAAGATTTTTAGGCCTGCGGGGCTCTCCTGCTGACGGATTGAAGGGCTGGTGGTGTCCCACAAACAGGTGACTGCTTGGCATCTGCTGGGCGGTGGCAGTGGGTAGGGCCGGAAGAGGGGCCCATGAAGTCAAATGCCTCCATGTGCCCGTGAAGCCAGAGGGATCACGGGCCGCTGGGCTGTGTCAGGAAGCGGGCAGCTCCCTGCTTTGGTTCTTCTAGGAGGTTTTGGGTTTTGTTTGCATTTGTAAGGGGGATGCCTTTCCCTTTTTCTGCCCCTTTTTCTGCCCCTTTTCCCTTTTTTTCCCCTTTTCCCCTCCTCTCCCCCAAAGTGCATTACAGCAAAGAAAAAATCATCCGTACCAGCACACCTCACTTATTCCCTGGGCAAGGGCTCATAACATTGTCTAGCCTGGTTACAAGAGCCATCCCTCCTTAGGGAGATGAGCAAAGCCAGGTGAGGCTCAAGGAAACCTAGTGCAGGAAGGAAAAAACCCCCACAGTACTTCCTCTAAAATAAGCTGCTGAGAGGAAGATCTTTTAGAAAATACCTGCCAACCCCTAGCTTTGAGTGGTGGGGTAACCCGCTCTCCTGTACCTTCGGCACTGGGGTGTCTGACTGCCTGGAGCAGACTCTGTTTCCCTTGTGTCCATCGTGATATTGGTGAGTACCCCTCAAGCGTATGGGTGTGGGCAGGTTTTGTGTCCTCCTGGGGTCAGCCACGTGGACAGAGCGATGGGATTTGCTGTACTTGAGCAAGTTGTGGTAGGCTTTCCTCCTCCTGCTTTGGTGGATAAGGTTAGAGGGTTGATTAGACCTGTAGTGAGTCACCTGGTGGCTGCTGAATTTCTACCTGAACATTTTGAAATGGCTAGAATTTGGGTTTGGAAGGGAAAATACAGGCAGGATTTGGGGGCAGATGTTAACTGATTCAGGCCAGACCTGCTGATGCTGAATTTTAGCAGGATCCTATCCAAGTAATTTATCCCATTCATTTAGTCAATGCCACCTAAAAAGAGCAGATGACTTCAAAAAGGTGGAGGGCTTAAGGGTTTGTATGGTTACTAAAACTATTGTTTCTGAAGATGGAGGAAGATTCTCCCCAGCAATGTCAGGAGATGTAACATTATTCATCCAGCAAAGGGGGAAGGGGTCTTCTGCACCCTGTCTGACTATCCACTAGACAAGCACGTATTTTTGGACAAGTTGTGTGACAGCTGTGCCTCAGTTTCCCAATCTGTAAAATGGTACCATCCTTCTCTGGGAAGCACAATTCATTGCTTGCAGAACACTTTCAAACCCTTACGTGAAGATCTGCACAGCCATGCAAGGCAGCATATGCAGACGTGGTTTTTCTCTTCCTTGGTAACAAAACCCTAGAGAAATGATGCAGGCTGCTGTAGCCCTATTAAACTTGGTGTCACTGGTCTCAGTGACACTTGTTCTGCAACAATGTGATTTTTGGCCCTCCGTACCTGCTGAGCAGCATTTGAGTTGAATATCTCGTGAATGCTGAGCCTCCAGAACAACTGCATAGACTGTCTTGGCTTACGAGAAAGGATCTTGGTTTAAGTAAGTTGAGGTTTGCTGTGGAACACAGGAGAGCTGCAGATGTCTCTTCCACAGATGCTGGGTGAGGTTGCAGCCGTGTGTGGTGGTGCAGAAACACCTCGTGGTGCCAAAGCAGCAACGCCAACTGACTCCTTACAGTCAGGTTATTACATGGCCTGTCCTGGCCTCTCCGTGTTTCTTTTTAAAGTATCTTGGGTGTAATAGCCCCACGTTAATCACGCCTCACAAATATTGCTAAATTGCAGACTCCTGACCTTTGGTTTGAACTAAATCTTTCCCTAGAATACTTAATAGATGCTTGTGGTATTTCCTCAACAAATGCCTCTATAAAATGGATTTGGAGCAATTCTCATCTGTGCCACTGGAGATGAGAATTAAAAGGGACAGCGGGGTAGCCCATGCTGTGTGTGGTGGGAGGCGGGACCGTGGGCTGGAGACAAGACTGCGATTTCCTACAGTCTTATTGATAGCCTAGGTCCTGGCATGGGAGTAGCTACCCACAGCTCTTTCTTCTCACCTTTGTGCTGAGACCTCTGTGTGAAACACTTGGCAAAGCCGAGAAGTTTGGACACTGGGTAAAACCGACAGGAGTAGGTATTTTCCTTGCTAAGAAAAGTCTACCACTCCAGCAAGCTTTTTTCATGATTTTTCCTGTCTCCTTCCCTTCTGCTGGAGGAACGTAAGTCTGTGTCCCTCTTTAGAGGATATGTGCTGTGGCACACGGGCTGCAAAACCAACGTATAGCTGGTGTTTGCTGTTGGAAGAGTTCCTCAGTCTCTTGGTGCTTCCTTTGCTAATGAAGGCTTAAGTGCACCTTCCGCAGGCTTTAGCTGGGCGCTTTGTGTATCTTTCGACTGAACTGGGACTATGCCTTTTGCCAGGGACTGCAGATCTCCCCAGTGGTCCTTTTCAACAGAATAAACAATGTTTTATCTGAAGCCTGCATAACCTTTAACATGGCTCATTCCTCCTCCTCCCTCCCCCAGAAAAAAGGGCACTGTGAGTAGACCAGAGCCTGAACATCCCCTGGCTGATCCCCAGGGGAAATTTCCAAGGGAAATTGCTGTCTGCAGAGACTCAGCATCTTCAACAAATCTCAGGAAAGACCTCATTGCGGCTTAGCTTCCAAGATCTGCATTAATGCTCCTGTTTATCAGAGAGCAAGAATGAACCATGCATCAAGTTTTGGAGCCAAGTAGCATCAGCATTTTTAGTGGAGCATAGCCTTGGAAGAAGAAAGCCTTACTATGAATAATTAAGGGCTGAGGAGGCATCAAGCTCTCAGAGGGCTCTGTTGGCCTTTCCTTCAAAGTGGATGACTGGGTTTCCATGAATTGCTTTTGGTGGGGGGGTGTCAAACTACACATGGTTGCTGGTTGTGGGATGTCTGGTGGTGATAATACGTTCATGAATCCAGCCTCTTTATGATGGCTTTAGGTAATCTGGAAGCAAATGTGTGTAATAGAGGTGGAGGGAATTTCTGTCTAATCAGCCAGAGACACTGGCTTTCTTTTTCCTCCCCCTTCCTCAGAAGAGATGAATAGGTATGGTGCAGGCTTATGCTAACAAGTGCTATTTCGTAGGAGTTTCATAGTCTCACTTACAGCACCTATTAAGCTTATTGCAGAAATGCATCTTTTAAACATGAGTTACCCCTGTATTGTCTGATGGGAGAGAGGAGGCTTTTATAAGCGTGCGGGTAGGTAGCATTGTGTCTCTGCCTCCACTCGCGCCCTGGAGGAGCTGAAATGAGCAGTTGAGGCGCTATTTCAAAGCTGGTGCTGAAGCACGCAGGCGTTGACTGCCTTGTATGCGGGTCATCGGCACACAAGACTCTGAGTACTGCAGAAGGTGGGATCCTGTTTCTTTGTGCCTTTTCTTATTTGTTTGTTTGGGAAGAAGCCTATAACAGTGATGTCCTTCTGATCTTCCTTTTTTGTGCTTTTAATACTGCCGATGTGACTGCTGCACAGCCTTTGAGCAATCTCTTCCTCGATCTGCTATTTAAGGCCAAGAAAAGAGGGGTGGATGTCTGTGTGTGTGTGGAGGGGGTGTGTTTCCATGAGTGAATTGTTGTAATGTCTTTTCACTTCATTATCATATATATTTTGTGCAGAAGCAATTTTGCTTCTTGAATTTACTTCTTTGTTAAGTTACTATGTGATACAGACTGTAGGATGTCCAAACTACAAGTTTGCTGATACATGTGGCAAGTCAGAACTATTGGCTGACCCCTTGCATTTAGAAACGGAAAAGGCTGTATGAGAAGTGTCTTCAGATGCTCTCTTGTTTTGCAGATACTGTAGCAAATGCTTCAGGTCCTTTACTAGTTGAAATAGCAAAGACCCCGGGGTCTACGCTAGGAATCACACTGACGACAACCACACACCGGAACAAACAGGTCATTGTCATCGACAAGATCAAGCCGGCCAGCGTGGTGGACAGGTACAGATCTGAACAGGCTGCTTCTAGCTCTGCTTTTCCTTTCTCCACTGCTTTTTTTTGTCCCTTTGTTGGTTATATACCATTCTTCCCTGCCTCGCCTTGAAATGGCCACGTCCACATGTTCTTAGCACTAAGCGTGCTAAAAATATCTGACCCAACACCAGCGGACACTCCTTGCTGGGAGTGAATGTAACTCAGTGCATATGAAAGCTGACCTCTGTTTTAAAAAATTCAGATCTGACTGTCCTGGAGCTGTGAAATGGCAAAAACCTATTCTGGAAACTTCTAGCTAGAGCCTTTTCCTGATGGACAGGTCAGCTAATCACCCTTGATATGGGGATGCAGAAAAACAGACTGTTACGCAGCCGTAGCTGGGGTTAGTCGTGTTGCTGAGCTGAGCTGCTGGCTTGTAGGACTTAACTACAGTTCTGGGTGAGCCCTCAGCCATCCAGACTAGCTATGAGTGGGCACTATTAAAAACTTAAAAGATCTTTTCCAAGCCACCGGCAGCACTGACTCAAGCATGGACCATCTTAGTTGGTATTTTGGGCAGCACTTGAACCTAAGGTTCAAATTGGAAGTAAAAAAAATGAGATATGAAAAAAAATTCACGTGAATTCCAACAGTAATTCACAGTTGGATTTTGTATGTGTCTGCTCCCAGCTGTAAGGACATGGATTTTGGCCATGTGTATAATTATCTCTCTTGCCGTTTCCTTTGCAGATGCGGTGCGTTGCATGTTGGCGACCATATTCTCTCCATTGATGGCACAAGCACAGAGCACTGCTCCTTATTAGAGGCAACTCAGCTTTTAGCTGCCACTTCAGAAAATGTCAAGCTAGAGATATTACCTGTTCACCAAAGCAGGCTGCCTTTGAAGCCTCCAGAAACAGGTGTGTCCTCTGTGCAAACATTGTTGGTCGCCCTCAAAACTCACTTGAGGTGCCTACTAGGATTCTTGCTGCTTTTAAGTGCTGGCAACAGACTCTGAAGAGAGACATCTGTGGAGGCGAAAAAAAAAAAAAAGATGTTTTGATGAAACACATGTGATTAGATTACGTTCTTCAAGGATGTGAATAGGAAAAAAAGGTAACATCTGTGCTTGAATGGGGAAATTGGAGTTGGGAATCCCGGGGTTTTGCAGTGCTGAGTGCTGTGCAAGCCACTTCCTTAGTACCTCGGATAAGAGACTTTAATGGAGAGGGAGGAAAACAACCTTGGTGCTGGCAGATGTATTTGCAAGCTCAGTTTTCGTTTGCTGATGCCTGGTAAGCTTCGCAAAGGACATGTCAATAGCTAGGCAAGGTCCTGCTGGACTTCCTTAGGAAACAAAGCCGTAACGTACGTGTTCAGCTTCCAGACCAGCTTGTTTGAATGGCAGCTGTGTCTGAGCAGCCAGGGTTAGAGTAAATGCATCTGTAGCTGCTGCTTTCCACCACCCCCACCAAAGAAATAGTGGGGGGGGAAAATTCTGGCTCCAGTGAAATCAAGCCCAAAATGCCTGTAAACGTCATTAGGAATTCACCCTGCTGAGCATCCTTGTAGCCCACCTTTGGTTTCTGCTTCCACGTGAGAGGCTGACTCAGGCTCTCATATAAACTTCATTGTAAACAGAGCCTCAGTACTAGTAGGCTTGTTACAACTTTGGCTTGCAGTTTTGTTACAGTCTGTACTGGTGGTCTTGTAATTCAGGTGTTTCAGGCATGACTGTTCAGTACCAGCCCCTTTTGCAACCATTTTCAATCACTTGTTTCTCAGGGACATGCATTTTAATAACATTGCTGCACAGTAGCCCTGGGCACAGCTCTTCTTTCCATTCTCTTCTAGGGTGGTTTGGGGAAAGGAGGAAAATGTCTGTGTTGTCTTCTTTAACATGATACAGTGAAACATAAAATCTAATAACATCTCCATGTCTAGAAGTAAATTTCTTATATGTCCAGTCCAATTTGTGCAGAATTAAAGCAGTTTAACAAAGGGATTGGATGACTTGACCTTTGTGCCCAAGAAAAAATGGAAAGCTATAATCCTTTTCCAGTGGCTGTTAAAATGAACTATTCTCCTCCCGTTAGTGCCCTGGTCCTAATCTTCTTTCAGAATGTATGCATTCAGCAGCAGCTCAGGAGAAGGAGGATCTGTGGAAGGACAGCTCGATGTGTTCAGAGCCTTTTTACCCAAACCTCCATACATCAGATCAGTTTGCTGTGGCAGAAATACAGAACACAAACTTGGGAGAATAATTGCAACACATGAATATGAAAAATAAGGGATATGACAATTGTTCCCATTTTTGATTAAACTCTTTAACACATGAGGGATCATAGGGAAGGATGCTGTTCATCCACGTGGCTGTTAGGAGGCAGAGGTGTGTGATGGGGACCAGTGCTTGGGCTTTAACCTTCACCAGTGCTAATGGAGGTGGTGGGGACAGGAGGGGAGAGCGCTTTGGGCAAGAGGAGCAGCTCACAAAGCAGTGCCCCTCAGAGGTGTAACCAGCCACAGCACCGTGCAGCCAATGGTGAGCAGCCGATGAACCACAGCAAAACTGGCAAACTGCGTTTGGACCTGGGAGAGACTCTGCCTTCTGCTCCAGACACCGAGTGCCAACACTACAGACTGCTTTTTCTGAGTTTAGGAAAACAAACGAGAGGCAGTAAGGAAAAATGGGCCATGCAAAAGCAAACTGTCATGGTTGGCAAGAGAGAGAAGCCTGGGGAAAGCAGCTGAGGAGAGGAGACCATGCAGACGCATCCCTGTTCAGCACTTGCATTACTGAGTCCTTCCAGTGTGTGCCTGCATGGGGCTTGTCATTATATTTTTTAAAAGTGGCTTCTTGTGCAATCAAAATCCAGTTATTGAGGAGGCGGAGAGAGAGATCTGACGCTGCAGCGGCCATGCAGAAATACAGTCTAATGCTGAAGCACGGGATTTGTCAAACTGAGTTTGCTTTCTCTGTGGCTCTGGGGGCATTTGGAGAGTTTGTGGGAGGATTACGCCCTGCTCATAAGATCATCGGGAGCGGACGGTGCCCAGGAGCGGTGCTGGGATGGATGGGTTTCCTCAGGCAGGGATGATGTGTGAAAGCTTGGGGGGAAGGATGTTGTAGTTTTTTATCACAGAATTGTCCAAAATCTCTTCTCTTCCCCAACGCACTGACAGCTGAGTTTCAAAGGCACTTTTTCTGTTGTCAGATATGAGCTAAGAATTTATAGACAAATGGGAGAGTTTTAATTAGTACAAATGGATTAAATGGTTTTGTATATATGCCCATAAGCTCTGTCCCTCATGTTCAAAGTGTTTAATTTTATAAAGACTTTCCTTTTTGTCTAGATATAGCTACATTTATTAATTTGATTTTTGTTTTTGAAAGCTGCCTGGCTCTGAATTTACTTTTGAATCCAAAAAATAGCAACCCCAGAGCTGGAAGTGTATTTTGTAAGAGCTTGATAGACCAAGTGCTAAACTCGCTAAATGTTTAGCAAAGACTAAATATAATCACTATATTGGTTGGAAAACCTGAGCTAAGTGATTTGATGCCTGTGATGCACACACACAAAATGGTTTTCCGCTGTTAAGGGCACTGACCAGATGGCCTTTAGATGAGATCTCTGGGTGGACTCACTAAATAAAGCGAGTCCCTGTCCCAGGTTTGCACCCTCAGAAAGCTCTGGTAGCACCAGCGCCGGCGGTTTCTGCCTATGTGGAGGACGCAGAGCCTGGAGAAGATCTCATCCTGGGAAGGCGGTTGCCAGTCTGTGCAAGTGGTTGCGAGGTTAAGAGCTCTGAGATAACTCGTGGCTGCAGTGATGCTCCGCTGTGGGATGCTGTTCATGCTTAGCTGAATAAAACAGATGCTTGCAATCCTGCTCGTCAGCCAGAAATTCCTCTCGGAAGACAATAAATCCGGACAGCACGGTGCAGAGATTCGGGAGAAAAAAACCCAGTGCTGTTGGGCAAGGAAAACCAAACTGACCCTGTGCTGCCCAGGGGCAAAAGGAGTGTCAGGGAGAACAGGCAAGGGACCTGTGCCTGGGTGGGTGTTTGAGGCGCTTCAGAGGAGACTTGTGGCATCGTGACTTGGTGTCGCAAAGCCACAGTTCCTGGGACAAGGGATTCCAGATGCTGGGTGTCACGCTGCAACAGATTTCTGCAAACATATGCTGGGCTGGGGTTGAAGCTCAAGCAGTTGTGTGCCCTTGAACAGGGTCTGCCATGTTGGTGCCATGTTTTAATTTACTACTTGCCACAGCGCTGGTATCTTTTCCTGTGTCGGTGGCCCTCCATAATTGCCTTTAAGCACCAGTGTATAAAATTCCTTTTGTTCTGGTGAGCAGGAGGCAGCCCTCCACTACTCCCCTCTTTCATCCATGTGTGCTTTCCCGGCCAACAGCAGCCACTAAACAACCAAATGCTGAAGTCAAGCAAAATGCTCAAAGCAGACCTTGGCATGTGCGGAAGGCGTTGAGCCTTGTCCCCAGGAGGGCAGCTCCGGCAGCAAGGTGGGAAAACAGCACAAGGAGGTTTCCCCGGTGCTGTCAGATAATGCTGATGGCCTCTCTGGGAAACTTGTGGCTGGAGGGAGCTTCTGCACGTTGCCCAACAGACTGCAAATGGTAATGACATCTGCGCGCTGCCAGCACAGCTTAGTCAGGCCGTTGGCGCAGGGTGCGGAGTTTTGTATGGGGAAGGGGTGGATTTCTGCCGCTTTGTATGAAGTGTCATGAAGTTACATGGGGATGCGTTTTCTCTGTTGGTACTTGAGGTACTTGACACACTGTGGTTGGGTCCTGACTTGTTCAGAGCCAGTATGAGGCTCTTTTCTACAATCTCCTGGCTTATGCTTTTTACCTTTTCTTTCTCTCACTTCTCCTTCCTGCCTGTGGTGATTTCTGCTCCCCTGGGTGCCATCAGTCAAGGTGCAGAAGAGTGACCACCACCACTGCTGGGACCCCTGTGTCAACTACTGTCACACCCACCACCCTGGGCACTGCAAGACACCCACTTGGAACCAGACATCTGGACAGGATTACTGCAAATGTAACCTCAGCGCATGGCATTGCCCCCATCCCTGCGTGTGTTCATTCATGTTGTGCCCCTCCATTTCCTTAATGCCCAGCTCCGTAGCCTGGCTTGTCACTCATTTCCTCCTTGGTCACCTGGGTCTGTTTCCACAGGTCCAGTGCTGAGGTACAAAATCAGTATCTGCAGCCCAGCACGCACACGGAACTGGTAAATGCAACAAGAGCAGTGTGCTGGGCAAACCTATGCACATCCTCTAACCCCATGCCCCAGTGCCTGGTTTCATATGGCAAAACTGAGTTGCTGTGGGACAAGAAGGGCATCTCTGGTGACGTGTAGGAACGTGATATGACAGCACATCCAGCTCAGCCCTGGTGCTACACAGCATGTTAGCAGCAGGTTTATGGCTGCTTCAAAATCTGTAAACCCACCTCTTGCAGGAAGCCGGCTCTGCGCAGCCCCAGGTTCCTTGTCTTAAGGCAGTAAGATAGGGAGGAGGAAACACTGCCTTGTGCCTGAACTGGGGGAAGCAAACAGGGCAGCCCAGTTGCCCAGAAGCTCAAGTTCAAGCTGTGGTTTCTCTTTGTATGTATTTAAGGTTCGTTAGTGCCACTGTACCAACCTGCTGTTGGCTGCCCTGCGTCCATGATGCATTTCTCACCCAGTGGCCTGGATGCTGCAGTGACAGGCACCCCAGTCACTGGAGTCGCTGCACATCAGAAAGCAATGTCCATCTGCAGTCCAAGCCCACTCTCACACCTTTCCTGGAGCTGCAAGCCCAGGACAAGGTTTTCACCTTGTCTTGAGCCCTGGAGCTGGGAAGGACCTAGTCCGACCCCGTTAGGTGTTTGATGAACACGGGTTAGGTGAACCCACTGCTGCACTACTCTGTGCACTTCCTTAACGTGCTCTGTATTTCCCCAGCTCTGGTGGCGGCCAACTTCTCGTCTCCCACCATGAATGCGCAGGGCTTCCCCTGCCAGAACTCGAACACACTACCTCGCAGCTCCCACCCCATGAGCCCCCGCACCACCATGCTGAGGAGGAGGCAGAAGAAGAAGGAGCACAAGAGCTCGTGTAAGAGTGGCAGTGGGCTGGGGCTGGGTTGGACAGGGCATGCATGCTTGCCTTGCTGTCCTTATTGTCTTTATTGTTGACTGTTAGCTGGGGTAGGACCGCTCACCTCGGCACTGTCAGTGCCTCTCTCATCCTTGGTCACTGTCCCCACCACTGCCAGACCAAGGTCTGTGACCAGATCTGCTATGTTGACCATGACTACCCTGACCTTCTGCCTCTCTCCTCCTCTCAGTGTCGCTGGCCTCCAGCACGGTGGGTCCTGGTGGGCAGATAGTCCACACGGAGACGACAGAGGTGGTGCTCAGGGGAGATCCTTTGAATGGCTTCGGACTTCAGCTCCAGGGAGGCATCTTTGCTACTGAAACCCTGTCTTCCCCACCTCTCGTCCGTTTTATTGAGCCCGACAGCCCGGCAGAGAGGTTAGAGACCTTGCCCTTGGATGCTGATGGTGCTGCTGCTGAACATTTCATGGCTTGGTTTGTTTTCTCTCCTCAGAGGCTCATTTAGATATTTACTATCATCCTTGTAATATCTCCCATTCTTCACTGGGCATGGTTTACTGTCACTGCCATTTCTGCACTCGTCGGCTGACTGCGGCCTCCCTCGCATCCCAGGTGAACGTCTTGGCACCAGGCTGCGGCTGTTCTGGGAGGAGGAGGAAGGGAGCGTGTGTCTGTGTGAGAGCGCCATTCCCATTCCTTTTTCATTCTCTTTGAAAGATAAAGCTTTTATCTGGGTGCAGAAAGGGGAAAGATCTAAACAAGCGGGCCAAGCAAAGTGTTTTCTGCCTGGTTTCGTTGTAGCAGAGCCCAGCTATGTAAATTGGCCTTAAAGCCAAGGTTTTGAACCACAGAGGAGGGCTCTGGCTGAGGAGCAGGTAGGTACTGCATTTAAGCACTCTAGCTTTTGGCTCTATAATGTTGGCAAAAGAGCAGAACAGAGGAGCGGCATTAACTGCTGGGTGTCACTCCCTGGGGATACTGGGAGCAATGACTCCTCTGGCAGCTGAGCCTCAGCTCAGGAGCTCAGCCTGCTCTGACCAAACTTTTCTCAAAACCCTTGCTGGCTGGATTTAAAGTCTGCTCAAGTGCCTGTGCGCTACAATGTAGGTACCCTCTAGCAAGGCTTTTCTTACTAGACGGACCAGGTCCCAAGCATGACTTGAGCTCTTGTGGGATGGAAAGGGGAAGTGGTTTCGTTAGGCAGATGACATAGAGAGGTGAGTGAGCCGGCACTTATGCCCCCGTGCTGGTTTCTCTTCCCACCTGTAATTTCCACTGGTGGTCCATCCTGCGTGGGGGTGCCAGAGGTGCAATGACGTGGCAGTGCTCAGCGCCTGCTGCAAGACCCTTCCTTGGGAGGAGAAGTCTCCCAGGGGCCCCATCAGCATGTGCTGATGGTTTGGTGTCCCCGAGCCAGCCCGGGAAAGCAGCACATGGGGGAGTCGTATGGCAGGGAAAGCGTCTGCAAAAGGAAATGCAAGTCCTTGCTGTGCAGGCCGGTCTCTGTGTCGTAGCTTCTCTAGGTGGCTGATGCAGAGGCAAGGTGGAGCAGAAGTGCCTGGTGCTTGTGTCTGTGGGAGGACAGGGACAAGGGGCTGGCACAGGAAAAAGATTTGTGCTGACTGGTGCAGGTTAAGAGAGATTTCAAAAACCTTTTATCCTCTTTTTTTGTTTGTTTCCAAACAGGGTTTAAAAATGTAGGTGATGGTGTTTTGGTTTTTTTTATCCTCTATTACCAGGGTGAACTTGGCTCACATTGCAAAGCACCAAACTCCTTTTATAAATTAGGCAGCAACAAAGCCTGCTATCCCAGGGGACGAGGGAGATGTGCTGAAATCCGCCTGGCTTTGCTTTATCCTCTTGCCAAGCCTGGAGCGAAAGCATAGATTCGCAGTGCAGTCTTGCTTGGCTCTAATGTGTCACACACGCTGCTCTCCCTCTCGGCTGCCCAACCAGCAGGATCCGCGCTCTCCTGGTTGCCACTTTTTAGTGACAGGGAGCAATCCTCTCTGCATTTGCAGCCTGGATTTGATTTGGGGATTAAATCTCTGTGGTGTATTTCTTCCTTTCTTAGACCGTGCTACTCTTCCTAGCTGGCAGGAAAACACTGTCTTTCCTCCCCATCTTGAAACGATAAGTGCACTGGGTTTGCAGCGAGGTGAAAAAGGCAGTGTTATGTTTTCATTTTACTTTTTGCTTCTTGCTCTCCCACAGAGCTTGTTTGCTCCATCCTTCCTAGATTCCTTATTCCCTGCCCTTGAAAGGTTTTGCTGTAACTGTTGCCCAAGACATTAAAATCGTCGAATCGTAGAATTGCCTAGATAGGAAAAGACCTATAAGATCATCTAGTCCGATCGTTAACCTAGCACTGACAAGTCCCCCACTAAACCATGTCCCTAAG
>JAVKLA010000036.1:13095755-13143543 GCA_034782735.1 Sagittarius serpentarius | reverse complement strand
ACTGGAATTAACTCCATTTACCACCACTCTCTGGGCCCAGCCTTCCAGCCAGTTTTTAACCCAGCGAAGAGTGTATCGATCTAAGCCATGAGCAGCCAGTTCCTGCAGGAGAGTGCTGTGGGACACAGTGCCAAAGGCCTTACTAAAGTCCAGATAGACAACATCCACAGCCTTTCCCTCATCCACTAAGCAGGTGACCATGTTGTAGAAGGAGATCAGGTTATTAGAGTCGTTTTTCTCCCATTTACCAAGCTGGGCTATTGGCTGAGGCTGGGCCATGCTCTTTCCTGTGCTGCAGTTGTTGCTCTTTGCAAAAGAGGGTGAGCAGTGGGAATGCAGGGATTAGGCTTAGCAGCCTGGGTCTGTCCTGCATGTTCGCACACTCCTGTGCAAGGCCTGTGAATTTGAATGTGCTGTTGTACAAGTGCATGATCCACAATTGCTTTGTCCATCTGGCTTGCCACGGAGGAGCTGCCTCTTGGGTGTCTAGCAAATTTGAGTACTACAAGGGAGGAAGATGGCATCACCCTCTTTTCAGGGAGGTTGGGCTGCCTCACTTTTCTTATCTGCTTTGTGCTAGCTTGTGGCAGGTGGTTTGAAGCAAAATCTCTGCCTGACTTGTGACTTGTTTTACAGCTAATACCTTCTAATAGACCTCCCTTTGCACCTGTTGTTTTGTTTCCTGGGTGCAAGACGAAGCCTTTGGGCTCCAAATGAGACACTGATTCAGGCCCTGTTATCAGCAGGGAGGGTGAAATAGGAAGATGCCTGACGTCCCCTCTTGGCTGTCTTGAAATGCAGTGCTTGTGTCCTTCCTCCCCCAGGTGTCATTGAGAGCAGTGGGAGAGTATCTGACGTCTCCATCCCGGTATCCAAAATCAATGCTTCCTGCTGAGTTACAAGTTTTCTAGCTCTGCTCAGACACATTTGTTTGATCATTGTGTTTCTGGCTTTTGAGTATGAGCAGTTTGCAAAACGGAAGTTTAGCAACTGGGTGAAGCTGTCAGCAAAGCTTTGATCTTTTGGGGGCTGGGACCCACCCAGCAGTGTGCACACACAGATCTACACATCTGACCTGTGCAGGCCAATTCGGGTGCATGTAAGGGCATGATGGATTGGTTTCTGCAGCTGGCAATGTGGCTGGGGTCACAGCTGCTGCTGTGCACCCCACAGCTGGAGTGACCACGCAGATGCTGATGGTGCTGAGTGAGATCTTCTGTGCATATCCTGCCCAAGGCTTGCATATGCACTGCTTTGTGTCTAGCAAGACACTTCTGCTGTTCTGTTGCTGTCTTTGAGCACAAGGAACGAGGCACGACAAAATGCAGATCTCTGCAACCCCAGGGAGACATTCCTGTCATGGACTCCAACACATCCATAGGGCTGTCTTTCACTCCAAGAGATGCCTGTACTCTTGTTCTTTCTGATTTTAGAGCACTTCTCCTCCCATGATCTCAAAGCACTTTGTGAGCTCTAATGTTAGACTGTGCACCTCTGAGACAAATCTGTGGGAAAGCTGTCCAAAAGGTTTGTGTAGGATCCCACAGCAGAGCCAAGGAGAGGTCTGCAGGAGCCTTGGCTCCCCAGGCCCTGCTCCCAGTGCAAGGGCACGTGGCAGCTGTAAACTGGTGTCTCTGGAATTGTTTTGAAGGGTTAACAAGGCACATCGGGTCTCCTTGCACTCACGGAGAGAGCAGAATGTTGCGGCTTCACTCCACAAACTTTTATAAACCTGCAAGACCAGGGATTAAACAACCGTGATTGACTGAGGCTAATAGTAAAAGAAATAAAATACTTCTGACCTAATAGAGCTATTTGCTGTAAAACACCCAGGCAAATCTACCTTGGGTGAAGAAATGCAAGAAACGGTTGTCTTGTGAGAAGGCAGCTTTGATGGGAAAGGTGGCAAACGTTTGCTTTGATGCTGTGTAAAAGTATCCTGTGAACTTCCAGCCCTTGCAGCTGAAACAGTGGTGCCAAAATGGATTGTGTCCTTGTGTGACCTTGAAATGACAGTCATGTCTGTGTGATGCAGATGCTGATCCCTCCTTTCTGAAAGGCGCATCGTGGCCATAGCAAGAGCACTCTTGGTGCTGAAGGAGGCATCTCTGTCATACTCCTTGCCATCTTCATATTTTTAAGCTGATATTTCCAAGCGCATCTATGTGGCTGCATAGCTGCAAGTCCAGTAAAGGACTGTAATTAAACTTGATGTAATTTATTCGCAAGAGTGGATTCATTTATACACCATGGAGTTGTCTGTCCTAATCCAAGTCTCCTTGAACAAACAATTCTGAATTTACATCTCATAAAATAGCCAGCGTTTTTCCATGGATGGCATGAACCCAGGTAGCAGCGTAAATATACTGCAAGTTTAATACCTTGCTACCAGTAAAATAACCTCTCCAGGCTCTCTCCAAACTTGCTTATATCTCAGCTTTTGGTGGGCCACTGGCAAACATTGTTGTGCTTGTGCATTTTTCTTGAATTTGGATGTGTGTATTTTTTCTTGGTAACCTGGCCTTTCATATACGTCCTGTTTTTTGGAGGTGAATAATAGAGCCAGTGTCCGTTGCCTTTGGTGTTATCTTCATGAGCCTGGAAGCTGTGGTACCATGTTTTCTTACAACTGAATCAGGTGTGAGTGATGAAGAGTGGCTGGAGGATTAGTAAAAAGTAAGCTGTCTTCTGTGAAATATCAGTGGAAGCTGACATCTAGAAAGGAGAGGGCGAATGATGTGCTTGGTCATTAAACAGAAGGGGAATAAAGATTCTCTGGAGAAGGCTCAAAACAGGATAGCTGATGCCTTCTGGGAAGTCTGTGTGGTAAAATAACTCCCAAGTGTTGAAGTGAACCTTAGACTTGTTCCCATAACCCTCAACCTATTTTGGAGACCACTCTGTAGTTTATGTTAACAATGGGTGAAGAATGCTTTCCCAAGCTCTGCCGAAGCGGACAGCCTTATAGACAGGTGATGAGTGGAAAATCTGTGTCGTGGTTTAACCCCAGGCAGCAACTCAGCACCACGCAGCCGCTCACTGACTTCCCCCCCGCCCCAGTGGGATGGGGGAGAGAACTGGAAAAAGGTAAAGCTCGTGGGCTGAGATAAGAACAGTTTAATAGAACAGGAAGGAAGAAACTAACAATGACACTAATAACAATAAAGTGACAATAATAATAATGAAAGGATTGGAATACACAAGACAAGTGATGCACAATGCAGTTGCTCACCACTCGCCGACCGATGCCCGAGCAGCGCTCCTCCCCTGGCCAACTCCCCCAGTTTATACACTGGACATGACATCCCATGGTATGGAATACCCCTTTGGACAGTTTGGGTCAGCTGTCCCAGCTGTGTCCCCTCCCAACTTGTGCCCCTCCAGCCTTCTTGCTGGCTGGGCCTGAGAAGCTGAAAAGTCCTTGACTGAGTCTAAACACGACTTAGCAACAACTGAAAACATCAGGGTGTTATCAACATTCTTCTCATACTAAACCCAAAACACAGCGCTGTACCAGCTACTAGGAAGACAATTAACTCTATCCCAGCTGAAACCAGGATAATCTGAAAACGTGGTTATGGGGAACAACCGATGAAGGATATGGAGGAGAAGGAAGATGAGCAATTGCCTATGGCCTGTCACAAGCAACACTACAGATTTGATTTTGTAGAGCCATGGGCCAGCTCACATTAGCTGTGGGAGATAACTTGGAGAATTGTCTTGCTGATCTTGCAGTATATTTAAAAAAAAAGGGGGAGGGTGGATAGTGAATGTAGGAACGTAGTGGTTCACATGTGAAAAAACCTTGCTTATAAATACAGAGGGGTTTGTCTAAACCACGCTGTAGCAATGTATCTCCAACATAGCCTTGCCATCGTTTTTCTTCCAAAGTAAAAAAACTGCTGATCTCTGTTCTTGGAGAAAGTGGGTCTAAACCAAAAACCCTAAAGGGCCAGTTGTGGTTATATTGGTGGGCTATCGCATCGGAATAATATTGGCCTTTCAAGGCAGTTAAACAGTATCAATGTACATTTGGCTTTCAGAAATGCAATTACAAGGGATAAATGATTATCCAATTTGCTGAGACATTTCAGTGAGTTCATTGGATTGTAGCTTCAGTATTAGCCATGTATTAAGCAGAGGAATCTGTGCAATTTTCAGTGCCATTAGTTTGGGTTTCAGAGGGTGCAGGCAAATGGAAAGAGCTATATGCCATTAGATGGGGTAGGAGGGCACATGCCCTTGCATTTATCACTCTCATCTCTTGGCCACGGTGTTGACTTTTAGGAAGGTGAGGGTTACTTTTTTTTTCCTGGAAGTTGCAGGAAAAGTGACCAAAAATAGTTATTTAGGAGCAAAGCATGTCTGAACTTAAGCAAACCAGAAGGATTTGCTGCCTTGTGACCTTCCAGGGGCTCTCAGCACTGGAATGGGAATTGCAGAATGAGTTATCTTCTTTTTGGGGCCACTTCTGCAGGATTTGTCACTACTCTGTGTGTCTTGTAACAGATTTGGCTGGCAAAAGTAACTCATGGCTGGTTGTGGGGTTGGTTTTTTTTCTCCTTTCCTCTTTTTCCCTGCCTCCTTGTTCCCTTGCCCTCTTTTCCCAATGTGGACTGCAGGTGTGGGCTGCTACAAGTAGGAGACAGAGTCCTTTCTATCAACGGCATTGCAACTGAGGACGGGACTATGGAGGAAGCTAATCAGCTTTTGCGTGATGCTGCACTCACGAACAAAGTGGTGCTCGAGATTGAATTTGATGTCGCAGGTACGTTGCCAAAGGAATTACTGCTCCTCACTACCAGCAGGACTCTGCCAGTGCCTTTGCTTAACCCATAGGAGGGAGTGTATTCACACAAATACATGAGGTTTTTGCTAGAGCTCAGAGGGAAGAGCGAGAAGACCCTGTGAGGACCTTTTCCATTTCTCATTGTTCTCTAATGTGCACCGAGATGGAGGGTCCTTCTGATCCTTTCATAAATGCCTTGTGTTCACCACTTAGCTGAGATAAGCCTAAGGAGTAGATGAAGAGGCCACCTGTGGTTAAATATTTGCCCATTAATATGAATAATATTTATATTAATTTATGGCCTTGAAGCAAGGAGGGAGCCAAAGCTATTGGCTGAGGCTAAAGTGCAGCTTTGTATTAAAGAAAAAAAAAAAAAAAAGTTTTTGAAGAGAAGGCTCCGGAGAGACCTTATGGCAGCCTTCCAGTACTTAGATGGGGCCGACAGGCAAGATGGGGAGGGGCTCTTTAACAGGGATTGTGGTGATAGGATGAGGCGTAACAATTTTAAACTGAAAGAGGGTAGATTTAGATTAGATATTAGGAAGAAATTCTATACTGTGAGGGTGGTGAGATACTGGAACTGGTTGCCCAGAGAAGTTATGGATGCCCCCTCCCTGTAAGTGTTCAAGGCCAGGCTTTGAGCAACTTGGTCTAGTAGAAGGTGTCGCTGCTTATGGCAGGGGTGTTGGAATTAGATGATCTTTAAGGTAACCCAAACCATTCTATGATTCTATGATTTTTTTCCTTTTATATTGAAAGAACTGCCTCAGTCTTGAAATACAGTGTGATGTAAGCACTTCACTTGATGTTTGGAGCATGTATTTTTAATGAGAATCCAAATTTTAACCTAAAGTCTGCAGGGCCTCAGATAACCTTATCTGAACCAATAAAGCCGAGTTATGGGTTTGTTTTTCTTGGTTCCAAAGAAACCATCCATGCAACTGAAAACTCTTTTTTCTCCTATTTTCTTTTTTGTCTGTTTTTGGTTTTATAGAGTCTGTCATACCCAGCAGCGGTACTTTCCATGTTAAATTGCCCAAGAAAAGAGGTGTAGAGCTTGGAATTACAATCAGCTGTAAGTATTGCTCAGACTTGTGCTAGCAGTTGCAAGAGCTGCTGCTTTCCACCCTGGCACGTGAGAAGGGCCCAACGGAGAGAGATAAGATTACGTGGGGTTTCCTGGTAGTGCTCGTGATTTATCCCAAACTGAATTAGATGTGCGGTTCCCGACTCCACGAGCTGGTGACTGCAGAGAAAAGCAGCTGCATGAAGGGCTGGGGCAAAGGATGCATCTCAACTGATCGGTTGGTCTGTGCCACAGACTTATATTACAAGTAATGTTATTTTTTTTTCCTTGCTCACAGTTGTATTATGTTCTTTTTAAAAAAGAATTGCCTGGGTCTCATGGGACCCTTGCAGGGAGCGGTGAAGGGAGGAGAGCAAGTGTGAGGTGAACCTACAGGTTGAAGGGTAGAGAGGGGAAAATGCCAAGAGGAAGAGGAGGATGAAGATGGTGGTGGGAAGGCACTTTAGGGACAGGAAGGTGCTGAGCAGGGTTTGCTGGGAGTCATTATGCTGACTAACTTCAGCCATGGAGGAGGAGATCCACGTGCCAGGACTTGGTGGGCACTGAGAGAACGAGACATACACCTTTTTCTTTCTTTTCTCTCTTCTCTGCTCATTCTTGGTTAATTATCTTTGTTTCTCTTCTGGAGCATATTTTTCATTTAAAGACCTTTTGGCCTCTTTGGAGAGGATGCAGTAAGGGGATAAGATAGGCAGATCCATCCCAAATTTCTGGCTAACTTGGGTTCTTGTTATGCCTTGCATCAGTGAGTTTTTCCTTTATGGCAAATGTGAGCAGATCTCATGTCACTCATCCTTCCTTCACTGCTGGGTGAACTGAGTTGAGTCATCTCAGATTTGCCATGCTCAGAGGCTGCCACCACCTCTCAGCTGAAACAAAGCAGCTTGTGAAACTGCAGTAATGGGATCTTGCATCTAAACCTCTAGGAGCATGGACCCAGCTGTGCCTGTGGAATGGAGTCACTGGGGACACTTTAAAACTAGGTTTCATTAAAATAGATAAGTTATTTGCAATTACCTTTTGGCATTTACAGCATTAGTGAGTTAATTGGAGGTGTTCTGGTATTAAGTGGGGTGATTCTCGGGAGTGACTTGAACATCGACACGATGATGGATTTGCACCCTGTGTTATTTGTTCTCCCCCTTCCCAGCTTCCCCTATTTGTGCCACGAGGATAATCCTGAGAAATAAGAGCCCAGTATTTAACATTTGGCTTGGTAGCAACTACTGTCTGAGGACATCAAGGTGCTTTCTGAAAGCAGCGGGGTACCCCTAATGACATTTCACTGGCGGGGGAGCAGGGCACGGTGCAGCAGCCCAGCCTGCGCTGGGCTCCTAACCTGCTGCCCTGCCCACTGCCTTGGCATTGCAGTCTCGGGTAGAAACCTAGGGCGATGGATCTGGTAGCAAAAAACTTCTGGCTTGAGCATGGTCAGGTTTTCACCCCAGTTACTCTTCAAAGCTCAGTTTGTATCTGGGGCTGGAGAGCAAAATGAACCAGGGAGTTGCCGGCAAGAATATTAGTTGTTTATTTGTGGAGTCTCACTTAAATGGGACTGCTTCAGATGTGTATTTACACTTCAAACGTATTTTTGTGTTGAAAATGTTTTCACTTGAAATTTGTTTAAAAAATTGATTTCACACACTTTTTTGAAATCACCACTAAATAAAAAGAAACTGACCCCTGGGTTTTAAATAGATAGATACCCATTATCCAACTACAAAGCAGTTTTTTAACAATATAATAGATTTGGTCTTTTTGATTGTTGAGCATGTTTGCAGGACATTGTTTAAGTAATGCATATGCATAAACTTAAGGTATGTTTCAGTACTTTGCTGAGTCAGAGCCAAAATTATATTTACAAATGGAGCAAAAGACAGCCATCCAGAAATTGCGGTGGCAAGGATGAAATGCTAGTTGAATCCTAATTCTGTTTTCATATATTAGTCTATAGAAGCCTATGTCCACATGACCCTTAGCAAATTAGATCATCATTTTGTCACTCTGCCTCTGACCAAGCAGATAAATATACCAGTTTCAAACATCAAAACCAAAGCAAGCAGCCTTATGGTAAGTCCCTCCTGCAGAGACATGATGTGCATGCAGGAGTGTGATGCAAGCAGCAAGAGAAAAGAGGTAAAAATAACTCTTCTCTATTTGCTCAGTTCCTCCCAGTTCTGCTGATTTGAATGCTTGTGTAGATCTAGAAACAGCTTTTACAGCTTTCCTTCTGACAAGAAAAAGCATATAACTGCCGTTTTAAAGTAGGGGACTTGGTTTACTGGTCCTTCCACATTGGATTCCTGTTCCCTACTCTGTAAAACTGGGGCAGGTTAAATAGATGACGAGCTGGAGGGGTCAGTAGAAGACCCCCTGCACTGTTATGGCCACAGAACTGGATTTGTTCATAAACTTTGTGGTCCAGCTACACTGTAGATGAAAGATGAGTTGCTTCCGTTGAGTTTTACCTCTTGGCTTCAGCAGGCTCATTTGTAGTTAATTCCTCTGTCTGGGAAGGCTTGCCGCTGCCTTCTTACACGGGCAGAAAGTGTTATGACCCCATCAGAGGAGCACTACAGAAATAAAAAAGATCAAGTTCTTGCTGTGCTGTGGCTCTCGGAGCTAATTGGGAGATGGGCTAAGTAAAGGGGGGAGAGCAAAATTCTTGACGGATGTGTTGGAAGAATTGGTGTAATGGAGCTGGCTGCAGGAGGAACCATAAATCTGCTTGAAAGCCTCATAAAAAGGGTTGAAAACCCAGGAGGGTTTTGTATGAGGAGGGCAGGCACTGCTGGTTCTGGGATGAACATAGAGTGTCTGTGCTTGCTCCTGGTGAGGGGCAGATGTTTGCTGAGGGCATTTCATCTTCTCCAAGGTCTCAGAGTTTTCCAGAAAGAGAAGTCTTGGGCTGGGTGAGCCCCCCGGTTGTGGTCTGTGCACACAGACAGGTTTCTTCCCCTTGCTCAAACACAGTGTGGCAAAGGGATGTAGCAAATCAAGATGCGTGATGCAAATATATGCATATAGCATCACTTCCCCTTCCATTCCCCAAAGGATGAATAGGAAATCAAAGGGGTGAGTCTCTCACTGACTGCGCTGTGTATTTCTGTGGCACCTTGGTGCCCTCAAGCCTCATTTCAGTCTCCTATGTTTGCTAAATGAAAATAGGCCAAGCAAAACACCAAAGCTGCCTCGTGTGCGCTGCTTGCATGCACTTCATCCAGGGGTGAAGGGACAAGAAGCCAGCAAAATCTCTCTCATTTTCTCCATACTCCAGTGTCTTGGTTTCTGTCCCAGGGACAAGGCTGCATTTGTTTGTAGAACAGCTACTCTGATTGACAAGCGAAGTGTGCACTCCTTTCTGCTCTGCGTGGTTCAAAGAGCTGTGTGGGCTGTGAAGCTCGCTTGTTTGCAGGGACCTCTGAGGTGCTCTGAATGGTGGGGATGCAAAGATGTGCAAACTGAGATTTTTGACACAGGGATGTGAAGATTTGTCTCTTGTTAGCCTGAACTACTCATCTCCATTAGCAGAACACATGCCTTAAGTGCTCTGAGCTTGCTGGCTGCATTCAGTTCTAATGATACAGTTATGCCTTTGTAGGTTTTCTCTAAATCTCTTACAAATTAAAATCTCCACCAGTGAGAAGATAATAGTCGTGTATTCTTGTATGTTCAATGCCTGACCTCTTAAAATAAGATATGGATTTGTTATTAGCCTCTGGAAAATGATAGTTGATTACATAAAAGATTGCTTTTTGTGGGTTGGCTTTTTGGTTTTTTTTTTCTGTGTCTCAAATATCCTCTCGAAGGGCTAGTTGTGAAATTCACTGCAGGGTACAGGTGTGTTGTTATTGCTGTTTAAACAGATATTGAAATGATCATTCATTTTAGATATGCATTAATGCTTTATATAGCATGTTTATCAAATTACCTTTATATATCTTAACAAATCAATTCCTGTGCCCTTGGCGTGAAGTACTGCAGATAAGGAGTAGGTAGTATATCTGCTTGTGGGTGATAAAACTGGAATTTGGGTAGATAGATAACTTCGATTAAGTCACTTAAGCAGTGTAATCAGTGTCCTAGAGAGAAGACGGATCTGTGAGCCGAGCAACATACATTCAGCTTTGCTGGCGCTGGATTAACCTGGGACCTGCCATCAGCCTGGCAGCCTCCTGTCCTACCCCCTCGCTAACACTGCAGCTTCAACTGAGATTTGCAGCTGATTCACTCTGGTGCTTTCACTGAAGTGGGATATTCTGTCCTGGTTTTGCTACCTGGAGATTTTGAAAGGAAATAGATCTGTGGTGGGGCAAATATCCTGCTGGAGGCACTGGTAATTTATGTACCTGCTGCTAAAACTAATGAATGACAGAAGGAAAAAGCTGGGTACTGGGGATTTGATTTTCACTGCTGCTTTTTGTAACTGATTCTGATTTGCTTTTATTCCTCTTTGCGTTCCTTAGCTATCCTGAGATTATTGGGTTTCTGATTTTGTTTGTTTTTTCCCGTTTATAAATGCTTGCTTTCTTAAATGTATTCTTATGGCATTATTACAATTTCTTTAATTACGTGTTGGCAGAGCGCTGCTTTGGCTTGGTCAACAACGAAGGGCATTTATAACGGGTTGATGCGTGCAAGATATATGCTCGTGCTCCTTGGAGGGGAATAATTTACCAATATGAGTCATTATGCATTCCATTAAAAACACAAACCGGACATGTGTTTCTGGCCTTGTCATCCATCACAGAGTAAACGCCGAGCGAGCTAGAATCCCAGCAGAGGTGGCGAGAGACTGAAAGCAATTTATAAAAAGTAAATAACAGTATTGATCAAGTCACCTTTTTATCACTGCCCTGTCACCACTGCCAAGCAGTGTTTTCATTTTGAGTTTCTCCCCCACCCCTTGCTTCTACCCTCACCAGCTGTTGATTTATGGAGCTTTCTCTGGGCCACTGGAGCAGATTTAAACTATCTTTTGTACTGGTAAACCCACCCAAAATACAAATGTATCTGAAAAAGAGCCTACTTCCACCTCAAGTGGTTTGCCCTGGCAGATGGAGCGCCTGCTGGGAGCGAGCATGGGTTTCTGCACAGCAGCTTCTGCCTCTGTGCCTCGATCCATTTCTTCCCTTGACTCCCTTTGCTGCCATCTCCGTTTTACAGACAGGAAAGCAAGACCCAGAGGCAAGGCTGGGCGTCCGAACCGTATCTTCCTGCAGCAAACAGAATTACCAAGACAATGTCGTTTGAAGAGGAACAACCACATTGACAGCAGAAACAAATGGATAAAGAGGCTTTACTCATCTGTGCAAGTGTCTTCACTCCAAAGACCACAGCCCTAATGAAATAATAATGTAGTTTAAGTTTTGTTTTTAATTGCAGGCAAACTGGAAATGGTTTATCCACAATCTCACCAGGGAGCTACATATCTAATGCCTCTGACCCAGACTGAGCCACCGCTTCAGCGAAATTGCAGCACTCTTGCCTGTAGACAGGCAGCCGTTACACAGAGGCATGTTGTCACCTTGCGTGAACAGCCACGGGACTGTTAAAAACGTGGGTCGCAGGGTGGCCGGGGCGGTCGGTGGCAGCTGACGGGCGGGAAGCCCAGCTGGGCACTCTGCTGGGGCGCTGGGAAGGGCTTTGGGATGCCAACGCTGAACTAATGGAGTTAGTAACTACCGTTTTTTAACACGAACAGCAAATGACTGTTCTGTGCTTTGAGGTTTCATGATCTTAACTTTGTATCTTATGCCTCTTGAGAGAATGATTATTCATTGAGTCTAACTTATCCTTCAGATTTGTAGGTGCTGACTAATAATGATGGTTTTATAAAGCCTCTCCATTTTATACTAAGTGATTATTTAAAACAGAGCGTTGCCATTTATTAAAGTTTGGGTACTCTGATGGTAGGGACAGTTGTATGCAGTTGTACATGGCTCTTCCATTTAACTGAAGTCTCAAGAAAATCTGTTTGGAAAGCACAACTTCTGAAACTAACACAAACAAAACCCAGAATGATTTTCCTTAAAACCTGCTTTGTTTCCTACTGGACAAAGCACTTGGTTTGTCACCCTTGCTTCTGATACGGGAAGCTTGTGCTGCGTGCTGTGCTGACACCAGTTGCGAAACTGCGGAAGGACAAGGTCTCGCTCTCTGCTCAGAGACTGACTGTGGGCAGGATCCCTCCATGTGTCACAGGGCTTGTAAGGCAGACGCTGAGATAAGCACCATTTCTGCAGAGCTTGAGGCATATGTTGTCTATACTTGCCTTTTTTTTTTTTTTCTTCTCTTCCCCGCCTCTTTGCTCTTTTGAACGTTCACGGTCTCTGGGCACGTCATTCCAGCTATGGCTGGGTCAGGTTTAGAGGTGGCCATCCCAACCCACCACCAGGACTGTGGAGATCCTCCCCTAACCCCTTTCTGTCATGCTGCCTCTGCTTTGAAACTAGTAAACAAACCTTGCAGTGAAAAGTATTTTTGCTAACCTGGATTGTTTTGACAGAACCAGGCTAGGGAGCGATTAAACATGCAGCGATGCCAGCCTGACCCAGGGCTCAGAGTGTGCTAACAGGGTCTCCCATCACCGCTGGTTGGACCGCTGCGTTGTACACCTCTCTCGGCAGCAAATACATCTTCTATATTGAAAAAGAGAACAGCAGTTAGTAGTATCAGGGTGATACATCTCTGTACCCTGTGCTGTTAGTCCATGGTGTGTGGCCTTCTCGCTCAGAGGGGGGATTTCTGCATTGATTTTAGCTGCTGCACCCCATCCTTCCCTCCCACCACTCATCTCTGCTTGGTGTGTGTCGATCTATCTGCTGGCTGGTCCATGCCAGGTACAGGTTGAATATAGGCACGAGCCCTCGGTGAATCTCCACAACCCATCTGCTTCTCTTCAACCTGCAGTGGCAAGCTGAGCATGAGTGTCCAGACCAAAATTGCCTGGCACCATGCTGCAGTAAGACATGGGGAAAGTAATTCGTCCTGGCTCTGTATCATTCAGCAGCCACATTGTTGTGACTGTTATAAAATCAGTCAGGGTCTGCTCTTTGCTCTCTGACCTAACTTTTATACTCAGCCCTGCTATGGCGGAGATTGGCTGTCTTTTTGCTCTGTTTGGTACAGAAGGTTTAGTTATAACTGGGAGAGGATATCCTTAAAGGTGACGGGTTAGCACATATGGTTTTAAATCTCATAAATGAATGTAAACAACAGAAAAATCTAGAGCAGAGAGGCTGGTAAGAGGAAGCACTTACTCCTTTATGTCTGGCTTTCTGGGGTGCTCTCTAACTGCTGTTCAGGCAGGTGGATCTCTGTGTGTTTCATGCCATGTGCCTCACAGATATTTTAATCTTTGACCTGCACCTGATATGTTCAGATGTTGCGAGTTTCTTCCTTCCCACGCAGTTTTTGCTGAGAAGCTCTGTCAGCTTTAAAAGAGACAATGCAATTCCCATAGCAAGACGGGAGGGAGTGATGCGGAGTGAAAAGGATGCTCTTGGCATATGTTTGGTGTGTGGTTGGCAGAGAGGTCAGGAGGGGTTTGAGTCATAAATCTCTCTTGGAGAGAGCAGCAGGTCCTGCAGGCAAGTTTGAAAATGCAAATGCTCGCAGACATGCATGCGCGCATCGCTTGTGGGCTGAAAAAGTTATCAGGGTCGGGGAGGAGAGAAAAGCTGGAAACCACCCCTTCCAGCTCCAGCACTGAGACCAGCCCTGATTTATCTGGTTGTGGGATGAAGTGGCCGGTGGAGCTGAACCAGCTGGAAAACAGTGCTTTATCTAATTTTTCCTGGGTTCTTTTCCACCTGGAAAATTTCCCAGCCCACTTTACTTCAAGAGCACAGAAATGCTTATATTAACCACAGCGCTGAGCTAGGTACTCCCTGGGCAGCAATGCTAACGTCTAATTACTGCCACAGCCATTGACTCACTTGCTGTCTTGTGTGAGAGACTTGGGTGAACGGGTGTTTATCAGTGCTGGGATTGGGCAGTGCCACTGCTTGCTCCTGGACACTACACGTCCTCCCCTTCAGGAGGAGTCCGAAGGAAGAAGCTAGCTAACTTGGGCAAAGGGCAACCAACAAACTTTTGCAGGGATTTACTTCTTTTCTTTTTCTTGGTATGGCTTCCAGAGTTCAAGTGTGAAGCATCACTTTGTCAAAGGAATATAAATTCCCTTTCCTTACGACTCCTCCTTCCCATTAACCATCCCCATCCTAGATAGCAGACTCAATACCGAGCTTTGTACCCATGTGTCTCTTTTGCAGCTGCAAGCAGAAAGCCTGGGGAGCCTTTGATCATCTCTGACATCAAGAAGGGGAGCGTAGCACATAGGTGAGTGCAGAATTTCTCATCTGCCAAACCCATTGCAAAATGTCTGGCCCAGTAACGAGAGGTAGAATGAAGCCCAAGCGGTAACACTCGGGTCTGGATTTTGCCAGCATCCGAGGAGATGTCAACCCTAGAGGTTTGTCTGAGACCACGGTACGGTTTGCAGTAAAAACTGTATTGAAGTAGAGTTGAGAAGGTGGACAGGGCATCGATTCAGATGTATGCTGATGTATAGGAGATGGATGTTTAGTATTTAAGAGCATGTGGTAAAGGACTTCATATATCCCATAAGGTGCTATGGCTCATCAGGTAGTTCGCTGTGTCTCAGTTCCTGCTCAGGTGAACAGAGTGAGTGAATTGTGGGCACTGGTGGAGAACTGTGCAAATAACTCAGCATTTATTGACTTCACCTCTGATCCCAATACCTCACAGCAAGGCTTTCAGAGGAATTTAGTGCTGCCGGAGGGCTCGTTTTAAAAGTGCTCATACAGGAGTTTCCATAAAAGGTAGAATATCTGTCAGTTAAACATCAGGCATTTTTCAGTGCTGTAGGTTACCCAGGCTGTAGATCTAATCTTCCTGCCTTGTTCTGTGTTGATGCACGCTCTACACAAACTTCTCTTTAAGTTACAGTCGTCCCAGACTCCATTCATGGTTGTTTCCCAGAAAAGATCAAGGACAGCAAGAAGTTAATATTGTCATTGCCACTGCAGGACTGAATGTGTCATGGGATCTGAAAGGCAAATACAAATGTACTTTTAGTTTTCTTTTGCTTTCCACGTAGAACTGGCACCTTGGAGCCGGGAGACAAGCTGTTAGCCATTGATAACATCCGACTCGACAATTGCTCAATGGAGGATGCTGTGCAGATTTTAAGGCAGTGTGAAGACCTGGTCAAATTGAAGATTAGGAAGGACGAAGATAACTCTGGTACAGAAATCCTGATGCAAACTGGTGCCTGTCCACTGTAATGACATTTCCCAATAGGTAGTGCAGACTAACAAAGATAAGGGCTGCTGCCCATCCGGTCACCACTTTCCAATTGATTATAGTCTATTTTTGTTATTCTGCCCTTAAATGGAGTCTGGAAGGTTAAAATCCTATTTGGTATGAGCATGGCTGAAGACCTCAGGATTTTGCTCCTAAATGTTGCAAGTCTTTCCTATGACCTCTTTCATATGGCTAATTAAACAGTTCAGCATTCCTGTTTTCTCTTTCAGATGAGCAGGAGACAACCGGTGCTATTATCTACACAGTGGAACTGAAGCGATACGGTGGTCCCTTGGGAATAACCATCTCTGGGACAGAGGAACCTTTCGATCCTATCGTCATTTCAGGCTTGACTAAAAGAGGGCTGGCAGAAAGGTGAGGTTTTGGGGGCAGAGGAGTTGAATTGATGTGGGAAGAGTTCTTGAACTTCGCCAAGTTTCCTCTGCTGTCATAAACTCTTCTTAGGTGCTTTAATCTGCTAAAAAGGAAAGGTGCTATGAAGGTACCAAGCGGTATGAAGCACGTGGTTGTTTCTGTGCTGTTAGGGCAGTGAGAGAGGCTTGGAGCAGGGCACTTCTGGAAAAGTCAGATCCAGTGAGTCAGTTGAATGCAGCAGCCAGGAACACGTTTTTCTGCCCCTCTTCCACAGAGGTGCTTGCTCGTCTGTGATTTCCCATGCACATCTTGCATGGGGAGGGTGCCCAGCCTGCCCACAAAATCACTGTAGACTCCTGTCCGGGGCTCACCTCTTGCTAAACTACAGCTTACACCCGTGACAGTGGTGTGTCCTGCTGCAGCCAGAGATCTCGGGGGTCTTCTGACCCATCCTTGCTGGTTGCTTAGTCTGTTAACGTGGAGATGTCTCAGTGCAGGGCTGGCATGCCTCAAGCAGCAGACGTTTATACTGCATAAACGTAGGTGCAGATTTACTTTCGGCAACCAGGGAGGTTGACTGTGTGTGCTCCTGTGTCTGCATAGATGTGCATGCGTAGGATTTAAAGGATCAGGACATTGCTTAGAATATAAGGTGTAACTGAGTCATACGCTGTATCTTAATTAATCTGTCTATACGGTAGCTGTGACTTGTAAATAGATCATTTCAGCAGCCCTGACTCATGCTTTTCAGGGGGTTGTTTTACCCTGTGCTGCCTGACAGCAGCAAAAAACCCCTGAACAAATAGGTGTAAAGTGCCAGACTTTGCTGAGGTTTGACTGCAGGTCTGGCCTTTTGGTTCTTTCTGTTTCAAGGCCACACTCCCTCTTAGCTGGACTGTAAACAGCTCAGTGCCTCTTTCTGCATTGGATTCCTGGAGTTCTCAGCACGCATGCTGCTGCACATTTCCATTGCTGCCCTTTGGTACAGAAAGCGGAACATCAGTGTCTCCCAAGAAGTAAGGAAGAGGGATGGACTTGGTCATTAGTGGTTCTTCTCTTTGGGGAATTTATATCACTGCCTGCCGCTGTAGGGTTCAGTCTTTTTCCCTAGAAAATAATAGGCACAGAGTATCCAAGGCTTTTCTGCATAGCAGTTCTGCACTGTACCCGCAGCCCAGCGTGAGAGAGGTGAAGGACAGAAAGCCCAAACGCTGTCAGGTGTTAGAAGACAGTCTCGTACCCTTGTTGCTCTCAGTTCCCTTTGCAATGCCGTGGCTGTTCCTCCTTCAAACTCGGATACACATCAGTGACTACTCCACGGAGAAACGTAGTGCAGGCAAGTGCTGCGGTACTATTGAATTTTGATCAGGAGCTGGCAGGCAGTAAGGAATGAAAAGACTTTTGAGAAGAGCGATGGAGTTGTTCAGCATGTTCACTGTAGCTGGCTAACAAATGATGGTGCCTGTGCAGAGGAGCGGCATGGGGACAGGGCAGCATGGGAATTTCTCTGGGTAACCTTGGCTCCCTGCGGGAAGGGCGAGGAGTGCTGGGATGAAGGTTGCCTGCAAGAAACGTGCATTTTTTTTTCTCCTGGGAGTAACAGAAGGGAGTGGCTCAACCTTGTCAAGGGAAGAAGGGTGGTCCTAGTGTTATCCTAAATTGTCCCTTTCCTGCTGTCACTACCCTTCCCTGTGCCACAGACACCCTTTCCCAGGCTCTGAAGGGTGGGACAGGTTTCTGAAGGACAGGGATTTAAACCCAAATCTGTGCCTGACTTTTGCTGGAGCACAGGACATGTTTCAGCAGCGCTGGCGTGGCATGGACCAGATCCCAGCATCTGATAATGGGAGTGCGCTTGGCCGCTCTTGTAGAGGCACGAGTGAAGGTCTGTGCTGCGGCTTGGGCTGCTCACTTGGCGATGGGGAAGGCAGGGTGTCCTCTAGGATCTGTCACACGTCTGCCACAGTGGGTGACAGGCTGTCTAAGCTGAAAAGGCTCCAGATTCAGACAACTTGGGTTTTATCTTGACCTTGAACATTTTCCTCCTTGTACGTGTCTGATCTTATAGAAACCTACAGAGGCAGCTCAGGCTGCTGGGTTGGTGTCGAGTGGTGGCTCTCTCCCATGTTAGTCTCTGTTTCCCCCCCAGTGCCTGCAGGTGGCTTTAGCCTGGGCCATGGGACTTGTTTTCCTTCTTCTTGGGGAAAGAAGTGTGCCTGAACAATACTGTTCAGTTCTGGTCGAGGTGTCATGGTTCTCCAAGAGCAATTTTGGGCTAGCATGGGCATTTTAAAGTGCCTGACCAGCCTCCTCTAGTGCCACCTGGTTAGGCAGATGGGGATGGCTGCAGGAGGGTTTTGTTCAGGAGTGCTCAGCACCAACCTGTGTTGGCAGGGGGGAGAAGGGATGGTGGCCCTGCCCATGTGCCAAGTAAATCTGTCCCACGTGTGTGCAGACATCTCTTCTCCAGTGCTTGCTGGAAAGTGCCTGCAGCCCCTTTTACACCTTGCAACTTACCTATTGCTCAGTTCTGCTCTTGCATGTGTCCTCTGAGCAAGAAGGGACACGGAACACGCAGCTCCTTGGGCTGGTTTGTGTTTGAGGTGAATTAAGGACTGTGGGTGATGATGGAGCGGCACAAGGGTCATTAGCTAGAAACAGCTTTCTCTGTCGCTCCCGCTCAGCTTCTGTCTGCTTGTCCTCACAGGGGTGCCTGGAGATGGACAGATGAGAGGACTGGACTTTGATTTACTTTTCCCCCCTTGAAGAAAAACACCTGGCTGAACATGACCTTTGTCTGTAATTGTTTCTATATTTTTCCCTGCTGAGGGACTTTCACAGTTCTGCAGTGCAGTCATGCTGTTCAGAGGCTGGGCTGGTATCTTGGATAGGAGATGCATCCTCATGCTGTGTTCAGGGCTAGAGCAGGAGGCCCTCAAACACTGAACCACTGCAGTGAGCGAAGGATCGCCTTTGAACTGCCACCGGTTACGCTTGATTTTTTTCCACTATGTAGATGAAACTTTTAAGACAAATACTCTGGTTCCAGTTTGAGCTGTAATTTATTTGAATGCACAAGTTTTCCCCACGGGCTTTTTCAGGCTGATTTGGATGGGACAAGACAGACATCTAGTGGCTGCCTGGGACCATCATGGCACTGTCCAAGTATCTCCGCAGCAGCAGAAGCAGCAGACCAAACAGTCCTGCCTGCTGTTTGGCTACATTTCCCAATTTGATGTACTTGTAGTAGACGTTTCACAGCAGTGTGTGTACAAGTTTCATGTTTTGGGGAAAGAAAAATAGCTGTTTTGCCTGTGACAGTATATCAAATTCCAGTTCTGCAGGAGCAGCAGTCCAGTCTGGAGATGTAACTTGAGAGAGGCACGTTGCCATGGACAAAAAGATATTGCAGCCCAGATTTGCATCTCCTCCTGGCTCGATCACACAGGTCCCTGATAGCTAAACTTTATGGCACTGCTGGAAGAGGAGAGGATTGCTGCTCTCGCTTGCTGGCGTTAGGGAGCTGGAGTGTGAGCGTGGTGAGCTCGGTCCAGCCAGCGGCGAGCGCGAGCTCTTGCCTTGGCAGCCAGCTCTGGCGATGGACACATCCTGTCCTGCCTGCTTTTTCCGGAGCTGCAGCCAACACCGGGAGAGGTAAAGTGAGCCCCTGTCTGTGGGCAGACACAGAGGAGAAGGATGGAGGACAAGGGGGAGAATTGCCGTGACTTGTTAATTTGTTCCTGGCTGTTGCTGAAGCCTGAGGATTTATTTAGCTGAGAGCAGAAACCGGTGCTGGAATGTGGCTGTGCAATAAAACACAGTAACCTCTTCTGGAGCACTGGTCCTGATTCAGAAAGTCACAGTGGTGTGGCTATGTAGGGGTGAGCTTTAAACGTATGAGCTGATCTGCAACTGGTTTAGCTCATGCTTACACACACTATCTGTGTGTGTTGGGCCATTTTTTTTTTTTTTTTTTTTTAAATGGGTTTCTATGTTTGTCTCGTAACTTCTTTCCGTCAGTGTGAACATGTCCTTCAGTTCCATGTGTGACGACCAGTGGACATCACACACTGGGAGTGCTTGTGCTTTTAATATGTAGACCCCATTGCTTTGAAGAGTTTTGACTGTAAGTTGGTCTGCAGTCCCAGTTCCTGAGGGGCCTGGGATCCGAGGAGTGCATATGTTCCCATGCTTACTTGGATGTATATGCATAGGTGAAGGATGGAGGGATGACCCAGATTCCTGGTAGTGGTGATAAAGAGGAAATCACGGGTATACAGTATACCAAGGGGAAACCAAGACATATTTGAAAGTGCCGAGACTTAATATGCTACTGCTTCAAGCGACAACTTAATGGCCTGTCTCACAGAGGCAAATTGCTTCTCTGAAGTTTCTAACAGCGCCTTTTCTCTCCAGAACTGGAGCCATCCACATCGGTGACCGGATATTAGCAATTAATAATGTGAGCCTCAAGGGAAAACCGCTGAGCGAAGCCATTCACCTCCTGCAGATGGCGGGAGAGACGGTCACTCTGAAGATCAAGAAGCAGACAGAGAGTGAGTTGGGGAGCCTCGTTTGGGGTGGAAGGGCAAAGGTGCACCCCAGCAGGGACCCCGGGCGATGGAGTAGGTACCGCTGTGGGTTTTCCTTCATGTGTTGTGGAAGGTGAGACAAGGCAGTGTGGTCAGGGGCATGGCTGGGGAACATTTTCTGAACTTCTGACTCACAGATGAAAAAAAAAAAAAAATGCAACCCAGGGGCTCTCTGTGGTACGGGGAAGAGATTAGACAGCCTGTTTATTGGCGATGATAATTTTTTTTCAGATTGACACCGTGTGCGGTTGGTGCCATTCCCTGTCTGTGTGGGTGTTTCACGCAGAAGTGAAGCAGAAGTCGTTTTTAAAAGTAGAAGAATGTAGGGTTTTTTAAAATACAGCCCCGCAAAATGAGTAAAGGGACTCTGAGCTGGTAGAGTCCGTGGAAAAAAAACCCACCTTTAATTCAACTTTCTGAAAGTGATTGGCAATAAATCTTTTACGCCCCTTTTCCTGGCTTGGGGTCCTAAGATCATCTTTCAGAGCATCGACCTTCACTCTAGAAATCCCTTTCTCATTGCCCTGCTAAGCTCCCTGTGGCTTTGAAGCTGTTCTTGACACAGTATCAAAGAGCAGGAGCATACTTAATACAGGCAGGCCACGTTTTTAGGGGACAGAGTGGGGACTAGCGAAACCAGGGAACATGCAGGCTTTTCTCCCCAACTGCGTAATCACAGCCAGAGGCTTTTTTATCAAGTTCAGAAAGTAGCGGGTGCATTCTGGCTGCATTTCTGTCTCTCCCCACACTCACTATTTTCTGTCTTTTATTGTGCCATGCTTCTGCAGTCTCTAGATTTAGCTGGACCTACCCAGCCAGTGGCCCATGGTGTTGTGGGAATTAGAAGAAATCAAGCGATAAAGCTCTTCCAAGCAAGTGTGGCCCATGGGATGTCTGTCCTGCATCTGAAAAAGTAGCATCGCTCTTAAGCATAGCACTTCTGTAGACCTCAAAGCACGTTGCAAACGTGTGGCAATGCACCTATTTTACAAATGGAGGAAGCCCAGGCAGGGAGTGGGGACTTAGCAAACAGAGATAGAACTGGGGAATTGATTCCTCTTCAAGAACCCCCAGTCTTGTTCCCTGCAGCCAAGTGTCTTGATCCTTGGTCTGAAATACTCTTTTTTTTTTTCCTGCTGCTGACACTTAGCATTGTCACAGCCACTTGCTGAAATAATTGACATGCAAGTGCCAGTTGGAGACTCGTTAATCATTCTGAGAACGAACCAAGTGTAATTGAAATTTCAAGGTAATCTTGAGTTAATCATGGTGAGCAATCTTCTGAATGCTTGGAAAATAGGGACTTTCAGGACACCGAGCTTTGTTTGGTAAAATAATCTGTCCTCATTGACAAATGCAGACTTTTAGAGGGCTTTTTATCCCAGCCTCTTCAAGTCAGAGATCCAGGGTGTGGATGGCTAACAGGATATCTAATCAATGAGGAATTCAAAATATTCAGCATTCAAAGAAATGCTTGTGCTGAGAAACCATTCCTTGCATAGCTTTTGCCTGAAAGGGAGTTTGATATAATGATAATAAGGGCCTATTATTACTAAAATAATGAAAGGGAAGATCTGAGCTTCATCATCCACATTCAGCTTTCCATTTTCCAATCACTAATCAGGGGAAATTCAGCCTCAAAATACCAGGCCCAGGAATTCCACCATTGTCATGAGACTGCATGGGAGACTCTGGAGAGGTGGTGATTAGCCTAGAATTGATATGAGGTTGTACAATCTTGGAAGGGGGCTATAACTTCAGCTGCGGTAGTCTGGGACCAGGTTGCATTGTCATCAGAATCTCATTAAAACATCTGCTTGTAGCAGAAAGTTTGCAGCCAGCACCCTGACTAGTTGCTGCTCTGAGTAAAAAGGGAGCCCTCTGAGACCAGAGAAGCTGTTGGCCAACAGAGGCCAACACTTCTCTGGACAGGGCTGTTTGGAGGAAGCTTCCAAAGGCACAAGAAGATGCGCTTGTGAATTGAGATTAGGTCCCAACTCTCTCGTATTTGGGAATCCTCAAGTCCCCATGGTTGCTCCTTATATTCCATGTGCTAAAAATTCAGAAAGGCATTTTTTCTTGATTCAGCTTGAGATAGGAGTATTGCATTAAATCCTTTCAACTGCTTTGCACAGGTCTTTCTCAGCTACTTTTGAAGAGCTAAAGAGGTACTTCAAAAGACTTACAGTACCTGGGCTTGCTCCCGTGTCATCATAAGCCTTTCCCTGAGGCTTGCTCTTTCTGCCTGCTAAAGCAGCATGTTCTGGTTTCAGAATCCTATCCCAAGAAGCCGGGAAGTATAAATGAAGTGAGTGACCCAGAAGATGAACTGACGGACTCCCAGAAAAATAGCAAGCTGTCTGAGATATACTCCACCACAATTCCTAGCGTGGACAGTGCTATGGAATCCTGGGATGGCTCTGGCATTGACGCCGGGTATGGAAGCCAAGGTAAGGCAGGGTTGTCTTTTCTTAGGGGTCTCTGGGCCAAGGTGAAGATAGGCAGAGCCTCCGAACCTGTCTAGAGACTGAACGTGAGCCGAAGCCTGTGGACTGACCACATTTGCGTGGCTTCTCCCTTCCAGCAAGGAACAAAATGTATTTTAAAATGCACTCATGTGGTGCTCTGAGTTGATGTATGTGTTTTAGGTTTTTATTGGCACATTTCTTCTGACTTACATGGCATCATACTGTTCACAGCATTTTCAAAACCATTACAGCACTTTATAATTCACATAATCAGAAGAAGTATTCACTGTCCATGTGTCTTACAGAGTATTTGGTCCATAGGTCACTTTTAATTCTCTGGGGAGGCCATGTAGGACATATTAATCCTCTTCAGGATGTTTTAAAATCCACAAGAATGTCTTGTGACTAGAAGCACTTGCTTAACAAAGTAACTAAGGTAATACTACAAGAAAGTATCTCTAACTCTCTAGTGAGTGATCAGATGAACACATGTCTTTGGGGCCAAGTTTATTCAGCTGCAGCTTCTGGCAGACGTGGAATTGGGATGGAGGATGCTCTAGTCATGGGAATAGATTTTTACTTGGAGAAAAGCAGTGGAAAATGGTTACTCCAGTTCAGATTTAGTGACGTAAGCTAGTATTAGCCCGTGTTGAAACAAAACAAAACCCTGAATCACCTCCACAAAAGGAAATTGGTGCAAAGACTGCTGTCCGGAACGGAATGTGAAAACAGGGAGGGATGCTGCAGGAGTGCTGTTGCAAAGCACCTTCAGTGTGCTGAGCAAAGCGTGTGCCTGTGCTCACTGCGCTCTGACTTAGAAAGTTTCAAAGGACAGCACCGCGCAGGTGTCTCTGCCACTATGCCTGCATCTTCCTTCGGCCTCCGTTGGTCTGAAGTCTTAATTTGGGAGTGCAGTTGGGACTGGAGGCTTCATTAAGGAGGAATTCCCTGACCTTCATAATGCTGCAATCCTTCTCCGTCTAATTGAATGTTAACACAAGTTGGACACCGGATTTAGCAAAGCGATTGCTTTTACCGGTAAATTGAGAACGAGTAATTGAGCACAAAGCCCGGGAGTGGGGTTGATGCCAAGTTGCCCAGCATCCTCAGACTGCAACTTTGCTTCAGGGGCTCTCTTATCTTCACTGATAATTGCATTTGGCTGCGTGGTGGTGTGCTGGTGCTGGCTGGGAAGAGGGATGCTGGAGGGGTAGGGAGGAGGACACGCAGGGTGACCTACGGGATGGGCAGGGAAGGCAGGATGCAGGGACACCTGGGATGCACAGAGCCTGGAGATTGGGGTTTACATCCAAAAGGAGAACTACAGATTGGGCTCTGCAGCCTTGTAGGTTTTAGGTTCATCCACAGCTTTTGGAAGCTGCTCAAGGAAGGGTTTGGGTGAGGGAGCTGTACTTGGCCTGGTGGGAACATGCCACCAGGTGGCTCTGAATCCCAGGGATCCAGCCCATCTCCCTGGAAGCAGGAGGTGAAGCCGGTGGCACCCAAGGGACAGCTCTGCGCACACACCCCTGCGCCCAGCCCAAACCTGCTGCCCACCCGCTGCGGGGACCTGCATCCAGGGAACTTGTTCTGCTCTGGCAGGCAGTGAATGCTCCCAACTGCTGTAAGATGTTGGCAAGCAATTTTCTGCGGCTCTCCAGAGCAGTCTAACCTTTAAAAACACACAGAGGAAACACTCAGCTAAGTGAAATAACAGGCCTTGGCATTTTCAAAGAAAGTGCTGGCGTTGTCTTTGGGTATTTCCAGTGCCCTTAGCTGTTTGGGAGGTCAAGTCTCCCTTAATTATGTGTTTCTCCGTTACCTCTTCCTGTTCGCTTGGCACAGTGTGTGATGGAAGCGTATGATGTTTCTTGGAAAGGCTGTGAGGATTTCTCTGAAACATCGAATGGGCAGCAGGAGGTGGGCAGGGGACTCAGGAGATTTATTTCCACTGCAGATGGCACTGACACTGCTGAGGAATGCTCTGTTTTGGAAGGTTTCTGTCCAGGCAGCTCCTCGTGAGACCTGGGGATCTTGTGACTTGGTAGTGGTGGATTTGCATCTCTGGAGTAAGACACTGCAGCACAGAAAAGTCCATGAGGGCAGATGTAGTGAAACTTGTCTGATTTCATCCTAACGGTCTGTATTGATCTCCTATCAAATGTGATACAGATGAGCCTTCCCTTCTCTCAAGCCAGCAGAGTTTTTCCTCCTGTTGCTTGCCTTTCACACACGTGTCCCTGAAGCAGTTTTCTGTACCTGCACTGGCTGATCCCGAAGGCATGGGAGGGCTCTGCTGGCTGCAGGAACTCACTGGCACCTCTCGGGATCAGAGCTGGCTGCTCCTCGTTTACCACTGCTGAGGACACCGGAGCTGGTGACCACCACCAGGTACCCTCAGCACCATTACACTTGTTGAAGGGAGTCTGTTGCTTCTGGCTGCTCCGGATGCAGCTTTCTTGCTTCTATCCTTCTATATCCTATTACTTCTTTCGTGCTGTCCATTAAGTCCCAAAGACAGTTGAGAATCTAAATGAAGATTTTTTTTTTTTTCCCCCTAATAGAAATTAGGCCTCCAAATCCTTAAAAACGAGTGGGGTTGGGTGCACTGAGGGAAGCTTGGCAGCATCTTCTCTTTACCCTTTGAAGGACTCACTGTATTTAAATGTGGCTGCTTCAGCAGCACAATTTCTGTGGGGTTCAGTATGGAAACAGGAGCCGTTAACCAAGTTTGTAGCTGGCTTGGAGGTAGGATCTGCATCTGTGAGTATACGTAGTCCCAGGTCTGTGGATCCCAGACGCACACCACAAAACTACTCAAAAGTAGGGGAGCAAAGGAGAAATGGGGCACCTTATGACAAGATCCTGAGAAGCTGCTTTGGTTAAAGCAAGAAGAGATGGGAAGGACAACCTCTTTTGGATGACTGAGAGAGAAGCAATATGCAATCCATACAGCCTCAGGTTTGGGACTTGGGGAAGGAGGCTCTCCTGGTTCAGTGTGACTTACTACATTTGGGTTTTCTGACCAGGTGTCGCCCTCTTTCTCCACCCCCTCTTGCCTTCCCTAGGTACATACACACCTCAGGCTGCAGGCATAGCCCTCCATCCACATGAATGGAGACACAGCAGGCAAAAGAGCAGCACCCCTCCGGGGGACCCCAGGAAAAACTACCCCTACATGGATGGAAGCTTCAGTGAAGATGACTGGGACAAGCCCAGCAGGTACGAAGGGGTGGGAGGAGGCAGGGAGGCACGTCTGCAAATGTGGGTGTCACTGTGTAGGGACAAGGGGGCGTGGGAATGTGATGGAGCAGCCAGTGATGTCCCCATCTTGGCATCGGGCAGCCATAGGGAGGGGTGCTGGGGTGGTGACCTGCTCTGTCAAACCACCTCCACATTGCCCGGTTACCCTGGGTGTAGCTCTGTGGCACCTCTGCCGTGGCCAGGTGATGTCTGTGTCTGGAGTTAGTGCGGTCTCAGCTGCATGGACCACAGGTTCTTACACATCTCATACTCCTGCCGTGTAAAGGCTGTATTTTCATAGTTTAGGTGTAATAAATAGATATGGTCAGGGCTGTACCTACATATGTTGGCCAGACTTTTTCGAGTGAGGATGCAGCTTCACAAAAGCTCAATGCCACAAAGAAAAAAGGCCAACCAAAGCTCTTGGAGGACCCGTATGAGGTTGCATGTCCGAGTTAAAATCTCCCAAAGCTGTGGCTGGATGTCTCTCTTCACCACACTTTGGCCCTTCCAACACCACAAACAAAGCCACGCTGAGTGAACATGGTCAAGTTAATCCCCCGGCTCAGCCAGCGTGGGAGAAATCCTGCAACACCTCCTGAGCCTGTGGAGGAGGCTGCAGCTGCCTCTCTGGGTGAAAATCCTGCTGGATCTTCCCTGGCCAGAGGCTGCCCCTCGCTGAGCCACACATGGTGGAAAAGCCTCGTTGCTTCATAACTAACCCTCCCCTTGACATCCTCTGGAGTCTCTACAGTTGTGTGTGTCGTGTTGTTACTGTCGTGGGTTTTTTTTTTTTCTTATTTTTTTCCTTAACGTTTGTTTGTCCAAACAAAACCCTTAGAACATCTCATGGCCATTTCCACCTATTTAAAGACGATCAAACTGGCAGGAAGGCTGGCAGCAGCAGAGACTTTGTTCTTGTTTTGCCTCTCAGCGAGAGCCAGCTCACAGAGGTCGTTGATCCCTTGTGGCCCTCCCAGCGAGGCCACCAACAGCTGAAGTTAGCAAATCTGAGCACTTGAAGACCCACGTGTCCCTAATGAGGGCTCTGAGCCCTGGTGTCAAAGTGCAAGTGAAATGGTTCATGCTGCTGAGCCCTTTTTATTAGGCAGAAAAACAAAATGTCTCTAAGCCTGGCTGCCTTTAGCCTGGAAAAACCTGCTGACCCAGTGGTGTGAGAGCCCGTACTGATTCATCCGCATCCTGGATGTTGTTTGTTATATTGCTGATCTGAGAGGCAAGAAACTGGTAACTGGAAGGGACGCTTGCCTCTTTGGGAACGTGGCAGCAGAGGAAGGAAATGAGTAAGGGGAAAGAATTGAAAATTCCTTTTGGGGGGAAATTTTGGTTTGTTTTTATAAAGTCTTGCTGAGTGTTTTTCTGACCTTTCTGCCCGGTGTAAAAGCTACTGTCCTTTAAAAGCTGATGAAAGGTAGGGGGTGAATTTAAAGTACAGTAAGCCATGTCAGATACTGCTCTCTCCAGGCAAGCCACGATCCCACAAGGAGCAAAAGCGTGTGTGTGTGAGTTTATGCCTGCTACAGACCCCCATTTAAACCAGTGGATGAAAAGCAAAGCATGCGCTAAAGACTTTGCAGTTAATAGAGATCTGGAAAAAACTCTATTAATAGTCTAAGGGGTCATTATATATTTAATGGAGGCCGACCTCTCTTCGACTTGTACTCAAGTGAACTGTGTTGACTGCCACGTGGCTCTGGTGAATGACCGTCCCTTCCCATCTGTGGCGCTGATGACCATTAAGCCATGCTAGATGCTGCCAGATGTTGCAGAGGTGGAGCCTCGTCCATGCAGCTCCTCATAAGATGCATTTACGGCTGCTCTAATGTCACTGTCCCTTTGGGTTCTCTCCCCATGACACATTAGTGGGTTTATTGTGACCTTGATTTAATACCGCAGAGAGTTTCCTTCAAGAGGCTCCTGTTAAACTGAGTACTGACGGTCTGAGTTTTGCACAGAGTCTGGCGTTCAGTAAGCAGTGTCCAGTGTCACCTACTTCTCTGGCTTGTTCAGAGGACTTCAGCATGTTTAATTGCTATTTGCTTTAGAAGTTGGAGAATTGACCCTGACTTGTGGTCAGAGATAAGAGATGCTGAAACTGCCAAGGTGGAAAATTGCAGAACCCCCAGCAAGACACACATGGTGTTCACGTTAATGCATGTTTGTACCAGCTTGAGAGAGGTTCTCTCTATCCTTACTCTCTGTTGTAGACAGAACTGGTGGCAATCTTTACAAGGCTTTAAGTGCCATGACTGTTACACAGCAAAAAAGAGAGACCTCCTGAAAGCAACAGCTCAGTTCTCTGGCCATCCCAAAGCAAATGAAGTGCAGTTTGTATGGGTTATACATGACACTGTTGATATTGCTGGCTGTAGTGTGTGTTTGCTTGTCCAGCCCAGGGCAATCATTTTTATATACATCTTTGCATTATTTATTCTCATAGAGACCTAATGTATTTATCATTTTCTCACCATGTCTGTTACCCTGTGTGTTTTTCTCTCTCTTCTCAGGTGTTCTGTGTCTCAGATCTGAGCTCTATCCCATCAGCCTTTGTACTAACAGTCTCTGAGGCTCCTGGTTTACCCATAACGCATCCTTTTTTCTTTCACTTCTCTATTTCACCAAAACGTCTTCCTAAACCTACAATCTTCCTACAGGCACTTTTTAATTTACCCTTTGAACTTTGACATTACTACACCAACTTAATTCTTCCTTTGAAGGACACTTGCCCCGTTAGTAAATGCATGGAGGTCTCGTATTCGGACTCTTGTCTGAAAAGTTCATATTGTTTGCTTTTGTATATGAAGACTCTTCAAGTCTCTGCTTTTACTGGTGAGACACTTGCTGTAGCCTTGCGGCTTTCATCCCGCTGCAGAAGAGTGCTGACAATGTTTGGTTCCTACGTTACAACAGATACCCCAACCGCCAAAATGGCCTTGAGACCACTCACGAGGATAGTTTTTGGCGTGTTTTTGGAGAAGCTTTGGAGGATTTGGAAACATGCGGCCAGTCTGAACTTTTGAGGGAGATTGAGGTAAATCACTTTCTCAATTTGCTGCTGGTCTGTTTTGCTCTTGCCGTAAATGTCCGACTGTTTCCCCAGATGTGTTAATTACCCGTAGCATCCCTGTGCTGCCAGCGGTGTGAAGAAGGGTTCGAGTTTAATCTGTATTTGTGCTAATGAATGACCGTGTCTCATTAGATAGTTGCTTGTGTGTACTTTTTCCCCGAGCCGATGACTTACCCACCAGGAACTCCATACTCTTTTTGCAAACTGTTGCTGGCCAACAATCTTCACATGGCTGTTGGCAGACCTTCCCTGTCAAACAGTAAACCCTCTGCTTGGAAAGATATTGTCTGTCCAAAGCACTTAAAGGCCAAGCAAAAGGAGCCCCCCAAAACCCCACAGAGACTGAAGACTTGGCTTACTTCAAATATAGACAAGCCCAACATATATCTTGCATTCAGCTGTCATTCTGCGGGAAGCTGTTTCAGTGAAATAGGTAATTGGAAGCTTTTCAGCCAGCCTTCCCCATGGAAAAATCTGAGAAAGTAATTGCTTCCTGCAGAAATAAAGGTGTTTCCTCTCTTCACAAACCACTTTCTCTTTTCTTTATCCAACGTGCTTTGGAGGTCATGTTATTGTGTCCGGTTATAGGATGAGGAGCCTGGATTTCTAAGCTGTGGGATGCAAATAAAGGCCTCCCTCGGGACTGTTGAGTGGTGGGAAGCATACCGGCCTGGCAGGATGGGCCCCGTGCTCTCCCCTCCCATGATTCAGCTCCCGCCACCAAAAAGAAAGAGCAGGACCCCGTGAGCTCTTCTGTCCCCTTGCCTTCCGGGTGCAGAGGACTGGGGAGAGCTTACTGGGTCGTGCCTTCCATCACCCCCAGTGGGACTGATTTTATGCACAATTGCATATTGCTTAGGCTTCAGAGAAAAAAGGCAATTTCTGAATTAACTGGAGGTCGAAAAGGAAAGTCCTGTTTTGGTCTATATGGTGACAAGGGACTTAGTAATTGTTCTTTCCTCCTTGATCCTTAGCAACTGTAAGTAGGGGAGGAAGTCTCAATTAAATTTATTGTGCTGAAGCATGAAACGGTGTATTTATTATCTTAACTGCTTAAGAAAATGCTGACTTAAAACAAACCAACACACAAAGCCCTAAACCCCCAGCCCCCACAAACTATAACTTCTTCCCTTGATCGCTTATTTCCTGGACTTGAATGTATTTAGAAGTGAGCTTAGGCAGCTGCCATCAACCTTTCTGAACTGTAGTTGACTGCTTAAGAGAAAGTATCCCTCTGAACGATGCATAGATGTTTCTCTTCTGCACAATGGTTGGCATCTAAATGTAAAAGAAGGGATTTGTTGGACTACTGTGAAATGCCAGGATAGAGAAAAATACCTTTCTGCCCAGTCCTTTTCCTTTTCCAGCGATCCGTGGTGCAGAGACATGTGGGCTTTTGATTCATGCTGTTTTAAGGCATTGGAGCTTTGACAGTTACAGCAATGCTTTTAAAAATTTAAAGAAATTTCACAAAAAGCTGAGTACCTCTAGGGTTTTGGTGTATTTGGCACATTTCTAGAATATTTTGGAAAGTTCTGGGGAGAAAAGGAAAGTGATGTGTTTTTAGCAGAAGTCTGATGGGTTTCAACTCCCCTTTTATTGAATCCAAAGTACCAATGCTCTGTTCCTCCCTCTCCGTGTGCCCATCCTTCCTGAGGTGTGGTGTAGGATATGCAATGCTCATTGGGGTTTTTGCTGTATCGCAAGTTTCTAAGCTCCTGTGATTTTGACAGTCACAGATTTTTATTTTTTTTAATTTTTTTTTAAAACTTGACTCTTCATGCTCCACATTTGAAAAAGAGTAAGAGTCATGCAAGATGACCAAAGACAGCCTGGAAACAGGTTCACACACAGTAGCAATCCACTCGCAGACTATGGGGTATGGGTAGAAACAGGCTTTTTCCAGTATGTCTAGTGGAATGTGTGTCCCCGCTTTGCTTTGAGGGCAGCCAAGACATTGGGAAAAATAATGTGGGGCAGCCACAAGCTGGAGAGGTCCGGAGTTACCCTTTCTGCTGCTTGCGCTTAACCTAAAGCACCTAGCAAATTGCTTATGATGCTGCAAGGAGTATGTGAATACCTTGAAGATAGGAAGGAGTTGCCTGCTGTTGGGTACTGGCCGGTTATGGTATTTGCAGTGCACGAGGGAGGACAGTGGCACAGCGTGCACAGACCTTTCTGTTCTCCTCACTGGCTCTGCAATGCTGGTGTTGGTACAGCATGACACGGTGTCCAGGGGGGTGTTGAGGCTGCCTGGGGTCAGTGAACAAATGTACCCTGGTTGGCTGTACCTCTCTTTGTTAATCTGCTTTTCAAGTATGTGGTAAGTCAGTGTCCTTCCAGCATGTACCAGGTATTTGAGTTTTGTCCAAACTTGAGCTGATTAAGTAATTTTTTTGTGTGAAGACCTGAAAAGTGCAAAGCTAAAGGTTTTCTGTATTTTATCCATCCCTATTTGGGATAACGTGGGTAGTGCTGGCATTTGCATACTGCCACCAGAATTCGCTTTATTTGCATATGGTCCAGCTTGGAGCAAAGAGCTGGAGGGCCTTGATTAGAGGCTTAGTCAGATATTTCCGCTCTGCACAGGAGCAATTGCTCTTTGACTTGCCATGTTTAGCACTGCAGAATTTTGCTATCTGCTTCCCAACCTTTCCTCTTCTTTCTTCTACCTTTTGACATTTAATGGGACTGCAGACCCTTGGAGCCTGAACTTTGAAATGACAGTTTTCATTATGCCGTTTAAATGGACTCTGTGACCTGGAGCCAGTTAAGGTTCCACAGACTGGATTCTTGACTCTGTCGTTAGCTTTGATCAATGTAATCTCATTAGTGAAAAGCATTGCCAAATGGAATAGAATCTACTTAGGGGCATCTTTTAATGGATGCTATCAAGAATGACCAGGCTTAAATACTACTTAATTTCATATTTTTAACTCAGTTTTGCTCAGTGACAGCTCCCATTTACTGACAGATAAAATCCTAATTTCTCTGCTGAATTGGCCTCAGTGGCGTCCAAGGTATTGAATTCCCTGGGCCATTGCCAGTACTGTGCAGTGCTGATGGTGAGCTGCAGCCTGCAAGGGTAGGCTGGAGAGCCAGGCCGACACTGCTTCCTCTGGGACCCCCCTGACATCGGGATGTTCATCCTTCTTGACTACCAAGAAGGTTCCTGCACAAGATGAGGCCTGCCTGGCCCTGTTTGTGTAGAAGGGGTCATCAAAAAATAAGGAGATGCTTCACAAATGCTTCCTTCTGAGATAAAGCTCCATGTTGGGGTGGGGGTGGAGACCACACAGCAGGTCAGCGATAGACCTGGCAGCAGGCTCCTGAGGTCTGGAAATGACTTTTCTGGCTAACCAAAAGGGCTTCTTGGTGCTTACTTTCTGACTAATGAGAACAATGGTGGCCCCCTCTTGTTGTCCGTGCCTTTTGTTGCCGTGTGGTCCATCTCTGCCTGCTGCTGGCTCAGCAGAGTGACTTTGTGCCCTTGCCCTACAGGCATCCATCATGACAGGGAGCGTGCACAACCTGGGCCTAGAGGGCAGCAAGCTGCTCCTGGACTCTGTCAACCCATCGGGACTGAGCCCATTGAGGAAAGCAAACTCCAGCTGTGATGACGGACAGACTGAGGGCAGCAGCTCCCCTGCCAAGAAAAATGAGAGGAACCTGGACATGAAGAAGATCGAGAAGGAGATGCAGGAAATCATGGCCCCTACCCCCCTTGAGTTTCACAAGGTCTGTGTTGCCAAAGGTTGGTCTGGCTGTGCACTGCGGTACCTCGATGGTTAAAGCTGTAGAAGCTTTGCAACCTTGTAGGAAATCTCCTTTGTTCAGAGGGACCCCCAGAAAATGTTCCGTGTTAAAGCTGGCCCCCGCCACAGTCTGCAGCAAAGGTTTCCAGAGGGTCAGATGAAGACGAAGGGGCCTCTTCAGAAGAGTGATGGGATTTAGCTGCCATGCTTCAGCAGGGTTCAAACCTGTGCTTTGCTGTTTTCCTTTGTTATATGAGATTTCCAGGTCCTTGTCTTCTGGAGTTCATTAATTGGTGCTACAGATACAAGTGAGAGAGCTCAAAATACGGCCCTGTGGAGACCCATCACACCTTTTCCAGTGGCACACTCCATTCACTAGGCCGCTTTTCGTATAAAAAAGTAATGTACAATAACTTATTTTTCCCTCCCCTTCCAGTCCACCCACAGCTTTTCCTGAAGGGATGCAAACGGTGGGACTTCAGCAATGGGATACTTGTTTTCATTCAGTACCCAGCTGAACATAGCCAGTTTAAGCATGGTGCAAGGCAACAGTAATTAGAAAAAGTGATTAACTGTAGAAGCTGCTGATGCAGAATGCAAGCTGGAAAGGCAGCTGGAGAGGTTTCAGAAAATGTGATTGCCTTTTTCTTTACTAATGTAACTTTAAAATGAAACCTGCAGTTATGGTAGCTGGAAAAAACAACTTTTTCATGTTTGATCTGCTCTTGCCCTTCAGGGCATGGCAAATGTGTCTTTAAATTAGACTCCTTCATACTTGAAGGAGGAGAGCTGTGTAATTAGGCATGTTACAGGGTGACTCTTCATTCTGCTGGAGCATCTGGTGTTGGCTGTGTTTGGAGATGAGGTTGAGGCCAGCTGGGCTGCTCCTCTGCGTCATCCTGGGCGCTGTCCTTCCCAAGGACCGCGCGTCCATGAGGCTCACCCAGCCGCAAGCACAGTGATGGAGTTAGAGCCTTACGATAGAGATGCACTTCCAGTTCAGGGGAGGCAAAGGGAGATTTTGGTGGTGGGGAGGAACTGGTGGTCCCTGGCTCCCAGTGTTACCCCGTGGCAGTGCACTCCTCCTTCAGATGAGGCCAAAGTGTGACGTGCTCAAGGGAAGGGCGATGAGGTTATCCATTTCTTGTCCTCAGTACGTCAGCGCTTATTGATATGAATTTTCTGAAAAGAACTCGTGAATAATGTTCCTGCTGAGTGATGTATTAAAAATGAGCTGTCTTCACTTTTGACACACTACATTGAAAATTCACTGTGAACATGTTGTTTTTTCATGTACTGGTCTGGCATACACAGAGGATGCGTAGTGTAACCTGGGCCAGGGAAGGCAATGCTCCATTAATAACACTTGCTTTGTTACTCTTTGGGTGAAATACAGAGGTGTCTGTATGACGCTGCTCGTGTTTCCTTCCACATCCGAGGGAGAGAGACTGTCGTGTGGCTGGTTATGTGCCAGTGACCGAAGTGCTTCTCCGTGCGATCTACCTAAGATTATGGTGTCTGGCAAATAACGCTCTATCTGTATTAGCTGCCCAGGCTAAGAGAATTCTGCCCAGGAGACCCAGAGCAGAATTGCTGTATGTCCGGACACATTACCTGTGTTATTCCTATCCTGCCAACCCTGTACATCTCCTCCTTCCTCTGCTGTATTACAACATGTGTTTTCTGTTTCTGCCCCTCCAGATGACACTCCGTAAAGACCCAGAGAGCGAAGACTTTGGATTCAGTGTGTCAGATGGCCTGTTAGAAAAAGGTGTCTATGTAAATATGGTCCGTCCGGATGGGCCAGCAGATCAGTGTGGCCTCAAGCCATATGACAGAGTGCTTCAGGTAATAAATGCAAAATGCAGTTCTGGAGGCTGGGACGGAGTGAATGAGTGGCTGAGAGGAAGAGAGAAGTGAGACCCATCCATGGCAGCACTAACTTTAATGAAAGGTAATAGTTAGCCAACTAGGTGAGCACTTAGCCACCAAGCACTCAATGAGACCTGTGTTTTATAATGAGAAATCACTAGGTAGTACCCCCAGGGGTACCCCTAGGTTACACCTATTCCAGGACACAGCTTGTCCCAGCACTGGCCTTTTTGAGCTTGGGCAGCTCAAAACAACCAAAAAGCTGTGTTGCTTCCTCTCCTCACCCTCAGTCCTTTTCCTGTCATGGAAGAGGGTGATTTTTGGATGAACTAGACTGTGTTGACCAACCAGTATGTGTTCCTGCCAAGCCCCATGTGGAGTTAAGTGGTGTTCATGAAGTTCTGTGCATGCCTTTGAGAACTAGAAGAGTTTTCTAGGAAACACATCCTTCAAGCAAAGTGTTTTTCATGGATGTTTTTCTTTGAAAGTTACTTGATCTGAAATAGCTGATGCAGAAACAGAATAAAAACTCTGGTCAAAAGCACGGTCTATAATAAACGTGACCTGGGCATATCGGACTACCAGAGGGACAGTAAGAGCATGGTGAGTTTTGGAGATTGGAGAGGAGCTTTATATGGATGAAAACCAACTATTTTAGCTTTGGGGCAACTCCCGCAGCAACTGTGAGAAAGTGCAACCCCAATGGAAAAATTGCCACCGTTTGGAAATGCAGATATTGTGACCATATTTGGAAACACTCAGAAAGATGTTTAGTTTTACTAATTTCTAGGCAGGGGTTGTTAGCAGTAGGATTGGAGCCAATATATTATGTACATCAGGTAACTGGAGAACTGGCAGAGCTGTGGGAAACCTTGTTTAAGCTTGTTATGGTCTCTAGCCAGTTGGCTGCTATACAATTATTCCTTCTCGGCTTCAAATAAAAGATGGTGCAAGAATGAGCAAGAAGCTAATTAGGCTCTGGGCTGCCTTTCTGTTGAATGTTGGACGTGTCGCTTTTTGCGAGTGCCAAGTGCTCTGGGAGGTGTGCCCAAAATCCTAAACAGAGCGGCGTGGAGGCTTTTGACACCCCCCTTCCACACGCTGCGCTGCACGGCTTACACCTACAAGAAGACGAGGCGATGCCATCGCGTTGACATGTGGAGTTGTGAATGAGGGGTTGCAGTCCTGGTACAGGCGACTCCCATCAGGAAGCACAGAGTTGCATTGCTGAGGATGCTTCACAGTGCTGCTGATTATGGGCATGATGATGTGCCTGAAGGCCAGTGAAACACCTTGTCCCTGCTGTAACAGACCCTCTGCCTCTCAGCTGGATGGATTAGCCAGAGCATGGCATTGCGCTAATGGCACTTCTGCACTGGGACTGCCTGGCTGGTGTAGAGCAAAGGCAGAGCAAGCTCATGGCTTCTTTCTCCTTGTCCACATGTGGTCTGGAAATTGTCCTTAGTTACTACGCTGTAAGGAGCAGTATTGGGGTCAACTCTGTGGACACCAGCTAGGGCAGGGGGACACTGCTACCGTCACAGAGCCCAGCTCCGTGGGCATGCATTAATGCTGGGAAAGGGTTTTGGATGGAAGGGTTGCATGGACTCATCCAGCCCTCACCCAGAGAAGGAAGCAACGCCTGGCCCCAGGGGTTATGCTCGCTCCAAAGGTGGGTGGGAAATTTCTTTCTCCCTTCCCTGCTTCCCCTCCCCATGCCGTTTGCCAGCCCCCTCCATCCAAGAGCTGTCGTGGCACCAAGCCCAGGTGCTCTGGTAGCTTTAGGCGAGAGAGCTGGAGTGGTTCTTGCAGGTGACCCAGCCTAGAAATGTGCTTGAAGGTCTGCAAGAGACAGCAGTAAAAGTGCTTTCACAGCTGAATCCTGCAGGGAGAAATTGCAGCCGCCTTCTGAGCCCACGTGAACTGCATACAGACTCCTCTGAAATGAAGGGTGTAAATGGGGAGCGGAGGAGCAGAAACTGTTCAGTATAGTCTCAATTTACTGCTGGCTGAGCTGGAAATTGTTTGGCAGAAGCCTCAGGGTCTGAGCTGTATTTGTTTTCTAGGTGCTGAATACCCCGCATTACAATTTTAAGGCCAGTAAAAGCCATGATGGCAAAAAGGTCATGGAAAATGGCAACCTTTCTCCTACAGGCTTGAACTGGAGAACTGGTTTTGAGCGCTGCAGTGTTTAATACTTGTAATACTGCCCCAGACACCGGGGTTCAGGGTCTGTGCCTGATCCAGACTTTTTTCCCCCCTTCCTCCACCAGTTACTGCATCATTTGTCAGCTAAGCAAGGATGTGTTCAGCCTGACGGAGTGGCCCCGCTCTGCTCTGCTGTGAACCCGGAATCAGGGACCCCCAAGAGTTGTGTGTTTTCACAGGTGTGGGTTTAGCACCAACCTTGCATTTTCTGACTAACAAATATGGTCTTTCTGTTGTTCCTCCCCATGGCACATCCTAAATCCATCCCGGCAGGTAAACCGCATCCGAACGAGAGACTTTGACTGCTGTCTGGCTGTTCCCCTGATTTCGGAGGCTGGAGATAAGCTGGACCTGGTGATTAGCCGAAACCCCTTGGCACTGGCTGCCAACGCTCCCCCGGAGGGGAACAGAGAGCTGCCGGCGCAGGTGGCCCGTGGCGCCGAGGTCAAGGCGAGTGTCCAGACGCTCTGAGCAGCAGGAGCAAAGCAGACGGTGCCCGGGGCCCCTGCCGAGCTGTTGTGGTATTTGGGGTGTTTTTCCTGTTTTTTGCACTAGTATTTGTAAATGCTGTGTGTACCATAACCTGCAAGTGGGGAGGTGGGTCTTCAATGAGCCTGTAGACGACCAAATATTGCCGGGAATGTCGGAGCTGGATGCGCATCTCGGGCTGTGGGCAGCGCCGGCGATGGAGCGAGCTGCCGACGGGAGGAAGGAGCATCCACAGCCATCCCTTGTGGCAGGGCATCCCCCTGCGCCCCGGCCGTCGGGGTGCGTGGGGTCCTGCCTCTGACATCCTCCTCAGCCTGAAGGCCTTGGCCATCTTACAAACACATATGGTGCTATTATGTTTCTTGTTTGCTTGGTTAATCGCATACAGCAAGACTGAAACACCTTTCCTTTTCTGTTGTGCCCAGCTCCATCCTTTAAACACTCCTGATAAATCAATTTCCGCAGCACCTTGAACTCCTGGTGCAGGGCTGTGGAGAGCCCTGTTTAAAAGACATTTCAAACTGTGCTTGAGAGTGGCTAGATGCAATTCTTGTTCAAAAGTTGGTATTTGCAGCTGCCTCCTGCCAGCCCCATCCACAGTCCCCGCCAGGGCTGGCTTGCCCTGCAGTGGGATGAGGCACCTCGTTTCGCCATCAGTGTGGTTACCTGTGCTGGAGTAGTTATTTCAGAGCAGAAGGCTGTACCCAAGGCTAAAGGCTTTGAATACCTGCCCAAATCCCCAGCCACCTCGTTTATCTGGGCTTTATGGAGATCTCTTGCTTGCAAACCTGTCCTGTGCCCGCAAGTAAATAGCAGAGTAGTGATCTTCCCAGGGTTGTCCCTGATGTTTTGAATTAATAAAACCTTGTCGTCTCCCGTCAGGCAGTGGCATGAGAAGCCCTTCGTTAGATGGAGGTTGTGTCCCCTGTCCCCCGCATGGGCTGGGTGGTGTGTGTGCCCATGCGGGTTCGGCTGCTCGCCCCCGGTCTGCCCACCTTCGCCTGTCGCTGGCCTCTCTGTGGCTTTGCAAGCATGATGCCCCATGGTCACTCCCCTCCCTCCCGAGAGACCCTAGCCCCGCAGGGAAGAGGGGCTGTGACGTTTGCATCCGTTTCCTCATCTGCCTGTCATGTTTCACGTGTTAGCACTTTATGATGGTGTTCGTGTCCTGGTGGTGGTGTGAGCCTGGCATCGCTTTCCCTGGGAAGGCTTGGGCACAGCGGAGACGAGGAGCTTGCTCAGACACCGCAGCCCCGGCACCCGCCGCCCCCATTCCCCACTCACCCTTTTGGTTCCTCCATCACCACCTGCGTGCCGGCGGTGCGCGTAGGGCGCGGGATGAGTGTACAGCACGTGTTCGTTGCTTTGCTGAGCCAGGACTCGTCCCCCCACCATCCGTCCCTGAGCTACTTTGCGACTCTGTCCCTCTGTGATAGCGCAATGTGTCAGGGTGTTTCTTCCAGACACGTGTCCGGCCCCATCCAGCTATTTGTTGTTGTAGCCATTTTCTCTTCGAGTATGCAATATCCCATACCATTGCTGCCACAACTAGATAATGTGCCATAATTGATACTGTGGAGCATTGACAGTGCAGCCGAAAGTGTTTTTTATATGCAATATTCTGAGCAGTGGAAGCTCACTGGGGCTTCTCATAGGTTTTTAATGAAGACTTTTATTAAAGGATTTAAAAAAAAAAAGGAAGAAAAACTTGGTCCTTGTATCCCTTCCTATGCATTTTGAATGATATGAAGATGAAATGCATTACTTAAATGTGTATTTTTATCCATATATTAGAGTGTATTCCTTGTAAAGTATTTTTATATGCCGATTTTCTTATGTATCTATGAAAGCACAATATTTAAAAGTACAGCATTTCAAAGAATATTTTAGTCCTGTTTTGGACCTATTTGTAAATCTCTGTATTTAAATGGGATTGCAATGACTTTGACTTTTTTTTTTTTAATTAAATAAAAACAAATGAAATGCGTTTCTTCTGGTTCATGTCTCTTTCTGCTGGAGGATGATAGTGAGGCAACACCCTGCTTCCAGCCCTATTTTAACTTGCCAGAGGACCCCCAGCTAGGAGACACCTTGAAGGGCAAGGAGGAGGGCACACAGGGGCTTCTGCTGGGAGGCCACTGCTTGTAGGGCTACCTGTGTAGGGCTGGGGTTGTCCCTTGCCACTGTCTGGCAGTGGGACTTGGGCTACTTCCCTGCCTGTGGACGTGGAGGCAATTTTGCTGTAGCTCTTAGCGATAAGAGCTGGAGATGCCTGTGCCCATGGTTACAGCATCACTTCAGCTTCGCTTGGCTGCACTGGAAATTTTGTTGGGTTAAACCTGGGCTACTTCATGAAAAAACACTGATGCAGCAAAGCACGTGGTGGCTGAGACGTGGCGGTGGTGGCATTGGCAAAGCTATGGTTAATCCCTGGGGATAGGTTAGGAAATCACCGGAGGATGATGTGCCGGCAGGAGGTGTCCCGACTGGTGCTGAGCACCCTGCAGCTCTAGTGAGCTGCCTTGGGGAGCCACACTGTGGTAGCCAAATTATCCCAGCTCTGAAACCAGCCATCCGAAGAGACGACTGCTGTGAACCCTGAACGTAGTTCCTTGGGTCCCTATGTTGAAGATTTCTTCCCTTTGCTCTTACGAAGGGGTTTGGGGCATCACTATGCTCCCAGCGTGGACAGCGCAGGCTGGGATGCTGCCCGGATAAGGGCATAGGGAATCTCTGCTCACTGGCAAGGAAAGGGTGAGCTGGGTTTTCAACGCTTCATGGCCAAGTGGGTAATGCAGAAATTTTCAGAGGGCGCGCATGGTATGGAAGTGCTCCTGGTTAGACCTGGGGAATCATTGCCACATAAACAAGCCTTATCTGCCATCTCTGGCCGCCCTCCTGGGGCGCAGACTTCAGAACAAGGCCCTTCACGCGTTTGGCACCGGGGCCTCGCCAAAGCCACGCAGAGCCAACCGAGGCACTGGGGCGATGGCTGGTTTAATGAGTGCCTGTGCAACGTGACCGATGGGGTTTCGGTGCGTACACCAGGTAGAAGGTTAGCACGGTGCTGCTCCCCTGGTATGCGCTGCCGGTCGCCTTGGCAGGCAGCATATCCTCCTGCTAATGTCCCCTCGTGTCCCGTGGACCTTGGCTGAAAGAGCCGGCTGCAGCCATGGCAGGTGATGGCCACCCACGGCAAGTAGATGAAACCCTTTGGTGGCAGCTCGTGGCGCTAGTGGCTTTTTAAATTATTCATTTGTTTTATTTTAACCTGAGACACATTGCAGTTGCTATCTGTCATGGTATCAAGCTGCTCCGCCCAGGCATTGCAGGCTTTGCCAATGCCTGGCAAAGTCCTTGAATTGCACCCAGCAAAATAACCAACCAAGGCAAAAAAACCCAACAAAGGCAGCTGTGGGGCTAATCCTGGGCACAGAGCGTTGGAGCCTCAGCAGTGATCAGGGCCTGATGCATGAATGCTTTATTTTCACAAACAGTAGCCACCTACGTGTTGTTTTTTTCCTTTCCCTGCCTCAAATCAGGACTTAAGGGAAGGTCTGTCTGGTTTAACTTCATCTGTTTGAACAGGCCATTAGCGAGCCTGAAAAGACCCATCCCATACACCAGGAAGATAAATGTTGGTTTGTTGTGGTTTGTTTTTTTTATTTTCTTTCTTTTTCTTCCTACTGGGCTTTTCTGATGTATTTGAACCCGCGCAGTAGTGGTGCCATGCAGCCAGGATGGTACAGACAGCAGCGGGCAATGCCCTGGGGTGGGCTGAGTTGGGGCAGCTCAGCCCAATGGCAACTCATAAAGCTGCAATTGTCTCCCTGTGCCCCTGTGAAGGGGCCAAGGAAAGCTGGTGTCTGCAGGGACAGCCTTGTGAGGACATCAGCACTCTATTTTCAAAGAAAGAAAAGAAAAAAAGAGGGAAAATGGGGGGGAGGGGGAAGGAACTTTCTCATGGCCTTCTAAGACTCGGCACATGCCCAACTGCACTTGATGAAGAGTTGGTCTAGGGAAAACAAAGTGAAGTAAGGCCATAGGCTGGGCAAGACTGAAATAATGTGGTTTGGGACAAGCACTGACCCTTCTTCATGCTCAGCCAAAGTTACCGCTGACAAACCAAAAAAAAAGCAGCCCACCAAACCAATCGGCTGTCAGTGACCCAGGGGTGGTTTCGCTCTTGCTGGGCAGTGCTTACACAGCATCAAGGACTTTGCTTCTCACCCCACCCCACCAGCGAGTAGGCTGGGGGTGCACAAGAAACTGGGAGGGGACACAGCTGGGACTGCTGACCCCAACTGACCAAACCTATCCCCCCAACCATACGATGGTGTGCTCAGCGATGAAATTGGGGAGGGTGGTGGCTGCCATTGCTCGGGAACTGGCTGGCCGTCGGTTGGTTAGTGGTGAGGAATTGTTTTCTTTTGCATCACTTGTTTTTCTTGGTTTTGTTTTTTGCCTCTTTGTTGTGCTTTTTTTTTTTCTTTCTTCCTTTTTTAAATTATTAAACTGTCTATATTCCAACCCACAAATTTTTGCACTTCTACTCTTCCGAGCCTCTTCCCGTCCCACTGGGTGAGGGGGGTAAGCAAGCGGCTGCGTGGGGCTGAGCTACCGACCAAGATTATACCAGGACAGACATGAAGTCAGGCAGTGAACTGGGCCAAGTTGCTTAGTGAGGTGGGCTCATATATATATAATGGAATGGAATACTTCTGTAAGGACAAAAAAAACCCCCAAACCAACAACCCCACAATAAATAATAGGTTTAAAGCAAGAAGCGAGCTACTCAAAGACAAAAAAAATCCAAGCGCATAGCTGGTTTATAAAGGAAAGTTTTATTTTCAGTTATAAGGTGATTACAAACTCATCTAAAAAAGCAAAGATGACTTAAAAATATCCATATACATTTTATTTATCTAAAAAGCAAAACAGAAACTGCAAAATACAAACATTTACCATATACACAAAGGCTAGGGTTTTCAGGATTAAATTACACTCCAGGATTTTTTTCAAATACAAATATTCCGTTTTGGAACACACAAAAAATGTTTTAAAATGTTTTAAAAATATTTTAAAGTTTTTTTTTTTTTTAAAAAGTTCAGATGACATTTTTCAGGAGGCTATTGTTGCTGTCACCTCCTTGCTGTATGTGCTACTCATCACATTGCTGTAGTCACAGTTGCTAGGAATTTAAATAATAAAAAAACCACCACTGTTTTTTAGCCAAATACATCAAACAAGATGGACCACCTCTTATAACATGAAGTCCCTGGCAACATTATCAGGTAACAATCACAACATTACACTGGAGAAAAACAACATCCTATTGAACAATGAGCACTTCAGAACAGTACTGGGATGCTGCAATGCTGAGAGACCGTCGCTGGCTTCCAGGACAGGAGCAGATGACAACTAACGCAACTTGCCCCCTCAGGATTTTTTTTTTTTTTTTTTTTCAGCCTCTCAACATGATTTTGCCACTGTTCTCTTTTTTTTTCCTTTACATATTGAAAAAAAATAATCAAATCTTTTTAACATCTCAACTGCAGAAGCAGATAGATTTAGAAACAATATGTCTCATGCTAATATGTACTATGCTACAGGACCAAAGCCTCCCCCTGCATATGCACGCACACATGCACAGCTCCTTAGCATAATCAAGCTTCACCTTTTTTTTAATCTATACTTTTCCCCATTATTTCTTCTGATTTCTCAAGTTGGGCCACATTTTCCCTCTGCTACAAATGGGAAAGTGAGCAGCACCGTCCCACTGTGCACCGCAGAGCCAAACCATGGGGAGGAAGCCTCCAAAAACTCGCCCCGTTTTAAATTGTCTTTAATTTACTTTACTCCTAAAGCTCAGGGCTGTGTAAAGCTTGTGGTGACTAAATTCTGACACTTTTACTGATTACTTCAAATTAGGACACAGCAGCAATCCAAAAAAAGGCCGTGTCTGCTCTGCCATTCAGTAGCCCAGCAATACCAGCAGGGTCAGGCTCTTTTCCAGTTGCAAACCCTGCCACTGAAGTTTTCTACCCGGGATAGGGGTGGTAATTGCTGCTTTTTTTGGTCAAAAGATGTTTGAAGCTTTTTCTGCTCTTGTTTTAGGACACAGATAAATTGAAATCACCGATTCACACTGACAATTGGAAAAAAACCCCACAAAAAATTTGACTTTTTCTGTTTATTTTTCAATAGAAACAAACAAATTCAGATTTATGTTTTTTTTTTTTTTTAAGTGGAGAATCATTGTCCGTGTACAGGTTTATTTGGGGCTGGCAGAAAAGAGCCATGATCCGGTGGAGCGTGCAGGGCTGGAACAGGCAGTTTTCCACCTGGGGCTGGTGCTGGTTGTGCTCAAGTCTTTCTTGAGCAAGCTTTCACAGAGACTCAAAGTGCCCACTGATAAGAATAGAAAATTTTTGTGACCAGAGTATGGAGCTCAGGGGCCTCTCCTGCACTAGTTCATGGGTTTTTTCGTTGTCAAGTGTCACCGAATCAACTGAATACTTTCTTAAGCTTATCTTTGATTACAAGAAATAAAACAAGCTACTACGGTCTGACAGTTCCTGACGTTTGCTCATGCAAATACACAAATACACAACTACATGTCAATCCTAACCACAAGGCTTTGGATGCTGATTTTGGAGAAAGCAAGTCCAAGGCAGCTGCCTGAACACACACACACCATACCCAGCCTCCCATACCAGGAGCCACGTGGCGCTTCCAAGGAGCAGCAGAGTTTTTGAGTCCAACCTTAAGGCTTCCTTGGAGGGGCCACGATCCAGGATTTTTGTCATTATTTTCCCTCTCCCACCAACCCCAATTTAGGAAAAGCCATTTGGACACCCAGGCAAGTTGGCCCTTTGCAGGCAAGTGCTGCCTAAACCTTCTCAATCCTCATCCTAAACAGTCCTGCAAGACTTACTTTTACACATGTGATTTGCAGCCTAGGAACCAAAGCAATGTCCCCACTTGTGTGCATGCATACGAGGGTCGAAGATTTAATCTACTAGTCTACTTAAACACAGATTTTTATTTTTTTTACTGAAAGTGAGCAACTTTCATTGAACCTCCTGGAAATGATGTCAGGGTCATCTTTCTTCCAAGTGTACTTGAGCTGCTTAGCTAACTTCTCCACTCCATTCAATACACAGTTTATTTAACATTTTATGTACATTATGCCTCCATGAGTGATCCTGCAGTGATCACAAGATGTGGAAGCTAATAATCAATTATTCAAAAACGTTCAAATCCTTCTCCCACAGATACAGTTTTGCCATTGATGCAACAAGTGGGAACTTTGAACCCAAGTGTGACAAGCACAACCTCACCAAAACTCTAAGTCTCCTTAGCAAATAAAAACAGACTCAGAGGAGACTTGTAAAAGGCCTATCGAATGGAAATGTCCACGTGTCTTCAGATCTACTCGACTTGTCTAACGCTGAGACAGAGAAGAGGAACCAGGAGTATCTGCAGTTGAGAAAGGAAGATGCACACAGGACTGAAAATAGCTGCAGAAGATGCTATCCTGATGGTGACATTAAAGACTCTGCGGATGGCTGTTGGTTGTTTTTTGTGTTACAGCAACTGTAAGGCTGCACCTTTTTTTTTGTTTGTTTGTTTGTTTTCCTCCTCTTCCCAAGAACAGCAGCGAAAACCAGTTTTGCTGAGGTGTTTCAGCAGACCATTCCTAACTCCCCTCCACTCCAGGAGCTGTGCCGCTGCTGCAGGGTGACCACCAGCGGTGTTCTAGATGGCAAATACAGCTGCTAGGCTTTTGTATTTTCATTTACAACACAAGAACAAATCCATTGTGGACCTACTATCTCACACTTTAAAGAGGACTTTTCTAAGTGTGTGGATCTGTTTGGACCAGAGGAAAAGGAAAGCTACAGATGAGAAGGAAAATGAGAACGGTAACAACAACAACAATAAAAAACAGTTCTAGTTATGAAATCATACCGTTTAAATACCAAAATACAGACTACTGGTAAAGTCCCTCATTCAGTGAGATCGTAACTAGTGACAGGTGAACTGAAAACAGTTTGGAAAACTGAGAAAAATAAGAAACAGCTTGGAGAATCTTGTGGGGTAAATGTTCCCCTTTACATTTCTACTATCTCTTGATTTCAGCTCAGCTGGAAATAAATACTGCTGAAATTCTGCCATTTTCATGCCCAGAAGAATCCATGAATACAAAGGTACATGAAATATGAAAAGGTGTGGATTTTGTCTTGGTTTATTCTGGTTTTAAACAACTCAGGGATCTGGTTCTAAAGATCTCATGCCAAAACTGCACTAACTTTTCCCTGGATGCAAACCAGTTCATCTATGACTAGTCATGATATTTTAATGTAGAGTTCCTCATTTACATAAAACAGGTAAAAGAGGTCACAAGTGTTTAAATAAGTAAATTAAGAAAAAAATCAGTTGTATTTGCAGTCAGAAATAGGTAGAAAACACAGACTTTTTAAAAAATTATTTTTTAATGAATTTGGCAGAGGATCATGTTGAAACGCAAATTTATCACCAAGAAAAGTTCAGAAATCTCATAAAAGTGTTAGGAAAAAACTCCAAAACTGTAAAAATGTGAGTACACTCATTGGAACTCAAACCCCAGATAAAACAAGAATTAATTTTTTTTTTTTTTTGGAGGGGAGGAAAGAGGGGAGAGGGGAACTGTTTTCCAGAAACAATTAATTTCTTAGCTCTTGGTGAGTCCCAGCCCTCCCTTGCAGTCATGCTAAAGAGCACAGCAGGGCTAGAGAAGTTGACATAGAGAACGCTTCAATGAGGTTGTTGCATATGTGCGAGACATTTTTCACTTGGTACATGGAAGCGACTGATTTGAATGGCACAGTTTATACTGAAATGGGGCTGGGTTCTAGTTCTCTAGTAGTTGTTCTTTGAAAGGTGTAGTATTAGCCCTCTGGTTCTTCACGCAAAGACACTCTCCACAATGTGGGAGATGAGATGATGGCTAAATACCCAGCTGACTCGCTGGAGACATCTTTGATGTAGCCAAACCATTTTTTTTCCCTAACTAAAGCTTGTCTCAGCTCTATAGCACGAAAGTGATGTGCAAACTGTATCTCAAACGCAGTTGTATGACAATGTGTATATATATATAAAAAAAATAAAATCAAGCATCAGTGTTTCATCTGCATTCACTGAAACCATTAATTTAGACACCCCTAACCTGCTACTTCCTCTTCACCCAGGCAAACATGCCTGTTTACTGCAGACAGTAACTGTAACTCAAAAATAAGGGTCCAAGCTGAAGCCCACTAAGAGAGTTATCTTTGATTACACTTCCTTGCCTTTGATGGTTAAAGGCTATTAAAAAAAAACAAACCCAAAACCAAAGAGCTGTATGCAAGTTCCTTTATTTTGGGCTCATCTGATGACACCCACTGGCTCACAGAATTCTTCCAGTGACCTTCGGATGGCTACTGCCGCTGGCCCAGCAGGTGTCATTAGAAGTGTGCCATCTCCAGCTATGGAAAAATTTAATTTATAACTCTCATAATACATCAACCAGAAGAAGAAGACAAAAGCAATTCTGCTCTGCCATGGCTGGTTTTGTTGCAGCTCAGCTATCTGATGTAAAAATGTGCATAAATTCAACCTAGAAAGATTGTGAAAGTTATAGATGCAGCCCCTTTTTCCTTTTTTTTTTTTAAATTATTTTGGTCCATCTCTTAGTTTTAAACCAACCCTTTTCTGTTACAGGAAAACCAATGAGCTAATCAACAAGTGTTTGTGCTGCTGTGTCCAGTCAGCCCATGGGACAAGAAAAAATAAAATAAAACTACTGTGTAGGAATGTTAAGAACTGGGTATGTTCCTGTTTAAATGACAAACTACCCTGACAGACTAAGCTCACAGCAGAATAAGCAGATACAAACTCTGCTTTTATCAAGCATTTCCGCTAAATACCTTTGGATAGCCTAACTGTGGTATCATAAGAAGAAAAAAAACCCACCCCTCTCCCTCTAATACAATGCCCACAAGAAAAGGCTGAGTTTTGCCAGAGAACCTGTTCCCCGCACAACCTGCTCAAGTTTAAAAAAAAAAAAAAAAAAAAAAAGGCTTTTGCCTATGTTTTGTAAAGTCTTGAGGGAGCAATTCCCCATGGAAACATCCAACTGGCCCACACAAAGTGGAACCCCCATTCCTACACTCCTTGTAGTGGTTTCTTTTTACCCCCCACTCTAACCTGGAAGGGTATGCAATTTCTTCTGACCAAATACAAAATATTTCAGTGTTACATGTTCCCTTTGCTTTAACTTAAAATCCCATAAGCCCTGTTCCTTCAGCAGATAAGATCCATAAGCAATGTGTGCCACCCCCCCCCCTAAAAAAAAAAAAAATTAAAAGAATTACAGTTTAACCCAACGATGGGTAAGGAGACTGGGGGCCGTAAGTCCACCACTGCTATTTAGTAACATGGGACAAGGGACTTAGTCCGTTTGCCTGGT
>JAVKLA010000036.1:13042859-13095655 GCA_034782735.1 Sagittarius serpentarius | reverse complement strand
GTTTGCCTGTTCCCCCAACAGTAATGACCCCCTCCCCCCCACTAAATAAATAAAGCAAATCCTGGTTACCGAACTTGGCAAAGAATTTTTGAGATACATGGATGAAAAGCACCTGTTTGCTGAGTGATATTATTATCTTCATTACTATTATTACCAACGTGTCTGTTATAAATACCGGTTACACCAGGTGTAGGTGAGCAGTTTTGTTCCTCCTGTTGGGGATGACCTGGTTTGTGTTCACCTTTGGACAGGTCAGAGTCCAGAAGGGATTCTTTTATTTTTCTGCCCGAAACCAAAGTCCAATAATTAACACGCAAACAAATGAGCAAGCAACCATCTGAAGCACCCAGAGGGCAGGTGCTGCTTTTCCCCTTTTGGCTCCTCAGCACTCGCCCTTGCTGCCCTGGGGACAGGCTGCCACTCTCCGTTTGCAGAATTCAAGTTTACACCAGTGCCGCCACACTAAAATATGCTTTGCTGGAAAACTCAGGAGCAGGTACTCAACCTCCCCGCTCACGCACAAACAGCAGGCGTTTCACTTAGGTAAAAAAAGCCCCAAAACCGGGGTGGGGGGAGAAGAAAAAAAGAGTGAACCATGGCAAATCCTGCAAACGCCTTCCTAAAGTCCTCCTCCCGTCTGTGTGACAGGGTCCCAGTGCCGTGCTCAGGAGGGACAGCCACAAGGCTTTTCACACCCAACTTCTCTGCCTGCCTTGCAAACTCCCTGCTCCAGCTGCCCAGCTGTATCTTTAGTCAGGGACTGTGCTAAATGTAACTGTACCCTTTCCCTAATGTGACCCTGAAGCCTGTCGTTTACCACAATTGAACCAGAGGGTGGAAATACTACACCTTTGAAAATTCTCTTGAAACAGTGTCTTTTTTTTAATCCTATCTCTCAACAGAGTTCCTTTTGTGTGTTCTGTAGGTTACCCTGCTCCCAACCATACCAGCACCTAAAATTGCTTTCTGCGACTTGAATGTATTGCTGGCAAGACAATCAATTCAAGTGGTAAGGTGTATAATATTTAGAGATAAAGATATATATATATTTAAAAAAACCCAATAATAGTAAATTCCTGTAATATGTCTAGTCTGATATGAAAGCTCTCCCTCTACAGAGAGACATCTGCTGTGATTACCTTACAAAATATTAAAAAAAAAACACACACAAAAAATAACTTTCTCTGTGAGAAATAAAAATAAATCCTAGTGCAAATATAAAGCTCTGTAAACCTGGTCCTATGAGAATCTATGGTTAGTAAACGGCAGTTAAAGCAGGTTTATCCTCTCACAGAGAGAGCTCACATCATGGTTTCCACAATGATATGAGTTGGCTTGATCAATCCGCCATTCGAAGTTCCATTGGGGCAGAAGGGCGTGCCACTCTCCGTTTCTTTGGACCACCGATTCACTTCCTTGGGGGCAGCCACCGCTTTTATCCTCTGAAAGAAAGAAGAAAAGCAAAGGTTAGAAGACCAAGCAGCCCCCCCCGCCTCTCCATGTGTAAGATGGAGGATGTGGCAAGCCGAGGATGGGGCTGGTAGCCATCAGAGATGTGCGTATGCCCCATGGCTCTGCAGGGACGTGGGGACCCGGGCTGCGGAGCACCACGTTCAACTTCTGCTCAGCTGCAGAGCCTGACTTGATGCAGGCAAGTCAGACACGAGAGGGCATTCACAGCATTATCCCGCATCCTGCACGCTGGGCTTTCAGTGCTGCAGCTGCTGCTCAAATGATGCGCGTTCTCCTTCCTCATTTAGAAACAACTCTGCCTTTTAGCCCAGCCGCTCATTGCCAAGTGGCAACTTCTCTCTTACATCTCAGTACACAAAGGAAGAACTAAATGGCATCTGACCAGTGTTTACTCTCTTTCCTTTCCTAACATGGTCTTTGTGGAGTGTTTTGGCTACTTTTAGACTTGTCTCTCAATAGATGGTGACAATGTAGGCCGGAAAATAAACACTCATGAAAATGCTCTGGCCGCAGCTGAAAAAGACCATTAACACTTGGAGAAAAACAAATGCAAGCATTTGTTCTCTGGGAAATGTTCTTTTTTTTAATTCTAGTCCCTCTTTTTTCTTAACCTGAAGTGTCCCACTTTCTCCTCCAAGAATACCCTGGGCCACATTTAAGACCGTCTCATTAGGCAAAAACAAAACTAATGTGAAACCTTAGAAAAGAATTGCTAAGTTTCATGCTTGCACCGTATCTAAGAACTTTCCACTGGAAGAAAAACAGACCAGGGGAACTGCAAAGGGCAAGATACTGCTTGCAAATCCAAACCTGAGGGAATCTGCATTGTCAAGTCTGAATCCGACCCAAAGTTTTCCAAACATCAGGGCAATCTGAATCCAGTGTTTCTATTTGATTCATTAGGAATAAAAAAAATAATTAAAAAAAGCTAAAAAGTGAAGCCCACTGGCAGGAGAGTTGGACTTTTATTCGTCCCCCAGAGTGAAGGCCATGCCTAAGCGCCACATAATCCACAGGTAGATCCAAATTTCCCTAAAATTCAAAGAGCTCCTATACAGCCTGGTTTGACCCAGGTCTCTCTCTCTCTCTCTCTCGTTTTCTCAGTGATTTGTAGGTTGATGCTGCCTTGTCCCCCTGGGCTGGAAAAGAAAAAACTGGCACTTGGAAGCACCCCAGTCCTTGAGTGCTTGTCTGCATGTGGAGGCAACAATTTGCCAAGCTGGAAACCGCAGAAGTGGGATGCAAGTAAAATCACCTGGTGTTTGTCTGAGGACAGAAGGCTTCGTGTTTGTTCTGTTTCTACTGTTTGCCCAAAGGACAGGTGATCCTTAATAGTCTTATTTGCATTCACTGCAGGAGAGGCACCCAGCTTTGCCCTACCTGGACAAGGTGGCAGTTTTCCAAGCATTGTGCTTATTTTGTATAAAACACAGCAAGTTAAAGCTCCCTTTCTCCTCTAGACAGACAACTGGTTGCTCTTACCTCAATAAGTGACCCATCTGACTGTATGATGCGGATGACCATCACCATAGGGATGCAGATCATGGAGGAAAGGGCAAGAACCCAGCCCAGGCCAATTGCCCAGTCTGGGTACGTGTAGACCTTGTTGTAGGTCAGTGGTTTGTACTTGGCCAAAGAAAAGATAAAGCACCCCTGTGGATGAGAGAGAAAAATGAAGTAAGGCTCAAAACGCTGAAAGTGGTAGGGCTCTCGTGCTACCACTGGCCCTAAGGAAGACAGGCAGTGAAAGGCAGAGCTGACGGATACCATATGCATTTTAAACCAATGGGGGAATTATTATTGTATTTAAATTATTAAAAGAGCATCTCTATCTGCTTATAGGTAAACTGCTGGTTGACAATAGGGTGTTAAGCAGTGGTGCTGAACTGCTGCAGTACACTGCTTCTTCTATTTCAGGGCTCTAATATTTGCTGTACATTGCAAGGAGCTTACTGGGATGTTCTTCGCAGCAAATTAAATACTTCAAGCTGAGCACCTGCCTCAGACTGCTCATGTCTTTTTGTTAAAATGGCCTGGTAGTCCTATCACTTCAAGTAGGGACTGCTCTTTGGAGAGGAAGTTTTCTGTGTCACGAATGTAGCATTTTGCCAGTCCTAAGAAAAATCTGCTCAAATGTAGCCAACTACAATTTGCTCAGGCACAGCAGAGAGCTGTCACGTTAACAGCTAACATCTGAGAATATGATGTCTTTGAGGGGTACGTTCAAACCTCCAGCAGCTCTTCGCAAATTGGTCTCTGAATGCAATAGCCTTTACTTGAAGAAAAGCTATAAGAGGCAGCTCAGAGCTGCCATGCAGAAGACTTGAAACAGCACGGGTCAGTACTCACCACGCAAAGAACTGGTGTGATTACAATCCAGCTCCATTTCATCCAGGGACCAGGTCTGTATCCAATCATATCTTCAATGGCATCATAAATATTATCAGCGCCTGTGATGGACAGTGAGCGTTTTCATCAGAACTGAGCATACAAAAGCCATGTAAGGACTGTAGGATTACAGCTGCTTTCCTAGCTTTCCCCAAAGGGGTATTTAAAGGGAAGATGAGGGTGTCAGATGTATTGTTCAAATGCTTCCTGTGGCTGTGAAGTTCAAGATGATCTTCTTCTCGAGAAGCTCAAAGGTTGGGGGATTCTCTCATCCTACACACCCCTCATTACTCGGACGCAAAAGTGCAATGCTAATCTCTCCTGCCCCCATCACGCACACGCCCACTCCTCTCCCCAGACTCCCACTGAACTTGCCAGAGGGATCATCATGGGAAAGACACGACAGCAAATGGTACACCCTGCTTCTACAGAAATTTGATGGATGCAAAACGAAGGCTTTGTTTGTTTTGCTTTCCTAAGGAGATGGAGTACATGAACAAACGGAAAAATGGCCAGTCCTGAGCAGCAAACATCTTCTGATCATTCCTCAGCTACTGTCTCGGGCAGCTAGAGAGGCCACTGTAAGACCTTGGTTCTCAGCATCGCCTAAAAATAATGGGACAGAATACACTTTTCTGTCAGCTTTCTTTTTGTATTTTCTATTTGGTTGGCTTGCCCCGTACAGACGTTGCAGCTCTGAAAGGAAATTCTCTGAGAGACAAACAGAAATTTTCACGGCTGGCCAAACTTTCAACTCTCATCTCTAAACTTAACACATGTAAATGCTTAATTGTGCCTTTATTAATTAGCAATGGAAAAATACTCATTTTTGTGTGGAAAAACACTGGAGGCTGGCTTCATCCCAGATGCAAATTTGTCTCCAAGAGGTCAGTGCAAATATAGATTAATGGCATGTGTCTGTTGCTGGGAAGAAGATTCTGGGGTGGCTGATGATTAAACGTTTGGCTAGCAAAATTGTCACTGACTCATCAAAAGGTATCAGAAGAAAGGATTCTCACTTACCATAAACCCAGGCTACAGCAATACATTCAAAGAATGCAACCCACAAAAGGCATACACCACTAGCTGCATAGTAGTCAAAGAGTTGAAAAACATACATGCCACCCTGTAAAAGAGAGACACAAGGGATTAGGATCCACCAGGAAAAAAACCCTGAATATTTCAGGCCCAGCTCCCAGTAACAACTACCAAAATATCTTAATGATTGCTGTCTGACAAGAGGAAATATCAAGCAAGTAGGTAAGGTAAATATTTGGCATTACCTACCCCAGGGAATTTGCATGTTTACTACAGGAAGCATTCCAAACAAGGTGACGATTAAACAAAATTAAGCCACTTAGTATAATCTACTGAGACACTTAAATCTTTCCTTCTTAAAAGTATTTTAGGATGGGCATTTAAAGAAACAAATGACGTAAAGCAGTAATTGGTCGCCTCCTAACGTTAACTCCTCCAAAATACTAAAAATGGAAGGCAGTTCATCAGGTGGGTCTTCATTTATGAATTGAGTGGAAGGACTTTTTTCATGAGAACAGTTCATTTTTTTCCTAACTCTCTTTATTTATACTATGCTGTTAGACTCTTTGCTCTCACTACACTGAACTGTTTATACCTGCACTTTTACTTGAAAAACTGTGTTTCTTAGGCACCTCTGTTACAAGTGCTATTTTAATTCCCACAACCATGCTCTTCCAGCTGTTTTTAAAATCTGGCTTGGATTTTATTTTGGAGATAAATAACACAACAGTGAAGCCACTGGAACATATTCCCATCTTGTTTATACTAGAATAAATCCAGTGGTATTTAATTGATTCAAATCTGTGTAACTAAGATAAAAATCTCTTTCCCTGCATGCACTGGATGGATTCTTAATCTGCTCTGCTGAAGGTTCCCAATGTGTTTCATCATTTAGAGCCAGATGTTAATATTCATACTCATGCTGATTAGTACCTGAGATCAGATTGAATTTAATGAGATTTCATGTCTCTGTTCCTCTGACTGAAAAGAGGGGAATATATAGCTCCCTTTCAAAATGCTTTCGGATCTAGAGATGAAAGATGCTCTGTAGATCTAAAAAGCACTGCTCCTCTGAGTGGCTAATTCTATGCAGTCTCATTTATAGCTAAAATTGGTCTGAAAACTGGCTAAAAAAGAAGACAATTTCCAGCACCAGTGCTACTTACCTCAGTCACCATAGTTAGTCCCAGAAGATAGCTAAGGAAACATACTATAGCGATGAAGATTTCCCGTCGGTAACCCTTCCTTAGGAAGGATGGGTGCAGATCAACTAATGACGTGATCTGTCCTTCAACTTCAACAAACTAAAGGGGAAAAACAACAACAAAGAAACGTGACTTGACAATTACCTGCCATGCATTTTATTCAGGCTCATACTTGAACAAACGCTCCGCAGCAACACCCTAACTGTACTCTGTGGCAAAATGCCACTCTGAATAAATAAATCAGAAGCCATTCCTTTGTAACCCAGAGGTTGAAGCATGCGGTAGCTTTCAGGTTGGAACAAGCTTTCAGAATTGCCATTCATTTCCTAGCAGCCTTACAAACTACCGAAGGGGCTCTGTAAATGCAAGCCACAAGGATAAAGGAAGCTAATTTGATGACAGGAAGGCACTTATGTGGCTTTTATGCTGTAGCTGTTCCAGATGAATACAACATGTATTCTAGAAAAGAGGCAGAGAGAAAACACTCAAAAGAGCCTAAGCTAGGAGAGCTAGGAGAGTACCTTCCAGCCTTTTTTTGATGTGCCAGAAAACCTCACAGGTACTAGTTAGGTTAATTCCACAATTGGATATAATTCTACTCTTGGGTTCGCTAGTGAAAACCCAGCCAAGGGAAAGCTGACTTTGATATGAAATAGCAGCACTTCTTGACTGAACTTGTCTTTTCTGAACCTGTGAGCAGAATACCTTTGACTGAGGTTCTGGGGTACTTCTTCAGCAATAATGGAGCTGTTGATACGCTCCCCATACAAAGATTTGGTAAACTATTTACACATGTAAACCAAAAATGAAGCTCTGAATCTAAAAATCTTACTTTATCTAGCTTCATGATAACGGTATTTGTACTTACTTGCCATTGGAAAACTACATGTAAGATGTAACTTGAGTTAACCAAATAAACCAAACTGGATTTGAATGAAAGTTTAAAGTTAATTGAAAACCAGATGTATGTCGACCAGGGAGAAAAGTGACTACTGAACTCCCCCCCCCAAATAAAACTGAAGAAGGGATCATTCAGCTGATCTGTACTTTCAGCCTGGCAAGGTACAAAAGCACTAAGTTCACTGAAGACGTGAGGATACCATGGAGAACCAAGGCTGCCTCTGTAGAAGTGATCTGCACTTTAAGTGGATTCCTCATAACTAAAGAGTTATCACAGGGAGTCTATGAAATACCATTATATTAGGAAAAGCTACCTTTTCCTACCCAGTAGCTATATTGCTCTTAGAGTGCCCAGAAGTGCCCTGTAACAACTCTACCCTCGCTGACCACGAGCTGAAGCTCCATTTTGGCAATACAGACCATCCTGCAAACACTCCACCAGATTTTGTTGCCTCCTGTCTTGTTACTTTGACTTCTATAAAACTGGTTTGCTTTTTAAATGCAATCCTTTCCTTTGGGCTGATCTGATCTTAAACTGCTCCAGCATTCCAGAAACCTGCTTGACTGCTCTCCAAAAAACCAGAGGGGTGAGGAGAGAAATTAAGCGCTCCAATTAGTTTTAATCATTCTACGCAGTGAGGAGCTTTTTAAAATTACTAGACAGCTTCCAATTTGCATCAGCACAGGGTTGTTGAACCACAACATTGGGCACTTTTACATTTGGAACAATTGAAAGTTGCTCACTAGAGTTCAAAGATTAAGCTGTAAAGAGCAATTTGGGGCAAATGGAATATCAAAAATGTAAGAGATTAAGTACACAACAACTGGGTAAAAATCCGTTTACAGATCTCTTCTCATATGACACAGCATTTAGGCTAAATGAACATTTCTTCCTTACTAATTTGTTTTTTATTATCATAGAATCACAGAACCATAGAATGGCAGAAAGCTGCCTGTTGCCCTGAAAACTTTGGCAATTTCAAATGTGTAGTTACTGCATAATCCCTGGTCACCCATGTTTCCCTGTAAGTGGACTATCTAGAAATTATTTACAGGTTCTTTGGCAGTATTTAGTCCAACATTCTTATAAGCAACCACTGGGAAAAATAACCTAACTTCTTGGACTGAACTTTTTTATTTTGTCATGCTCACTAATTAATACCAATGTGTGCTACATAATTAGTACAGCTGGAACCTGAGACACTTTCTGGACATTTGGAGCTACTGAATCCATGCTGGTGATGCGAAGGTCAGCAGGATCCCACATTGCTCGGCACCTCCGAGCCCAAGGCCACTGAAAAAGGCTGTGGTTTTGTCCTCTGACTGTTCATGAAGCCGCCCTGGACAAACTGTACAAAACATTTTGTGCTTTTTGTGCCTCATGATAGCTTCATTTTTCTTTTTTGGTACTTGGCAGCTATCAAAGCCTGTATTCCTAGCAGTTATTAATTCTTACAAAGAGTTTTTATGTTGATGTATACACATTGCAGGTGATCACAATGGCACAAAGTACTCTGTGGAACAGACTGTTGCTGGTATTTTATGTTTTAAAATGATTAAGCTCTTCTCCAAATTAGGAAAATACTGCACCGCAACCAAAATGGTGGTATTTTGTGGCCAGACTGGGACTGATATGTAGGTTAGGGAGTACTGCCCTAGTCTTGTGGACTCCATTAACTCCTGATGACAAAGACTTACTGAGCAACATTATACTATGAATCAACAGTCACAGATTCATCAAATGCAGCCCGTGCACTAGAAAGCAACCCAGATGAACTCCTCTTAAGCAGCATTAGAGGTATCCTCTTCTTAACTCATGCCTGTAAAACCAGCTTTTCTCAGTCAGCAGCACCAATACAATAAGCCACGTATCTCTTACCCATTGTACTAACCTGGCTATCCAGTCCAAGCAACAGAAGCATAATAAAAAAAAGGATTGCCCAAAAGGTGGGCAGCGGCATCATGGACACAGCTTTTGGGTAGGCAATGAAGGCCAGGCCTGGACCTAGAGAAAGAGAAAACAGGAAAGGGGGAAGGGAAGGGAAGGGAAGAAAAATAGTGAGTACCAGCTCTTTGGTAAAGGTAGCCACACTCAAATGCAGGAATGCCTGGTTCCGTTCAGATAAATCCAAACGCGGCTGGAAATACCAGAAGTGAAACAGTTTGGCTCTTTTATCTGAAATCGAAGCACGCATGACTACAGCAGAAACCACAGGCAAACCCCCAAGGCCATTGCTAACAGATCACCAGTTTTAACATCTGTCTCAAACATGCCAATAATGGAGGCGGTCCTACACCTGCCCTGCTCGGACACAGGACAGTATTGGGGCCGGGGGGAGAAGGGGTGACCCAGGAGAATGGCAGAATCCCATTGCTAGCCCACATGGTCACGATGAAGATGATGATGATGAAACTCTTTTGCATGCAGGGAAGGGACTCTGCTCCAAACATTCCCCAGGATCTTTGCTAATGCAACCACTGCCTCCCTCTGTATGCAGCCTCCAAACACAGCATGACTTTTCTAGAGCGAGGTTTGCACTCTAGGGGTCTGGTCCTTCACTTCTGCACACCCCCACTGCTGCACTGAAGTGATCAGGCTATCCCTAGTTATATCAGCTGCGGTCCCTGAAAAAAATGCCTCCTGCTGTTAGGAATTGCTGGTATGTAAAAATCACTCTGTGTAAAATTGCTTCCCCATGCTGGCACATCATCTGCCCCTATTCAGCCAGCCTAGGCAGACCTGCCACGGTGAAACTAGTATGAACAACGTCAGCCCCAATTGCAGGATGGATTGCAACAGTCTGGGAGCACTAGCGGGGCTGGGACTAAGTGCCCGGCTTCTCTGCTCTGGAAACCAAAGCCTTGTGTGTGAGTGCTCACCACTAGACTGGGTCTCATCTGCGCCGCGGACCAGACGGCATCTCACTCATACCCACACACCGAGCATACGTGCAGTGCTCTTGCATGCTGATCTCCAAAGGCACTCTCACCTGGAGCCAGGTGCTATCAGCTATCGCTGATGAGAGCTTTTGTCAAGAAAGAAAGAGCCCTCTCCAAGTGGGAGACAGGAACACTGGGAAGCTCGCAGATTTAAATTCAGATTAAAACCAGGAATGCCTGGCTTGTCTGCTTGTTTAAGAAGCTTGAAAACTGGCATTTTCCAGGATTTTGAAGTGGATTCAAGTAATTTTCAATGGGAAAAGAAGTTTTTAAAACTGCTGCAGTGCAGGGACAGAAATCTTATCTCTGATCTGTACAGAAAAATCTCTAATGCTGCTCTTCCTACCTCCCACTTTTCCTTTCCAACAAGAAAGATGGAAAAAGAAGCAAGAGAAAGAGGTAAAAAAAAAAAGACGACTTTTTTTTCAAACTAAAGAAAACTTTAAGTCACTGAAAATATTTGAACAGAAATAAATACAAATTAGCCAACAATCGAGCAACTGATTTTATTTAAAATGAAACACAACTAAGAGTTTATACGACAGAAGATACCAAAAAATTGGTGCTTGTCTCAAATTTTGGGGGGCTTTGCTTTTTTCCCCCTAATTCAGTGGATACAGTAGATCGTCCCTGAGGGAGAACTGCTACCACATGGCATTTGCAGCTGATACGTGCAATTGATGAGACAGATGTAAAACTGCTCTCCTCAAAACTTGCTGCAATTCTATATGCTTTGGCCAGTGAAACTGTCTTTGCGCTGTGATACCGTCTAATACCAACTGCCTTAAGCCCTGTGCTAGCTTTGATTTTCCCTTGAAACTAAGTGTTGAAATATGAAGAGTCCATGGGAAAGAAAATGTTCCTGGCATCCCCTCGACTGAACATAAATAAGCTAAAAATATTTAATTTGTTGCTCTGAAGGGTGTTTTGCAAAAGTGAAGCACTTGTGGCTTGCTATTAAGAGCTAATTGTGATTGCCACAATCCCAGCCCACTCACTGGCCATTTGCTGGCAAAGTGCTGTGGCACAGCTGGAGAGCACTGCAGAGGCAGATGCTGGGCAAGCATTAGGGAGACCAAGGCACTATAGTCAGGCCTGCTTAATCTGAATTTGTCTGCAAATGGGATTTAAAAAAAAAAGGCAAAACTTGTGCTGTTTTAACACTGCTACAAATTGCACGGGCAGTAAAGTATTTCTTCCGGCCAAACACAGACGCAGCACAGATTAGACAGGACTCACTATGGCTTTGTTGAGCCTCCACTGCTTTCCTCTCTCCCTTCAAAAGTATTTCTGAAAAAAAATCAAGTGCTATTTATTAAAAATCTGCTTTCCCTGGGAGGTCAGAGGGGTCTAATTTAACCATTGTGTAAACCTGTTAAAGCCAGTGAAGGCCAGCCGCAGCGACCAGTGCTTTAATCGGGAGCCACCCCTCGCTGACAAGTGTGTCCCGGGCACATTGCACCAAGGCTGAATTTGGCACAGGTAAAAAAATGTGGCCATGAAGTTCTGCTGTCAGCAAATTTGTTGATGTTACCCTGGCTTGCAGGAGGGCAAACAAGGAAACAAATGGTGTCACGCATAGGGCAGGAGGGATTTAACTCGCTGGGCAGAGACGGGGCAGGGAGCAGGAGGTCTTGGCCCCATGGACAATGTCCTCTCCCCAGTGCTATAGCCAGGAAGCACCGTCTCTGCTCACTTTTTTACTGACCCAGGGGAGCGTTCTGACCTTGTGTCACAAGAAACCAAAAAACGCAAGGCCGAAAAAAAGAGGCTCAAGCACCTGCTGAATGTCTCTCTGTGCTGAGAAGTCAGCAGCGGGGCAGCAGTGGCAGCGAAAACTTCCCCCATGGCCCCACGCGGGTCCTGGAACGCTCATCCTGGGGGGACCAAGTGGTCTCCAGTGACTCTGTGCTTGATCTCTGCTGAGAAAGGCAGCGAGGAAATCCATGGGAAGTGGTTTGGATAATTTTGGTAATGTTTGCTGTCACGTAAAAATGTCCCTTAAGATTTAGCCAAAGACCAGCTAGTGATGATGGGCAACCCACTGAATAGTGAGATGGTTGCTATCTCTGGCCATTAGCAACTAGGGATGAATTTAAATAAAACAGAAAACCTTAAGGAATCGACAACAAAATATGCAAGAAACCAAAAACCAAGTTTGGAAGCTAATCAGTGCCCTCGTTGTCCCTGTAATAAACTATAAAATCCCTCCTTTAAAAAAATGCTTTTTGAGCTGTTGATGAAAAAGTGCAATCTCAACACTAAGTCTGTTAGTTAATTTGTATTTAAACATTACTTAACAACTCAGTGTTACTTTAAAATTGGTTAATTCTAAAAATGTCAAGCAACAGGAATATAACTGCCGGTTTATCAGACTTTTAATAATAAAAATTAGAATAAATATTAACCAGATAAAAAACCTAATGTGGAAATACTTAAAAATGCTACTCTTGGAACTGATCCACCTACATATTAAAAAAAAAATGGGGCTATTTATGATTTATTCAATAGGATTATTCCCTTGCTTCCTGTTTGCAAACAAAGCAATCAACCTCTATTCAAAATAAGCATTATGGCCAAGACTGTTAACTAATTGCACTTGCGAGAGGTATGCCAATTGCAGCCACCCAAGAATCCAGTAGGGCCACCAATGTCATTAGTTTTTTCATTAGGCCATGTGAAGTGAGATATATTTCTTAAAGACTTAACTCCCAGAGCCATATGATTAGAAAATATATTGACTTTTTCTTTTTAATAGCATGTTTGCAGATGAAAGCTTTCAAATACTACGCAGGTGATTTAAAATTGCTCAAAAAAAATCAGAAAGAAAAGCCAAAAGTGCACTCAGGTGACATTGTTATTACTTGAATCTGATTAGTTTTAAGCCTCATGGCTGTCAAGGCCTGAGTCATTATTTTTTAATGGTAATTCCCATCTGATCTGTCTGTTCTACATGAAAACACATGGTTACACCTGCCCTCATGGACAAGACATGCACAGAGGAAAAAACTGTCATCTATTTTGTCTGAGATACATTCACATGCTATGAGGATTTAGTTGTCTTCAGCTGCAAGTGCGTAGCTGAACGTTAATGGGAAGAACACTTCTGAAATAAGGGAGGAACCTAAGTGTACATCCAGTTTCAAAATGGACTCCTCACAGTTCTGTCAACCTCACTCTGAAGCTACAGAGGACAAACGCAGGATTGCAACAACTAGAGTTCCTGTGGATGAAATGGTCCACAGAACCCAGGAGATGGAGTCCTCCAACTTCTCCTGCCTCTCTGTGAGACTTGGGAATATACGCACGTATGTCCCTCCAAAAGGCCAAGGTAATATTCCCACTGCAGTGCTCCGCTGTGAGCAAGCAAAACTAAGCTATGGAAAATACATAAACACTGGCTATTTGCATTTGAATGAAAATAAAGGTAGTCTGAAAAGAAGGATGGAATAAATTTTTGAATCAATGACATTCTGGACCCTAGATAATGGTGTGGTTATCTTAACTCTAATCTCAACTCAAATGGATTAGCACACTCTAGGAAATGTGTTCGCTGCCCTGTTAATCAAGACAGAGTAAACAATACAACCCCGGCTAACCCTCACTGCTCTAGATGAAAGCCCAAATCAACAACGTGCTTATTTTTCTGGAGATTATGAGAAATCTTGTTCTGTTTTTATTGCTTAGATGTTAGCTGATCGAGTCTGCAGAACTTTGCTCACACGCTAGGCGGCAGTGCCCACCACCACTGCCACCAATACCATCGTACCTGACTCTGCCACATCAGCAATGTTCACCCCTTGCTCTTGTGCCATGAAGCCCAGGACGGAAAAAATTGCGAAGCCAGACACAAAACTGGTACCACTGTTCAGGCATCCCAGCAGCAAACAGTCCCTAAGTCACACATATGTCATGGAGCAAGTTAATTAAAAAAAAAATTAACCCATTGTCCCTACTTTATTTACATCATTTAGCTAAAACACTAAACCCCCTTGGATGGAAACTTGCCTATAGCAGTTGTATTTGTACTTGTTGTAGCTCCCCAGGGAAGTCATTGCTCCTAAGCAGATTGCATATGAGAAGAAGATTTGTGTCCCTGCATCTATCCAGACCTAAAGGGAAAGACGGACAGACTGTTATTACTGGCATCATTGCATTGCAACACTCAACACAAACACACAGTTCAAACTAGGCAAGATCAACAAAATAATTGCTTCCATTGAGGGTGATAGCTAAAGGACCAGGGAGAGAGGGGAAAGAGAACATCACATTTGCAAGTTTGGCTTTTCTAAGGAAAAGAAAATTGTTAGCGTCAGAGCCCCCAAGAACATCATCTCTGCAACAGTTCCTGTATCCCCTCCCCAGAGATGCTCAGTATTTCTAGTTTCTTAAGTCATTCAGCTGGTCCTTCCTGTTGGCACAACAATAAATGTGCAATAGGAAATGCAGAAGTATTTATAGCATTGCTCATTTCTGTTGTAACTAATTTCAGTTAAAATCAGCCGACAGAGTCACTAAATTGAGGATGTGAAAAGCTTGAGAAACAGGTTTGCGTATTTGCTTTGATTATTTTTCTAGCTTTCTGGTTGTTGTTGTATCTGTTCAAATGAAAGATAAAAAAACATAGGGGTGGGGGGAAAACAAGTGAAACACAATGCACTTTATAAGATATGTATCTGATCTCAGTCTCATGATTCTTTCTCCTGATTACATTAAAAAAACTTACACAGTGTGAAATAACAGTACACTATCAACATCTCAGTTACTAAATATGTAGCAAGCTATCAAAATGCATACATTGAATCCCATCTGTTCACTTCTTTCTGCTAATGCAAGTCTGCTAACGCCAGCAGAAACCATCAAGGAGTCTGAGTAAGTGAGAATTAAGACTGTAGACCATTACCTCCTCCCTCCCACCATCACTTTCCAGCACCTTGCTGACCAGCTTCTCCTTGGAGATGATGCTTTTGCTAGACTGTGGGAGGGGGCCTGCCAGCTTGTATGAATCTCCTACATTACTGGCTGATGCTCTGGGCTTAGGGCTAATAGTAGATCATAAAACTGATAGAGTCCCATAAAAGAAGATTAATTCATAAAATATGAAGAGGGTGTCTTGTATAAAGAGGGCAAGACTAGAGAATGAACCAAATTTCCACAATGTTTCATTCAATTACACTTTTCCTACTTCAGTTATTTAGTATTACTGGAGTTTCATTTTAACCAAATACTCATTAGAAAGAAATATCAAAGACAGATGTTATTCCCTCTTACTGTGACCGTTTTGTTACTTTCAAAGATCCCTTGCTTTTTTTTGGGGGGGGGGGGGCATTTTTTTTTGATTTCTCACATTATCATTATTGGCTGAAATGATGCTGGTCTACTCAAGTGTCACAAATTTGCACTCTGTGACCACAGACAGGAATCTTTATCTAATCACAGCCTATACAGAAAGACTAAGCCTAACTCTGCTAGCCAGGGCTAAGCGAACAGTAGTTCCTGGGCCTCAGAAAGCATTTTTCTCCACCTTTGCATGGGTTTTCATTCTTCTATTACTTCATTCACTTATTTCCCAATCTCCTCTCCTCCTATTGAGCAGTGGGAGCTAAGTAACACTGGTACTCACAGTTGTCGCTTGTTGTTCCATCTGTGAAGCTCACGTGTCTCTCCTTTGAAACTAAAGACTATCCTCATTAAAAAAATGCATCTCCCTTACCTTACCAACAAGAAAGCTGAGATTGTATAACGGGACAGAGTCTACAGCCTCAGAGTCCTTTGACACAAAAAAAATACACACGCATACACACACATACATACACATGGAAAGATGCATTAACATATATAACAGCGACCTTCTCAAGCAGATCTCTGGAAAATATAACCCAGCATTAATGTTCATGCTATATTTGCACCTCTAAAAACCGTGGGGAAAAAAATCTATTGCCATTACATCACCACCATCCCCGTCCACCATCCCCCTTTGCACAGGAAATCGTCCCACTCCCCACTCCTGGTTAAGTACCTGTGGGTCAGCTAACCGTGAGATATCAGGGTAAAGATAAAACTTGATGCCTTCTGCAGCTCCAGGCAGGGTCACACCACGGATGAGGAGAACAAGGAGCATGATGAATGGGAACGTGGCAGTGATGTACACTACCTGGCAATAAAAAAAAAGAAAAAAAGAAAAAAAAAAAGGTATGTTTAGTCTGTGGTAGTCAACACTACACCTCCAGAATCAAGAGAGATCTAACGATGGGAATTCAAAGCCCCCTCATATCTAAAAAGGACCTGACCTGAGTTTCTGTGTCTACTTTTAGTTTAATGGTCTTTATCACCTTACTGTTTTAGGCTTGGAGGCAATGCAGGTTCCTTAATCCCTCCAGAGCCCCCCAGACAGTGGTTATGTCACTCAAGCAGAGAACACGCAGGATTTTACACAACTCATGACTTTCGTTAGAAATTCTGCCTTTGCCTTGCTTGTCCTTATCACATGACAAATGCACCTCTGCCAGGGAAGCTGAAGAGATTTCCTCACTGAGGGTGCCTGAAGCATTACCTCATTCTTTATTTGAACTTAAAAACGGCAAACCGTTTTGCATGCTCTGCTGCTACCTCTGACCTTGCTGTGCAGCCTCACTACTGCTCCTACAGGCAATTTCACAAGGCACTTCTTTCAGGGATGAAGATAATTTGGTCTGTGCTCCTGTGTCTCCCTACCCGTCACCTTGACCGCATGAAGCTCTTCAGGGTGGCATCAGCCTCAACAGCGGTAATTTCCAGTCCCATAACTTCATTCTCGCCCTTGCTGTCTATTCAGCAACATCATTATTGGAAACTAAGGCGCTATTCATCCAGTTTGAGAATATGTCTTCATTATCTTTAACCTCTATTCCCACTCTCTTTGAATAACAGCCTACTTCTCTTCTTGTTATCTTCTCATTCATTTGATGAAAGAGCCCTTTGCTTTAATCTCCAGCGCGAGGGTTAATTGAGCTTGCATTTGGACAGTTCTATCTTTAGACTCACACTTTTTGACCTCTAACATTTTGTTTTCTTTGTCCACCAGTGCTTTCTTTCATTTTTTTATATAACCGCTGTGTTACAGTCAAGAATCACTACTGTCCAAGAAAGGGCATTTTTCATGGAGTCACAGGTTTCCTGCAGGTAATTACAGTTTGCTGCCATGAGTTAAAATGTGTTTTTGTTTTCCAGAATTTGTTTAACTACAGCGAAGCTCCCGGGGTGCACCATTTTTCTTCTTAAGTCTGTCCTCTGAGAATAACGAGGAGAACTGAAAGCCTGCATTGCCATAATAATTCACAGAGCTGGACTGATTTCAGAAAATGAAAGGAAATATTTTCATATACATCCTTTTAAATTTTCCCCTTGAATTTTCTGTATATTTTCCACTGACAAATAACATATATATCACATTAGCCCAGTTTCACCAAACCCAGAAGGATAAAAGGGGGATTTCTGTGCTTTCTAATTTTTTTTGGTATAAGCCTGGCCTATGAAAAATCAGTTTTCTTACAAAATAATATATGCTTTGACGTATTTGCAGGAACTGAGTAAACGACACTCAGAAAACAGCCTTTGCGCTGCAGGTAAAGATTCTCTCGTAACGCTGGAGGAATTTTTAAGATCAAGCACATTATCCAAAGCATAAGCACAACTATTATTTTTCCTCATGATTTCATGTTTATTTGTCCAATACACTACTACGAGATTTAAAAACTATGTCTTTTTTTTTTTTTTTTTAGCCCACTCTCCAAAGAGCCATTAACACACTGGAAAGCAGGGAAGTGCTATAAACAACCATCTACTAAAGTAAACTAGACTTCTCGTATAATTCAAGTCCTCCATTAGAGTTTACAGTTTACTTTTGTTTGACCCCAAAGTTAATGGAGTCAACCGGAGACTTTCCAAAGGTTTTGTTGGGCTTTGGCTCCACAGCCACACGAGCTCAGAGGCTGCAGAGAGAAGGCAGCAAATTCCTACCAACTGCCTTGTCTTAAAAGTGAGGGCATTTTGCTGGATTTCCAGAAAACACAAATATTTAGATCACTGATTTTCACAGACCGCTTTTCAACCTGTTACCTTCACAGGGGCTTGAAACAGTGTACCACAGGGAGCTTGGAAAAATCTCTCAGGGCTACTGTAAGCTTTACTGAGCAGACACCAGGCTCGCCTAAGGTACTGCAGGAATGTGCACTTCCACGCAGCTGCTGTGGGAGATTTATCGCATCCACCTTTACTATAAAACTTACACAGTCACCTCATCGGGTCACATCAATCAGAGGGAACAGAGAAGCAAACATTTTTGTCAATGTATGTTTTAGAGGTGTGGAAGCTGTTCTTTGGAGCAAAGCTGGCAGGAATCCAGGGTAAGGCACCAGCACAATTTTAATGAGGCTCCATGATAAAAATCCCAGAAAGCAAGACAGAAATGACAGTGAAGCAAGTAGCTTGGTCAACAGTGGAACAAATCAGGTCTAGTTTCCTACGGAGTTTTGTCTCCTGGTTGATTCTGCAGTGTGTAACAAGGTAAAACCGCTAAATGATGCTTTTTCTGCAGTTGAAGCTTTTGCAATTGCTCACTCCTCCTGACTTCTCTGGGGTATGGTAAAAGATGGGTTCATGCTGTGGCTTTTTTCTCAGGCGGGACACTAACAGGGTCACCCCCTTCCACCTAGCTGACAAGAAATGCATGGGAACTTAGTATCTTGAGACCTCTCTACCTTTGTTAAGACTTATCTGAAACACTGCCTCAACCAACAGGTTTGAAAGCTAAGAGCCACACATATGCAATAGCTTCAAAAGCCTTTTCTCATGAAAATAGGTTTAAAACACTACTGTATGCAAGGGGCAATAATATCATGCTTCATGTTGTGAAGTGATAGTCCAAGATTTGCTGTAATTTCCTTGCACTGGAGTCGGATGAGGTTCAGGAATGATTTAACTGTTATTGTTTAGAGAAAAACATGACTGTGAAGAGCACGCGATGAGACTAAAACCACAGACTATCCAGAATCTCTGTTAAGGAGAGTGCTTCTAAACGAGTACCTAAGTTTAGTCTTCTGTGTCTACACAGAGCTCTTCTGCAAGTGAGCAGCATTTCAAAAATGCTATGCATCAACCAGTTTCCACTGACTTAAAACATCTCTACCACAGCTACGCTAACATCCACCCCACTGCACTGAGAATGAACTTGGCTGGTGTGAGAGCACGGACAGGGAGCGCAGAGCACCACACATCACACGCCTAAGACCTTCCATGCTCATGACATGCATCAGTGGGATGCTTGTCCTCAGAGAGGCAAAGTGATACTCAAACCGTCCTTGTGTCTGCTTCTTGATGCCATTCCAGTAATGGCTACTGGACTCACAGGCATTTAGGGCACTGGCAATGACTTCCGAAAGTCAGTTGAATCTGAATCCCTCTTTTATTTAGTGCAAAACCATGTATTTTTTTCCAGGAAATGGTGAATATCTTCAAGAATAGCATTACTTAGTATTCTTAACATCTGCTAACTGCAATGATTATAAAAAGGGTAAAAGAGCACTTACTTTCCCAGTGGATTTGACTCCTTTCCAAATGCAGAAGAAACATATCACCCAGACGAGGAGAAGACACAGTGCTAGATCCCACTTGATAATACCAATATCTTCAATTCCTGAGGACAAGCTCAGTACATTGCGCCTGAATATTTGAGAGGAAACAAAACAAGAGAGAGATGCAGGAGCTCAGCTTATGCAGAATCTGTTTGTGACGGCTGAGAGTATACAACAGCGTGTAGGGCAGCAGATGCATAGGCAGATCCCTGCCCTTTGAACGCTGCTTGCTACATCAGCATGGCTTATGTGAGCAAAGCTGAGCTTTGCAGCCCTACGCCTTCCCTAGGTCTGTGGTGCTCTTTTGTTCAATTTATTGCACAGCATTTCATTTTAAGCTCTTTTTAGCAGCCCATGACCACCTCAATTTGAGATAGGAAAGTATGTTCAAAGCACTGCAGCTCCCTTGAAGATACAATACCGACTCGCCCCGGTGTCACCACAAATCCCAGCTCTGAAACCGTGCAGCAGCGTTGCACACGATGTCTCCATCATGGACACGCAACTGGCCTGCATCCATGTGTTTCTCCTCCTTTTCAGTTCATTAGCAAGACTGCCACAAGGCGGAAAGGGAAAAAGCAACTCAGGGATCCATCGAGCCACACGGCTTTGAGGGGTGAAGGCTGGAGCCATTATCTGTTCTCTCCCTGTGGCCCTCCCCCCCCCCCCCCCAACACTGCCTGGGCACACTGCCGACTGCCCTCAGCTCCGCCGCCACCAGGGTCTTGTTTAGCTAACTCCAGCTATTTGGTAAACTTTATCCTGTCACTCAGGTTGATAAATAAAAAGAAATTCCTAAGCTGGGTCTTAAGGATGCAACATCTGACCATCAAAATACTCTGCTCCCGAGGGGAAAACTTCATTAAGGCTTCTCTCTTTTGGTAATTGCCATGGGTCATTGTTAAATACTGATCTAAAACTATTTTTTTATTTTCATGCACTGTCCTCATGCACTGGACAGACCTTGTCATACCTGATGCTTAGTTCGTTTGTCAAATATTTATGAAACAAACTGTTTCTTACTGTTTACTTAGCTAAAGCTCCTCTGCAAATGAACCTACTAAACTCTGAAGAGTTTCTGCACTTTTTTTTCTATCAAGAAATTTGACCTCAATTACAACAGAAATGCCTTGCCCCAAGACTAGTGAAATCAACTTGCTACCTAACAAATTGTTAACTAAATTTCATTTTCAGACAGCTATAAAAATGAGCCACTTTTCCTTCACCTAAGTCATGGAGAGCAGAGACAATAGCAGTCTGGGGTGCTGTACTGGGGTCAGGCCCACAACTGTGGCGTGCGCAGTTTTGCGTGTGGATCCAGTACAAGAAAAACCACTGAGGTTTGTTTTTCCTCTGAATTAATTAAACTTTTTTTTTTTCCTATTACTATGGAAATAATAGCGAATGAAGTCACTGATGGAAAATTTGCAATTAGTTTTTGGAAAAAACTTGGATCAACCAGTTTAATAGGACTCAAACCCTCACCCATCTGTTTTTGCATCTCTGTTTGCCAAATTCACTTAGATTACCTGTGTGAATGTGTTCTCACACCAAATGCTTTATTCTCTCTGAACGTGTGTGTATTTTGTTATGGAAAAGGACTAATGGTGCCAGACAGGGTAAGTCTGCCCTAATCAGCACAGCTATTCAACAGTTACGAGAAACCCCTCCGTAATGAATATTTGGCATAAAGTTGCAGTCCTGGTTCACCTGAGCCTAAAGAAACCAGGGAAAAACCTGCTGTGCACGTACAAAAGAAGAAAATACATTTATAAGATGACGAAGTTCAGCTGCAACCTTCTGTGGCTTTTTTAAAAATAAATGGCAATTTTCCAATCTAAGGGGCAGTTCATATTAAAAAGGCAACCTATAGAGCTAGCTGTGAGGAAGCCATGAATAATTAACTGCAAATGCGTTTTGGAATAGGGAGCTCTATAATGCATTCAGCTAAGACTTCTTTGCTTTTTATTAGGGAACTAAAAGCAAGTGGTCATCTCACCTAAACTTTGCCCCAGCAATCCTCTCAAGCTTTTTTTGGAGGGCACCCCAGTGGGTTACTGAGAGCCAGATAACGTTGCTTTTCTACACTGAGGCAGCAAGCGCACCAAGTGATGTGCTGGCTTTCTCTGTCCTGGGTTATCTCTTCTCACAAAGACCGACTATCTCAAGGAAACCACTCAGAATTACCAGGGGAGCCTCAGCGTTAAAACTGTTTCACGAAATCTAACCCAACATATTTTTGCAGCAGAAGCACTCAACCTGGATTTGCGATACCCTGAAAATTCAAGTTCAGGAAGGAGCACAAGCTGGGCTATGCTGATAGCGCTTGAATTTTGTTACACAACCCACTGCTTCTTAGATTCAGCCAAGCCCACTCAACTAACTTCACGGTATTTATGCATGAAGTTGTTACTAATTCTAATTTATAGTCTTGATGCTGTCATTAACTGTCACTCATATATAATCAACGGGACAACAGGCTGGGGCCAAGTTTGTTGTAAACATGGGTTCTTGAACCTTGTTCATACACTAATATGTTCTAGTGATGTGCAATATGGAAATGTAATAGGAGCCGTAACTGGCTCTAGAACATAAACAAAAATAAAGTGAAGAGAGTTATGCAATCCTTGAAGGATATTCCAGCTCGTTAATCCAAGTGAATGCAGACAGGACCTTTCGTACCAGGAAAGGCGAAGCACCCTTTCGTGTTGGATGGACAAGAATAACTAACACTGAAGCAGTTGTAACAGAAGACTATTAGAAGGAGAATATGAAACAATTTTTAAAACTCTCAAGTTTGCCCCCAAAGGCAGAGACAGCTGCCTTAGATTTGTTTAGTTTTCCTGTTGCTCCTTTTGGCATTACATGCCATTAGCATGTGATGGTCTTTCTTGGGATTTGGACGACTAAAGTCTGCTGATTACCAAATATTTATAAACACTTGGCCAGCACCAGACAATCAGAGGTTTTGTTCAACCATAATTACCCCGTAACACTTATCCCTTATGTATTAATACATGTGTAAGCCTTTAAGGTTTTGGACTTTAAAATAAAATCTTCAGAAATAAGACCTGAAGCATGTGATACCAAGAGGTAAGTCTCCTGATACAAAGCCAGATTTGCTTAACCCCCTTTTATTGCTGTTCAAGCAAGCATGTGATTTGCACAGAACATTAATTCAAATGAACTGAAATGTCAGGCTGTACGATACGTCCAGCCAGGCTGAGAAGGACACGTGTTATTCAACACGAAGAGGTTAATGCATCAGCGTGGCCAATTATATCTGAGCAGCATTAGTTTTACACAGCAATACTGATGAGGACACTACATAAATGTCCCACAGGAAAAATGGCATTGGGTTTCAGAAATCAAATACTCACAAACCCCTGAATTAAACTGGAATTAATTCTGCCACAAAGCAGATGGATATCTTCAGTTAAAAACTATTTATTGACCTGTCCTTTCAATGTGGGTAGCCGGCTGGCTGGCAGCTGGCATTGTCTATGATGGCAAAGTACCTGCAAGTTCTTAAAATTATTTTTAATTTCAGAACTATAAAGAACAGCAGCATGACTGAGGAAAAACTGGGGGGTACTAAATGCTTGCACCATGTAAAAGCTATGCTACTTTAGTTACAACAGTGCTGCATGATCTCTGTCCTTACTTTAAGACGCCAATAGTTGTTTATGCAGAGAGAACAGCTATTTTTAATACTCCTGTAAGTGCCATGAGTCCCAAAGCAGCTTGCTCTGTTAAGAGCAGTTTTGCTCATGATGACACAGTCAGCTATGGACAGTATGTCTGTATTAGTAGGATTACAGAGCCAAACTCCTCCCTAGCATGACTCCAGGGAAGAGTTCAGTTCACAATGTTTAGAACTGTTATTTGAGAACAAAAGTTAAAGTGGCTGCAAACTGCAAGGAGAGCCGAGCAATCACTGAGCAATCTCTGCTCTGGCTGTGCTACAGATACAGTGAGGGCAAGACAGAGGGAAGGGGAAAGCGCTGCGAGGATCAAGGATTTGTCCTCCAGCCTTGGGCACCTCCAGGCTGACTACATCTGTTAAGCTGTGTTTACAGGAGGATTTGGTTCAGCTTGCAGGGGAGTTTTGAGGACAGAAACTTGGGTTTCTTTTAGCAGAAACTTAACTAAAAGGTCCACCCCTAATGTGCTCCCACGGGGACATCGTTCTGCCAACCCATGGACAGGCTGCCCTGCCAAAAGGCCCTTCACTGCGTACCTGCTGTGTCGTTACCCACGGAAAGCCCTGGTGTCCCCTGAGGTCCTGGAGCCCTCATCCTTTCTTTTACAACCCGTTTTCCAACTCCCAGCCCTACTTCCTGCTGCTATGGTATCTTCAGTCTCCTGAAGTGGACATGCTGGCTGGGGCCCCAGGGACACAACCTGGCCCATAAATATGTGCGTTACAGGAGTATAAGCTTCTGGAGCAGCAGGACAACGCCATGGTCACATCAGGAAGCTGCTAAGCTCATGGCTGCCCGCAGGTATAAGAGGACCTGTGAGTAAAATTACTGCATAAAACTGAAAGATTAACACAGTGCTTTTGAAGTCCTGGGAGAGTAACTCTATTTCAGGGGCAGCACTATGGACCCATGCTTCTTAGGGAGGCCTTGAGGAGACCTTTGAACATCCTACCAAGCCAAGCACTCATTTGGATTCAAGGCCCTCAGACTCAAAGTCATGGTGGGAGAGTCCAAAGAAGCGAGAGTTGCTTCCTCTTCTACTGCAACTTGCCTCTAATTTCCCCTAAAATATCCAAAGGTACCATTTAACAAACCTTTTCCAACTCCCTCCGTATTTACAAGGGAGGAAGTCACCTGGGAAAGTATCTGTCACTCAACATGGCAAGACAGTGCTCATGGCACAATGAGAACGACTGCCCTTGCAGCCTGCACCCTGTCGCTCACACCAGTCACCAGTGCCTCTTGACAAACTGCTCATCCAAGATCCAATCTGCCCTTTGTATTTTGGCTCTTGTGTTACAAATTTTAGCACGGTTCATAAGACTGTTTTTTTCTAAACCTAACACATGCCAAATATCTTTGGCATGAACATCATTCCTGCTGGGGCTATTGGCTGACGCTTCTTTTTTAAAATAGAGAAGTAGGTACAAGTTGACCAGGGACCAAACTGGACTTTAAACATGCTGAAAAAGCCAAGCTGGTCAGAAACTAATTCTACTCTTAACTGACCATCTGAGCAAGCCAAGAAAAAAAAATTTCTTCCTAAGCTATTTGTAGATCCTTTGGATTTAAGTTTCTCTACAGGTGTCTTCCTCTGCTGCTATGTTTTGATGACTATATAAACACACAGAGGTTTGAGGTCATGCCTGTTCAGAAATCAGGCTATGCAATATAATTTAAAACTTGAAAAATATGAGAGAAATGGGAATAAGAAGCTTAGGCCTGATGAAATCCAGGCATCTGGCAAAACAGAGTCTCCTCAGAGACTGCAGAGAAAAACAACGTAACAAAGATGACCTGAGAAACCTACAGTATACCACAACATTCACCACCTCTGTCAGTTTTATTGGTGAGGTCAATGCCTTGCTTCATTGTCAGACTGATAAGAGATGTTACAGCGTCACAAAGTGCGCTGCAAACGCTAACAGCTGGGTAAGAAGGAAAAGCAACCACATCGGGGATGATTTGTCACTGTTTCCATTGTAAATGGCTGCTATCAGGGCATCTGAAGTGATTTGTTTCTGTTCTCATGCTGCATTTAGAGAATCCCAACCAAGAAGGAAACAAGTTTTCTTCCAAACCAGAAATTACACTGGGATTTTAGGGCTCCCTGTATGCTCTAGGATGAACGCAGTTCTACATCTAATGCCTTCCTCCACTGCTCCCAGACTGACCAGTCTGTCTCAGGATGGGCGAGAACCAGTGGCAAACACCGGTCAAACAACTGACATCCAAAGCAATTTTCTTTTCTGTCTAACATTCCCCATGGGGCTTCCATAAAATCTCAGGCCAGACCTCTGGCATGCCACCGAAGCACCCCAAAGGCACCAGGAAGAGGGGGGTACTTACTCCCAAAACTCCGTGACAGGAGAGGTGAAGTTAGTGGCATTCAGCGATATCCACAGCGTTTTGTTCTTCCTGAGAGTGTCTTCCACGCAGGTCGGCGTGTTCCACTTCTGGTGGCAGTGCGCCCACGGCAGGACGCTCTGGAACGACTGGAACAGGTAGTAGAGTCCCCAGGCCAGGATCACAATGTAGTACACATTCAGAAGGGACACAATCACTATGGAAGCATAACCAATTCCTGGCGAGAGGGAGAGAGAAAAGAAATACGCGCAGACGTGACAGCTGCTTCTTGCTAGGGCGCCTTGTGATCTCGTGGAGCTGGTGCTATTCCCGCTGCGTTGTGGACTTGTATCCCGCTCCACCATGCCACTCTTGGAAGCTCAGCTCATCTTGATCACACACAAGCACCAACCCACCACCATCTCTGACTAGCATGGGCACTCAGGGTTGAGATTCTGACTGCAGTTTGCTGACATCGGAGGGGAGGTCTGCAGGACATCTACCCAATTTAACACTAACCCAGCTATTTCAAGTTTTATTAAAAGGAAATCAAGGCATCACACGTTGCTTCTTTGGGAGCTACGCCATCTCACAACTTACATACCTACTTGGGCAACGTCTTTCTCACCACACTGCCCCTCAAGCCAGCTTCCTTGGAGGCAGCTTGGCTGGGCAGCCCCTCCACCACTCACACTTATCGACTGGCTTGGCTCAGACTATGTGTGGAAAAAAAAGACAGCTGTTGAATGAGTTAAAAAGGAAGGTTCCAAAGCTATCAACTAAAAACTGCTGTTTCTGCCCCAATTTCACTTGTGCAAAGGAAGCAAGATATTTGCAGCTGTTATGGTTAATTAAATCAATGTTTAACTCTGCTATCAGTATTTGATGATAAAAAAATGTTCCCTGTTTGTTTTTAAAAGCAGGGTCATGGGCAGATAAGGGCGAGTCCTACACAACTTCAGGAGGTGGCGGAATGCTGTTCTTGTGGAGGCTTTAATTAAATACCACAACTGTTCTCCTGAGTCTGGTATCTCTCTCCCAGCACCACCAGCAGATTCATACTATGTCTTAAGTCAGAAGCAGTCACTATTCTTTTAAATACAAAATGAAAGGACTCTGAACAGTCCCCTTTACTGAAAATCCTTTAGCTCCAAAAAGCTTACAAAGGTCTGCCATGTAGGAATAACAGGGAAAAATAAGAGTTTTCCTTTAAAAACTTAGAGCAATCTCTTAAAAGAGGACAAAAACCTATGAGGTTGCCTTTAACATCACTCTGACGGCTACCCCAGCACGTGGGACACCTGCCTCATATTTTACAGTTTCAAACCTCATTGCAGCAGGAGTCTACCACCAGAGATTATTTTTATGCCAGGTGAAAACAACTGGAGCAAGCACTATTTATTCTGCGCAGCTGCATTTCAGGATATACACCTAGTCACATTATTAGAGCTACAGTTTCTCTTTATGGATGCCTGGGAGATTGCTATTTAAACAAGGAACATACCTTCCTCCTCCTCCTCCTCAAAAAAAAAGGCTTCATAAAAGTGGAGGAGGAGGAAGAAAATGGAGCTAAAGCAGCACAATTACACCAACTTCAGCAGCATTCTGAGTATTAGGTGGGAGTGTGAGCCGCAGAGAAAGCCCTCACTTCTGCTTGGGGTGACATAAGGAGAGAAAGACGCCTGGAACAGCAACGCTGGCAGAGCTAGAGACACGTGAGCATGAAGTGCCCACTCCTTCCAAACGGGATCTGAAGAGTGCCGCCCTGTTTAGTGTAATTATTCCAAATGATTCTGCCTGTGCTGTCCAGCTGTAGAGGGTTATCTATACACAAGATAAGCATCCTCGGTAATTTTTCTAACCTATCTTTCATTTTTCATTCTAGTTAGCTTCCAGAGCAGCATTCATGTAACTCCTGTGAGCAGTGAGTGATTCTTCATTTGCTGGCAAAGGCCCTTCCATAAGATCCGACCAACGTGCCTGTTTCCTGGGACCTGCTCTATTATGACGAAAGTCCCATTCCTGAATCCTACCAAAAAATACTGTCCAGGTTTTGGCTGTGTCAGTAACAGAAGGATGATACCAATGATAAGCTTCCACATGACAGAAGGATTTTGATTTCCAGATGAGAATAATATTTTGAAGATGCTTTCACTAAGGCCATCTAGCCTTCCAAAGCAACACTTTCTTCCATACCTGTGAACAAAATGTGCAATTGCCTTTTTAAGGCATAATATGCGATTTCTTTCTTGCTTATCGGCAGTTCTGCCAGTTAACAAGAAGATAGCATCCAAATCAATACCCTACTTTGTCCTTCAGACTCTCTGACTTCTACCTTTCCAGGAACCAATATCATATCCTCAATTACTACAGCAAATAGCTGAATTAATGGACATGAGGAGAACAGTGTTGCTGCATATGGTTTACAGAGGTGTCTTTAAGCAGTAAAGCACAGCAAGATGTACTAACCAGTGAAAATAGGGCAGATCTTTTCCCAGCATGTGATTCCACCTTCAGAGGTATACTGTCCTAGCACCACCTCCAGGAAAAACACGGGAAGACCTCCCCCAAACAGGAAAATGAAATAAGGTATAAGAAATGCACCTGTTGAGAAAATATAATAGTACAAAATTGAGATGAAGTGAGTGCACTTACCCAAGATCATCTAAAAAGTGGTAACAGGCATACATAAACAAAGAAACATTTTATACTTTAATATCAGTATACAAGAATCTTATTCTGGGGTATTTTTCCTCATATTCTCTGCAAGGGAATGGGTATATACAGCTAGAAAGGGCATTTTATTACCTTTTAAAGTGAAAATCTGCAATAACAATGGGGTTAGGCATATAACAGTTTGATGTGGCTCAGAATGCTCTTATTCTGAAATCCACTGGTCTGAAATCCTACTGGTCTGTATTAATAGCACATCTTTTGGTTAAAACCCAAACAACTGTAGCAGAAGTAAAAGAGCAGAAAAGGTTCAGCAGTATAAAATTTTAAATTGCTGTTCTTTTCCCTAATTAAGTTTCAACAAAAGCTATTAAGTAATAAAACAATCTCTCCTGAAGACTAGTGAAGAGGGCAGAAAACAGACGTGTGAATGTTCTTTTTAAAAACTGGATGAAGGCACTGAAAGATAGTAAGCATAAGGCAGACAGACTGATTCATGAGAATGATATGAAGAAATACTCACCTCCGCCATTTTTGTAGCAGAGATACGGAAACCGCCAGACATTGCCTAAACCAATAAATCCACCAGCCACGGACAGCAGAAAGTCAATCTTGCTTGCCCACTTCTCCCGCTGGGGCGGCTTTCCCTCTGCCTCATCCTCAGGCCGTGTCCCCGGGCTCTTGCCAGGGGAAGGTTTGAGGATGTCCTTGTGGAAATCTTTCAAGCACTGAAGTTTTTCCTTTGTTGCCATATTTCTGCTTTCTACGTAGGAAAAAAAACAACACAACCCTGGGTTTATTAAAGAGTTTTTACTGTTAAAGCTCTCTAACACTGAAAGAATTGTTTAACCAAACTCATTCCATAAAAACCAGTGCTGTTTATCAAGCTGAGATATGAAAATACATCTGCTGCCTTCGCTGACCAGGAGAGACAAACCACCCCTGGACTCTGCGGTCACCTCTTTGCAGCCAACGCACTGTAAAGGACAGCAAAGGTTTGACACCGCTGCCTACCTGCTGGCTGCAGACAAAAGGTGTGTAAAGACAGCACACTGCATCGGCATCAGCAAATGGTGTTACCGAGCAAGTGTCTCATGCTGTTTCCATGCCCATAACAAGGTACAAATCATTGCATCTGATTCCTTCTCAAACACTGGCATGAAATACAGCAGAATAGTAAATCCCACCTTTCCAGATAAAACCCATTCCTCTATTTCCCAATAACCTGAACCATCCTCTATCATTTATTGTCTGCCATTTCCTTTCCCTGAAGTATTATAAAGCTTTCAGAAAACAATACATTCATAAAAACTGGAATGGAAAGTCATTTGTTCTAATCAACCTGCAAGAACTGAAGGAATCTTTTCAGTTTATTCCATTTTCATAACTGCACTGTTTTCCCTTGACATCAATAAAGGGACAAAAATAAACCTTTACATTCCATTATTGTCTTATATGCACCTACGCAATTGAACAGTTTGCCAAGAATGATGGCTCCTTAGTTAATTAAAAAGTCAGTGGCATGAGTCACCCGATACAAACCCTAAAGCATATTAAATCATAGCTGGTTTTATAATTTATATATATAATTTATGATGTTCAAGAATTATCGATTGTGTAAAAATAATAACAGAAAGAATGACTGTAACAAGTGCCTTTTTATCCAGGATTTCCTAATGAAAACAAATTAGGAATAACTTGTAGCCTTTATGTTAACTCAGATCACAGGCATATGAGGCCAATTCATTCCCCACATACATAACTCAAGTGACTTTAGCTGGATCTGACCAGTTATTTTTTGCAGTGTTTTGATACTGAAAAGCACGTGAAATTTTCACCAGAACCAGGCAAACCAGCAAGTTTATTCCAGACCACAACCATTCCCTGCTTGTAAATGTCATTATGGGTGCACAGTCATAAAAAATTCATGCTACAGATTATCCCATTTGATAGCTGCAAGCCTCCCTCATACCTGCTTGTTGGTTTTGATCGCTAACCTGATTTAGCTTGTGGCAGTGACCTGAAACCTGAGTTGACATTAGCTCTGCAGGAAGTTTTTAATCCGAACATGATTTTGAGATAGATATGCATCAGTGTACCCATAAATCTTTCCATCCACCACGGAAAGTTTCGGAAGGCTAACATTTTCACAAACCACAGCAGCTCGCCATTCGCCCCACTGATATGTTGGTGGCCTTTGCAAAGCAGGTATTGCAACAGCAGTCGCCTATCAGGCCATGATCTAAAGAGGGACTTTAATCTTCACAATGCTAATCATTATGACTTTACTGTTTTTTAAAAAAGGCCACCGCTGACTGCACAGAGGGGATATGAACAACTGCAATACCTCCTGGTCAACAGCAGAGAGAGCTCATAGAAGGAGAAAGTTAATCACAGGGTGATGGATCATCACCCCGCACTGTATGGGTATGCGCGCAGGACACATATTCCTCTGAAGTATCTCCTACTGGTTGCTGTTAGAGACATGGTATGAGATGAAGTAGTGTAGTAACTGAATAAAAACGGCAGGGCCAGCTCTGTAACAGCTTTAGGCACCTAGTCGCTTTGGGGAATTAATTCACAATAGCTAACTTGTGTTCCTATTATCATGCATGGAGATTAATGGAAGTGCCTCCAAGAGGGAGTCACAGTAGCCTTAACCTTCCTGGGACATTCGCATCTCATGCCAAGCCCCAAACAAGTACCACCCTGCATCATCCCCTGGAGTCATCTCCTGAGGGGGAAAAAAAAAAAAAAAAAAGTAGGTGCAACTGCTTGTCTTCAAAGAGGTACCTACAAGGTGGCTGATGTCTTGTTCTCACTGCAACAGCAACCAGGCATGGAGAAAGCTCGATTTCACTTTCTTTTGCTATTTGTGCTGCTTGAATCCCTGTCTTTCATCTTGCAGGAGAATGTCATAACCATCAGGCAACAGGCTATTCTGGGCTGAGGAATGGAGGGTATTCGGACTGTCTCTCACGGAAGCTGTTCTTCAAAAGGGTTATTGAAACGCTCATCAACAGAGGAAGAAAGTGTGCAAAAGAGAGAGTAACTCACACCTAGTGTTTAGGATACACTCTTGTTTTTCAGACCATTTTTTGGTGAACTGCTGGGACAGCCATAAACCTGCTTAACAGGGCACAGAGATATATAGATTTATAGATCCCTGCAGGATTAAGGTTTGAAATAGGAGCTTAACTGCTCCCCATGGGGACTGATACTGGAAATACCCCGAAACAGAACACTGGGCACACGGGCTACATTTATGTCAAAAAAACGAGGGGACCTACAGGCATTAGCCACCTCCAAGATTAAAAACTCTTCCAGGATTGCAATTTTTTGCAATCTGCTTTCATCTTGTGACACAGAGTTCTTTATTTTTCTGCCAGCTCTAATCTTCTTGCCTGCGGATTTACTTTGACCCAGGCGTTACTCAGTTCTATCCAGAGTTTGCAAGCCTGACCAACTGATTGCTTTCTGTAAACCCTAACTCTCCCTGGGACAAGGTGATCACCCTGTGGTTTATCCTAATAACCTGCACACAAAGTGTGAAACAGTGCCTTTTCAGACTCTTACTTCGTAACTGTGTGGGACTGCATTTTAAAAAGGGATTTCTGATTTGTCTTAAGACACCCCAAATTAATGGCCACGCTTGAAAACCTAATCACTGGGTGTAAATTTTGTTACAGCCGTAGCTGGAGTGTGAATATGGATCATGATCTTTCCCTTAGCCCACAGATGACAAATCCTCAAAGTCACACTTGCTTTTGGGGTGGCCGTTTCACCATACGGGTGCCAGGATATGGACCACCACAACTCTGTTGCAAGTCGCCAGCTCTCACTAGTGGGGCACGGTACAGTACCTATCCAACACTGCACAAAATTAGTAACAGCCCAGTCTTACTGCGTATCTCTTATCTAGTCTTGCTAAAATCCCAATTGTGTTTCAATGGCCAGCAGCTGTGGCTGGCAGGCACGTACCGTCAACCAGTACCATAGGAATTGACGCTAAGTGGCCACCTGGGACTGCAGTCCCAGCCCATGTCACGTTCAAGGGATGTCAGATTTATCCCCCTTTGCTGCCAACCATTGGTGTCCACCCAGCCATTCCCAATTACAGGAACTGTCTACAAAGGCTGCAAGGGTGGGGGGTACGGGCGATTCTCCTTGGTGAAGAAAAGCCAAGAAAATCAAGTTTGTTTAGTGAAAGGCATTGTCTTCTTCCTTAATGGGGTTGGAGTTTCATTTCCTTTAGTTATGTCCCACTGGGTGAGGTTAAAATGGCTCTTAAGGGAAATAGTCTGACAGAGATGCTGAAACAATATGTTGTCACCGCCCAGGTCAGAACCAGAGAATAATAGGTTATTTTTACTGTATCACTTAGTGGGGATGGTATCCGAGATCTAAGTCCATCTGACTCCCCCAAGGAAATATATTGTACGAAAATGCTCTTACAACCACATACTCCAAAAGGAGCGATCCAAGTCTGAGGCACATGTCTGCCTCCCAGAGACACACGTCTGCCTTCCAGGAGCCACATCTGCCTGTGAGAGTACCCCCTCCAGGAAGCTTCGGATGGCCCCAGGAAGCTCTGGCTTCATCTGATGAACTTAATATGGATAAATAAAAAGCAGCAGTCAAGCCTGCCGTTTACAGTGTGCTACTAGGCTGAGTCCAAACAGCTAGAGCCTGATCTGAAAGCAAAGGGAGAAAGGATCCAGACTGAGCCAGGCTCAGGATCTGCTCTCACGTACACTGGTACAAACCCTAACTAACTGAGGAGGAAGTTATCGATTGTCAAATTGATGCTGGTAAAACGTGGGAAAATAGAACAAGGGAGCAAGCATGAGTGCTTTGCACTTCTCAAGCATCTGTTCCCTGGTGCAGCCAGGAGCACCTCTCCTTCTGCAGAAGAATCGTGCGTCTGTCCCTTGCACCTAGTGCACAAATTTTCTTGTGTGAGATATGCCTGCGATAACCTAAGCCCTCTTGCTGTCCCCCGTGACTGACTAGTCTTTGGTGCACAGCTGAAAATACCAAAAGATTAGCCATAAGCACAGTGCTTTCGCAGCCAACCCGGGCTGGGCCATCAACTGTGCTAAAGCTATCATGTCTTTGCACGTACAGCCTGCACCTCAGATAACCCATACCCTTTAAAAAATACTGGCATTGAAATGTAATCCTTCATAACATGCAAAAAATGAGTGGTAGGGGAAGGGGGAGGCACTGGGCAGAGGGATCAGACGATGAGATGCAGATGGGGGAAGGCCACCAGTGCAGACAGGACCTGCTGGTTGTCAGAACAGACAGAACTCACATTACTGCTGGACCACTGACTTTTTTTGACAGACAACCCGTGGATTACACATCTGAAAATACACTGTTTAATTTCTGCTTTGAGATTACGGTAATGATCCACTCCAAGCTTCTTATAGCCAGAGACAGGTGACCAACACAGGGTAACGCCTTCCAGGAGGAGCCCTGAGGACAAATTCATCGTGGATGCTACCTCACTTAATAACTAAAAATCAAGTCTTCAAAACAATGGTTTTCCAAATGCTGACGGAAATATGAAAATCAAAGTCTGCCTGTACACACAGATATGGATTTGTAAATATTTATGCATGCTACAATGCATGCCCTGTCTTGCCTCCGAAGATCAGAAACCACAGCAAAGGAGCTACTTCTTTTGTGGTCAATGCATATAAACTTTGAATAGGGATTCAACATACTGAATTGGTGACCAGAATTCTAGCTGAACATTTGTTTTCTAGCTCCTTCTTCCATTAGAAAACTAAAAGCAAAGTACATACCCAGAGTGTCTCTGGCCTTGATGGGAATACTGCCTGAGGAATTACTGTACAGCTGTACTGCTGATTTTATGACTGGTTTTGCAGCGTGATGTATACCACCACTACCTTTGCTTCCAAGGACCCTTTCCTACTAAGTTCAGCCTGTGCAGACTGTATGTCTTGAGCTTCTCAGTGCTCTCTCCTCCTCTCCTCTCTCAATGGCTCTTGAAAGACATCTGTTTATCACATTATCATTTATTTTTCTAACCCTACTTAAGTTCACTGCCTCTCTCCTATTTTTCTGCCTTTTTTTTCTTTTGTATCTTAGAAATCAAAGTCAACCTCTCTTAAAAAATAGAGCTTTCCTAGATCTGCCAATCTATTTGTGGGTTGGTTCCTTTTTAATTAGTATTATTTTATATTCATATTCATGAATATTTCAGAATTAGCTGCCCTGATTACTGGATCAGAGGTGCTCTTCAAATAAGCAGCTTCCACTCTCATTCAGAGCAATGGAAAAGCTGCTATTGATTTCAACAGTAGTAGGATCAGGTCCCGAATAAAACTGCATTTATTATGTTTGGCTCATTTCCTAGGATTACTTGGAACTTTGAAAGCTGTAATTCTTGATGTTGACAGCTTTCTCTCCCTCCCAGAGCAGTGTGGTTAAGCCAATCAATACATGATTAAAATAAACAGCCCCTTGATCAAACTTACGGCTTTAGTGCAAGTCTTTCTGATCTGCAGAAGAAAAAGCCTTTATGTTTGCCAGCCCTTGAGGCCACACCAGTATCCAAAGAGCACCTGACTTCATTTATCGTCTTTAACTCATATCCAAGTTCTTTCTGCTTCACTGAACAAGATACCTACGTTTTCTGAATAATACCGCTCCCTTTATTGCACACATAGCCTCTCTTCTTAAAAATGCCTCTAAAAATTCTCTGAATTACATCTCACTGTTCTCTTTGTCTTTAATGGACTCCTCTTTGTCTGATTACTTTTCCCTGGGTATGGGTAGTTATTTAAACATCTATCCATTTGTCCTTTCTTCTTTCTCAGTTTTCCCTCCAACTTTCACCATCTCCCTTCTCACTTCATTGTTTCCTTTCCTTTCACTATGACACTTTTTTTAGTCTTCTAAGATTGACTGGAAAATCTGCTACTGAAAATTTTCTAGGAGCAAAATGCAATCCTATATAGAGCTGAAGTCTATTCTGAAAGGAAAGCCCAGAGCTTAATGCAATTTCTTTTTCATCAGTTGTGGTCTGGACAAAAGGTATCTTTTTTTCCCCACATGCTTTTTTCTCGCTGGTGTTTCCATTCATGCTCTTCAAATAGGTACCATGTCACAGCACAGAGCTGTTATAAAATCCTGCATCTTTGCTCAGATTTCAGCAGCAGAAAATCTGCAGTCACGTAATACTCTAGATGCTCATTTTGTTCTACTTATTTATGTGAAAGAACAAAGCAGTTACAACTAAACCCAGAATGGGAGGAAATTAAAAACTCCTTTCCCGTTGTGCAGGGTGGAAAGGAGGAGGAAGAATATCCACAGACTCTTAATGGGTTTCAGAGGGAACATGACCCTGACCCTAAACACAGGAGCTGAAGCGAAGATGATGCTTCCCAGCCTCGGCGGGATGAAGCCTGATTCATTCCCCAGGGAGATGGCCCAGGGCAGCCCTGGCCCCCGCAGCGGTCAGTGAGGAAGAGCACGGGACGCAGCGAAGCAGAGGACTGGCACACTGTACCACAGTGGTTACGACTCCATCCTACTGAAATCCTCTGTGGGCACAGTGCCTCTTGTATCCCAGTGAGAAACCAAGCGTCCTGCACCAGAGAGCAGTGGTCCTCCTACTCTGTCCCCTCCTCAAAGAAGAAAGCCCAAGGGCAACTCTTGCAAACAGGACCACAGGGAAGGAGAGCGTGAAAGCAAGGGTTGACAGAGGCAGGGAGAATGAAGGGGAACTGCTCATCCCCTCTACACCGTACTGGTAATTATGTGTGGGAGAACATCCAGTTAACACTTGGTTTTACTCACATGAAGCCAACTGCTGACCTAATTTAATGCCTCCGGGTGTACCAGCTAACAGCCTCCTGACTGTCAATAGGCTGGAAAGAAGCACCAGCTCCCTGCTGCCTTCCCTGCACACTCCCTCTGCTGTACCAGCTCTCCCACCGTGAAAGTGAAGTAACATTAATTCACTGGGCGACACCGCCTCTTGAGGCCTTCTCTTTAAGAGAGGGCCCTTTAGAAAATGCAGGAGGATATCCAAGTGGTGTGGCAAGATGATGGCTTTCCAAGCCAGATTGGCATTGTCGAAGAAGAATCAATGAGCTGTGCGCATCCTTGACTCTTCAACCACCTTGTATCCTGCAGTTATACAACTTTTGACCAAAGGAACAAGCTTTTTTGTATTTTGTTTTCGATTCTGAAGGTCTGCTGTTGAGTGGATTGCAATTCTCTAGTAAGGCTTGGTTAAAACTAGTTAAACTAGTTCTACTGCCACAAATAAACCACATCAAAATCTGTAAGGGGTGTCCCTTATCCTGCTACAAAAAAGGCAAAAACCTTAAAGCCCACAAAGCTTATGAACTTGAACAGTCGGTGGTGTGCACTGTGCCTATTGAATTTCTTGCATGTGATTAATAACGTATTGATTCTATATGACACATCTGCAAGGCGCTTAGAACACATGTTAATGTCAGACAGCAATCTCTGTCCTATGATAACTGAGCAATGCCCCAGTACAGGAAAGAGAAACAATAAAGTAGCCATTTAGTGAAGCAAATGTGCAATTCATTATTTCAAAGTAATTTTTTCTTGGGGATAAATCATTCTACCCTCACCTGTTTTTTCAACTGATTCTAAATTTAGCCTTAAATTTACTGAGTTTACCAATGCTAGTGTTCAGGGCTTTCTCACAATTAAGATTACTGTACTTTTTCAGTATGTTTTCCAACTAAGTAAAAAACAGATATATGTATAAGATTACATGTTTTTGGAAAAACCACCGGATTTTTCCATACCCACTAATGGCTTTGATCAGTTTTGTGACCAGGCTGTTGCCATACCTGCCTAGGCCACCTCCACACAGTTGTGTTTTTATTGCCTCTATCCATTCATCTTAAACAATAAGATTTCTATGTCACCTGTGGCAGCTGTTTAAACACGTCATACAGTACCTTATTCCCACAAATCTAGATCCCAACACCACTGGTGGAGGAGAACAATCCTTTCTTCTTCTTTGTTCCAATGCCCCATCTGCGTAACACCTGATTTTTTTTTCTAGAATACATTAATGGAAGGAAGAGTTGTGCAACATAGTGGGTGGAAAACGGCCAGCCAACTTGTACTAAGAAAACAGCTATTACATGTATGGGATCAGCAGTGTTAACCTCATTACAGGGCTATAAATTCTGAGAAGGTTACGAAGCCCTGAGGACAGAGCCATGAGCTCTAAAACTTAATGATAAGAGTGAGCTACTTTTGATTTCAGTCTTGACTTCTCCTCCATGCTGGCAGTAATTATCAGCAAAAATATGATTCAGTGATGGAAATGAGCTGTAAACTTTGAAGATGCGGAGCCAAGGTGCTCCAAACCACGGTACTTGGGTGACTATGGTGCTTGGCCACGGTGCCACTGCTCACAAGCCTTCAGCCATGAAGAGATTTCCTAAGTACCCTGAGGTTTAATCTACTGTTGTTGTTTTCTTTCCTTAAAAAAAAAAAAAAAGAGGAACAGAAACTTTAAGCATATGAAGTTTCACACAGGAAATGAAATCGAAACTACCGATACGGCAGAGCAAAACAGAGTTTGGGGGGGGTTCTGCAGAGGATATGCTAAAAGAAGAAGTGGCAAAGTTGATGAACAAGCTCACAGAGAGTGCAACTTTGCAAAACAGGTCGGTGAACTGTAGACTTTCACACACACACAAAAAAGCGAAGCTGTGTAGACTCTACAGTATTTATTTGCTTTCATGCAGCTGGTGCCAGGTGCTGGCTTGCACGGCTGGACACTGGCATGTTTTGTTTAATCCCAGAACAGCCCTGGCTCAGTCTCCAGCTGCAGCTCCGTCCTCTGAGCTTCAACGGCTGGCCAGAGCCACTCACCCCGCTCCTGGAGGGCATTTCAGAAAGAATACTGCTATGTCCTACAGGCCTCTCAGAAGGCATTATTTGATCAAAAATCACAAATTTTTGACCACTACCCATCTGTTTTGAAGGTCTGAGTTGGAAGTAAAACCTTCGGTACTGACCACTTACGCTTTTAAATACGACATGATTCAGGCAGATTCCCAATCAGAGGTGTAGTTTCAGTTCACTTTTGCCACAGTCCTCTAATGTCAGCTTTCATAGATGGAGAGCTGCACTCATTTTTATGTCATGAGATACGAAAACAAAATAGCGCCAGAACAAATACTTCACTTATCCGAGGAAACTAACATATAAACCACTTCTGCATACCATGGTCTGCAAAGTGCAGAGCACACACCAAGCGCAAACAAAACCCTGATCCCACACACTACTTGGACAAAAACCCCACTGAATTCACCTGCCTCCAAAGAGAATTTTGTAAGAGCAAGGCTGACTCAAATACAAGAAACAAGTATCTGCAGTCCTACCTTTATACCAGTGTCAATCCCACAGGGTACAGGTACTCGCTTTTTTGTTGGCTTTTGCAGGTAAGCATCCCCAAATATAGCATGACAATATATGAACAGCCTGAGTATTTTCCTCCATCTCTTATCTTTTCAAACAAATGCCAGCTGATGGTTTTCATTGCAGGTTGCTTTTATAGACCTAGCCTGACTACTGTAAACTTAACCTACTCCTGTTGACCAGTTCAGAGATGCAGTTCATAAAGCTGAACAGTCGAGGACCTTCCTTTATGCAATTTCATCAAAGCAAACATGCTTACACTAGATAACTGATGTGGCACATTAACCTTTAATATCCAAAGCTGTTTTCATCATGACTACAATTGTTTTTCACAATCTTTTTTTCGTGTGCAAAATTACAGACAGGCGGGAAAATGTTTGCAGTTCCACCATAAATGATGGGTACGTGACAAACAGTTGAGATAGATAGCCATAAAAACACTCCATATGTAAACCAATGGCAGAAAGCAAGAGAACTTCCTTTGGTTTACTTTTCTGAATTTTTGTAAAGAAGTGACATGTGTACAAGAGCTACATGAACTTCTGATAGTTTTGCAGAAGGAGAAACCTAGGTGATTCAAAGTCAGATGTATTGCTTTAAATTCCTCATGTGAATATTATCTGTTTATTAAATTTGACTTGTAATCTATACCTTGTGTATTGCAGGGAGAACGGAGGAGAAGGGACCTTCAACCCTACTAGGCAGTATCTTCTGCTACTATATTCCCTTTACATGGCACAACACCCTTTTTGCATTTGAAAGAGCAACCCTCTACATCATGTAAGGAGGATCTGTATGAGGAGAGAACTGACATGGTTATAGAAAAGGGAGGGCCGCAATCCCTAGAAAAAGTATATGAAAGCAAGTCTGTCCTGTTAAATCTTGATTTTAGAATCCTGCCTTGCATAAAAAGGGACAACAAAGGCTTTTGGCTGCCCGTATTTAGTCTTTCCTCAATCCACTATGGTAGCCCCATTTGTAAACTTTACTTTTCACAGACTTTGATGGGAAATAAGGTGTTTGCATAACCAATATACTTCTTGATGATAAAGGAGAGATATGGAGAAAAATCACCTTATCTTGGCAGACCTGAAAGAGCAATCCTATAAAACTATTCCCGTATTTCTTTTTCCTAGCAAGGGAGTTTTCTTTTTTTCCCCTACAATAGCTAGATCATCGTTGAAAATCTGCTAGACTGATATGGTGAATCTGAGTGTGGTTTTGCTTTATTTCAGCACAATTAAAATAATGTTATTCTGACAAAGGGCGTTTTTTGGCTAGCATATGGGCCAAACCATGACAATTTCCTACCCTATAGAGCTCGCAGATGCCCCTGTGCACATCTGAAGCTCTTTGGCAGACAGCTGCAGGGCTGCGAAGGCGTTTAGCTGAGGAGCAGATGCTCTGTGCAGCATTGACTCCCTCACGTGGTTACAGCCGCATGAGGAAACCAGCATGTAATGGCAGAGTGAGGGCAACCGGTGACTTGCTAAATCCTAAATACTCCAAAGCTCTCTTCAAGGCTGCTACAGAATGGGATTTGTAACTTGAAAGGAAAAAAGGTGACCTCTACTTTTTAAATACTTATTGTCCTGATATAATTACTCATCAAACTCTTCAACTGATAACTTCAATTGGTACTTAATGAAGATTTGAAGAGATCTCAAGTGAAATCCTGGTAAAAATTCCAACTAATTTCAGAGATATCCAAATTTCACCTGCTGATCTCATCTGAGGTTACCATTTGCATCTCGATTTTGATTCCATGTGTGTAAAAACCAGTATAACTTTACTGACCTTCAAGAGCTCACTCCTGTTCTACACTGGTACGAAGGAGAGTGACACCAAAGTGGGGTGAGGAGCTAATGACACACACAGCACCATGGCTGAATCAGAATGGGAACTGGGTATTAAACTGAACCATAAGTAATTTAGGTTAGAAGGGACTTCTGGAGGTCACGTAGCCCAGCCTCTTGCTCAAAGAAGGGCCAACATCAAAATCAGACTGGGTTGCTGATGGCCTTATCTGGTCAAGTTCTGAAAACCTCCGAGAGTGGAGACTATACAATCTTTGTGCAACCTGTCCCACTGCTTCACTCCTCTCAGGGTGAACATTTTTTCCTTATAACCAATCTGAATTTCCCCATTGGACAATGAAAGAAGATGAGGAGGAAAAGGGAGAGGAGGATTAACACAAAATGACAAGACAATACCAAATGCAAGGCTCAGTCTTCATATTCTGATACTGCATGCATACAATACAAGCAGTTGGAAAGAAAAAGATACAGAGGGTGTGTGCAGTGAGTGACAAATGGGTAAGCTCCAGGTTAAGTACAAAATAAGCAACAGTCCCTGGTGGCAGCATATCAGGCGATACTCGTTTTATTGTCAGAGTAAAAACATATTCCCTTAAGAAAACCAAACAAAAGCCCCTATTGAATGTTACAATGCATGCCAAGCAATTATTGCTTTCCACAATGTATCCTGTGACACACTGTGCCACAATAAATTGGCATATGGTGCTCATTCAGGATATATAACTCACACATTTGCAATAGCTCTAAAGAGCTAATAGTTACTTGGACTGTAGTTAATTGGGGGGGGGGGGGTAATTTCCCCACGGCAATGCAATAAATGTCATGGTTATTACTGTATTATTATTATTTTTAAAAGAATAAAATAATGTTTTTAGTGGCAGGCAAGTGTCATTAACGCCTGAAATCTCTTATATGCGAAGGACATCAATTCAGACAATGTCTGGCATGCAAAAGAACATAAATAATTGGTAAATACTACCTGCGGTGTTCTGGATCCAGATTTGTCTGATGCCAAGAGCAATCAACTCCTTTTTGGCTGCAAAGGACAGGAGGGCACTCAATACCTTGCAGAAGGCACTCAGTACCTGGCAAAAATCAAGCTTTCCGCGTGCCAGCACCCCATGAAAGAGCGAACCCTGAAGCACGTACAACAGAAATGGTTCTCTTCTCTTACAAGGGAAGGCAACCTCCTAGAGAGACACAGAGTCAGCTCTCCATAAGGTGCTGCCTGGGAAAGGCGCTCCCCTCTTAAAAAGCAGCTCTAACTCTCTTACTGAAGGAGACAAAAAAACCCCAAAGCATCTGTCTTTCAGTAAGTCTGCTCAAGAGCAGGAGTAGACTGGAAATTCAGTTTTTATCGTGAATAAGACATCAGAGATGCCTAAAAGCAGGGATCGGGCAGTGGCAGAAGAAACTGTGTGTGATTACAAGAAAATTCATCTGTAATCAAGATGACTCAAATGAGCCCGGGCTACACCATTACTTGTGAGTACCACCAGGAGAATAGGGCTTCAGAGTGCTAACGGAGATATCCATCACACTGAGATGGTTTAATGGGGGAAAAAATCCTATATAGGCAAGGTCTACCTAACATTTGTATACATTTGATACAAGTCCACCAAAGCCAGTGCTATTCATCAGCAAAAGTGGATCAGTAAGATAGAAGTGGACCACTGGGATTTTGCCCGCGTAGGGACTCAGAGCTACAACAGAAGTGCCATGGGTTTCAAGGTCAGCAGGACTGATTCCTAAAAAAGAGGGTCTGACTTTGATATTGTTTACACAACAATAAAGCAGTAGCAATGCTACTGGAATCAACAAAGCTACGCTGGAGTAAATCAGTTGAGAATTAGATTCGGAACTTGTATGTCTTTGCAGCTAATTTCACAGGTATTAAACACCACTAACATCTCAAAATGTGACTTGGAAGGAAAAACATAAACAAACATCTCAGCCTACAGCATTATTGCTCCCTGGTCCCCGAAGAGGCAATTATTCCCTCAGTGGTGTTCTGTATAGGCCAAATACAATGACTGCCAATACAAATATTTTGTCCTGCATTTTTGCTTTATAAAATGTAAATTTGGACTGTGCAGCCTCAGATGTTTTCTTCAGTGCTTAACACAACAGGTTCCAAATGGTGATCGGGGAATATGGCCATGACCTTAGCATGAATGGCAATGGTGAATAACGACCTGCTCTGCCTATTTCCTCACCTTGAATCTCCTGAACTGTTTGTGTGGAAGACAGCTGAAACTGTGCCTGAACTAAGACTGCCAGGGTCTGACTCACACTCTTTTATTGTTATTCTGTAGATTCTTTGCTAGTGGTCACAAAATATTCTCCATCTCCTCAGAAATATCTTTGATTTACTAACGAGTTTGTTGCGTCTCTCTTACCTACCTTCCTCTAGGAATGTACTCGAGACAGTGCAAAAGTACTTAAAAATTAAGTAGAGCTCAGATCTTTTTCCAATCAAAAGTTGTATTCATCTACGCAGAAATGTCAAAGTCTTCATTTCACCCAAGGAAAGAAAACCAGCATTTAGGTAATAACCACCTTCTCCTCAACACAAAGTTCCTCCCTCCAGAGAAGGAGATGCTGCCTCTGTCCAGATCCCATACGTTCATTCTCTTGCGGGTTAATTCTTGACAGTGTTAGCTAGATTTTCTTTACAGGGTATTATTTGTAGCTGCTGTTTTCATGAAGCAGCTGTAATAAACAAGTGAGATTTATGTTACTTTTTAAGTTGCTTGAAATAATTAGCGTTGTTAAATTTAGACTGAAAGAACCTACTGATTTCTCTTTTTTTAAGAAATATAGAAGCTACAAAGTGATCTACACCACCAGTCAGGCTTGGGCCAGAACAGTATGCGCCCCATATACTCTCCAAAATGTGTTTTAGATGTGGATATAATCTAAGTTCTCCAACTAACCTTTTAGAAGTAAATGATGGTTGTGCTGAATTGTTTTAACACCTGCACTGTGTGTTATTCTTCCCCATCCTAAACTCAGGCAGGACTTTTTATTCCTGTTTTGATCTGTACAGGTGCAAATGGGCATCCTGGATCTGGATCATGCTGGTAAGCTCAATGGAAAGTAGGACCAAAACTGAGACCCAGACCCAGATCAGAATTTTGCAGCTGACTTCCTAGCTTGATGATTTATACTGCATCCAACTATTATAAAATCCCTGACCCATGTCAGGCACTCAAATACCAAACTCAGAGCTTGTGGTTTGCTCTCATCTCTGCATCATTTACTTTTTCCACTCATTCCCCCTCAACCACAGCTTGCTGTATTGACAGTCCAGATACTTATTATAATAAGTAAACACGATGCCCTCCCCAACCCAACTGGGCCGTTTTACAGCTACTACTGCATTTCAGAGCCTGATCCAACAAACCTGCTTCATGACAGCACTGAACAAACATCCTCTAAAAAGCTTTTCACTCATAGGGGTTTTTGTTTGTTTGTTTGTTCAGTTTTGTGATTCATCAGCCTTACAGTATTTTTCTTGGTGTGGGTTCCGCCATCCTGGCAGTCCAGGATTCCTCAGTGCAATGAGAAAGACAAGACGAAACAGCAGGGGCCATGATAGAACTTAGCCCTAATGGTTCTACAAGAGGGGATTGATGTCGAGCAGACATTCAGCTGATTACAACCCCAGAAGATGTGAGGAAAAGATGATCTGCTTTGGGAAAGACCACATCGTGCCACGCATAGAAAGGATACAGCAACAATATACTAACTGTGTAATGAGAAAAGGTACAAAATGAAGACAAGGAGAAGGCTAAACCTGTCAGTTTTTACATTATGAACTTTAAAACTAGAGGAAGGGAAAGTTAGGGAAGGTATGAGAACAAGTATGATGGAGCTGGGAAAGGAGTCTGGAGTAATGTGCAGAAAATAGTTGTAATAAGTATCAAAATATAAAATTATAAGTACTTCTTTGCTCCATATATGATAAAACAGTAACAACTTTTACATAAATGATAAAATCCTAGGGCATTAAAATAAATACATAGGCATACCGTCTTAAAGCATTCCTGGGTAAAATAAGCACGTGGCATGCAATGGGATGGGGATTTAGCGCTAGGAAGATATAAAGCCCTGCATGTCAGGAGAGCAGTGACATTGCCTGAGGAGCAGCTAGCTGCAAAGCCATGAACCCAAGAAAGACCTAAAGGCGACTGCAGGTAAGATTACCCAAGTAATACAGTTTCTCCGTGTGATGGTACCGAGTGATGCAAGAGAAGTGTTAAAAGCTAAGCTATTTCTGGATGTGTATACATGAAGGGCTCATATGGAAATCTAGAGCATAATGGTATGTCAAAACAATCACATTGGATATAGCATGAGCTGTTCAAGTCTCCACAGTTTAGAAACGGGATAGAAAAATTAAAGGAAATACAAATAAGGACAATAAAAATGATCTAAGGACAAAGTAAGAGAGCTAAATTAATATGGTCTATAAATGAGAAGACTCCTGGGCTGAGATCCAGCTATAAACACCTTCAAGGTACTGTGTGTAGAGGAAGATAATACATCTAGCTCAAAAGATAGTATGACAAGAAGCAATTGTTTGAATTTAGGAACTGAAAAATTCAAGATGTAGAATACGAAAAAGCTATTTGAAGAGACAGATCTGCTCAACAGGGCAGACTCCCAAGTTGGTAGCCAAGGCACACTAACTGTACGCAACTGAGAACAAGGTGAGTAAGAGGTTCTGGGAAATGCTGCAGCCACAGCTTTCTACAGTCCAAAGAGACCACCACAGACCAGCTTATTGATCTTTTAGTCTCTTTATGGGTTACCTGAAAGACTGATCCTCTATTTAAAAAAAAACCACAACAAAACCAACACCCAAACCTATGTATTCATGTAGTGACAATACATCCACACCAGAGCTCAGAAATGGGGGTGTGCAGCACTCCGATGTGCAACACGGGTAACGGCAAACCTCTCTAACTCTCTTCTGGCTATTCAGTGGTGTGTGCAACGTGAGTCTGCTGGGTGCTGAACAGGACAGTGTCAGCAAGACAAAAACTGCTGACCCAGCCGGCAGATTATTCTTAGTATCTCAACACCGAGGTCAAAGGCTGAAGTGGGAACTACCTCTTGTGATACTCGTGGTCTTCCCCAGCCTTGTGTCAAGAGATCCTGCACGGAAGCTTTCAATATCACTGCATAAATTATGTACTTTGATTTACGATTAGCTGAAAACCATCACTAGCAGTATTTAACAATCCTCAGGAGCTCTAAAATACACTTGCATTAAAAAAATAAAATAAAAATCCCAAAACATTTGCAACAGGCCTTACAATTTTCAATGACAAATGGGTATACACAAATGTGAGGAATATAAAACCCAAGTACCATTATACCCCCCCTTAAACATATCCCATCCCAACTGCACTCACCAATCGGGACTTCTGTCCCCTCCTCAATGTAGATGGGCAGTGGTGATTCCTCCATAGGATGAAGCACTGATGGAAAGTAATGAATTGTGGTAGTATTTGTCGCAAAGTGACTACAATAAGATGGTCCCTTTCTTATCATTACAACTATGTATGGCTGGTTACTGTCACAAAGAGTCTTTTCTCAAAGTGGTCACCTCCTGTCATGGTGACCAGTCCAAGTCACAGTCCTGATGGGTTAATCCCCACCGAGCATTCACTGCCACAGGAGTCAACCCCCTCCGAACAGGCCTGGGAGAGGTCCCTGTCCTGGATGCTTCACAATCCTGCCATTTCGCTGTAGCCTTGCTATTCCTGTCCCTGGAGTTTAATTCTCTTTTGGAAACTCACACGGTTGAAGAAGCCAAGGGGAGCCAATGCACAGACAGGCACAAATAGAGTTATTGAGTCAAAGTTGTAGTATGTCATGCACAGAACCAGAAGAGAGAGGCTCTGATGCTCAAAGCTTGCCGTTAGCTGTTGAAAAGCCACAGCCAGTGATGGAAGGCTGCACCGCAAATGGCCTCTGGACCACAAACATTTCGTTACTCATTCATTTTGGAGTATATATATTGGACTTAGGAAGCTCCAGATTATTTGTTTGTGTTACTGAAATCTCCAGACAAAACTCTTCAGATCTGCACTGCATGCTTATTCTGCAGTTTCCAGACACCATACAGTCACTGCTACAGGGTTTGTCTGTTTGGGTTCTTCTCTATTTGGGAGCTTCTTCCCTTAAAGGTCGTTTTGTTGCACTCTTTCCCATTTAAAATCTCTGGGAAGCATGTGCTTCACAGGCTTTTCAAGAAGTTTGAATTTCCTACTCTAGAATGAAATAATAATGAGCTACAAATGTTGAAAATGGCCATCATCAAAGCTTCCTGGAATTTTTCCTTCTCTGTTACCTTTTAAAAATGATGATGTACCTTCTCAAAGATACAAACCCTTAAGCTAGTCTCAGCTAGGATTCCAGCTGCAGGGAAGGACAATTCTTTAATCCTTTGGGGGCTATCCTTCACTTACTACTGACTCTTTTTATTTTTTTTTTTGAAAGATTGTCTTATGATATCCATAAAACCAGCCAAAGAACACTTGTGGTTTAAAGCTATTAAATAAAGCGTCTTACAACGTTTCTGCTAGAAACACAACCAGAATAAAGAGTGTTTTCAACAGATGCTTGACTAGCAACGGGCTTAATACAAACCCCACACTGGTGGTTTGCGAGATGCAACGGGCTGCCAGTTCCCTGCCTTTACCTAAGCCCACCCCTTGCTCACATGGAAGATGAAGGGAAGCACAGGGGAGAGGAAGAGCAGAACACGGTTGCCTACAGAACTACCGTACAAGCCACAGAAATCATGGTCTACCAGGGCGCCTTGCGCAAGCCAGTTTTATCTAGAAGCTGAACTAACATTCCAGTTCAACAATAGCAAAAAAAACATTTGTTACCACATGGCGTTTTGCTACATATTAACCAGCAGTTGCTACGCAAGCATAATGGAGTGCTGCAATTCTGAGATATGTTATTTAAAAAAAAAAAAAAAAATGTTGACTTATGGGAAATCAGCCTGAGGTGAGCGCTCGTGGGCTTGCCATGCCACTGGACGCAGTACATGCTTGGAAGCTATGCAAAGCGGGCCCTGCATTGGGAACAATGCAGTCATTTTCCTGTTAAGCTAATTTTGCATTAGGGCAATGAGAGTCTTCATCTATGCAGCCCCTTAAAACATTGAATCAGATTTATTTACTAGGAAGAAATACCAGAGCAGAACTTCCTATACTACTCAAGAGTTTTCAAATCTGAGATCTGCAAGCAAACCAGGTCACTAAAGGGTGCAGAAAAATACCTTCTATTTTTATGACATGCATCTTTCTTGGTCACATGAAGAATACTGTACTGGGCTCACCAAGACCGAGCAGTCAGTCTGGAGCCAAATGCTTTAACAAAACATTTGCAACAGTATTCACCAGTGGCTGGTGAATCTACCCTTATTTTAATGGGTATCACCATAGGTTGCAGAAAAGGCCTGAAACACCTATAGGCTATTTGAGGCCAAATACACATATACACACTCTCTCGTACCCACATGTATACATGCACACACTAGTACACAGGCACGCAAACAAATGGCTCTATAGGCAGAACTTGGATTTTGTAGGATCCAAGGCAGAGAAGCTGACTCTTGTCACAGGGTTTGGGAATCAAGGACTCTGGGATGCTAAAACGAGCTCTCACTTACAGGTCTCCTCTGCTTTGGGCAAACCACTTCAACATTATCCCTCCAGGACTGACACACCAACTTTATAGGCATGCTGCTTAAATGTCTGCAAAGTGCTTTCCAGTGGTTTCTAAATTCTGCAGTGATATGCACAGAAGAACTGCACAGATAGGTTTAAGGTAACAGTGGCTAAGCATTATTACACAGCCTACTTTTACATGCTCTATATACTTGGTTTCTATATAGAAATGGTAAATGTTCAGTATTTGAATGTTTTAATGAGCTTTATAACCCTTTTGTAATTTCATAAACAAACATAAATAACACTTACATGAAGTAGAGTCTCTCCTGAAAGGATCTTCTCTTCCTGTTTGGGAAAAAAAAAAAAAAGAAAGAAAAGGCAAAAAAATATTTTAAAGGAAAAAAATGGGTCTAGCAAGTCAGACATTTTTCAATGTTATCATGCACAGTGTTTTCTGAATTTCATCAGTATGAACTTATATTTGAAGAACATCAAGACACTGAACATAGCACCAATGCCAAAACAGGAGATCATTTCTTACTTGTTTCATCCTATGCAAAACATCACAGAAAATTTGACTGTATCTGTCTCAAGAGCAAGGAAAATAAACTGCAGCAGTGAAACAAAATGCAAATGCCATGTGTTCTGAAGCAAACAAGGAAGAACTTTTAACTACATTACAGCTTTACTGATAACCCCGTGGCTCAACGTATGGGTTGCTCTCCTACCTACAGGCAGCCTACCTACACCAACACCCTAAAGCAGGGCACTCCGGCTGGTTTCTGGCACCATTTTTCCACGGTGCTCAAGCACCAACTGCATTCAAACCCAGGTCGGGCAGTCAGGGCAGCGAAGGTGTTCTTCAAGGCTGTGACCATTCTGGGCGAGAGGGAACCACAACAGGAAACCCAGTAACTGCTAAAATGCAGGAGCCTTCCCAACAGCCCGCGGGTCTTAACAGCCACCCTCTTGCAGCCGTGTGCCACCCGCCCTGCTGCCTCCCACCTAAAGCTCGCTGGCAGGACGTGGATTTGACTGATGCTCCCCTTCCACCAATCTAGCTGGTGGGTTTGGTGGATGCTTTTGGAGCGGGGTTTAGGGTCGGCACTGAGCGAGCGGCTTTTTGCTGGTGTAAATCTTGGCACATTGGGAAAAAAAGAGAGAGACTGACACAAATACACAAGATGGTGTAGGACACCAGCCACGGTTTCAGAGTCACAAACTGGCAGCATGGTAGCCCTTCCAATGTCAGTTTTGGGGTAAAAAAAGGACAATGAAGAGTGGCAGTTTCACTTAATTTCTACCACATTATCTTACATCAATATTAGCTACCCTCTAAGCAATTTAAAGAGTATCGCCTAGATTTACATGCCTTGGGATGATACTCGGCTAGCACAAATCAATTAAATCCATGGCACTACAACTGCTGAGGATTCAAGTAAATACACAGGTACGGAAGAAATTCAGCAAATACTAAATCACTGCATTTTCATCCTCACACTTTTCTTCCAAATGCCAAGGACCCAATCCTGCGAGCAGCCCCCCCCCCCTCCCCGAGTGGCATTAGAATAAACTTGAGTTCTGTGTATGGAGCACTTAGAGGACTAGACTCAAGATTACTTTAAAAAACACAACCCCGATCCATTCTGGTCACATAAATTAAGTTAGTGATGAGAAGAAGTCAAAGGCACTAATCCTACTGGGTAATCTATTCAAAGCTGCACTTCTTAAATGATCTACAATTTATTAGTATGACCAATCAAATAAGCATTACTTGCAAAAGGCTTTAACTACCATGGCTTTCCCATCCATTTTTATGTCCTGTAATATGGTTAAATTTAAAAGAAACAAATCAGCGTAATCTTTTAGTCATTTGCCAGCGTAATTAAAAGTCTGGGTAGAGCACCACTGCAGAGACTCCCCTTACTGGTGGAACTGGCAACATTGCCACTGGGGCAGTGAGGCAACACTGCCCCATTGCCCATTGGGGCAAAACTGAGTGGCATGTGGAAGCCTAGGTGGGGCAAAACTAAAATAATTGGGGTTTCCTGCAGAGTCTTGAGGTGCACTGACGAAAATCCTGGGAGCATCACTGCCCGGCAAACATGGCAGCCTGCTGAAAGGCTTGCGCCTGAGAGTCTTTTTGGAAACACCCAGCCCACAGGACTTGGCTAGAAGCCTCTAAGATGTACCTCAGCCTTGGTTAGGCCGAGTATCGATTTAAGGAAAACTCACTGAAATATTTGCAACAATTAGCTGTAAGACAAGACCTTCCCTGAAGCTTTACAAACAGAACAGAGCTCAGGCACAGGAGCTTTCCCAAGCACCGCGCAGCAAGAGTAAGCCAATCTAAAGTGCCTTTCTATTTTTCCAGGGCAATGTTGCACCTCTTTTCATACAGCATTTCACACAGACTGAAGCCTCCTGCCACAGCCCCAACGTTTCACCTCTGGCATTTAAGAAACCTCCAGGCAACCCACCCAAAAGCTACAAATTAGCGACTACCAACAAAGAGTAGGATGCCAAATTTTGCTCCTGGTTACGGCAAAGTAAAATAAAATAAAAGTTGGTAGCATCTGAAGCTTTCCAGAATTCTGCTGGATTCTAGACCAAGATCCCTAAACAAACAAACACAACCCCCCAGGTTTTTGATCTAGCCCCCCCAAGCACGCAACCACCTTCTCGGTACCTCCAAGTACCACAGTGCCACCTGCAATCTCCTGCTTTTTGCAAAGTATGACAGAAAATAACCCTAACAGCGCACGGTAAAAGAAGCAGGTTAATAAAATACAGCGAGAAGCGGCCTTTCCCTTCCGGGCCCGCCGGCAGGCCGGGGCTCTGGGCTCCCGCCCCACCCGCGGGGCAGCCCCGGGACCCCACGGAGAGGGAAAGGTGTCTGTCGCCCTCCAGTGGGTGCAGCCCCAACGCAGCCCAAACCGTGAGAGAGGTGGGAAGGGGAAGGAACAGAGAAGGTGAGACACAGGCAAATAAAGAGAGAAAGAAAAAGGGGGGGTGGGGCGGAGGGAAGCAAAGCAGAGAAGAGACAGTTGAAGAGGAAACACGAAGATGCTATCTCTGAAAGTGCCAAAAATAAAGTTTCCAGTGTCAGTTTAACCAGGGCAACAAAGACATCCTCCCGCCGCACTCGTGCTTCAGCCTCGACTTACTCCCGGCAAGGGACACCGTCACGCTGCTGGCTGCCTCAACTGCTCACACATTTTCCTTTAAAAAGACCCAACAACCTTCAGGGGAATCTTTCTGTAATACTCGTGCAAAGGTAGGCAATGCCAAAAAGCAGTTAGCTTGCCCAAATGCAGACCCAGAGGTAAACACCCGGCTGTCAAAAACTATCAGGATTTTCACCAGAGCCTCTCCCTTCCAAATTCCACAGCAGCAGGTTTTAATGGGCTGATTTACCCTCAAACCTAAAGCCATAAAATCTAAACCGGTAGCAACTGTCATCCGAGCCCCAAATTACACAGCCGATCAGGGCTGCCTCACTTTTTTTCTAGTCCAAAACTCAAAACATTGTGACATGCAAGCAATAAGAAAAAAAATTGCAGTTACCAAAATAGCACTATCAATGCAACCAGCTCCTCTCAGCACATTTTCTTAATGCCTTTCCCAATACGGTTAAAAAAATGGGAACTAACCAAAACCCTCCATCTTTACACCTTGGCACAAACCGTGTTGGAATACACGTGGGGTTGTATTTCTTCATGTTTATCTGGATCCTCTCCCACTACTTTTTTTCATCGGTGCTTTCATTTAAACGTAGCTCTTATTTAACAGCAGAAATCAGCTTTTACAATTTCTAAATACAAAGTTTTGCCACTCTTGGAGCCGCCTAAGGAAAACACAGCTTTCCTTCCGTTTCATAAATAACACATACTCTGCACATTTCTTTGCCTGTGTGAAATAAATTCTCCCATGTTCTTATATGGAAACCTTGCGAGTCCTCCCACATGCCGCCTGTTACAGTATCAGGCAGAGATGGGCATTCATTATCTGGAAGCCAGCGGGTGAATTTTGGATCCAAGTTACCCTGAGACGAACCCAGAATTATCGCCCCTTTGTACCATACCGAGCTCAGTAACCTGCCCTGTGCAGTCCCGGCATTTTATTTCCAAGCCCCAATCACAACTTTCATTTCAGCATGCCAAGGATCAACAAAATAAAAGGAAAACGAGGGGGGGGGGGGGGGAAGTAAGAAGCAGCAGCGGTGTTACCCACCAGGTAGGCCCATTAGCATCAGACGTAGCATTGCCTGTACCAGCCTCTTCACTCGAGGTTAGCGCACGGCAGCCAGAGAAAATACAGCGGGAAGGGGTGGGAAGGCGAGAGAAAAAAGGGCAAGAATAGCCGGGGAGAGAAGCGTGCGCCGTAGATGTGCTGGAGGGCCGCCAGCAAGTGGGTAATTGCTGCAAACTGTTATCGCGAAAAAAAGTTAACGCAAGGTGGGGGGGGTGGAAGGGGTGAAAATAACCGCTGGGGGAGAAAAAAAACCCGCAGGGGTAATGAGACAGCTGGGGGGGGGGGGGAAAGA
>JAVKLA010000036.1:12921824-13041992 GCA_034782735.1 Sagittarius serpentarius | reverse complement strand
GTGCTGCCGCTCCCCTCTCTTCATATTTTTATTTTTGTACGTTTTGTTTTTTTTTTTAAATTAGTCTTTTTTGTCTTTACACAAAGAGCGCCCTTCTCGCAGACAAAGCATCCCACGGCGTTGTCACCGGCGCTGCCCGTCCCTGCCGCCGGGGCCTTGGCTGTTGCCCCTCGGCGGCCACTTTTCCCCCCGGGAAGGTGGCGGGGGCCGGGAGTCCGGACCCGGCGTCGCTCGGCCAGGCTTTTGGGGCATTTGGTCTCGGCAGCCGTCTCCTGCTGGAGGAGGAAACACGAGGGAGCGTGGCCTGGCAGGTGCCGGGGAGAGCGGGATCTCTCTGCTCTTCTCCGTCTCCTCCCGAAAGAGCAGGCACCGGCACCGGCACCGGCACCGGCACCGGCCGCGCTCACAGCTGGAGAACAAAGTACGGCCGGGGCGATCGGCAGGAGAAATGAGCAGGGGAACGTTCTGTCTTGCGTTGGGCTTCACTGCAACGAAAGCTGGTGCTTTTCTCCTGCAGGCAAATGGGAATATGACTCAAATATGCCTTTGCTCTCCTACCTGCATCTCCTCTAGTTCTGTTAATGAAAGGATACACCATCCTACAGACTCAATAAGCATTTTCATATAACCCCTGCTGAAGACTTAGTAAGATCCTCTGTGCTGCAAAATACCATTTGCGTTGTGGGGGCAGACTAGCGTGGAAAAGGAGATTTTTTGGGCCATCTGTGTTTCACCGAAGTCCCGCGGTGCTAAGCTTGCACTGGGAACAGCGGAGATGGACCAAAGAAGAGCCAAGAGTCCCCATGGCCTTGCTCTCCCAGGCTTTCCCGGACACAAGACCCCTACCTTCCTACACCACAAACTAGGATGGCAGTCACTGGGCAACACACCTTTGGAGCCCATCGTCTATGCACAGGCTGCCAGGGCATCACATTCTCTCAGAGCAGCCTCCAGGGAGGTCTCTAGAAAAGGCCGATTCCTTTGGCTGCTTCATGCAAAAGCACAGAGCTGCACCCCTTCTGCACACCCCTTGCTGGCAGTACAGTATGCCAAATATAGTGTGCCACAGTCACACAAGCAATTTTCCCTGATGCCAGTGCACTCTCTCCTTTTCCAGTATCCGAGCTGATTTGCAAAGCGAGTAAGTCTCTTACCTGAAAAATAGATACAGGTATAGGATATATGCAGCTAATTGATGACATATCTTCACTAAACAGCCTGGTTTAAACGAGTAACATGAAGTAGTGCATGCTGCCACCTATGCCTTCTGATTCAGGTTTCTTGTGTACTGCAGCTTCAGATGCGTAGGCATCCTTTGCTGAAGGCAGCTAGCATTTTGTGAGACTCCACGAGGGACCACAAACACAGGTGGCTCTGGCCGCATTAAGGAACAAAGCAAAACATTTCTCACCAGCGCAGCCACTTGCTCGGTTGCAGTGAGGATGCCTCGATGCAGATTAGGAACCGGCAGTCACATCGCTGAAATGTAAGTAGTGGCTGGAGCCTCATCTGCGCTAAGGATCCTGCCAGCACAGCTGTACCACTGACAGCAGCGGAATATTTTGCTCAAGTTCTCTAGAGGAATCAAAGCCTGTATTTTCTGTCTCTGGCTCTCCCTCGGTCTGTTGCTCTTCACTCATTAAAAGAAAACTCAGCCACACAAAGCACATGGTTGCTCTCTGTGTTTAAAAAAAAAAAAATGTTTGGGGTAAAAAACCAACGGCCAAAGCTGTTTTGAAGTTAGAGGCATGTAAACAGTACCTGGAACTAAGTGGAAGAATAATAATAATAATTAGTCCTTTTGTGTCATAAATATGTGCATCACTGTCTGCTGTTTCATTATGAGACAGCACAACTTCTGAGAATGTGCCTGATGAATATTTGGGGGAACTCTGCCTTCAGCTGCAGCAGCATACGGCAGCACTAGTGCCTCTGGCTCCTCCAGCTCTCTTATGTAACCGAAATCACAAGTTAGAGCCCAAATTACAAAGCATAAGCACGTGTATAATATTAAGCATATAAATGGTGCCTGAAATTACTATCCTTTTCCTGTAGGTCTGGCTTTAATCTATCAGTATTTTTATTTCTGCAGTTCTATTGATTTCAATGTGCGCTGGTGCCATTCACAGCGTAATCAAGCCTAACGCCTTGAAAACCCCACCATGAAGGCATTAACCCAAACGTAACTAAGGCCAAAATCACTCTGGTTACCGGTAGGTATAGTTCAAAAGACTTGTACATCAGATCTCAAGTGTATCCAGTATTAAGATGCTATAGAAAGCAGAGTATCATATCCCTGTGGCTGCTTTGCAGAGCAGGCAGAGCGGCAGGTTTTTGCACCCCAGCCCAAGACATGAGTTAGCAATCACCTTCCTTTGCATTTTCCTTCTTTCTTAGAGACTATTCTTGCTATTAACATGCTGAGCTTCTTTCTGGAGTTTCAAGGTGTTGGGTGCTGATACAGTGCCTCTTGTATCTGTTTAATCCAATAACATAACTCTTTCTTAATCTCCATGTCTGGGTCACAGGGTTTAAAAAAGACACTGGGCCAAATCCCCAGCTTGGCTACAATGCATGGAAATCTACCAAGAAGGCACAAAAGTCAGAAGAGATTCACTGTGTTTGCACCCTGTAAAAGAGGGCTCGAGAGGCAGGGAAGCGAGTGCCTCATTTCGCAGGTGGATGCATATTAACACGCGTGTATGGCAGAGTTAGATCAGTTTTCTATCAGGCAGGGTAGAGGGAGGGAGGGATATCACTCCAAGATCTAAAATATGCTCATCAGCAAGTGCTCATTCATTTTACAATCAAAATGGATTTAGTATTTCTTCCTTTTTCAGGAGAAAAACTTGTTTCTTTTCCATGTGTGGCTGCTAAAGGGAACATGACATTTCATGGACTCAGGACCAAGGTGGGGCAAGAACAAGGAGGAGGTTTTGCAGGGGTTGGGAAGATTTTATGTATAAACATTAAAACAAAAAAGGCAAAATTTATCCAGGCACAAAGTCCAGCAGAAATCTAGGGGACAAGTCAACAGCACTGTCTGTAAAAATGGGTATAAGCAAGAACGGCAAAAAGATGGTCTAAATAAGTGCATCACATTAACAATTCCCCAAACACGAATTTCCTATACAAAGCTTTATGGGGCAAACCTTTGGGGTTCCCCTGTATAGCAAAGGATCCTGAGCTTGTAAAAGGGAGGCAGATTTTGTAAGGGATTTGCACATCATGCAGTGACTCTGGATTGCAGATTTTAAGCATTACTAAATCGGGGAATAAAATTGTTGCTATTGCAGTTACATACCAGGATATCTCACTAATCCACGCAATCCACTAAGTTGCTGTAGTTTTAGTCTGTGTTTATTTTAGATGAAATTATGGCCTGGACAGTTATTTTTTCTTAGTTTATCCATTTAAATCATATATAAATAAGATATCAAACAGAAATCAAAACGTGACCTGTGTTTTTGGTGCACTCCCCATCATGTGAACCTGCTGGTGATGGAGCCCTGCACCCAGTTTACAAGTCAAACACTAAGACAACTAACCCCAGGTCTTCTTGAAAAGTAGCCCCATTGGCACTAAATTCTCTGATTTTAATGCTATCGGTGGCCTATTTTGCTTTTATTTCGGACTGCCTAGTCCTTTTGTTACATCACCCTTAACTTAAGGCACTTGGCAAGTCTTAAAGGATGGAGCGGGTCCTTTCCGAACACCAGCTGAGTTTAGAAATGCCTGTTCCTTTATAGGGGCTGATTCCTAAAGTGAGGGGCAAACCCAGAGGAACCAAAATGGTCACGCTGGCTTTTGGAAAAAGTGAAGTGTTTCAAGTTAAAGTGACAGTCAGCTACTTGGAAAAACCTCTTATATATAGAATCATAGAATGGGTTGGGTTGGAAGGGACCTTAATGGGAAGGGACCTTAAAGATCATCTAGTCCAACCCCAGATCATCTAGTCCAACCCCATATATCCAAAGGTTTTCACTGGGATTTTCAAGAGCTCCTGAGCAATTTAAAGTCCTTGAAAGGAATGCACTATAGAATGAAAAATATAGGTATTATTAAAGAATGTCTCCAAACCGAAAGCCAGCCAGTTTCATAAAAATGAGCTGAAAACCAATAACAGATACTCTGTCTCCTGCTGGATGCTGTATGAACTGTATGTTTTGCATTTTTGAAGTCACTTCTAAAACAATGGTTTTTTTCTTCACTGTTGCTATTGGGAAGAACAGTAAAAGAACTATGCATAAAAGAGGTTAAAGTAATCTAATTAAAAAAATAAACAACTTGCTTTCACCTTCTATTCATATCCAGTCATTTGGGATCAAACTTTAAAAAATAATAGATAAAAATTCAGAAAGGATTTTGAAGGATGACTGTTTCCCTTTAAGATTAATGATAAACATACTTGTGTGTTCAAGGGAGAATAGATCCAGTGTTATGTAAGAGGATAAAGAAACAAAATCCTTTTTCCTTAAATTAAAATAACCAGTATATATGTGGATTTTAGTCAATCACCGAAAATTCAGGAAAATTCTTTTTCAACTGCATTTGACATGTTAAAATTGACATCTTGTAACTTTTAAACAGAATCACAACAATTAAAGACAAAAAAGGTTTGCTTGTTCTGTTTGACCATGCTTTGCCAATAGAGGATTGTTCCCCGAGGAAAATTCTGCAGCACTTAGCCTGTGCAAAAATGCAAATGTGTGCTCATCTCTGTTTTATGTGTCATTAGTAAATCCAGTTATTGCACTTCCCATTTTTTTTCTTTTTAATCCGCTTACCTAGTACTAGATGTATGGTAACTTCTCTCTTTTAATCATTTTTTGCCTGAAGTAACTATTGCATAACAGTTCTTATCAAATCTTGCAATGCCTGCCTAAATTTGCCAAAAATGGGACACAATCAACAGGTAATGGATTTTTTTTAACATTGGCATTGTTCTTTGCTGGCTAGATCATATAAAATTTGCAAACAAAACCCACAAAAGAAAATAATTTTCTACCATATAACCTGCATTTTCCACTTCTGTATTTTACAAAAGCACTCATACCAGAACTTCTGCATCAGAATTTGATACATAAAGTTCCTCTTTATCACATGAATTCAATTTTCCAAAAGAAGGCAAATGATACTATTAATAGCCAAGATACAAGCCCTGAAAAGGCTGAGTCTCTGAATGCACTTGCTGCAAAATATGTCATCTCGTTGGATCTAATTCTGTAGTCATTATTTGACACAATGCAGAACAGTTCGAGATTTGCATAGAAAGGCACTGCTGAGTTAAGGTGATGTTCACTCTTGCATGAAAGAAGCATCTATGTGCTTTGCTGAGCTACTCACAGCTTTGTCTGCAGACCAAAGTAAATCCTGCTTATGTTGGCTTGTCCTCGCACACATCCATGCTTAATGTTTTCAGTCCTGAAAGTAAAGCTTCAAGTCCGGGCAGTTTAAGTGACGTTCCCCCAGCGGAGCAAGTCCTCTGTTAGCGCTGCTCAGTAGCACAAGGCGTTCTTGGAGACGAGGCACATTTTGAACATGCTTCTTTCCCTGCTAATAACATACCTATTACACTGCAGCTAAATATTCTGCTGCTGCATGGCTTCCAGAGAGATTTCCTTGGCCTCGCAAGCCCAACAGCTCCTGCAGAGCCGAGATGGTTACACATGTGCTGCAAAGGCGATATGAAAGGTGGGAAGACATAGGAGCACATAGGCTAGGAGATGGGGAAGAAGTTGTGGCAGACCCGCTGAAAGCAACAAAAGGTCAGCCGGGTCTGAGGCTGCCATGCAGAACCACTTCCATTTCCATTTGGAGCTGGTCACTGGGCTGGTCAGGCTCGGCCTGATCACATCCCAGGTGACAGCGGGCATGGCAGTGGAAAATAGTCCAGAAATTTATGGTGGTGAGCTCACTGATGCAGTCAAGCCTTCTCAACTTACATGGCTGATCCAGACAAGCCAGTGGATTAAACTCACCGAAGAGGAAGAAGAGTGATCACTCGAGTGAATTCATACATGCTCATATTTCTTTTTATTTGCTTATGGGTCCCTCTGATCTCTTCCCTCTCAAAGTGATGGTGTAATGCTTATGAAGAGTGTATAAAAAATTATTTTAAAGTACCTAGTTTATTCTGACAAATTACATTGGCAGGTGTAGGCAAACACTAAGAGAAAATGCTGTAAGAAACAAAACCATTCCCAAATGCATGCTTTTACCAGGTCAGACAGATAGAATTTCTAGCTAGGTGAATTAATGCACTGCAAGCAGAGAGAGAAAGGGCATCAAATGCTTGATCATCCAGAAAAAATATAAAATTTCAAGTAAACCCTGCAAGCTATCCAGTAACTGCTCATCCAGTTACATGATTTTAATTAACAAAACTGGAAAGAAAACATGCAATATAAACTTAAAAACACAGCGCTTTGGTTTTCCGGACTACCAGTCCAAATGCAAAACAAATTGCTTGCATCTGGTGGCAGGCGAGGCAGAGTCAGCTTTGGGAACTTCGCTCTTAACCAGCAGAGCGACAGAGCAGCATCCGCCGTACTGCCCACTTAACGGTGGTTCAGACAGCTCCTGGCACGTCCATGCCCGCTGTCCTTTGGCACAGCCCGGGCACAAACACCCGAAGCGTTGCCCGCGTGCTCCGAGGAGGATGCCTCGGCTTTCACCTCCGCGGCAGCACGTCGCTCCGTAGGGCAACAATGTCACTGAGGAGAGGCCAGCGGCTTGCAGGCTTCGGTGACCTTGAGCCTCCCTAAGCAGTTACCTTTTCTGGGCCTTTGGCATGCTCTCAAGTGATCTTTCAGCCAGAATCTCCACTGCCTAAAATAAATTCAGCAATATTCACTGCGGCATCCCTGCACTTCTCTTTTGGGATACCTGACTCTTATCTCCCAACCTGGGCAGATACAGGTTTTGGAAAGTTTACGCGGGTGCTTCCTGGGCAGCGAGCCCCTGACCTGGCCTGAGGCCAGGGTGACTCACTTGGTGTTGTTATGAGGAAAGGCAGAATTTTAGGGAGTTTTCTTGCCTGTCCCTATATGCTACTGGTGTGCGTATCTGCCGTGTTGTTTAGAGGCGGCCTTGACAATGGTATTACAAGGCATTTCCTCCCCACCTCCTTAAAGACTGACCCATTTAGGAAGAAGAGAAGCTGGAGGGAAGGGGGTTTTCTTCTCTGACCTTTTTCAAGCCTTCAGCATTGGGCCTGTGGCAGAAAGGGCTGGCGGTAAGGGACAGAGCTGTGAGGCAGCACACCCCTGGAAGCCACATGGCTCCGGAGCAAGCAAACACAAATGCTAAGGAGACAAAAATGCCCCAAACCCCACGCACTGGCAGCCTCGCCCTGCCTGGTCAATGCCCACACCTACACGTTGCATTCCCAGCCTTCATCATGACGGCCCAGCATATCTTCATTGAGTCTCTCCTCTGTATAAGCCCAGCCAGAAATAAGGAGAGTTGACAGGACTGATGGACACAACCTAGGATTCAGGAGCAGCCACCACTTTGTGTTTGGCTCCTTACTGGTTTTAGAAGTACCTCGCTTTCTGAAAGTCTTGAGTTATTTACTATTCCTTAAAAAAAAGATGTCTGATCTTCCCTTCACATGCAAATAATAAAATTTGCTGACAGTTTATTTAAAATGCCCATCTAAGCAATGTAGCATGTAATCACAAAGCTGCATTAATGCAAAGCAATACACAACATGAGCTTGTAAGGTCTCCCTCAAGCTACCCAGGACTCTTTCAGTTACCTCAGGCTCAGGTTTGTGGGGTGCACAGGAGCCCCTTTCCCCACTTGGCCCTGCAGCTATTCTGTCAAACACAATGCAAACTGGTAATGACTGGGGTGTTTGCCTCACTGAGATCCACCAACACTGGAGATCACACCGGGATCCTTCCAGTCTGGCAACTATGTGTTCAGCTAGGACTGCCCCCATAACAGGCGTGTTTTCCCTGCCACGTACCCACTACTGGTCCCATGAATCAAGAAAAGGAAGTGCTGGCTGGGTCCAGCGTAATGCTGGTGGCCTTACCCTGCCCAGCAGGCAGTACCAAGTCGGAGTTGCATCCTTGCAACAGAGAGCGGCTGCCACCTGTCTTTCCCAGCCAGAGCAATCCCGCTTTGCTGTCTCTACACGGGAGGACGTGGGGAAGGGAGGGGGTGGAAGAGGCTCAATGCGAAGCACAAGAAATCCAGATTTGTGGCTCTAAATCTGTTCGGCCAATGCTAGTCAGATCTGATTTGTATCAAAGCCTAATCTTACCGCTTGCTGATAGTTAAATGGACCACAAATGGTTAATATTTTGTGCACGGTTGGTCACAGGCTGCCTGTAGCACCGAGCAATTTTGTCTTGCTGTCTGTGTCAGCCAAAGACCTGAAGTTTTCTTCTTTTTACTCCTGCATGTTTGCCTGTCGGGCTTGTTAAGTTCATGGAGAGAAGTGTAAAAACTTGTCCCCAGGCTCCCACATTTCCTTGGGAAGCACATCCCAGTGACCCGTGGAGCAGCCGAAGCGGATTTGGGATGCCCTCTTGGGATGCCTTCGGCGCTCACAAAGACACCCTTGGTCTGTGTTGCCCCATAGCGAGTGCCGGTGGGGGGACACCGGCAGCGCGGCTGGGGGAGCTGGCGGAGGAGCTGCGCGGCCAGGCTGGGTGGTAGCAGCGACCGGGCATCATCCGGAGCAGCGAGGCCCTGGGATTGCCTGATGACAGGGCTTAATAAATCACTGAGCAGAGGCACTCAGTGGAGGGTGCGGTGGACTCCTGGGAGCTTTTCCATCCAATTCCTCCGGAGGTGCTGTGAAGCCACGTGGAAGGGGGTATGGCCTTTATGGAGGCACATCCACCGGCCTGCTGGAGCTCAGGGCACAGACACCATCCCCAGCCGGTGCAGCGGACACTGCCTGTGCCCACTCTGCCTGGCTTAAACTCAGGTTTTCCCTCAAGCTGAATTCATGCCACACCGGAGCTCTTGGCAGCTTTGCAAATGTTGCTGCCTGAATTTCACTTCCCTACTGGGAGACTTAAGATCCCAGTTCTCCCAGTAAGATACGGGTTTGAATCCAGGTCGTATTTCTGCTGTTCCTGACCAGCATCACAGCTGTTGGCTCCAAACATGAAGATATTTTTGCAAGAGCAAAAGCATGAATTATTTCAAACTTGCCTCGGGATCAATTTTCAAGGGTACCGCGGAGACTGTTTCCACAACAAAATGGGAGCTCTTCTCCTGCTGAATGGTTCATGTTACTTTCATGAATGCTAGAAAAGAGGCTGGCTTTTTTAAAATGTCAGCAGATACCTGGAATGGGAATTTGTTTCCATAATTCCTTTGGAAGCTATTGTTGTTGTTGATGTTGTCTAATCTGACTGAAAGTTCAATTCGGCAATTTTTATTAGGCCTTGCTTTTAGGTATAGGCGATTAGCTTAACAAAATATCAGATAGGATCTCTGCTGTGTTTGCAATGCCTGTTGCTCTGATTCTTACCTGGTGGGAAATGGCTTTGGAGGAGCACAGCCACAACTTTGTAGCTGTTTACATCACATTTCTGACAGAGCTCCACCCTGCTTTCCCCATTTGTACTTTGTTTTTCATGAATAAAGGTCATGGCATTGGCATCACAAAAAATATTGTTGCTGTAGAAGGAATTCAGCTGTCCCCTCTGGGTTATAAAACAAATCACATGACAGGACAGTAATGCACTCAAACATTGGCAGCGCAGAAGCCAGAGACGGAAGAGAAGCCTAAGACCCATGGAGATCTCTGCAGACCCCCAGCATCGCACAAGTCAGCCGTCTCCCTGCCTGTACTGAGCTGCTGCATACTGCATAGTCTCTAATATTTTGCACAACCTAGTTTTAAATGTACCCCAGCTGTTAGCAGGGGACTGGTGTGGGTACCTGTCTCTCAACCTGACAGGTCACACTGCTGGAATTTGTTTTCTAGTAGTCAGAGGGCATTTTCTTTGCATCGATGTCATACCATTAGTCCAACACCTTCCTGCAATTGTTGTTGAGCCAGGGGACGTGGTTACAAGACACCCGGCCCCGCTTTGCTGTGCTGTACAAGGAAGTGCTGTGGCGAGGGCACCTTGGTGCCAGCTACCAGTTTAAGTCCCTGGCTTGTGTGGGAGTCTGACCTGGTTGTATCCCACCTACACAATACATCTTTTTGGCCATGTTGTACCTAGATCAGGGGATAAATGTAGAGTAACTACATCCCTTGACTCAGCTATAAAGAAAATGAGATCTTTCCCATGTTTATACAGAAGCATCCACGCTGACCTTCGTGTTTGTGCTCGTGTCAAAATCACCACTTGTCTTTTGGTTCAAAAGCCATTCTTCTGATCTTTCGTTATGAGTGAGTCTTTCAAGCTCTCTGATGTTTTCTCTTCCTTTCAGTTTGCCAATACTTTCTAGCACGGTGATATTTTAACTAGCTGCAATATTCCAGGAGCAATTTCATCACCAGTGCTTGCAGAAACATGGCCCCAAACTTACGGTCCATGTTTTTATTATTCTATCGGCATATACCAAAATTAGAATTGTTCTGAGAATATGAGGGGAAACCAGCAGAAGATGCTGTATTATTGTTGCAGCCAAGGACACGTGACAGCCAATGAGCAAAAGCTCAACACCAAAAGGACTGAGAACACTTCTAGCAAGAACACCACTCAAGCAATCCCCAATTCACAGAATTCAGTAGGAAGTGTATTAGAAAAAAACCTCCAGTTTAAGCAGATCTTGAACTTTCCTTCTCAGGATCACACCAATACAATTAAGCAGTAAATAAAATTCTACAGAAATAGTTGGGAATTTTGTTAGTAAACAGCCCAGATGAGAGTTCCTTGTTTTTCTTGGCTAAAGTCTCATGGAATATATGTTTGAAACTGAGAATTGTCTGAATAATAATGAATACTAATTTTTACACAGTATTTTAGTGTAGTCCCAGAAATTATAATTTAAGGAGCGCAGCTCTTCCTTGTTGCAAAGCTCTCAGGATTCATGTGGCAATAGCCACTAATCAGATAAAACAGAAGGAATTAATAAAGTATTTCATCATTAGAAAAATTTCCAACACCGGAAGATTTTGCAAATCACCCAGCAGGTTTTGCACATCCTCTGGCATTTGAGATTTTGTCAGTAATGAAAGCTAAATGAATGGTGAATACAAGTATAAGGCTTAAAACAATGTCACATAGGCTCAGTGTGCACAGAAATAGTATTTTAAGGGAGTTCTTCAAATTTAAACAGAATTCTTTCTTTTCTTTATAAAGCAGTCTCCTCTTGATTATTAACAGAATAAAAGTTGCCTCAAAAATAAAGAGTTTTTTAAATATAAGACCATCACAGTCCTGTTTTCCCTTAGCATTGACTAAGACGTGGTTGAAGTTACATCCCCATTTAACGTTTCCACACTTCGCACTGTATTTCCTCCATGAAGTTTCATAACTTCTGCTAACTATGTAGGTCGGGGAGGCCTGCAGAGCACATCTACACTCTATAGGAAGTGGTTTTGGTGTTTCTCTAGCAACCTTAAATCAGTACTGAGTAAGCAGAGGTGCTGCTCAGCAGAGAAATAACATAAAACTCTGGTCTGTACATCCTCAAAATTATTAAGAATGGAGGCAGCAGTTACGATGATCAAGCCTAATACCCTTCAAGGAAAGTGCAATTCTGTCCCTTTTATTTCACCCTTACATTTTAATTTCATCAAATGTCTAGTCCTGGTGCTGCTTGTCGCACTGCACTCTCGATGCCTGGGGAACTGTTCTTTCCTTTGCTCACAGTGTCCCCAGGTACGAACTAAGAGTGGATAACAGACCCTTTGTGACTCTGTGGTAATGCAAAAGGAGAAGGATCTCACCCACTGGAGAATCCAGGTCCTCTTTTACTTTACTCCAGAGCTGATTGCATTTTGGGAGAAAGAAATTAATCCTCCTTTTTTTTTTCTTTTTTAGGTTTTTAATATGAAGCTCCTTTAATTCACCCTTGTAAAGCGTTGGGGATCATCTGATGAAAACTCCTGAAGAAACATAAGGTATCCCTGCTGCTTTAGCTGCAAAGCTAAGGCTCAAGCTCTGAAAGAGAAGAGTGCTTAGAACAGAGGTTTTGAACACAAAACCAAATCATGGCAATGCACGCTGACAAACACTTCATCTGCCTGCTGCCATTTACATTTTTCAAATACACATGGAGTATTGTCAAGGACCTTGGCTACCTTTGTCACTGACCCGAGTCTGTTTAAGCTTTCTTCAAAACTAGTCCCTGCTGCCACTCAGGTATTTTTTGCTGTTGCTTTTGTTTGCCATTCATCTTTGAATTGTTTCCAGTCTGCAATCATCTTTCTGGTACCAGAACTGAACAGAATATTTCAGGCAGTCTTCTAAGGGCGCTGAAAGAAAGTCTAAAACTCTCTCCTCTATGACTCTTACACAGTCAACCCATATCCTTTTGATTTCAGACCTTGTTTTAGGTCTACAAAAGAAAGGCTTTGCCATCTTTGATGGGGTTTGGTTGGGTTTTTTCACTTTGGTTTTGATTTTTTCCAGTTTTCTGGATAGATTTCACACAGCTTGCCACCACAGCTCTAGTGGACAACAAAAAAATGTATGGGAACTCCTCCAAAGTACGTGTTTGCAAGGAGTGCTATGCCAGGAACATTATTACCAGAGTCCCAGTAACTAATCCAGAACTGATGCCATAACTTTTATGTGTACCAGGGGCACTGAAACCCATGCTGAAATACTTGGCAAGTCTGCCCTTAAATTAGGATATATTCTATTGATATTGGCTATGATCGACCACAACATTCCTTGGGTTTGAGGTAGTATTTCTGAAGGGGGAGGGTTTGTGATGCCAGTTCTTGTCATATGTTTTCCTTTCTCACCCTATCTCCAAGCCCAGCTAATCTGATGATATCCAACTGTCCTAATGAGCTGCATCTACTTCTAGACTGAAGCGCTGACAGCTGCCTGTCCTATTGCCAACAAAAACTTCTGAGACAACTGTATCTCATTCCTGCAAGTATGCAAATTGCTTAGTTTCCAGCCCAAATATGAGACATAATGATACTTCTTTTCATTGATCCAGGTCTAAAAAAAGGTGTGTCAAGAATGCACTCAATCATTTCCTCACGTGCAGTTTAATCTCTCAGCTGGAAATGAGGTTTCTGTCTGCTGGTTACAGAGGAGAAATCAAGGGCTCATATCCCTGACAGCAGAGGTACAGTCACACAGGCTAAGGTCAGTGAGAAGGACATGTTCCTTCAATTAATGTTGGCATGTGTTTACTTATATTTTTATACATTGATAATTCTTCCATTTGCTGCTCTTGGATTCAGAGCACATGGCAAGGGCTTCAGCTTGTTCTTATTCAGGTAGGATTTACTGCCCTTTAATCTTCACCAAGACCTAGCCCATCTCATGCACACAGGATTCACTTTCTTCCCCACAGATAAGGCCCAAAGCTGATGGACCCAAAGGCTCATCAGCTTTCCTTCCCCTGGACTGCAGGTCCAGAGCACCAAAACTGGGTAATAGGTGAGCAGATAAGACCAGGCTCCCAACAAGCCATTAAAAACCTGTCACAGCGTTCTAGAGAGAAAGCTATCTAAAACAGAGACTGAATTTGCAGGATAAATTTTGTCTTGGGTGACTTCAGTGACCACAGGAACAGTATACAACAATCCCCAGACAAAGATGGAGAAGACACACAGAGAAATGCTGATCTTGGTCCAAATGTGGTCAGAATAAATAGAAACAACACCTCCACTGACAGCCGATCATGGCATCTTGTCTCCAGGCAGGCATAATAGTTCTCCTTGTCAAAAGAAAAACCCACATCTACCCTCTGCCCCTCATAACTTCTACAACTCGCCAGATTCCAGGAATCATGGAAAACACTACCGAGCCAGGGGCCAAGGAGCAGAAAAACTAGGGGAAGCACATCTAGTCCTGGCAGGCTCCTGTAGCAGCCCAGGTCACCGCTGTGGCCTCTCCCATGCCAGCCTTTCACACTCTTTTCACAGCTGAAGGTAGGACCCATTTCTTCAATTCCGCTTTTCCTCCATAAGTTCCTCACACACATACAAGCACAAGAACTCAAGGCTCTTATTAAGATCAGGATGGGAAGGAAGAAAGAGAGAGTTTGTTATTGTTCTAGGGTTTTTCTTCCTTCTTTTTTTAAAATTCTTGGGATGTGCTCAAACATTACGATGGTGGAGACCATATAAGTAGCTAGATTAGAGCAACAGACATAACAGTGGTATTGGATACAGAAATAGCAGCCATTGCCAGTTCTGTGGAAAGACAGGACAAATGAATAAACATAGATCATAACATCTGAAACCACCAGGCTTGGAAAAGCCTCTTTATTTTAGGAATAATCCACTGAAAGATGTCAGGGCTAGATCTGACCAGCTCTGACTTTTTCTTAGGAGTATAATTGTCATTGAGGAAGAAAAGGATGTTTGAGGATGGATAAATCCAGGAACCTTCTATGCCATCATCTTTTAGTCACTAAGCTCTAGGGACAAATACAAGAGTTTGTTTGGTAGGGCTTATTTTTGTTTTTATTTTAAATCTCTATTTTTTCCTAAGCATTTTTTTGCAATGTTTTTCATGCTGAAAAATTGCATGCAGTCCCAGGATGATGTACGAATGGAATGCAAAGGCAAGCAAAAAATCCAGATAGGTCTATCACTCAATATCTCTTGAGTACAAAATGGTCTCACCTCCACAGGACCTTAGCAGATCTAACATACCATCAAGAAAAAGGCAAGGAAGAATCCAGAAGGAAATGGTAAGCATGTTGACCGAAAATCAGTGCAACTATACTGTAAGTCCTATCCCAGCCTATGGGGCTGGAAAGGTATTTTCAGTGTCTGGTGCTATTTAGGAAGATGTTTCTAAAGAAACACAGGCTGTGCCATTCTGGGGAGGGAGGAATTTAGGATTACTGAAAACTTACTAAATAAGAAGCTTTCTGTATTTTCTCACAGCTGGAGACCAATCATTGCAGATCAATTAGAAAAGCTGGAGGCTGAAAGAAGAGAAATTCTCTGATTTGACCTGAGTTCCTTACATTATAGCTGGTGTGTGCAAATGCATCTGGGTTCTGTGAAGTGCAACATACTGAATATCTCTGTCTGCCTTAGCAATATTTTCAGCTTTACATTGAGCTGAGTGCTCAAACCCTAGAAGGTGGCTTTGGGAGGCCAATCCCTTGGGACATCCTCGGTGTCAAATTCTTTGAGGATACTTCAGTAGGCTATGCAAAGGGATCACTGTGTCACAGGGAGGTGACATTTACCTTCTATAGGGCACCAAGAAGACCATACATTATAAAACTATGCCCAATTTTGGTTTCCTCAGCAAAAGACAAGTACTAAAAAAAAATCCAAGCATAACCACAGTGCAGTTTTAAGAGGCTTGAGACACTGATTCAAGACAGGGATGTCTAAAATACACATTAAGGGTGAAATGCTGCCGCCATGAAAATCAGCAAGAAAATCTAGTGACCGCGTTGGGACTGTATCCATACAGTTTATCCAGGCAAAGACAGTATAAACACCCGAGGCTCAATTGTCCCTGAGCTAACAGTGCTCAGTTGTTTAAGCGCAGGAAACGGCCCACCCTTTTCCCACCTTTGTACACCCAGGCAGGGGTCAAACACAGTGTAGCTGCCATAAGGGCAAGGCTGATCCAAGTTAACATCTGGCATAGGGTGACCAAGGCAGGGAGATGGCAGAGCTGCTGCCCTGGAGCTCTGCGAATGATTGCAGAGGCAGCCACAAGTGGGGCAAGTGTACGGTCGAGCTGTGAAAATGCCCCGGGGCCAAGCAGATATGCCTCACCAGTTGTCTTGGAGAAGTGGGCTTAAACCACTGCTCAAGACACAGTTTTCTTTCTTAAAGTCAATACTCAGGTGAAAGAAAGGTTTCCGCAGTTGCCCTTATAAGGGGAAGAAGTCCAAGGAAGCAGAAGTACCACTGCCATCGCCACAACACACCCCACCTCCTTCCAGTATCATTTGCCACCATAACAGGATCCTGAAGTAATTGTTTTTAATTCAGGATTGAGGTGATTTCATCCTTCATGTTCATTATCTGAGTAAGCGAGTACATACTTCTCTCGTTCTTCGTATTTGTCTTGATTATTCACCTTTGGTAATGGAACGTGTAACAGGAGAGGGAAGGCGTGAGTTCACTGCCAGAGAGTGCCCCCTCAGGCAAAATGAAATGCAGATACAAAAATCAAAAACCATGATGAAAAAGAAAACTATTTTTTCATTTTTTCTTAACTTAAAAACTCAAGGCAAAATAGTTGCCCAGCCCTCTACAGGAGCTCCGCACAGATTAAGCGTTGTGAAGCCCTCATATTGGGAGTAGCGGGAAGAGGCACCGAGAGCTGAATTTCCATGCTACATAGACATGCACACTTTTAATCTGGTTGTAGTTTTCTTAATATGCAAAGATCCTAAACACAGCTCTGATTCGGCTCATCAGTTCCAGCTAATTTTCAAGCTAAGGGCTCTAATAAGCAGATTCAAGAGCATCTGGGCAAATTTAGCTCCAACCAATTTGCCTCTAAAACATCCTTTGAATACATTTGCATAGTCTGTGTTCACAAAGCTACACAAAACATGCCTTGCGAGCTGCTGGCTGGGCCTCTCAGCCTGGCATGCTGCTGTCGCTGCTGAATATCCGCTAAAGCCCTGACACAGTGCTTACAGTCATTCACCTTTCTTTTAGTTGATATTAAGTGTAGCCCTGTATAATGGTGTGCAACAAATGTCGGGAATGACGATGATTTAACCACTGGACAGGCAGCGTGCAGGCAGGGGGCTCATTGCCCCACGTCACTGTGCCACAACCTTGACCTAATGATAGGATATCTGAGAGTAAGAATGTAAGTAAGAGCAATCGCTACCACCCGGACTTGGCTTTCCCACTGCAGCACAGTGCCAAATTTGATAGTCTCTTTGGTGATCCAGGCACATGCCCATTAAGACAAGTTTATTTTAAAGAGGTCAGGCAGCAGCTGATGGGTGGTGGGAGTCTTTTAGCATTCCCAAAACAGGCAGCGTTTGAATGAACAATCTACAGATGTAAACATCGGCAGGTGTATTGGCAATACCCTGTGCTAGAGTCCTCGTGAACTTTGAGTATTTGCTGTTTGGTGCCTAATTATAGGCCCTATAGCAGTTCATTACTTACAGCATGTTGGGATATAGGGATCCTGGTCAGATTCGGAGTCACTTTTTGCCAGGTGCTGCACAAACACAAATGCCAGTTCTGGTAGATTCTATGAGCTAAGGCCCTGCAAACTCTTACCCATGTGCTGAACTTTCTGTACAGCTGTAACTTCACTTGGGTCAGTCTGATCTGCGCAGATATGCAGTTCTATTGTGTTCTAGTTCATTATCTATTTAACACCTATTGAACTCCCTGCAACTGCTTAAAAGCATAAAGTAAATCATGCGCATAAATGTTTGTAGAATGTGGGGCTTAATAAAGACTAGCAGCAATATAGGCAGAGGAAAGCTTGAGAGAGGGGGAAGATAAAAGTGACCATAAAGGGAACTTGTGATTACATAGACTAGCTACATACATAATTCGTGGGCTTCGCGGTTTGGGAATTCTGTTTGTTTGCTTAATGTAAATGAGGAAGAGAATTTAAAGAATCTCTGCCACCTACTGAAGTCGAGAACTGAAATGTTGTAGGCCTCACCCAGCGCATTTATAAGTCCTTCCTTGTTCAGCAAAACACTTGGCCACATTTTGCACTCTAAGAGGAGAATACCAAATAGCGTGTTTTCTGCAAGAACTGGGGGACGCTTGCCCGCAAAGTGCAAACCCAAATAAACATACTGTCCCCCAAATACTCCTGCACAATGAACGTAAGGAGGGAGGACTCCTGTGAGGTTTGGGGATGTTTTTTCTTTCAATATTTGTGACCTCTTTTTTGCATTACTTGACTAGCTCTAACCAAAAGCCACCTTTGGGAATGTTCTGTATTCAGAGTCTAATTTAGATGTACCCAATTTAGATGCAAGTTCTCACCATGCATCACTTTCAGAACAAGTTTCTTTGTAAGCTGTTGACAGAAAATGTTTATAGTCCTATTATACTTGAGTAAAAAATGCGAACTGAGTAATGGATGTAATATCTTTTCCTTCAGTTTACTGGAGTTTATTTCCCTGTTGTGCAAAGTTTTGTGCAGATTTTTAAAACAAATCCACTTTGTCTTGACTCATGCTTTTTATTCTCCATGAAAAGTTTAACAAGCTGAAGTTCGGAGAGTTTATAGAGTGCGTCTGTTTTGGAGTGACTATATTTCCAGGGAACCAGGATTCCTAAAACCAATTATGTTAATCAGAAATGTGTTGTAATTCCTCTGCTTTGGGAACACTGAGATAACAGGCCACCTTTAACTTACTGACACACTTTGAATTTTGACTACTGAATACTTGCAACAATCTACACATCGAGTATCAGCTATTTGTAGCGCTCAGCAAACAGAATAAAAAAGGTGAAACTCTGATTTTTTATCAGCTCTCTGCAGGTCTAAAAGTCTTATTTAACAAAGAGTTTCTATACTTGCTGAAGTTAAGCATACACTGAAGATAAGCATAAGCCTGAAAGCTTTGCTAAATTCATACTTGGTTAGGTAAGTTTTTACAGTTTTTGCTTAATCTGGGCCACAGCTAACAGCTGAGTAGTGATACTGAGTGTAACAACCAGCACTCCAGGGACAGTGTGGATGCTATTTTTGACCCACTTAAATTGATTGCTATTCAAGTTTTGTGTCAGTTACAACATGTTACAAAGATACAAAGACTCTACAAACAGGCTCAAGTTATCTTCTTGATTTAATAACACCTCACTTTCTTATACGTCTCCAGAGCCCTTCAGCTTTTTACCTTGCCTGGTGGCTTTCTTTTCACCCCAGCGTGCCAAGTTGGCTGATCTCATTGAATATTGATATGTGAAAGGAACAAGCCTTCCCTTTATTTAACACGGGTCTTATTTGCTCTTCCTGGCATTGGATCATTATTACGTCTGCAGGGATGGTTAGCTTTTAATCTGCGTATTACTGTAACATGTCTCCATCAAGATACAGGCATGCCCCAGCAGGACAAGGTGCTGTGAAAGTTCACATTGTTGCTGTTAGCTTCCAGCAAAGGAAATTATTTTCCAGCCACCCATGTTGAATTGCCAGTGGCCAACACGGAAAACTTTTGTGGAACAAAGGCTACGGGGCCATTGATATTTACAACAGCCAGACCACCAAATTAAAGGCCGAATCTTGAATTTTCTACTGAAGGCTTGATCTTGTTAAGCTTGACTTGCCTAAGAAATCTTCCTTCATGATATTAATCCTGTTGAATTGAACACAAACCCAATCCTTTTCCTACTGAAATTCCCCCTGAATAGAGTCAGGAGAAGCCAAAACTTCTAGATTACGCCAGTGAAAGAATATGCTATGAGCCGGCATTACAGGCTTTGGGAGGAACAGAACACGGTACACGATTATAAACCACAGGATCATGCTCTTAAACCAAACACAGGGTCCTTACAAGCTTTCATCTGAAATGAGGGGAGGGAGGCTGTCAAGGCTAAGTCAGTGCTGTATTACAACACACCTTTTCCATAACTTTGGTTGATGGTTCTCCCAGTGTACCTGCCTGTGGACAAACCACACTTTCCGAAGGCTTTTATGACCTTCACATACAGACCTTGCTCTTTCCAACAAAAGCAAATGAAGCTCCCAGCTCATGAGGAAAGACAGTTAGATTATGACAACCTGCTGACATGCATGATAAAAGTGGTTTTTTCAACTCAAAATAGCCAGAATACCCCTATGAAATATTCTTTCTCACACAACATGCTGTTTTCTCATTATGCATGTTGACATTTTTCAGACTGACCTCAGCTAGATATTTTGTTCCGGAGTCCCCATTTAGTGGAACATTTAAACAATAACACTTTGAAGCATGCTCAGTCTCCCTTTTGAAGTCCATTCAGGCTCTGCCCTAGGGTCAGCAGGCGCATTCCAGCAATGATGCACAGACCATCTGCTGTACAAGTTTAAATCCCACTGGTCCTATACCTAGAGGTACTAACATGTTGCATAACTCGCACTGAAAAACAGCCTGTCAGTTCAGACGGGGTTTGGATTTATTCTCTTATCCTCCCGCTGGAGGGCCTGTGCACAGTAACCTTTGAGTGTGGTTTCTGGGGACTACAAATTAATGAGATAAATAATAAGAAATTACATTAAGTTCTTGCACTCTAAACCTTTATTTTCCTTTGCCCAGCCACACCTGGCTCTGTGATTCCCAGAGTTCACTGTCTGGCATCTCATTTAGGTGCTTTCCTATTCCAGACTTTTCACTTAGATGGGCTCCGGCTAAGTTACCCTAAATAGTGGTCCATGGCTTAGTGTCAGTAGCTGAACAAGGGAAAACCAGGATGGTGCAATATGAAGGGTGAGTTTTCCAAGACAATGGCCAGTGACCATTTACTTGGGTAGGAATCTGGCATCAAAACCATGACAAAAATCTCTGCCAAAATATGTCTTTGTCTATATATTTTATCCATTGTGCTTTAATGTTAACTAGTCATTATTAAACTTAACAATGCATTGGCTAAGGTTAATGTATTTCAGACCCAAGCACTGTTGGTCTTATTGATGCTATGTAAACATAGAGGGAAGGAGTGGTCCCTGCCCTTGGGAGTTTAAAATCTAAACTTGGACAATACACTTCAAACATATGGTATATCCTGCAGGCTGAATTACCAAACTTCAGTCAGCATTAGCCTTAACAATTAATTTATGTTGCACATATGTTCTGCATTTGGGGGCATTAGCCCTGATGGACCCCTTGAAGGAAATGTGAGTGTATGTACATGCCGACCCTTTAATGATGGCAGAAGGGCACGGCAACAAGCAGGAGGAGACCAGCTGAGACCTGTGGGATGGAGCGTGGCACAAGCGTAAGCATGGCAGAGGGACATAAATAGGGTACAAAAGAGGGAGATTTGGAAGTCTTGTAGCGTAAGCAAAGGAGAACAGCCCTAGCAGAGCAAGTTTTTCAAAGCAGCTCTAGCACTAGTTGAGCACCAAAATAAGTGGGCACATTTCCACTTCTGAGTATCTGTCACTTATTTAGATGCCTCCTTGGAAACTGAGCTCTCCGGAAAATCTGTCCTCAATGGTGGGTGCTGAGCACTAGACAATCTGGCCTGTTCATTTTCTCAGTATGTGGTTCATCTGTTCTAAGGAACAAGTCCTTCTGGAGATGTAAAAAAAAAAAAGGCAGAAAGAAGTGTTGGATACAGAAAAGCACGCAAGCTGCCTCATGGGCTAATGATCAAGAAAGGCAGAAGAAGCAAAATTTCATAAACCAGATGAAGTCAAATGTCTAGCCACTAGGACCCCTTACAAACATTGCAGTAGTCCAGGAAAGATGGTGGACATGGGTTAAAGCACTGAATAGGAGTCAGAAGATATGAGTTGGCCGATTTGCTTCATCTCCCTGCTCAAAATGCTCTTATCCATCCAAAAAAAGAAGTGGAACCAGAATATCTGCCCCACTACCCTGCAGGAGAAAACTGTAAACATTAGTTAGGATCAAAATATGGCCTCAAACTGAAGCAGTAGCCCATGGAGTTGCAGGGAGGTCCTCTGAGGTTTCCACCTCCACAAAACAGAGTTGAAACCAGCACAATGGAGCATGAAGGGACACAAAGCTGAAGAGCATAATGTGGGACATGCTCCCATGTACGCAGAAATCCAGCCCCTAGCTGTGGAGGGACATAAATCCCCCATTTGTTAGCCATACCTCAAGATGGAGTGTGACGTAGCAGTAGTGGTGGCCAGTCAACCTTTCAGTTAGACCTCCTCAGACCTTGCTGTCACCTCTGATCCCCATGAACCAAAGTGATCACCTTTTGCATAATGCACCTCTCTCTTTGCGTCACCTCCGAACTTGTCCTTGAGTCTCCCTGGTGGGATCCTGTAAGAGGATTGGGTGGGCCAGGAGGGAGCAACTCCATTGTTCAAACACAAAAAGCTGCGTTCATTAGCAGGCAGGCATCTTAGAATCAGTCATGGAAAAAAAAGATTGGATTTGCCATTAAATCGGATGTTCTTGGAGGTTTTCCTCAGTACAACTCCTTCTTTTAAGCTAACAGAAGTAACTGAGAGACCTGCCCAGTAATTCCTGAGTTCCAGTCCCACCTCTGACATTAACTCTGAAGCCAATATAATCCTCTTGTTCCCTACAATACGGCCTCAATCCTCCACTGCTATAAATCAGCCTAACTCCTTTCACGTTAGTGTTAACCCATTTGAAGATTTGGTTCAGAAATTAGGGCACCATGGGGCAGGGTCCTGCAGAAATGGCCAGGAAGAGCTGGTCCCCAGAGAAGTTTACACTCCAGAACAGCAAGATGTGTACTTGTGAGCTGTTCTCATGACATTTTAGGCCCACAGAGTGGTTACCTCCTGACGGGACATGTTCCTCTGAGATCCAGGCTTAGGAGTGATGGATATCTCTCAGGATAATTAACTGTCTTCAGTTGCTGCTGCCAGAGAAGGGAGGGAGCTTTGCAGTGCCCACTGCTCAGCCATAGATTAAGTCTATGGCAGAACTGCCAGAGACTTGCTTGGTTCTTGATCCAGTTCAAAGGGGCCAGGTCAGGAGCTGGTAATTACCCCAAATTTAAACAAGGTTCCTAGTTCACATCCATTACCATTTTCTAGTTACATTTGCCCTCCTCTTGGTAAACAGCAAATATTTTCTTGGAAACAGTCTAATTTCTTATGCCAATGGCAAAATAAACCCCAGCTCATCATGGATGTGTCCTTTCCAAAGAATTACCACAAAAATGTCTGAAACCCTATAAAGGCTGTTAATGACTCTAAATCTCCATAGGGCTTTTTTCCCCCCGTCCTCTTCCCTGTTTTCTCCTTGCTCTGACGAGCTGGTGAGTTGGGAATGGTTTAAAATACCACAATAGCCATGGCAGAACATCAAGAAAGAAAAAGGAACAGGCTTTTGAAATACTTTGTGTAAGGCTCCAAGCACTTGAGTTGGTGCTTAACTGACTGGACTTTACCACACAGCAGTCAGATGATCTCTGCAGCTTTGGGAAATAGGAGAAACTCTGGAGAAGGGTGTGTGGGGGGAAACAGTCTCTGCCACATTGGTCTTTATTGTCTTATGGATTTTATCACAGTATTGTTCTTTATTTCCTGCTATTTATAGGCTCTCATGTTTTGTGCTGCTTTCATGTTTGTGTTATCTGCCTTCCCACGACATGTTTCACCCAGCCCTCGCCTACAGCTGGATCCATAAAGGCCAGACCAATGGTTTTGAATGGCACATCAGGGGTCATCTTCTTTCTCTGGGCAGTGCACGCAAACTGCCCTTTTCTGAAGCGCTAAGCAACCCAAGAAGGGTGATTTAAACGATGGTGGTCGCTCTGCAAACTCTTGCATAAGGGAGCCGAGGAGTTTGCCACTGGGCTTTTGGGTATCAAGCGATGACATTCTTTAAGAGCCGCAGGCACTGATGCTGGGGCTGTTTCCTCTGAAGTCCATGCTTTACAACAGATTTAAACCATCAGCCCATCACTGCATGACTTGATGATAACCACTCTGGAAACTTCACCTGAATTATTTTATAACTCTTGTCTTTGTGCAAGGTACTGCAGAGAGAACATGCTACAGGGGCTATTCTTGTCTTAATTCCCCATGATTTAGGGATGTAACTCTACTGACCTGAAGCAGCAAAAGTGAAGTTAACTCTGGTTTGAAACAAATGATGAGGTTTGTAAAAGTCAGGTCCCTGCCCTAGTAAACTTACTGCCTAAAAGGTGGCTCCAATAGGCCATGGGGCTAGAAATAAAAATGGGAGAGGTGCAAAATGATGCTGAAGTCAGTGATTTAATCCTATCAGCATCCTTGTACCTCACCCCACAGCAGTTTCCAGGCACCCAAAACACCAGCTCCAGGCCCAAAGCAGAAACCAGGCTGCTGGTTAGGTGGGCTGGAACTGAGAGATTTACCCCCAACAATGGTTTCTTTCCTGTACTTGGCGAGTGACAGCAAGCCTCTTGCATGGATCCACAGCTTGCATCACTTCTCCTCGCATACGGAGCAGCCTGCCTTGGAAGCAACCACACAGCTCAATGGCAGTAACAACAGGGAAAACCCCTTCACCTAAACAGAGAGGAACAGGAAGCCCTGCTTCGGGACCCTTTCACAATACGTATCCAGCAGCAGTGCCTGCTATGGGCTGCTGGACAATTACAAAGAAAATGAAACGCCTGCTTAGGGATGGAGCCAGGCTTGGCCAGCTTTTGCTTATGGGATTTTTGGGCAAGTTACTCCCACTGTTTTACCTGTGAGTGCGTGCAAAAGGGCTGCAGAACATCGTTCTTCAGTGCTGCAGAGCAGCATAAAGGCACCTGTTTGTCAATGAGAATCATTCTGTTTTGTCTCAAATTGTGCCTATTCTGGGAACATCCCTTGAAAAAAGAAGCAGATTTTTTCTGTAAGCAGCGTGAAGTGCAGGTTTCTTATTCAGACAGTTTGACACAGGTTTCTGTAGTTATCCTTCACTCCCTAAAGCAGCCAGACTGAAAGAGAAGACATGGTGGAAATAGAAAGCATCTATGATGCACCAGACAAAGCAAAGATAAAGCACGGTGCAAGGAAAATTAAGGGGTGGCAAAGCGCACGCTCACGTTGGTGAGTCCCGGGATTCTTTCTAAGGTGATGCTCAGAAGCAAATTTATGTCAAGCCATGAACACCGCTAAAGCAAACGCCTTGTCTCCCAGGCACCAGTGAGTCCTGAAAGCTTCCATTTAAAATTTTTAGTGGCTATTACAGTGAAATCATCCATTTTGCCACATGCAAACAACTCGGGGAAAGCTATGTGGCAATCCTTTTTCAGGGTGGGAGAAAAAAATTTGCCACTAGGAACTCCACAACACTGGAAACCAAAGACCGGACCAACTCTCATCCTGTCTGAGAAACAATTAGAAGTGTGAAACAAAAGGTTTCCAGCAGAGACTGCTACAGAGGCTTTAAAAGATAGTGGCTCTGGAGCAACTGCTGTAAAAACATAGCCCCAGCCCTCCCAAAAAGTGCTGAGTGCCTTGGTGTCCATGGGGATCAGCGTGGATGGGGGGGTGTCACCTCTCCCAAGCCCAGCAATTGCATTCTCCTCCTGCCCTTTGTTTCAGCTGATGAAAATCCGGCTGTTTTCAGCTCAGTGGCTGGTACAAGCCAACTCCTGTTTGTCTCCCGAGACACGCTTTTCAGTGTGTCATCAGAAGGCCTCTCAGCCACCATCTAAGGCGCATTGACAGGTTGCGGTAGTTTTCCAGTCAGACTCCGAAATGGTTATTCACACTTTTATCGTGGCAAGATTAGATTATTGTAATTCTTTATTGGCCGGCTTCCCAAAGCGGGCTCTGCACAAACTCCAGATGGTGTGAAATGTGGCCGGCAGGATTTGAGTTAAGAAGGGACAGTATCATCCATTCTGTTAAAATCTCTACCTTGGCAACTAGTTAGACACCAAATTCATTTCAACACTGTCCTTTTTCGCTCTGTGCACAGCTGAGGTCAGGTCTCTGTCAGCAATCTTATGATTCGTTATGGTCCGGAGTACGTTACCCAGGCTCACACTACCTGGTAAATAATTCTCTGAGGAGTGATTTCAAGGAGGTGAGGGTAGTTTAAACTTGATTTCCATCTGCTTGTTCTCCTCTAAAGCCTGTGCAAAAGCTGGGCGGGATACTGCAATTACACCCTTTGCAAACATTAGACGAGGGTGTCAGGGAGCGATGGGCTCTCCTGCCCTTATTGCACCAAAACTGCAGCCTGAAGACACCCTCCCCTCCATGAGCAACCACCTCCAGGCGTAAGGCAGCAAACCACAGCTCTCCGCCGGGCATGGCTGGGGAGAAAGGGCGATGCCAGCCTGATCCCACGGAGGCAGCCATCTAAATGCAGCACATCCCTAAAGCTCTTCTAAATCGCAGGTGGCTAATCTCGTCCCTTCTAACCCCAGCATGAGCCACCAAGGGGACACCCAGTCAGCGGTCAGGCTCCCCGCTCCTGCTTTTAGCACCGCGGGGCCTCATCAGAAAACACAGACTGCTGGTACGTGTTCTTATGTGCCATCTTTCACTTGTGTAAACAGTGGCTACACAAACAATTGATAGGATAATAACTGGCTTCATACAGACGAGTACAAATAAAACCTTCCGGTGTTTTGGGCTTTTGTCTTCTTAGAATTTTCTTTTTCTGGAAGAGCACGATAGGAATGGTGTATTCCTCTGTATTTGATTTGTTTTTATATTGAGCCCAAGAGTTAAAATCTTCACTGATTTATAGCTCACAGTGGCTAAATTCCTGCAGGCCTTTCGTGCAAGGGAGAAGTCTTGGGCAGGCTGTCATAAGAGTCTAGTAAAGAAGGATCATTTGGCTTCCTTTTATTAACTGGTATTTACAAAGCAGTATGTGATTTGCTGCATAAGAGGGAGAAAGGCTGGGGACAGCTTTTGCTGTGCAGTGGAATGGCATAGCAAACACAGCGTGCTCTGAGCTGTTTACCTTCCCCGTCACTTCTGCAGGGAACCTGTGACCTGCCACTCATGGACGTGGATATAAAAGCTCATGCTGTTTTGGTTGTTTTTTTTTTTTTTTGTTAGTGTGAGATAGCTGACACAGACTGTTTGCTTTGGGAAAACAACCAAACCCTTTTGTTTTGCATGAAGGGGGTGAAAAAAACCTGTATATAAAGAATTGCACTGACTCTGCAAACAGCTACTGCATAAGGAAGAGAGAGTGGCGGTCAGCTCTGGGGTCACGCTGACTCTCATTTTAAACCAAGGGTGCCACCATCATTTTAGAAATTCAGAAGCCTGGGGAAGCTGTTGAAGACACAAAATATTTCCCCATATGGATAAAACACCTTATTAAGAAAAAAACAACAGTGTGAGAGAACAGGCAAAATCAGGATGGTTCACCTGAAATCATGAGAATTTGGAGTTCAGATAAAATGAGATGCAGGTCTGTGATCCTTGAGCTTAGCTGATCTGCACTTGCCATGGGACTGGGAAAAATACAGGGACATTTTGTACAACTTTTATACACCCACCATGTCGTGCTGGACCAGATGTCTGACCATCTTAACACAAGAGAGCTAGTAGGAATGGCTTCAGGATTACTGCAGCTTGGACCACCCTGAGAACAGCTTCCAGGGCAGGAGCTACCACAATCTAAGACCAGCACATTAATACAGACCTGCCTCAGTGCTGCCTCGAGCACGATGCCGCCTACAAGAGGTGCTGACACACACCCGTCACTTGCAGGTATCCATTCATCCTATTCCCAGGTTTCCCCAAACCAGGAGACCACTCAGCTGCCGAGCGAACGTGCCAGTCCATCTCCCACTGGTGCTGCTCCATTCCAGCTTTAATCTGGAATGAAAATGCTACTAATATTACAAAGGATCTTTTAATTTCCCAACATCTCATTTTAAAGACAAATTTTATCAGTATTTGTTCAGCTGAATCACTTAATCAGTAGGTGGGCTTGAGGTGTTTGAATATAGGCATTTAGAGCTATTTTAAAAGCTTGTGATCACCTAAGGCACCTGCATGGGGCTGGCAGGTAAAATGCAGGACCTAGAGAAGACCCACATCTTCTTTCAGGGACAGATGGAGCTCATGTGGGCCACACAGAGGCACTGTAGTATATCACAGTATCTTATATAGTGCCAGACACATATGGGTAGGCAACTTGACTGCGTCCTATGTGAATCAACCAGATGTTTGCAGAGAATCTGCTCCCAGCTTCTTTTGCTGCCGACAACTGAGCCACAAATGCATTTTGTGCATTTCAGAAAACCGTCTGAAAGGAGTGCTGTGAAAGGTAATGCCTGCTTATTTTACATAGAAAATCACAGCCTACTTGTGTCTCTGCATGTGGGCCTTATTCTAGTCACTAGAAAGGTCTCCATGACTCTGTCTACTGTGGCCTTGAGAAGCTGAGCAACCTGAGCCATCATCTGCTCAAGCCTCCATGCGCCCAAACATCAATCCATTCAGCACATGCGTATGACACTGTTAACCATCTGATGGGCCACATGGTAGACTAGAGAATCAGACAGCGAACCTCACCCCACTGTATGTCACGTAGCCCACCAGCCCAAACACATGCCATTTCAAGTCAAGTTCTTTAACAGATGAAAGGAAGGCTCGCTTGATCAGATAAACAACAGAGTAAGTGCGGCAGCCCTCAGCTGTGAACATTAATGCTCAATATGCCAGGTGGCTTAAGCTGCAAGCACGTAATCTGTTGCTACATAGCTTTCAAGCATCCTTCCATGTTCTTAATTCTTCTGATAAATTTGGAGAGATTTGTTTCCAAAGAACACATTTTCTAGCAACTCATAACATAAAGCATTATTCATTATGAACTCTGTCTACCTGACTACAACCAAAAGCAAAAGAGCTCAGATATCCCTACAGAGCCACTTTTGAATAGCTGGAGAAAAGCACATTAAAAAGTTGCATACTATAATCTCCATCTACCACCACTGTGACCATAAGTATAAATGACTACTTGAGCTCAGGTTATTTGCAAACCTAGCTGAAGAGCAAGTAGAAAAATAAATAGATCATGAGCACGCATGCAGAGCCTTTAATTAGACAGAAGAACGTAGCGCTCTGCGTAGGAAGGCCATATCTTCACATCGTGCAAATCAATGCAGCTCCATTGTGGAATTACATCAGTTCATGCCAATGAGGATTCGGTCCAGGTATACATACAAGGATGTCTGCCTTTACCATGGAAACACAACACCTAAGCGAGGGACCACATGAGCAGCTTAACAGCAACTGTATTAATACTTGACAGGGCAGGAAAGAAAAATGAAAACAATTGCTCTAATTGAAACTACAGGGGGTGTGTAAGTAGGGCAGAATGCACAGTAATTACCTGATTTGGAGTTGAGCCAGAACACCAGCACTAACACTCCTGCTCCATGGGACTGCAAAGGAGCCGAAGTAAACAGGGGTTTGGTTTTCCATCTTTGGCTAAAATGGTTGTTTACACAGAAAGAGAGAACTGTGTAAAAAGACATGGTGCATGCTCAAGTCTGAGGAATGAAGCGGGACTGCAAGCTGAGGAGCTGAATTTCCACCCGCACTGGCACCAAATGGCGAAGAGATGTGGTGCTCCCTGGGAGAGACGCTTCCTGCCTGGGCAGTGCATCTGTGCACGGGCACAGCTTTGACCAGCTATGGAAGGGAAACGCCAGGTTACTGCAAATGAAATCAAGGCTCTGTTTCCATGAGTGTTAACGTGAACCTTTTGGATATCCTCAGGCTGGAGGTGCTACCAGCTCCCAGCTCCCTCTCCCACAGCTCTGCAGCAACCACCTCCGCCTCGCTCACCTCCCTGCAGTCCACTTGCCATGTGTCCACCCCTTTGTCTTCCTCACAGCCATCACCAGCAGCCCCTGGGCTCTGCTCCTCACTCCCCACCACATCCTCTCCATATCGCCTGAAAAGAGAGGCAAACCTGCACGGAAAGCTGTCCAGAGACCAGTTCCTAGAAAGGTCACTTCCCACACTGCGGTGGATTCCCAAGCATGGGGCGCGTGAGAAGCATGAAGAAAACGGTTAATGGCAAAATGAGGCTCCACTAATAGCACGGGTGGGGGATAACCTGGCCTGGTGTGACCTAGGAGTCAGCTTGAAGTAGCAGTTGAGAAGCAGCTGTAGTGTCTATGGGCAAGACTAGATGAAATCCTGGAGGAACAAAGCTCCTTTTCCGAGGAAAAGCCGATGGGCAATGGCTTATCCAGCAATCCCCATTCGTGGTCCGACAAGCACGTCTTAGTCATGCACTAGAGGAACAACTTCAAGCATCTGCCCTGTCATCAGTCGTTGTTTCATGACTGTGCCAGCTCTGCCAGCAAGTAGCAACAGCAGCCAGCTGCCGAGCCAGCGTTACAGACCTGCAAGTCCTGCAGGCTACCAACACACGCTTCTGAACCCGTGACCCATAGGTTCTGCAGACCATCGCAAATCCCCTGAGACATACAGTTCCCCACAGCCTTGCAGGTTGTTTTTAGTTGGACAAATTCAAATGGCTGCCACAAAAGCTTAATCTCTTTCCAGCCACACTCACGCTGAGTGTCAATAGGAAAAAGTCCCATGAATACGCTTGGTAATTACAGAGCCGTGGCTGCAGCAAAGAACAAAGTATAATGCAGGCTTGAATACTCAGGAAATTGACTGCTGATATGTTTCCATTCATTGTTTTGTTCTCTGTTCTCAGTGTTATATTAAAATCTCCTACTAAGAATGAGCTTTCTTGTTTAATGGAACTTGTCAGTTAGAGGAAATCTGCTCGAGCTGTTTGATCTATTCTTTAAAATAATATTAATTGCAAATTTAGCACACGTCCCTATCTTAGTTAGCAAATCATTTGAAAACTAAAGCTGATATTTTTCAAACTTTATTTGTTACCCACAAAAAGTCATGGCCCATCACTTTCTCAGTCTAAGGCATTCACCATCCCTTTGCTCTGGCTATTCAGTCCTAGCTATTCATGAGATATGTTGATCGATCGTACCAGTCACCTGACATTGTTTTCCTGACTCTATTAGGGAAAAGTGATAGTAGTGAATAGCAAATAGTAAACACGGTGTGAATCTCCGGTCATGAGAAAATTCATGAAACTTTGCAGTTTGTAAGCATTTTCATAAAATCCTGACAACCATATCAACTTACTCAAGTGTGACCTCACATCTATAGGAAATCACACTCAGTGCTTCTGTCTGCCTCTCCATTAATGGAAGGAGCTATCTATTTTGACTCCATGTGACTAGTAATTAAATACTGAATTTGCATGTTTGCTATTCATCCTGATTCCCAGCATGTGCACTCACAATAACAAATCATAACTTCAGGCTCTGAAGCTGATGTACTGCTGAATCTGGATTTCCAAAGTCCTACCGTTCAATGATATTTAAATCTGGAGGTTTCACTTGGTTTCTTGCAAACATAAAAGAACTATTTAGAAAAGTCAGATGCAGTGGCCAGTTTAGACTCTATGTAAGTCTATAGGATTATTTCAATATGAACCTTCAGCAAAAATCTGCAAAAATGGGTTGCATTGGGTGGCTTGCAGAAACAATATTTCTTTTGTGAATGTCTTCCTGCTTCCAATTATATCAGAATGATGGAAGAAAGGGGAAATAGCTGATTCCAGGGTTCATATAATTAGATATAATACACTCCATCATCAGTACTCGATGCATTTCTTCATGCAATCTCAAAGACTTTTAGACATGCTCAGAAACCACTGTTCATGTCAGCATGATTACAAATTAGGAATTTGACTTTACAGACAGAGGAGCGGTGGCGTGAGCCCCATCCCCAAGAGGCAGCAGCATCAGCTCTACATGCAGACCCTAAGCATCCTCCCTTCCCCTCCATCTTAACAACTCTGTCAGGCACTGGGAGATGCCTCCCTTCTCTGGTGACAGCAGGTTTGATTATATTTGTGCTCGTTCACGTACTTTGCTTCACCTTGGCCTTGCTAAAAACACTGCTCTGGTGCTGCGCACCTCCGTCAGTCCTGCAACACTGTTTGCAGACACAGAACAGCTGACTGCAGATTCAGGGCAGCGAGACACCCCTAAAAAGGTATCTTAATGACGGGACGTGCCTCAGCCACAACTGTTGATGCTGTCACGGAAGCCTGAGCTCCCTGCCTACATAGCATTTCTGGACATGTACCATCCTCCTCTGCTCCATCTCCCCTGCTCCTGACTAATTCAGGCAGCTCAAGTCGCAGGGAATTCCTCAAAAATAAAACCATTCTCTCCCACCCTGATCCTTTCTTAAAACAAGGGCAGAATTGTTCAAAACAACCCGAGGGAAGAAATCCAAATAGGAGGTGACCTCCTTCCAACCCTCGGTGCTGGGGGCTGAGGTGTGCCCCCCCCCCAAGCTGTAGGGTCATTCCAGCACCTTTGTCTCATTCCCTCCTGGAGCGATGCCCTCCCGCGCCACCTCCCACGCGGCTCGAGTTTTCCTGCGGCCCATGAAGTGCTCTCTGTTCCCCCGCATGAGTCATGCCCACGGGCTGCGGGCCGGTGACATCAGCCCCTCTGCAGCCCTCGGTGGGGCCGAGCACGCCAGCTGCCCCTTGGCATTTGTTTGGAGCTTTGTGCCGAGTATAACGGCTGGGCCTGTTCGTCGGCGAGGGCGAGGAGCTGAGAGCGCGGCTCGGCACAGGCTGACGGCTACAGCAAGCGATCTGTTCTGGGGGATGACATCCTGCGAGCCGGAGGAGGAGCAGCCGCAGCAGCCCGGTTTTTCACGCCTGCTAGCAGGCAACCCCTCTCCCGGCATCCCCAGAGTGGTGCCGCTCGCTACAGCCTTGCCAGCTGTCGCTACCTGCGCCAGCCACCCTGGAACACCAGCACATGCGGCAAACAGCTCTTTATTTGACCGTGTTGGCACTCCATCTGAGACTGGGACAGAGGGGGTGCGGCTGGGTTTTCAAGACTGCTTTAAGACTACGGTAAGAGCTCTTCAGGGGCACAAAATTACTATTCTGCAACACTGGCAAACCCTTCCCTTTTCCAGGAAAGCTGCTTTGCAGTACTGCAGGAAAGTAATTCCTCCGCTGTTGGAAGCTACACCAGCAGCAGTGCAGTCCTGTAGCTCTGACCAGAGGCTACTACAGGTATTTTGGTCAAGGGATTGAATGACTTTATGACCTTGACGGATGCAGAGTCAGCTCAAGAGTGCTCAGCTGTGCAAACAAAACGTTGCCACCTCAGTGATAAGAGGGAAGGGTGCCCATGCCAGGGCAGAGGAGGGGAGATGGAAGGATGCAGCAGATAATGATGACTTGGGGAGACCGCTCCAGCTCTGGGCTTGCCGTTTTGAGGAGATAGGCACCCCACGTGCTTCAGGCCAGTCTGTGGCAGGAGCAGCCAGTCTGGTTTGCCAGGGCTTTGCTATAAGCAAAATGTGTAACAAAGCATTTTTCTACCCGTTTGCTTCTGCTAGCATTGCTGGAGATTAGAGCCATCCAAGAGTGGTTTGGTCACCTATAGACTTGGTTTAAGCTAAACCGGCAAAGACCTCCATACGTCTAGTGGGGAAGGGTGCGGGGTCCCATCTCCTCCAGTCTAACATTGCTTTAAAACATCAATAAGGCAATTGCACATAGAGAGGCACAACACAAACTTCTCCATTGCACTGCGAGGAGACTTCTGCTTTTGCTCTGAATCACTGATCTGAGCTCACTATTTTGGTCCTGTTTGAGGGTTAGACTACCACTCTGACCTGCAGTTCTGCTTTAGATTTGACGAAACCTCCATGAAAAGGTCAACTACATTTATGAGATTCCAGCACAAGAGATGGGAAACACCTGATGGCTGCTATTGCTTTCTGAGGCCTTTTCCGTCCATAAGACTTCAGTACCCTGAACCCAAATCCTTCCCCCAATTTGTCCTCCAACCCTGGCTACAAGCTCTGTAGCCAAATAACATCCTTTTTTTTTTTTTTCCTTCTGGAGGCACAGCAGCTGTTCTGTTTTGCTGCTGAATGAAGCAATGTTTTACCGGCTACGGTTTACTTATTTGCAGATTTTGGTGGCAACGCTGTCACAGAGTTCCCACCATCAGCTCCTGCAAGCATTTCCCCCGTGTCACACAACACTCAGGCCTTTCAGCTGGCCCTGTGCAGTTGCTCCTGGGGGCCATGCGGATCGGGGAACTGAGCTAGTTGAAATGACTTGCAAAACCAAAAAAAAAAAAAATGCAAAACAAAACAAAAAAAGAAAACAAAATCCTTCCTATTTTACAGGGCGTTCTGTTCACAGTTTTTAAGCCCCATCAGTTCCTGATGCTGCTCGCTGCAGGGTCACATGAAGAGTTATTTGGGCACAACTGGGAGAGCTGGAGCAAAATGTTGGGAAAAAAAGTCTGAGGTGGGAACACCGCAAGGTGGTGTTACTACTAAACCCTCTTTGTCATCAAACCATGGCTAGGGTTTCCTATCTCGGACTGACATTATCCACAAGATCACCATAACTTTCCAGTAAACAGCCAATTCATTTCACAATTTATACATAATTACACATCACCCACATACCAGAGAATTAGCTCTATGGACTCACTTAGGGCCTTAAAAGGATCCTTAGGCTTCAGTTTTCATTTTTAAATGAATACAAGCATTTAACCAAGCTGTAAACTGTTAAAGTGAGACACCACTTCAGTGATAAACAAAATATTTTCCCAGTAGTACACTTAATTGTCCCATTCATGAATCTATGCCTTTGGAATAGGACATGCTTTGGGATTCCAAATAACACAAATAATAACAACAATAACAGCACATTCCATTTTACTGAACAAAACAGTGATATACCAAAAGGCTCATGATACATTATCACTGGCTGTGCAGGACTGTGGGTGGGAAGCGAGAGGCTGCAAGAAGAGACAGATAGAACGGCTCTTACATGCAACTTTTTCCTCTGTGCTGCTATTTGCCTTATGCTCAAGAAGTGCAGCAAATATACTAACACCCGCATGAAAAATGAGCTGAGGTAATTCCATCTATGAGCATGGGATCGGTCCCACTGCCACAAATGTTTTCCCTCTAGGTCCATAGCTGAATCTCATGCAGACTGACTCATGCTGCAGCCATGTACGTCACTACTACCAGGCAGCGTCAGACTGTCATTTGTTTCCTTTTGGAACGAGATGTTCTATAATGGCTCCAACTCCCACTCGACAGTTTATGAAATTGCAGTTCTTTCACATACCTCCTTTGTTCCTGAGCAGCAAGGAGTTTTCAATGTGTTTCTAAGGTGCTAAGTCAGGAGTGAAGAGTGGCCTGAGCTCAGGGGTGTCTCCTCGGAAACTCTAACAGGATGTGTCTTTTAACAGGATGAGGGTGCGATGGTTCTCGGTGCACTGTAGAGTTCGTTCTTCAGGGAGACAAACGAGGCACAGTGCAGAACTATTGCTTCTAGCGCTGCTGCTGGAAGTACAGCCCCACGTCTCATTCACAAGGCGCCTTCTCCCACAGCCAGGGACAGACTGCCACACAAATGGAAGCTGAAGCTCTGAACACGCTGATGGAGCCATCGAAGCAGAACAAGCTCTGCTTCAGTGTGCCTCACCATGATGCCCAAATATGCAACACTCGCTTTTCAGCACTGGCTAGTTTGATCCTCTGCTCCTAGTATTCTACATCTGCATCTTAGTCTGGATCAGATGTGTGCTTCAGAAGTGAATCCCTGAGTTACTGTGCTTCAGTTCATACTGCAACCAGTTTCAGAGCTCAGTTTACAGGACTAAGGTAGTGTCAGCCTCAGGTTAAAAACCCCAAGTGTCAATAGTATAGACACAAAGTCCTCAGCACCAACTGGTTTGTTCTGCCGGTTTGGTGCTCCTGTTACACCAAACTACCTGCTACTACTGCTTGCTACCTGCCTTTTAGAGCCAAGAGTCCTGGCATTGCTGGATACAAGTACACAACTGCAAAAGGAGGAATATGATGTGGTTCTAGAGGTGCAGCAGAAGAGAGGAGGCTACAGTCCCCCAGAAATCCCTACCCATGTAAAGAACAAGTTCATCAGGATACACGCATAATTCTGCCAAGTTTCCTGCTGGGAACATCCTGACAGGCAGCTAATACAAAAGGACAGAACCAAGGGAGCAGAGAGCCAAAGAATGAAAGGATGCAAAAGATGACGGTGTTTCTCCTGCTTACTTTTGGGATGCTGCTATGATTCAAGGCAGGCTAAAATGGATTTGTCTTCACACTGGGTGCACAGTCAAATGGATGCATTGCTGAATCCAGTGTCCCCTGCTCCAAGTGCTGCTCCCCTGTTTATCAAAGAGCTTTAACCAAATGGAGACCTTAGATTACTTCCTAAGGGTGCAGCCATTCCTAACAAGGAGGTCAATGCCAACTTCAAGTGCGGTAAGAAGAGTATTCCTAGCATTCTTCAGAAAAAAAATTGTCACTTATTACTGCCACTGGGAATAAAATGGGGAGCTTAAAGACAATACGGAGAGAATTTGGAAAAGTGAAGCGTATATTTGCAAACTGCGCATAGCCTTTCCCTGAGAAACAGAAGAGCTCCTGAGGCTAGGGCCTGCAAGAGGATGCCCCAAGAATCTCTGAAGATGTTTGTTCTGACCTCCTGGACCTTTGTCCAATGTATGTCCATTGGGGTTAAATAAATAAGCATTAACAAATCCAAAGCTCCAGACCTTCCACTGTTCTGCATTGAGCCGAGACCTTCAGTAAAGGGGCTGAAGTCACATTTATATTTCCTTTAATCTAAATACCAAGCACAGCTCAGTCCATCCCAATTACTGAGTGAAAAGACCTTTACGGCTGCACTACCTTGCATTCAGCTGCCTGAGAAATCTTTAGGAACCGCTGTAAATGCAGATCATCACAGCCTGGCATTCCCTGCTTGCTGCAGACACCTTCACATGCAGTACAGGCTGGGGAGAGCAGTCAGCACCCCAGCCCTGACTCACTTTCACAACAGCCCTCAGGAGTCCTCCTGGTACTGTCTGGCCAGCTTCAAGTAACGCTGCACTGCAGGAATAACATTGCTGAGGCTCTCAGTACTGGCCCTCAAGCTTTGGCAGCCATCAGGACAAAAGGCAATCTATAAATGCAAGTCATTATAATCTCAGAGACATCGCCTATAACTTTACCTGGACTTACCTGGGTCTATGCGGAGGGCAGTGTTCCTCTTGACATTCAAAGCGAACGCGTGCACTAAAGAATACGAGGCTTCTCGTACACAGGGTATTGTTCTGGATTTCGTATTTCTTCAGGGTTGTCTTGGCAACGAAGAGGGTTTGCCGCTAGAGGTGTGTGAAACACTGGGCAACAAAAAGCAAAATGACTCCCACTTGTTTCATTCCATCACCCAGTTAAACCAGACTCTTTCACAACCTTCTGGGACGTTATTAGTGTGCTGTGTGTCAGGAGGGGCAGCACTAATCAGCATGGACTCCTCTGCCCCCACCCCCCCCCCAAACACTGTGAGTTTGAAAATAGAAAAAAAAATGACATTCTTCATTGGGAAATTATGTCTATCTAGATATCCTTACAGGTTCTGTTCCATTTCACCCTTCAGCTACCTCCTTCAGGAGTAGTCCCCTGGATGGCAATGGAACTGATTATGGATGATTTTAAGCAAAATCAGTTTTGAGGGTTTTTTTTAGTTTCAATTATGGAAATTTTAAGTGGCTTCAGTGAAGTCAATGGGGTTACTGTGGAGTGATCCCAATATAACTGAGTTTGCCAATTTACCCCTATGTAAATGAGTATTTCCTTTGTGAAGAGAAAAGATGCTGGACAGCTAATGCTACATCTGGTCAGCAAGTGAGTGGAAATGCCCCACTTGCCCTTCTGGCTCCACTCCTTCCACAGACAACAGACCTTTATTTGCTGTGGATGAGATCCAGGAATTATTCTGGAAAGTTTTTAAAGCATCTTTGGAGGCAGTTTCACATCACTTATTCATGTCATTTGCCTTTATTTTTACTTACTGAAGGCATTAAAAAAATTAACCCAAACAGCTGTTCAGATTCCTCTATTTTTTACGTAGCAAAGGGAAAAAAAAGTCTGAACAGCTGTGTCAGTAAAACACAAGCCAGGTGGCCTCCCTAAGGCAAAGTTAGTATGAAATCTATAAGATAATGTTTTTATTATCTGAGTTATTGTATTTCTTTTTTATTACTTTGCTCTTGTGGATTCTTAAAGAAGTATTGGCCACTTATTTCTTATCTTCATCCTCTTCCCTCAGTGTTTGAGCTGTACCATAACTCAACACAGATGTTATGGGGATTCAGACATCAAGGGTGAAAATCGCCCTTTCAGCACAAGCTTCCTGAATCTGTTTTGAGGACTTGAATGGGATTTAAGGCTGGGTAAGGAGCAATGTTACAGATCTGGCCTTTCTATGGGGAGAAACTCAGGTCGTGGCACCAAACATCTCCCTAGGGATGTGCAAGGCACTGCTCACGAAATGCTGGCATAGGGAATTTGTTTTCCATGTTGTATAACTAAGTCACCTGAGATGCACAGTTTTGTTCCAGTTCCTTGACAAGGTAGCTGGATCATCCTCAAGCAGAGGCTAATGACTCACGATTACACAACAGTCTGAAAGAACAGTTGTTTTGCACTGCAGTGTGTGAAACATTTGGGATTTGTAAGCTGCTAGCCAAATTCTCAGCCGGGTGGCGCTGAAATCTATACAGCAAGATAGATTTACACCACAGTTGCCCCACTGCCGTCATCTCAGAGCATATCCCTACTGACAAAGGCTCATGAAGAACTTCCCCTACTGAGGTTTCGAATTCCTCAAGCAGCCTCCCATCCTGCATGGGAACAAATTTCAGCCTGGTGCTCCTTCCGTGCACTTGCTGTCACCATTGAGAGTCTTCCAGCCGCCTGCTCCAAGCCCCACGTTTCATGGCACGACACTCCACCTGTGCTCCAGGCCATTACACCATGGTCCAAATCTAAACCCTGTCCAGCCACCCAGGGCTCATCTGCTAGGTCCCTTCCATATAAACCTCCCTAACAGCATGCTTCTATTGCTATAAGGGAGCTTGCTGATTTATGGATATGTTTTCCATAAATTGCTTATTGATATTTTCTGCCCTGACTTCTGTCCTTGGATTATGAACTCTGCAGAACAAAGTAAAAGCACTGAAGTGTCTAAAAATTGCCAGCCACATCACAGGTGTTACAGCAAATGATATTCATAATAAGAACAGCAATGATAATTGTAGTAATAATCAAATCATTTGTTGCTGTTATTATTCCTTCTCCTGTTCCTACAATATTTGACAAATATGGGCTCCAAACAGTTCCTGAGCCTGAAGAAATATTTTCAGGTGGCACAGAGTGCAAAGAAAAGAGAAACCAAGTTTTATATTATTACAAACATATATATTGTTACATATTATATAGTGATTTTATATTAAATTACTTTGCTGAACTTCCTAATTTTTAAAGTTGCTTTTCAGCTTATAGCATAATGATGGTATATAGCTAAATACCTTAAATTTGTTTATATACCAGTACAATTTTTTTCTTTTTTTTTTTTCAGCTCAAGAAAACATGTAAAAATGTCTGTACATGGAAAGGACCATCTTCTAGGGGAAAACACAGTAGAATCATCACTGAGTCTAAAGAAGAATTTCATTCTCCTCTAAATCATTCCCTTTTGGTATGTTTTCTTCATATGTAGTTGCTGGATGCAATTCCCTCTATAGGTACTAAGCCTGTGTTATTACAATTCTAGCATGATATATGTTTATGTGGAGTCTAACAAGATCATGAATCAGGAAATAGCATTGCACTTTATATTATGTATTTATTTATTGTGTTAGGATGAAATTTACCTGGGTCCAGAGAACAAAATTAGGCTCTTACAGCCTTTGGTTTCATATAAGTTATTTTCCTCTCACTGCCTTTGCCCTGTGGACAGAAATTTATTTCACTGGTACTGAATGAGAACTCTCCCATTCTCTCACTGCCTCCAGGTATGATTTCTATACCTTTCTTCCTGCTTCCAATTTTGTATCCATTACTCGAATGCTTGAAAACATGAAATATAATACCAATAATCACACAGCAAGAAAGTCTGCAGTGTGTAGGGAATATTTTTTTGTTCCTATTCAATCCTTTCGTAATTAGAGAAATCCTACTCAGTAATTTGATGTCTTCAGTAACGTTACCATACTTCTCATCTTAACCTTTCAGTTGAATTTTAGGGGCTGGTTGGCCATTAGAAAGGACTATTTTGCAGACAGTTTACGGGATTCAGATTTGGAAGATCTCAGTTCTCTGAAGTATGTCACACACTGAGCAAGGAACGATAACTTTAAATGAGACGTGTACTAATAAATGTAAATATGAAACTGGTAAATTACATCAGATAATGTAAGAGAGCTCAATGTATTTAATAATGCAACAGTAATTATCTTTAATAATACTAAAAATTCAGTGAAAAAAATTACAAGAACTTTAAGTGTCCAAATGTGTTCTGGTTGCTGTCTTTGGTAACTTTGCAAGAACTTAAGTCCCAAAGACTAGGAGCCTCCATGAGATTAGATAGTATTTGTACACAAAATGCAGGAGAGAAGTTAAATGAACAAATGGCAAGTTTATCTCACATAGAAGAGTTATAAAATCTTCAAGCAAGTAAAAGTTTATTCAGTTCATTGGCTAAGGCTCAGCAAGGATTTCACAACACTATCAGTAGGGTGTTGAAATATTAAAAAAAACCAACAACCCAGGAACCAAATGCTCAGTTTCAGAGAAGCACTCTCATTTAAGAAACACTCTCAAGTATTTCTTAGATAAGGAGCTGTTTATCAGCATGTGTGTATGTTCTTCCTGGTATCAAGGTCCACGCAAGTGTTTTCACATACACCAACATTCTCTTGGTGTTTTGTGACTTCTCCTTGCTCAAGCACCAGGAACACAAGAAAAGGGGAAGTAACATGCATATTCAGTTACGAAGAGGTATGACATGAATATTATTTATAGTTACTTAGTGATTTGAGCTAAGATAGAGAGCATCAGAGTGTAAAGGGTTAACCAACAGTAACTTCAATCACTTTCTTGTGCACAGAGAAGAAAAATCTCTTAAGAGCATGGATGGATAGGAATATGTCAAAGCAGGAGCACAAGGAAAGGTAGCTCAGGTAACTGCTGATACAGTAGAAAACTGGAAAGCTCTGAAATAAAACGTAAACAAAATTGAGGTGTAGCCTGTGTAAAGACAATGAAAGATGTGCTCTGGACATCCACTAAAACCCTAGTGTAATTTTATTGATCATGTAGCAACCTTTGAAACAGAATGTTTCTGAATTTCTCCTCTGTGTTGTATCTTTTCTTAGGAATAGTCTGGCCATCTAGGAAATAGCTCACCCTACCTTCCAGCACACACAGAAGTTTAAAAACAATGTAAATACTTGCTGATGCCAAACACTTCATTTGCCAAGAAGAAACAATGCATTTTGTATCAGGATTACATTACAACAAAGATTAATTTGTGTGTTATCTCTGGCAAAAACACCTCCTGATGAAACACAACATGTAACTCACAGGTTTTGTATGTTCAGGGAAACTTCTCTCAACAGCTGACTTACAAATGTTCATACAAAACTAGCTGTACTGTAACCTGCTTTTAATCTGCCAGATATGACAGATGTAATGTCTTGGGAGATGGCACCAGGTTTTTGAAGGAGCTACCCAGCGATAAAGATCTTATAGAAAACCAGAACTATTTAATAAAACCAATCAATGAACATACCCCAAATTCTCTTAGGAGAAGGGAAATATCTCACCATCATAATGTAAGGTAACCATCATCCAGTAAGAACTCAGGCCAAGCCTCAAGTGGTGCATCACAGCATGAATTATAAGGTTGTTTGGTGCAACTGCACAGATTGACTGATGAAAAACATGCCTGCAACTTCTGTATCCAGGTCTGCTGTCTTGCTTAGTGAAAAAAATCAACCTCCATAAAAAAACCAACCACTTCATATATCTACATTTGTATATGTAGATTCATCAATATTCAAAATCATCTACTATAAATTCAAAGATTAGTTCTGGGAACAAAATAGGCATCATCAAAACACAAACCTAAGAAGAAATAAAAGGGAATAGAAGAAAAGAAGGGACAGCTGACAAGTGGTAAAGAAATAGTGAGAAAATAATTGTGAATATGTTGGATCACTATCAGATGGAACTTCCCTTGCATCCAATTGTAGCTACTTTTGAGAATAGCCATGTGACTAAAAGTTTGCTCATGGCTGTCATTCTCAAGACAAGCTATGTGCAAGATTCAGCCCTGGAAAGCAAACGAGCAGGAGTATCATGCACCGTTTGAGTCTTACTGACTCCTACCACAAGTAAATTTCACCGACTTTGAGTAATGCAGCAGACTCTCCTTCCAACAACCAAATAATGCTTTTCTGAGTCAAATGTAGTTTATAAGGCTTGTCATTAAGCATGACTGAGCTGACCAATCATGCCACGCGAACACGGACTCATCGCCACTAAATGATGTCAAAAAAATAACCACATCAAGAAAACCAAAAACTTAAAATTTGGAACAGCACGGAGACTGAAAAACTTCAGTTTCTACACAAGCGATTTGTCAAAAGAAAAAACACTAAACTTGAAAGGAAATTCTTTTGCTTAAAATTACATGCTTAGTTATACAATTACATTGTTGGTGCTCCCTTGCTCCTGTTCTTCCTCCTGAGTTTCTATCTAGGAAATATTTCCAGAACTTGCTGGTTCAGTTACCTCTTTCAGAGTCTTGGCATTCAGAGGTTCCAGCAACAAAGCCTTGTTATTATAAATACTTCAGCTATAACATTTCTAAGGAAATTAGAGTATCATAATCTCCTGCTGACTCTCACCTAGCAATTTTAAATTCTCTAGTATGGGAGAAGATTCTGAGGTCAAAACACTAATTTTGTTATTTCATTAAAAGCAAAAGAGGAAAATTAGGATAAAAATTCCAAAGCCTGGGAAGGGAAGTCAGGAAAGAGCAAGACGAGAGAGCATGAAAACCAGCACTGCATCGATGACTGGAAAATCCCAAGTCAAAGCACATCACAAATTTTGTTTTGGTACAAGATGATAAACAGTATACTTGTATTGCACAGACTTTTTAAAAAAGTTTTTTTAACCTTTCTCAGTCATCCTTGTACTTGAAATAACAGCCCATCCTTGAGCTTACAGTCATGCAAATTCTCCTCACTCACACTTAAAGTCACATTGGCTTCCAGAGGGTTACTTCTTTGAGTGCAGACATCAACCCTGAACATTACCTTCTGGCCTTCAAACTTGTCACGTAATATCTAGCATTTAGATATTAGCTGCTATCTAGAAATGAGCAGTTTTGACGTGACCAAAGTATTTCATCACCTCACAGAAGTACGTGCAATGAATCAGCGGTAGCACAAGAGATGCTCTGTCACTCTCTCTTGCAGTCGGCATTGCTTTACAGAATGACATAGTATCAGAGATAATATTCAGCCTCTGCAACAAGCAAATCACAGACTAACTAATACCGAACATTAGCCAAAAGTAATTTTCCCTGCCTGCCTAAAGAACTGTAACCAACACTATAGAAAAGGCTGAATGAAATCTTGCCGAGTCCTGTGTGGAGCCCAGTTGCAAGCCAAGAGTGATGTAAGATTTGCCTGGAGTTTGAACTGAGCCCTCTGCATTCTTCTGAGAGCTCACCATTAAAAGAAGAATAAATGTTAGCAATGAAAAGTCCAAGAGAATGAACATGTGAGAGCCTCGTCTAAAGATCTGCAAGGGATCTCATAAATGTATAGTAAACATCCTCACTCATGGATTCCCCAGAGGAGAAAAATTCTACATTACCCACATAGCACATTTTTTACAAATCATTTCTTTCTGTCTGGATACAAAGAAGTGAAGCAGAGCATTTAACATATAACTGGTAAAATTCAAAGTTTAAAGCCAAGGAAAACAACCAAGATTAGAGCTGCTCAACAAAATCGTATTTCTCTTCACATAGTTTCTTTTTATTCTTATAATTTGTTGATGAATCACCAAATGAGAGTCTTAACTGTTGGTACTGTTAGATATCATGGCTTTGGATGCACAAAGATAAATTAATCAGTATGGGCTTGAATCATGTCAACACTACAGGCAACTGCTGTGGGTTTTGCCATCCAATGTGTTGGTAAGGGATTAGGGCGTTTGCTGTCAATTCGTACTCTGGTGCCCTAAGCTTTGAAGAATGCAGTAAGTCCTGGCAATTTTTGTTAGCTCAGGTCGCTCATACATGGGCTGTGTGTGACCAAGAGTAGCTTCTCATGAAGAACACAGCAGAAAGTCAAGCACGCTCTGCCAAAAAGCCCCTGGGAAGCAGGGTTTGTTGGCACACCCCAACCTTCAAGCAAGCAGCCAGCGGGGGTGCATCTCAGAGTCATTCAGCTCCAGGTAAAAATGGCACAGGTCTCTTCTAAGGCAGAATCTGAAAGCAAACTTACAGAGGATATGACTGGCAAATAAAAAAAGGGAAGGCAGGAGAAACACATATGCACAGACAGAACAGGAATATTGCTCTATTACCGACAGCACTTACAGATATAGGATACACACATGTAGGATTCTGTTTCTCCTCCTGGCATTCAGGCCTGGATGGTGAAACAGCTAAGGCTCTAGGCTACAGTGGTCCATCCTTTTTCCAGCTGGTCATATACCAGCTGAAGGACCCTTGTAAGCATCACATAGCTCTAGCAACAAGGACTTGCAAGTTGAGTTTATGTCTGCACAGAGGTGCTTGAGGTGGCCTTTAGCTGCTGAAATTCCTACTGCCCTCACATCTACTCCTTGTTGTCTCCTAGGTCACAGCAGAAAAGGACGTGTGTGAAACACAGCTGGCCCGGTCATGGACTACCTCTTGGGGTCCATCAGGTTAAGACCCTATATTCTGGAGCTGAAGTGAGATAATATATGAGAAAAGGGAAGGAAAACAGACATTAAGACAAAAAATCTGGCATAAACCACATAGTACAGCTAAAGAAAAAGAAGTGACAACAAACAAGCTCTGCAGTCAAGGAAAGGGTAAAATCTAGGCCCTGCTGAAGTCAGTGGGATGTTTGCCAAAAAAGTGTAGACAGCTTGTTTTATCCAGGATTTTTAATTAGTGATTAAATGACTCAATGGCAAGTTGGCTGTTTTAAGAAGGAAAAAAATCATAAAATAGCTCCAGCATGCCCCTCCCTGCCCCGCCTACCCCTTGGGAGGTACAGATCATACACAGCTTTTTTTATGGGAGACTTGACAGGTATTTCATTGAACCTTAGTTGAAATCTGTAGTTTCTCAGGCTCTGCCTCCTTCCCCAGTTTGGGGATGAAGATAGGAAACACCTGCTAATGACACCAGAGACACAGCAAACAGCAGAAGTCATTTATCAGCAGAAAGCACATTGGAAGCCTGGCCTCTCCAGTACAGACACAGTCTATCTGATGGTGGATAGTACATATGAGAAATAGGATGCTGCATTCATTTAATTGACATACATTTGGATTTGAATTATTCCGGAGTGATATACCCACAAATAAATAAGGCATCTCACCACCTTAAGGCATAAGTCACGTTAAAAGCCCCACAACCCAAATGATCTATTCACACCGCACACTTCTCTTATTCTGCTTGATTTTTCTGCTTTTCTCAGTCTCCTTCTGCTTTTCCCTCTCCAAAGTACATGGTTTCTATGGAAACAAAACACGTCATCGGAATGGACAGAACTTGGTGACATCCCCAAGTGCAGACAGAAAAAGCAATTTAAATAAGCATTTTGCAATTTCTAACATGAGCCGAGAAAGGCAACGGCCGATTATCCTGCGCACGTGTGTGTACATGTGTTTGCGTGGGCGGCTGCCCATGCACGCACACACTCCTTCTTGCCACGCGATTTACACACATGCAATGCCACCCGGGACAGAATGCAGCAGAAGGCTCGGCAGAATCCATCCCATCCTATTCTGTTTTAATATAGCTGAAAATTGCTTTGACAGCTGAATAGCGTCTTTGTTTATAACTCGTTCTTAGCTGACTCTGCTGCATTATGTAGCTTTGTAAAGAGATTACTTTGTCAAGAACTGAACATATATGGTCTGAGCTTGAACAATTCAGCATGATGAACTGCATTCATTTTATATGACGTATGGGGCTGCAATCCTGCTGCCTTTAATGTGTCTGCTTTTCTGTGTGGGATTTGTTTTCTGATCTTAAGTGTTTTTTAAATTTTCTTGGGGTCTTCAGGATTATCTTCTTTACCCTTTCTGGACGGATGCAGAGAATTTTCAGTACGTCAAATCTCAATACATTGTATCTTGCTCTAAATGTTGTACTGAACCAAGCTTTTGGCTGCATATAACAGGAGATCATCATTACCCACATAGCTAATTATCCACCTGCAAATATCCACTTCCTGCCCTAAATTGCCACAGTTTTGTTAGCATTTGAATTAGTATTTCAATGCAGCAGTGCCCCAGCAAAGGCTTAGAAAATAGACCCCCACTATAGGGAATACCATATGGAACATACACAGCTTCTTACCTTGTCCCTTCATCCCCAGCCCTAAAAGCAATCGTAAGTAGGCAGATCTCTGTCTACATGACTTCAGTACAGCCGCACATGAGCCAGTCCCTTGTCTTTACAAAGCCTTATCAAAAATATTAAAGGAAAAACCAGCCTGCACAGCATTACTGGCACTATCAGGGCCTTGCACTGAACAAGCTTTGCAGGCTCTGCTAGGCATTGCCTTTAATGCTGCTTGAGTTGACTGTACTGGTGGTCTTTTATCACTGTTGCAGTTTCTACTTTTAGCCACGGCTTACTTAGAAATTACATTATTTCAGATTCACTTTGTGCCCTGCCCAGAGGCACAACACAGAGTCAGGGCATTTTTCTATGGTTTCTCCTGTTTTTTTCCTCTCTCCTTCCCCCAGTTTTTTTAATAAACTCCATTAATTCTGATGGGTAGATGATATGGTCCAGTATAAAGATGACTAAGAACATTAACAGCAAAATTCCTGTCAACTTCATAGTCGGCATTACATTGATCTTTTGTGGGTTGGAGACTGAGATCTTTACTTAGAGACATCACGGGAGGCTTTTCTTGTGCGGGACACAGAGCTAGGCCTTGAAACATCTTGCATTTCAACAGTTTTTGCTCAGCCCATAAACTGGCAAAACTCTGATTTACACTACGCCCTGCATTTTGCACTCAATGGTATTTTACCACTTCTGAAAATACCAGCCTTCTCTAAAAACAGAGGGGAAGTTTGTCAGACAGACAAATCCCTCCTTATCTCTTAGTCATAAGCATGATCCACTTCAGGTGATTTAAAGAGCTTTGTACATATTAACCTTTAAAACAAACGAAACAGACAGAAAAACTTCTTTGCAAATCGCTGTTTGAAAACAGAAGCCACAGAAGGAGTCCTCACAACCTTATTTGCTCCCACTCACAATCCTAACATGCACATATTTCACAAGAGTGGGCATGCTATGTGCTAATTTGTTGAATATATATATATTTAAAATTCACCATCTGTGTGGAGGTTCTTTGTACTAGAAACTAGTGTCTTGACTAATGAATTCCTTATCTTCCACCCCTTCAGCAAGCGATGGACTGCTGTCTATCACTGACAAAAAAAAATGCTAATGACTATGCAACATTCAGGTAAATGATGAAAGGCTGCACAGGCAGTTTAGAAACAATTACTCCTGTTGTACTGGGAATTTTCAGATTTAGCAAGAAGTCATGAGATCTTCAGAGAGTCAGTAAATTTCCACAGATGGTTTCTGTTCTTCACCCCCCCTTGTGGCAAACCTGGCTGAACCACGAAACATGTCTCAATCGGCCTGCAACCTGCTCTGCTGCAGGAGCCCTCGGAAAATCCCAGGCCAGCACACACCAGCTCTATCAGGTTATGGCTGATGCCAATAAAGGCAGCAGCGATTCGCACCATCACTGATTGTGTGCGTTGGTGGGAGAGGGCTGAAGTTAACTAGATGAAAAGCATGAGAGAGAAAAAAGTATAGTCATGGTTTGAGAGGAGACAAACAATTTCTGAGATCAGAGGGCCTCGATACAGAGAGAAAATGAGAAGTAGAGAGGGGAAGGAAGGTGCGTCATCAACTTGCAGCATGATCTTTCTGGAGTAAATAGTACAGCCTTGCATATGCTAAGTGTGCCTCGCTCTTTCCTTCAAGGAGAGTTCCATGTTGTTAATATTCTAGATGGTGGATTTCCATGTTCATGTATCTTCTCATTTCAGTGCTGCTGGTGCCTAGAAATCTGAATTTAAGTCTCCAAAAACGTCTAAAATCTCTGGCTCTGACTCTAGTTGTTAGTTGTTCCCTGCCAGTGTATGAACGTGACCATCCTTCTATAAGGTAATAGTTAACAACAAGCTAAATATGTCCCCCCTAGAGCAGCATCCATGGGTCATTGAGTGCCAGTCTACAATCATATAAGAAAACATGAGGGCTTATTAAAGGCCACTTTTCCAAAAAGCACCTTAAATTTTGGCCCTAACAATGGGTCACTGCATAAATCCTTTTTGACCAAAGGCACGTAACTCAGATTGGGTGCCTCAGTCTGGAGAAACATGAATGTTTTGAGCACAATTATCAGTCAAGAAATGACAAATAAAATTCAGAGGAATGTTCTGCAGTTTAAGGGGGCAAGTGACAATGCAGCAGAATCAGGCAAATCCAGCCATCAGTGAAATTATGAATTTACTCCATTGGGTGTATGACCTTTTTGCGTTTTCTCTCCAGGACTGTGCCAGGGAATATGTTAGACAGCTCCAGGCTCGTGCCACTTCTGACTCCCCACCGGCTCACTGAGACTCAGATGGTTGACTTGCATCAAGCTCCTCATGGACGTAAGAATTCATTTACCCAGAAAGGAGATCTTGTACATTCTGGTTTCCAGAAAGATAACTAAAAATGCAAGGGCTGATACTATCAGCAGATGGGTAGTTTCCTTGTTCAGAGTGCTTTCAGCCTTTCATACTTCTTGGAAAAGTGGGTATGGTGGGAGCAGAACCACAGGCCCAGCTCTCAGTGCCTGTATGCTGATAGAGGTAAAGGTACTGGGCATGGGCATATAATTGGGATTAGGTCAGACCACTATGGATCAAAGCATTTAAGACTGCACCTGCAGAGCTGAATAACTCAAGGAAGTCCAAGGCTATTACAAGTGGATCTTTACTGTCAATGACAAATTTTTCATAAGGATTGGCAAGCTTTCTGTGGATCTCAGACAAATAGTTTCTAAAAGAAACTTCAGAAATCCTAAATCAGAAAGAATCACCCCAAAGAAGCTTCAATGAGGTTTCCTTTGATGAGAAGATATTGGGGTAGGTGCAAGCATTTCCTTGTTCTCTCATCTCGGAGACAGGCAGTGTGATTTTGCACAGCCACAACAGCCTGGCTCAGCCATCCACAGGGTGTTTCAAGTTCTCCCTCAGCGGGGCAAAAGTCCACCTGAAAAAGAAGTAAAGGGGAAGGAATCCCCAACAGACGTTGCCCTAGCCCAAACGCTACAAGGCTCTTCCAGTCCTGCTCTGTAAACAGGAATTGCCTTTGGACCCTTAAGAGACATGCACTATATCATTCTGGAATGGCGTTAATCTCTCTGTCATGGAGGTCAAAGCCAACTTTCTATTATAAGCTGCTCTGTGAAACACACCTCCTTCCCAGCCACTCACTTGCAGGGAACAAAATCCAGTCGGCTGAAACGGTCCGTGTGTAACAGGATGCCGGAGCAGGCACTTGAGGCAATGTGGGTGAGGCATTTTGGAGCTGTGAGACCTCTGAGCTGGAGGCCAAGCCCTTGATGAGGCAATACTGGCTCAGTGCCACAGCCAAGGAAGCAGAAGAGACAAGTTTTCTCTTTGCTTCCTTGCAAAGGACAATGGTCTATTCACAGACAATACCAGCTGGAGAGGCCACTGCCTCACTTCTCACCCAAGGTCCAGCAGAGCCATGCCACAGTGCTCCCCAGAAGCAACCACGCTCCTTGCCTGCCCCTGCCGTGCTTTCATCTTCCCTAGCACCTTTGCAACAGTCCTTTTTCATCCATCTCAATAGCACTTAAAAGAGCTAGAGCCCAGGTAAGCTTGGGCCTTGTGGTTACAAATAACAACGTTCCAACCTTGGAGTCATGTTGGCTGGAGCAGTGATTGACATGTCCCAAAGCATGAACACTGATAGCCAGGGCGTGGTAAGCTAGGGGTTAGCTGAGGACCCTCAACTTCTCTTTAACACATTTTCTGTGTATTTTCCTAGGGGTCCAGAGTGCACGTTGGCCTTGCTGATAAACTTATCAGTAGCAGAGTGAAACATCCGTTTCATTTGCACTGTTTACACAGAGCCTGTTTCTCCAGTTGGAAAGTCAGGATTGAGTGAACAGGGTGACCCTGTGTTTTCTTCCACCCCTCACAAACGTTGCTACCAGCAGTGTGTGCTATGCATCAGAAGATGGAGAAGAGATGCTGCATCAGGGGCCAGTCCTCCCCCACTCCTACCCTGGCGGTCTTCATCTCCACGCTGGAGGCCTTCTACACCTATACATCATTCTCAGCCCCAGCCCAACCCCTAGAGATGAGGAAAGGCTGGGCCACAGTATGTGGATGCCGATTACATCTCCAAACAAGAGGAACACACAATCGGTGGGATCCGCCTGCTTTCCAGCCCCTTTGTGCTCAGGGGCAGAAATACAAATAAGTCTCAATGTCTTTTTCCTGCTTATATGAACTGAGATCCGTTTTTCAATAGCAGGCCCTGGCAGATAAGTATTCCCTTTTCTGGGTATTTATTTTTGGGGAGGGAAAGCCTTTCACTGGCTCCCATGACACTTCCCTCCAGCACAAGGGAGGTGCAAAGGGGTGGCAGGTAGAGCTGGAATTCAGGGATGCTCCTACACCCGCTGGAAGCTGGTGTTGCCATGCCAACCCCACGTAGCCTGTGCACAGGCAGACCAGGGCACAGCAGGCTGCTATGAGGTCTGTGCTTTAGCAGATAGATTAGTCCCAGGACCCTCCAGAGGAAGATTTGGTCAAAGCTTCGTGCCACGACCGTACGACAGATGATGGTGTTCCTGTGCATTCTCAGCTCAGCTGTTCATCTCCCCCCCATCCAGCCCATATCCTTGGGTTGCCTCGGCGACAATAGGACCATAAACTTTATGAGTGAGTTTTCCTCCTAAATGAATTACATCACACAACCATTGCTAGCTAATAACTCGTGTTGTTTCAGAAGGACCACAGAGACAGAAGCGGGTAGGAATGGCAACAATCCTCCCAACAAGCCCAGGCACCCTCTGGCAGGAGCCGCACCCACCCTTCACCCACTCAGCATGTAACGTCATGCACCACGTGAGACAGCAACCCAGAGCCCATCTAATGCAAAACACACAGGACAATTACCCTTCCTCTGCTTAGACTCACCAAAAAGGATATTTTAAAACTGTTCTTTCCAAAAAGCACGAAGTGACAAATGCAGCTCTGTGCAAAGCCAACAGAGGTGGAGGACCCTGCAGACAGCTCATAGGATGAAGACCCAGGTTTGAACTTTGTCTTATTGCTCTTGCAGAATTCCCTGCGTAATTTCCTAGGTATTTTCTAGGTTACTTCCTTATTGCTCTCTGGGTAAACTAGGTCAAAATGCTTGCCCTGCCTAAACCTCTGTTTGTCAATATATAAAATGAAGATGATGGGACAAGTTGTCCCCTGCTTTTTCTGCACGGTGTTCAGCCTTATGGAAAGGCCATACAATGCCCCTCTCCTTCATTAGAGCCAGGAAGGCTTTTGAAACCCCCAAATTCACCACAGCTGAGAAGTGCTGCATGCTGCTATAGGCAGCTCAAGAGGAGCACATGTGAAGTGTGGACAACTAGACTGATTAAAAAAAGATGTGCTTGGGGTTGGGTAGCTTTTTGTCCCTAAGAGCAGACAAAAGGTGCATCATCTATAATTGCTCTTTCTTGATCAGACTGCCAGCTAAAGTAGAAACACTTTTACAGATCACAATATCTGAAATCTCAAGAAGCACTATGAGAACAAAGAGATTCCACCACCTACTGTGCTGCATCCCAGATCCGGCTGTTCCCTCCTGAAATACTGCAGTACTTCCCAGCCTTGCTGGCTGCCACACTGCACACACTGTTTGTTCACCTGTGCTGACCTTCTCAATCAAAAGCTGAGCATTTAAAACCACTGGAACATTTGGGGGTCCTACAGCATGTATAGTGGGATCTGATAAAGGGAAAGCTACTGTGAACAGACAATGCATACAGATATAGAGGTTGTCAAGTGTCTTTGAGTCTGAATTGATATACACACCTATCAGGTTTCCCTTAGCAAAAAGGGGTAGTTTATAGCACCAAAGGTAGGAAATCTGAAGTTTTTTTTTAATAAGGTAGGCTTTTTTTTTAATAAGATGTCTGCCAGCAACAATGTTTTACTTCATTGTTAACATGCAGGGTAAAATACACCAACTAACAGCACCCAAGACATGAATCAGTTCTTCAGAGATTGTCTGTATTTCAGTGTCTGCATTAAATATGGCAATAAACCTGGACCAATTTCAGCATATGTTACACTGCATCAGCACTCTCATACTGTCTATAGTTTCCCATCCTTTCTCATATAATAAGATCCAGCAATCTGGATAGATCTTTTTACTTAAGTGACTCCTTACTCCTTTAGTGTTTCAGAATTTGGGGGTAATTTTGTCATCAGGTCTAAAAAAGAAAAAAAAGAAGAAAGTATCAACAGTCTTTTCAGGGGCAGAGAGAACCAAATTAAGAGTTGTAACTTAGCAAGACCACTACAGGGAGACAGAGGAGGAAAGCTGTTGTCATAGCAGTATTGCCATGACTGTTGTTTCCTACAGCATCCTTTGGCTCCCTTCCACTCTCTCAGTGCCCCATGCCTGGCTCCTCCTTCTCAGTTGTCTCACCTATGAGCTATATAACTTCTGTTTCATGGCCCTGCATGAGCTGTCTCCATTTAATGGTATCTTCACAAGTCGTTACAATGACTTACGTAGCCAGGCTTGGTACAAAGGTTCAATAGTGCAAGTCCTTTGAACCGCATTCCTCAAGTCCACTTTTCATCCCATTATCAGATTGGTACTGAATAAAGGCCAAATGGAAAATCCCAGTATGAAATGCACTCCTGTGGCTGACATTCACATAATGGCTATGTTCAGAAAAGGGTTGGTAAGAGACCTCACCATATACTGGATTATGTGAATTATTTGTGTTTAGTCTAGTTTGAACTATTTCTGGTATCTCAGGGTCAAAGTCTCACTTTTCATAGGTAAACATTTTAGACGACTCGTATTAATGACATATTACTAGCCAGCATCAGAACTAGTTCTGCTTGGGCAGTTACCTTGGACAGAAAAACATTCAGCCAGTGACCCTGAGACATGAACTGGCTCCAGGCCTTAAAATAAGGACATTTGCTACACTGCCTAACTATAACAATTATACAGCCGAGGCTGGGGATTCAAGACAACAAAGCTACTTAAAGACGTTAGAAAGGTCCCTCACTGCCTGTTGAGAAAAAAAACACCCCAGCTAATTTTTGACAGTTTTTAAGCTGCTTTGCTTGCTACAGTAGAATAAAAGAAAGTGTCATAGTGATGGCTGTAGTCATCTGATGATAATGACCTGCAGCCACACCAGGTCCTTAAATGCACGTGTGTCTTGTGCTGCAGTGAGCAGGCCTATAGGTACATGCATCCTGGAGCACCCCTGCACGTGCAGTTCCCAGAGGGGTTTTGCAAACTGCTTGTATGAACTGTTGCATTAAATTACATTTAGCTTGAGTGATCAGTAGTTCATCAGTTGACCTCTGGCTCTGATTCTTAACAATGAGAAGCATCTGACATAAAGAAAGCCCTTAGAGAAGGCACAGGGAAAGAAATAACTGCACTAATTAAGCTATGCAAAGTGCCTTGGAGAAGAGTGCTCCACTTCAAGGATACCCTGACATTTTTGACCCATTACAAGTAGCAGCAGAAAAATTTCAGGAATTGAATGTGGAGTGTTTAATTGAGACATAAAGGAAAAGAAATCGGTAGAATTTGAAATTAATTTCATCCTTATGGCTAAACCATACCAGCTTGGAAGGCTTACTAAATATTCTTAGCTACTAATGTGTCTTTATTTTGATTGTATAAGAGGTAAATCATCCTCATAAACATGATAGAAAACCATATTGGCCTGGCGCATTTATGATTAATTTTTTGCTCACAGTGCAAATGTAAATGCAATAGTCCTATTGCCATATCCTGCTTAGCACTTAAATACCATTTTTCTAATTTATTTCCATCATTTGAACCTAAGGACACAGCGAAATGTTTTGAATTTTACATATGATAAATATTTCTTTCTGAGAGTGAACCTGCAAAAATGCAGCCCATTCAAAAATACACTAAGCATCTTTTCACATCCAAAAAAACTAACGTCTACATTATCCTCACAGGAAACATATATTGGTTTATCCCTTTTAAAAACATGGTTCAACTGAGGCTGGGAAAAAAGAAAGTGACTTACCAAGGTGAAAATATATGTTAGGTACAGAGCTGGAGAGAGAAATCCTGATTAAGATTCTTAGTTGTCTGCTCTACTGTTTTGATGGTATTCCTTTCCTCACATATGTTTAGGAACAGATTATCTGGATGTCCCATTCAAATAAAAGGTGTTGAATAGGAGACAATTCTTCCTAGGATGGGTTGGAGCCCCCTCGAAGAATTTCTACTTGTTCTTCAAATGAAAATGTGTGAATTATTACCTAATTTGAGTAATAATTTCACTAGCAGACAAAATTCAAGCCTCCTGTCTTGTAAAATAGCTCTCCTTTTTAATTTACCCTATGATCTGCTGCCTGACGTCTGTGTTTTCACCCAGATTCACCACATCACGGAAGAGTGTCAGAGTACCCCTTTTCATAGCTGTGAAGATGAGCTCAAAGCACAGCCCAGGCTCTGAATATTTGGGAATTCGGAGTTTAGTTCATACTCATCACAGGTGTCAAACTAGGATAGCCTTTCCATACTTCTCCATGTTGCTGAAGATTAAATGAATTGGTTGTGATTAATACTGGAGGGTCACAACAAATAGAAGTTCTTATAATCTAGGTGTTCTTATTCAGTGTCTGGAAGAAGACACAAATACTTGAATCGAGTCTCTCTAGACATATTTCTCAGTTTTTCCTGTTAGTGGGAACACAGAGGATTGCATGTGCAATCTCCTAACACTCCGGTTTGTGCCTCCAGCTATATTTAATCCATATACCAAGGCAACAGTTTGCTACTACTACTAGCTGAAAGAATTACAGTGGAAGTGACTGATGAACCTGAGAAGAATCAGAACAAAGACAGCCTACAGTTACAGCATTTTCTCCCTCTGACCTCCTAACCAGAGCAGTATCCTGCAGAGAGAGAAATCGAGATCCCATTGAATGGGAGAAAGTTGACCGGGAAAGTCAACAGCATCCCTTTGATGGCAGAGCCAAGGAAGAAAACTATCTAACTCTTCCATTGCAAAGTTTCCACTGGACCAAAACCAAAACAGGCATTCAGTTCGGTTACGCTTGAGACTGGCTTTTTAAATACTTATCTGGGCCTCCTAGTCTTTCTCCAGTTCTGGATGGTGCATGCTGCGCCCTCGTGCCTTCACTCCTCTCCTGCAGCCGTGCAGCCTGGCTTGGGGAAATCTCTGTGCTCTGGCTCGTGCTGCTCTGCATTTCCTAAGGGTCTTGTGCTAGTCTAAGCTGCCTTATAGGGTAATAAGTTATTTGCAGGTTTAATATGATAAGGAACAAGAAAGAATATATTTCTGTTGTTTGTTTACGTGAAGAGCAATGTAACTGGCTCTCCCTGTCTCAGTCTTGTTCTATTAATAAAGTCCATGTGAGGAATATACAAATTTACACCATGTTTGGAACCTGTCAACATAACTAGTCTCTAGCTAGAATACTTTCCATGCCGTGTATCTCCATATAGCCCATCTTTCTGGGACATGTGACCCAGAAATGTGTCATTGGGACACATGTAGTCACTGAACTGATGAAATGAATTCAAAGGAAACAGAAGCAACAATGCTGCTTCTTCCAACCTCCGCTCAGCTTGTTGCTACTGCTCTCTGAAAAAGTTAGTGAGACATGAAAAAGATGTTGTAGTCCCAACTTGGACCTGGTTTTACCTTTCATACAGCAGACTTTTATGTAAGACCTTATTTTTCCAGAAATTACTAAGAAAAAGGAACTAAAAATCCACAGCTGTCAGTTTTTAAAAGCAAATAATCACTCCCACGCAATGCCTGAAAGGCAAACTTGTACCTAAAGACTTGCAACTGGCATCACTGACATTTTTCACTGTCCAATCAAAATGTTAAAAATAAAAATAAACAGAGCCCACAAAGAGAAAAAATACACTGGATTTTAACATTCTTTCACAATTCATAACCAAAGCTGTGGTCAGCAACATGGAGCGAGAAAGACGTTTGGTTATAAGTCATGACTTTAATCAGACAGTCTCACTGGCATCTTGTGGAAACCTTCCAAATTAAATGGACGTCCAAATTAGAGACATTCAGACTAAAGATGAAAAATCACAAATAAGCTCTTTTGTCTAGAATAAATAGAAGCAAAACAGTCAAATGCTCAGGAAGATAACTGATACGACATTGTTCCCTTGGGCATCTTTGCTAGTGATTAACCCAGTGTGTTTTAAATGCCTAAAACAATGAAACTAGTGGACAAGCTATTCTAGTCCTCTGGGCATGAACAGTCCTCCTAATCTCTGCTCACCAGGTCTCCCCACAGCCACATCCTTCTAACGCCCCGCTTCTTCCTTCCAGCCTCCAGCTGGTGACTCACTTTATTTAATCAGTGCAGCCATCAGGATATTCACCTACCAAATCAGAGCAACCCTTGACCTCGCTGCTGTGACCTCTGCTGTGCCTATTCCCAACTTTTGTTTATTACTTTCGCTCATTGCGCCAATTCTAAGCTTAGGCTTACATAAGGTGTACAGAGACTGTGTGACAGGGGCACTTTGTGCCACGCATGATGGGAGCTTTGCCCCGAAAGGGCTGACAGTCTAAGTGTCTTAACTGCCCAAACGGATGAAGAAAGGACCACAGCCCTCAGGCCTGATTAGGTTTGAAATCAAGGGTAAAACTTCCACTGGCATCAACAGTGCTGGATCATGCAGGAAGGGACTGATCCTGAAGGTACTGCTAAGTGCCTCTTGAAGGGTCTGCATCTTCCCTATAGTGAGGGATTTCATCTCACAGATTAAAGTCCTAAAGCCAACAAACCATTTTAATGAGAGCCGTGAAAGTCCTCCAGCAACACTTGGTAGAAAGTTACCTGTCATAAAAGACACACAGCATTAAAGACTCTTGAGATGTAGGGGTCACCAGAGGGTATTCTATCTTTCTCTCTGTATTTTCTCCAGAAAGAATAAAGAAGATGGAAGATAAAAAGTGAGATTATGTCACAGCAGAGGAATGTCTCTGCTTATAGGAAGATAAGCTTTTTCCACCGAAGTCAAGTAATCTTCAAAAGATGACTATAAGCTGCATTGCCATGGACTCTGTAGGGTTTTATATGGTCTCTCCACTTGTATTTTATGTAAAAAACTACATTATATATTACATTATATACCTCAGCTGATCTTAAGATCCCCTCCAAGTCTAGTTACTAACTAGTATAAGGAAGAACATCTATGTAAGCGGCAGGACTTTTAATTATGTCAGACTAACATACTTTAACAAAGAAAACAGTCAAATCACATCTTGGACATAGTGTTCGATTATCTACAGATGGATTATCTGGACCATGGACTGACACACTCTGCCTTCCCCTTACAGCTTTGGCTGCATCACAGCCAGGACACACACTCACACCTGCTGACAGTTTCCTGGTGCTTAAGGTGCTCTAAGGAGATGCACTTACCATGTTTTAAAAGATGAACATACTGAATAGGCACTGTCTCACTGGCACATGTTTTGTATTAGCTGTGGGTAATGTCCCCCCTCCCTCTCCTTGCCCTTCTTCATTATCTGGATAACTGGCTGCAGACCTTCTTTGACAGAGTGGTTTAGGTAGTCATCACAGAGGTGTATTACAAAAGAAGGAGCTCAGTCATAGTACTATCTTAACTATAAGAACGGAAAGGCTGCATAACACAGTTTCTGCCTTCCAGACTCCTGTATTTCAGATCTCGTTCTGCATCCAGCAGTCAATGTTGACACTTCTACACAGGCCAAGCTCCCTCCTCCACAGAGTTCATCAGCCCAAGGTCTGTCTGGAGGAAATATGCCCTTCAAACATGGATTTTGGTGAAGTTTGATGATACAGAACTGTATCAAAGTAGTAGCCTGCAGAAAAGCAGGGTATGGGCAGCAGTGACCTCCCGTTCTCTTTGCAAATGTCTTGTTGCAAAGGTGCTCAATTTGTGTTTATGTTAATAAGCAATGGAGGGGCTCCAGGGCGCTAAGGCACTTTTTGGGCTCTACAGCAGCAGGAGCTCCTTGCTCAGTGGAGTGGAGCTGGGAGCCTCAGGCTAAAAAAAATTGGCTGGTCACTATCCAGACCACAAGGATTTCAAAACATATGGTACCCATGGGCTGGATCTACCCACTTGCAACACATTGCTTTCTCCCTGTGCCATGTACTCCCTTCCAAAAATCCCACAATTGCTTCTATTGCAACTTAGCTCAGCTCCCTCCTCTGAAGAGGAAACACATGGCACTTTTGGACCGTATCCGATATAATGATTCTGTTCACAGTTTCCAAACTCCCCTTTAACCATAGCCCAGGGAGTCAGCAAAGAGATAAATCACACTGAGCTGCACAAACACCTTCTTCACACTGCATTCATAGGTATCCCAAAGAGAAAGAGAGCACACACACACCTCAGGACATAGGATCTGACTCAGAGATACCTAGAAGAGTCAGATGAGGCACCAGGAACATCTCAGACCTGAGGAATTAACCTGTTTCATTGGAGATGAACAAAGACCTCAGCCCATGCAGGCAAGATTAACAACAACAAAAGCATATTTTTTTCATTATTTATCCAACAACATAAACATACATAACATTATTTCAGGATATCTCTTCTTAGTTATACTATCCTCTGTGGGAGATAGAAGAAGCAAGGCTTGTAGTCATATGGGAATAACAGGAGGTGAAGAGCTGATAGAAAAAGCACATCTAGGAGTTATTAGCTAACAGTGGACCCTTCCTTTCCTAGATTGTACTTTTCTGATTCTGATAACATTGTTCCCTCTGGTACACTGTTATTTACCTGAGATTTGCTTATTTCCTTAGCTGTTAACAGTCGGGTACACAAGGGTTTGTACCTTTCTTTCTACTGGATACTGGCACTGTGAACTTCCAATGAAAAGTCTCCCCTGTATCAGCTACCACACATTCAGTTCAGGATTGTGACTTCTCCTAAATACCTTGTGATATAAATTCTTGGAACAGAGTGGGAAGGAGCCTTATGCCATACATGTTGGAGCATGGCTACACAGAGATAATATATGTCAGCTTCAGGAGGCTTGTAACAGCAAGGTTTTTTTTCATTGCTTTCATCATCTAAATGTCTATATATGGGGTGTTACTGGAAATCATGTGACTTCCTGAAGTTCAGCTTCCTCTGCTTGTAAACACCTCTAAGAATTTCACTTTCTGATTGCTGGAAACTAAAAGTGAGGTACTTCTCGGTAAACTTTTACTTTACAAAAATATTTATGTTCATGAAAATAAGTTTCTTCACTTACGCTAATCTTCTAAAACTGCAATATTCAGCCATAACCTTCCTTTACAAAGCTTGGATGCACTGGCATGAAGGTATGAAATTTCATAAATTTCATCATTTATGATGACGTCACCACCAACAAAAGATACCTAAAAGGAATGATAAAGTGCGCTCAGCTGCATTTTCTCTGAGAATTTCTGCATGCTCTGAGTGTGGGAGAACAGACTCATTCTGAGGAGAACGCCATATAAACCCTGCTAATTATTTGTGCTGAGAGAGGTATCTACAACTCATTTATTATATGAGAGTTACAGGGCTCTGGTACTTTTTCAGTAAAGTGCCATTAATATTGCAGTTGGCTACAGTACAGACACTCTGCAAGGTCTTGAGAAATCATGTTTGAGATTGGGTGGAAAAGCTTTAAATATACTTTTGTTCAGCATATTTTAGTATTTCTTCTTTGAACGTACTCCCCCATCAAATAAAACAATCTCAGCAACTCCAGCAGGACAAAAAAGCTGCAGCTGGAATTCAGAAATAGATATTATGCAGCACCAAGAAATATTCTGCATTGTTAAAGGATCCTTTGAAGGAGTGCAGGACTGGAAGTGACTCCCCTGCCGTTTATTAACACCCTATTATTAAAGACCACATTCCAGGATAACTCTCAGAACCAGTTAACAGGTTGTTAATTAGTAGTCACTATTATATAAAATTAGAAACAAGGAAATAACAATGGAACAGGAACCATGACACAGGTTAGACCCCACCCAGACCATTTCACAAATGGTCTCTCTGTTGAGAATACTGCCTGTGCCTGGATTTGCCATGAGCCTGCCCAGTTCCACTACTGGGGCAGCCAGAGCAGAAAAATCTGTATGTAGCAGTATGTGTTTGTATAAACGAAGAAAAGATGGCAATATACAGGGAAGAGGAAAGGAGAAGGGAGATGAGGAAAACAACAAATGAGATGACACAAATTACATCAAGCTTGAAAGAACTTGTCAAGGCCTTATCCTGCTATAGATCAGTTGCTGTAGTTAACTGAGCTGCTCCACCTTTCTGATAAACTAAAATGAATCCTATTTAATTTCAGTGCCATTCATATCCAGACTTATGTGCATGTCTGGCTGTCTCTAGGACATACATGAGGAAACTAATGGAAAGCACCCAATAGCATCAGTTAGATAAGATGTCTGATGTTCCCTCTACAGCCCCAAACGTTGCAAAAATACAAAATAATGTTTTGGGCTGAGATGACTCAGAAATCAGCATCAACTTGCCAACTTGGAATGCCCTAGGATGTTTCCTTCAAATAGTATCTTGGTAACAAATTCGTATGTCACATTTACATACACGAATCCATACATAACAGGATTAAAGGTCACAGCTCCTTATGAGAAGCCCTGTTAATACTGAAATACAAAAAAAGGTCTGCTGTCTACAAACAGAAAACTTATAATCCAAAGGCGCTTCATTAAGTGAATTGATCTGTTTCTACAGCTCTGCTCCATAATAGCCTGTAGCAAGAACAGCCCCTTACTCTTTTTTTTCATGTTTTTTATCTGGCATTTTTATCATCCCTGGCTTTCTTTTGTGTAAAGAACTTATTCTGAAGACTTACAGATTTTTCATAGGCTGAAAACAGTTTTTTTTTTTGTCCAGGAAAAGTTCCCTTTAGTATCTAGGAGCTCCATTAGGAGGACAGGAATGAGCCTTTACATTATGTATCAACAACTGACATGTGAACCTGATAACAGTTTATTTTAAGGGTGCTATTACAGAGATGAGCTCTATAATCAGCAGTAACAGGAAGAATTAAGAATGGGACTAGTTAGACTGCACGTGAGAATCAAAAATTCCTGCCAGTCCCCTAGAAAAATTTCCCTGCAAAGAGGATGCCATATACCTTGAGAAGTTTACAGATAGCATCAAGAGAAAAAACAAACAAATCTACTAACAGAAGTACACTGGAGATGAAGTGTACCTAAAGAGATGGACTGGGTCAGCTATAGGGGTAAATTATTACTGTACTAAAGCCACCAGTCACTTGAATCGTGACACAAGCTGGCCATGAATATCCTGTGACATACCCCTAGACTCTTTCTTTACCTTGCATGGTCACTAGTCACATGAGAAAACTATGACAGTTTGAAGCATCATGATGAGATCTGTACTTTTTTCCCCATGCGTTATTTTGCAGGCTGGAAAAAGGTATTTGGGGACATGTTTGGGAAAGTAAAGTCACCTGCTTTGATGTGAAAAAGCAGCTTGCCTGAAAGTATATATTCTGAGCTCAGCTTTAAACAGAAGTTATCAGTTTCTTAAAGGAAAACACAGTATAATTTTGAAGTTAAAACAAACTTCCATGTGATTGGAGCAGAAACCTCATACTTGATTTCTGTGCATTTGACATGAAATACAGAAACCTCTGATCCACAGTTCAACATGTTTCAATGGATTCCAAATAGCCTTAAGGGCAGCTCCAAAACTAAGGTAATTACAAAAATAAAACCTCAAATTTCTCAAACAAACCAAAGCTTCGTTTAAACCCTGAAAAGAAACTTGTGGAGACTGGTCCACGCTAGATCACCAGAACTGGAGATACAGGCTGGTTCTGCACCAATCTGGTCATGTCTGAAGCTCTTCTGTGAACGCTCTCTATGGCTTGCACTTAAGAGATACGCACATAAAAATCTTAGCTGAGTCTTACCTACAAATTCAGCCTGGACCATTCTGCAAAATTAGGTGCCTTCAACAGCAAAGCTCCCAGGGCCCTTGACACAGAGGCCTGAAGATTAGGCATCACTTACTTGACCAATTAGCTGCTATTCGACATTGTACAAGCTTGGTATAAATTAATTTAGTCATAAAAAGGTTCACAAAGTCTTTATCTTGCTAGAAACAAGCAGCAAGAGAGAGATTCCTTGCTCAGAAGTCCCTAGGTCTGCCCCACCAGTGGACTGAAGGCTCAAGAAAACCCACCTCTCCTTGCTCTCAGCGTCTCGCTCACACCACCATCTCCTGGTTGTCTCTCTCTCTAGCATTTATAGCTCTGGATCAATATTTTAATAGTAATTAGGGCAAACAGGCAACTTGGTTCTGCCTTGGCCTGTGCCCAGCGCTGGCTCACGGCACCTTGCTCAGCACTGGAGACGGACCAGCCCCTCCATCTTTGAGCCTGAAGGACAGCAACCAGGAAATCCACTGGCTACAGCTGGCTGCAAAAACCTCCCGGCCCATGAATACCTCTCAACATAACGCTATTAAATACCACACAGTGGTACTGACTTCACCCTCTGCGTTGTACCTAGCACATAGCCACAGCTAGCTATTGCGCCACACAGACCTAATGTTTGCTTTTTAACAATGGTCCGTGTTGGCTTATCAACTTCCAGGCCCATTTCCCACCCTTGACTTAAACCTGTGCTGTTGCTATGCTTCCTCCCAATTACCTAAAATCTATTGCTTGTCTCCTCCATGCCCTGGGATTGTTCAAGATATTCATTTCATGCTGCTGATGCTTCTCTTGTACTGGCACTAGTTTGATATTATAAAAGCCCACATCACTTAGCGGCACTCTGTTTATTTTCTGTGATTTCCAGAGAACAGTTCAGCAGGTTTCCACAAACCTCACAGGCTTGGCTACAAGGAGACTTGTACTGCAGAGACCCTGACACAGGAGGTGTGACAGCAATCTGATGCTCACAAGGTGGTTCTGTGGGACTTTCCAAGAAATAGGGCTCCCATCAGCACCTGAGGCACTGCGAGTCCCTGATCAGGGCTGAACATTTATACCACTAGGAAGTGCTTATTACTGCTGACATGAAAAATCTCCAATATTCAACATCTAGAGACCTTTACCAAACATTCCTAAAACTGAAAATGTTCTTCTTAATAACAAAAAAAATACAAAATTATTAGCATAAGCTACACTGATTTTCTGGTCTGCTTACATTTTCCACTTTTTTTTCATAGTATGAGTATTATAAAGGAAACCACCGAAGTTCCAAATAACAGTAGTTTACTCTTAACATGCATAAATTCACGGCCTAGCTTTGGTAGGTTTTTAAACTCAAGGACAGTAAAGGACGCCATTTAGAGACTCAAAGACAGCTACCTTATTTCTGTGTATATATTAGGTGTACAGACCTTACTCTGGCCACACATTAACTCCACCGAAACCTAGGTTAGCTTCCACACCAAGGTATCCAGCTCAGCACCAGGGGCTTCTCACAGAGAAGGAGCGCAAGCATGTCCCTCAGACCTTTTGGGAGAAGAATTTGACCTTCCAAGTTAGACTTTAAAACTTCACTACAACCTTAAAAAGCTTCTATCTCTTCCCATTGACACTGCTGAATCTTGGTTTTGCTTGGCAGATCTTGTTCCCCACAGATCTGCCTCTCCTCCCCTTCTTGTCCCACATCCTTCACTCCAGAGCTTTCCTTGCTCCCATCTCCCTAATCATCTTGGGCTTGTCTCCAGAGATCTACTTTTAAAAATACAGCAATGTACTCTAACGAGGCTAGTCTTGTCAGCTTTAAAACTTGCTAGAGTTAGTTTCTGAAAAAGGGTATTCCAAGGGGACCCCCTTGACGCGACTGTTCATCTGTCTACATCAGCAGTTCCCAAGCTTGTCAGCTCGCAACCTCCTTTCCAGCCTTGTGACCTCTCTTCCATCAGCAGTCCTCGGGGTCGCGACCCTGACTTTGGAAACTTCTCATCTAAATCAGTCAAAAGTGATGCCTCAAGAATAACTTTCCAGTTGGTGCCATGTTTGTTTACGGTCCCAAGTAGCATGATTACCCTGAAGTTCAGGTTCAAACTTGTCTCTTTGCTTGTTTGTAAGTCTAGAAAGAATTTCTCATTGTCAGTCAGCCAGCGGATAGTGAACTCTGTAACTTTTGACTGTTCTGGTTAGAGACAATTATACCCCAACTGACCCGGTATGGCATTAAGGACTTGGCTGCAAAGTTCAGCTGTGCCTGGATGAAGCAGAGATTTTGCTGCTCTGCAGAGTCTGGAAACATCATTGTTTTCTCTACTTGCATGTCACATTCAGATATAACAGTTACTATACCCAAATCACTCCTTATACAGAAACACGGTTTCATCTGCCACACTGTGCATCCTCACTGTCTCACACACGCATGCAATTGGATGAACTCTCATAGCCGCTTTTCTGCACATCAGTCTGTCTTTCTCTTTATGGTCATTGACAATGTGTGGTTAGTGAAAATTCTAATATTTAGATTTCTAGCTCTGCTTTGTCATCTTTGCTTACTGGTGAAAGGGTGGGGGGAAAAAATGGCAAAAGTGGTTTGAACAGGTCTTGAAAGCACTACTAAAAATGCTAAACTTTCAGACCATTTACAGTTTGGATGTGCTACAGCTAGTCTTGCTTTGGAATTTCCTGGAATTAAAATAACTGGGAATTTTTCAACTACCTGTTCCTCCTATTTTCACGTCATATCCCTACTCAACCTACGTGTCTCTGTAGAGGTGGTTCCACTCCTGCATTAAAGACCAGTCCCTTTAGCTTTGCTGCCCACAGATTCTCTCACTTGGTACTCTCTTACTCTAAGCTTAAAGCTGTTGTTTGATTTTCTATTTGACCTTAGTGTTTTTCAGTGGTACTGTTTTTCAGTTTAAACAGCCAAGAGATATCTGCCTAGACACACCAGGCTGGAATTTGAGGAATGTAAAGTGGAAGCTTAGCAGTAGTGGCAGCACCTGGGAGCAGCCAGCCTTCATACCTGCCTTGGAAAACACAATATAAATCTCAAGTCCAAGGGGAACCAGTTAATACAAGCATATGAAAGGACCCACCACCATCCATGCAGCTGAGGGGGTTCAAATTACTGAAGACCAGTAGAGAAGACAGAGGGAAGAAAGACATTTGGGGTCTGTGGCTTTGCGCCACTCAGGCACGTGTGAGTACATGAGGCAGTTGGGTACAACCTGTTTTGCAATTATTCAGTCTCCATATGACGTTTAAACATCTGGCTTTGGTTGCTGCCAATAAAAGAGATTAGGCTGAAAATGTTTCAGCATGAAAGACAACCACTGAAGCCAACATCAGGGCTTCTCTTTCCCTCAAATATGAGGGCAAAGCCCCATGGCCTGGGCCAGCAAGTGAGGAAAACGAAATCATGCTTTGTTAGAGTGAAACTTGGTGAGTGCCAGAGCACATCATCAGCAAGGAGAAGTTCCTGTTTGAGCCTGTAATGATTTGCATGAGACCATTACTTGTTTGCCACCGTACAGCGCTTTCAGAAGGCCTGCTGATCCCTGCTGAATTGCAAATGGTTCTCTCTTTCTTCCTGTCTTTTGGTGACACACTGTGCTTATAAGAGTGCACCAAGGTCAGGTTTGCCTTCTGCCTTCTCTTATGCCATTATGAAATGGCAAACCGGTGGAGATGTCAAAGTGATCAGGCTTGAGAAGCTAGTGTGGTTATTGCTAGAGATTTGAGCATGCTCTGAAAAATCTCTGCCCAAGACTTCTCCAGTTTCAGCCAGGGGGGTTCAGATGGACAGAAGATTTCAGGTTTGTGGGGAGTTGTCTGGTTGTGGTTGGATTTTACCTTTTTTTTATTATTATTTGGATTTGCTTCAGCTAGGATGGAACTAAAAATTTTTGCCAGAGGATGAAGCATTGGACAGATCCCAAATCTGCACATACTAATCCAACCTCATGGTTAGAAAACATGCATCTTGATGAATAATGTTCTACATAAAGGAAAAACTGTACTGTTAAATGGAAAAGAGATACCAAAATCAAAATAATCTTATTCATCCTGGTAATGCACATTAAAGAAGGATTGGTAGTCCCCAACTCTGCACAGACTAGATGGAATTTAGTAAAAAACAAAAAGCAGGTGGACAACTGAAAAGATTTTTACCAGTATAGGAGATAAACCCTCCGTTTGTAGAAAACGCTCACTATCACAGGTTCATGGCTGAAAAACTAATTGCATCATAGCCATTGTAGCTACATGGCATCTGTATAATCAGGATATACTCCTGTTTGATTTATCAAATGCACAGGGTTTTTTTTCAGTAGGGTATGGAAGCACACTTTGAAGTGCATATTTCATACCTGGATTAAGTTCTCATGTAGAGGTGCAACATATGTAAAACATCCAAGAAAATACAAAGGGGCCTTTTAAGAAAGGGACTCCCCCAGCTTGGAACAGAGGTTCTTCTCTTGAAGATTACAAGACCATTCAGCTAATGTTTGGGCTCTTCCTGCTGATCCAAAGAAACCAAACAGCACGTGGAAGTGTTGGAAGGTGGTAGATTCAATCTCATCAAAAATATCTTCAGGATTTTTTTTCTATAGCAAGGTGATATGCTTTATTGATCCACTAGAATATGATACTGGCAAATGTTTTTTAGAAAAAGTGGATGTCAAAGGATAAAGGACTGGAGTTCAGCTAGATCTCTATCACAGCTTTCAAAGACACATATAATTATAGTGGTTCATGTCATTAAATGTCCACAGGTCTCTCCTACCACTGCTAGAGCAGACAAGACTCCAGCAGGTATCTTCAATGTATGTGTTTTAGACTTCAGGGTACCAGAAAGCCTACCCTGAACAAGAACAATTTGAGGAAGTGGGGCAGGGGGACATTGGGAAGGTATGTAAAAGATGAAAGTGCTTTTGAAAGAGAAACCTTGCGTGCAATCATGTAGCAGCTGCAAAGCAAGGGATGAAGAGAGTCTAAAGTGAACTCTGTTGGCCACTGACAGCCCTCCCAGAGGAATGAGAGTTGAGCTGGCATGTCTTGGTAAGGCTCCCACTGCCAAGAACTGTAAACAAAATGATGCTAAGGGACCCATTCTGCTCAATTTATTACAGGAAAGATAATAATCTTTGCTCATTTTACTTATATATCAGTTCTGAATCTGCGCCCGTTAACCATATAAACTATGTAGAAGGAAAAAACAGCTGGTGAAAGAATCCTGTAAAGTGGCAAGGGAATTCACTAAAAATCTGTAATTCTGAGTAAGAATGACTGTCAGAAAGTTCACGGGGCCTCCTGTGTGATCCTGTACCTGTCAAAAGGAAAGGATCTAGACGAAATAAAATCTTATTTGTGAAACTGAAAAATCCACATAGTCCTTGAAAGGAGAACATGAACTCTTTGAAATAACAAGGATGCAAATGGACTAATTCACCACAGTTTGTTACTTCTTGCCCTTCATTGGCATATTATTCCCTAAACCAGCCCAGCAGAAGAGAGACATGAAAAATGAATGCAACTAGGCATCAACATGAGGGCAGCAAGTCTTACTCCACCAGTTCTCAAAGTAAGAAGCTTAACTCTATTACATGATGGTAACAGATCGCATCTGAGACAGCAAATCTTCAGTCCCAAAGACAGAAACATTTTATCCACATCTGGGAAATGACAATGATCCTACAAACTTGGAGGCTGATGAAACTAAGACAACTTTCTTTGAAGATGCTGAAAGGCACAAGACCAGCAACCTGAAACTAGTAGTTCACAAGACCAAATGAACTGACAGAACAGCCCAGTGATGCTGGGGTCAAGCAGCCGGGGGTGGGGAGGGGAAGAGACCACAGGCCATGGGTATTTGAATCTGTGTCTGAACACATTTACATTCAGTATAGCGTTATCCATGTGTCATGTGGAAAAGCAGAACAAAGTGCACTGCCTTTGAAGAACACTGCAATACTGCCTTATGACACGATACTCATGAGATGGGCACTTCTCTAAATTAAGCGCTTTCTAACGCCAGATAGTCTTTCAGATTTGCTTTTTTAGTGGACACGTTTTAAAATAGCTTGCTGTCCAGTGACTTGGAGTCACATGCTTGTGCCATTGATCATTCAGAGAGTATTTCACAAATTCTTTGGGAAAATACTCAGACTTGCCTAGATAAATAACAGAGCTATGCCTGTCACAGAAACTCCCTTCTCTGCCTGGAACAAACTGAAGACAGGGGGAGATGTTTCCACAGTCAGCACCAGAGCTAAACTAAGGAGTAAAAGGTGCTCACCTGTAACTTTGAACTCCAGGGCTATTGCTAACAAGCAGAACAACCAGAATAAATGGTCGGTGGACTGGCACAAGTAAAGAAATTTACCACGTGAGGGTACAGAATTGGAAAGGAAGGCTGGGATTATATCTGGCCAGCTCCTGTTGTAACAAGAAATGCATCTCTGCAGAAGAAGCAACAGAAACTGATCAGGGGACACAGACTGACCATGCAGACAAGGACAGGCACAGAGCTAAACCCAAGAGGGTGGCAGAGACTGCTGGGTGGGCTCAGTCACTTCTCAGGAAGAGCCCCGGGGCCTGTCTAGTGGGTGTGAAAGGAGCTCACAGAAACAGGATTTGAGTGAGCTGCACTGGTGTGCTTTTAGATCTTGTGCTTTATTAAACTTCCAGATTTATGTGTCACTGGTCTGGAAGCATGAGTGTATCTGTGGAAAGGCAGTTCCCTGTTCCCAGCTATTCTAGTTGCATATGCATAGCAAGGACAGAAAGGGGGGCACAGCAGTGTGAGAGAGACAAAGTGATTTCTGGATCCTTGCAGGTCCCTTCCTTTTCTCTGGCATGAACTAGAGCACCTTGAAGACAGCTCTAAGAGGTGCTGTTTCCCAGTGTCCACAATGAGCCCTGAACTGCACATTTCAGTATGGCCCATTTGCAGTGTCCCCATGCAGTGTTTCATAAGCTGGAAGAAGCATACAAAATGGGTTCTTCTTGCCTCGTCTGCCCTCATCCTACAGCCTCTGAGAGCCGTCAGGACAGCATATGAGAGACTATGTGCAAGTAGGAGTCAAGTTCTGCGCCAAGAGTGACTGAGAAGTTAAATAAACTGGCTAGTAAATGCGACTGGAAAGTCTGATGCATTTAAGTGTAAATCTTACAGGATAGATCACACTCAGAAGGAAACTACACACCTTCAGTTATGTCTGAAATCCCCACAGACGTCAAGCAAAAATACTCCAAAAGGCACCAGGAATTCATTAGCATGAACAAAAGCTGCTCCACTGAATCCTGTAATCCACTGTACAGCAAGTTGCCACAGAACTAAACCCCAAAATGCTTCGGCAGGGCTGACTGCATGGCCATCTGCCACATACCGCCGAGGCCGGGCAGCCTTCACCTCCTCCACCTCAGGCATCACTGCGTAAGGTGGCCTCACTCATTCTCTTAGGTGTACCTGATGGACTTAAAAGAGGATTTAGACACCCAGAATTAGGCCTCAAAACTGTACTGAAGTTAAAGGGCACAAGCAAATGGTGCAAACAGCCCTTCTCCTTGCTGTCCAAATGTGAGAGAGGATGCGATGGAGGGCAGTGAGTTCTAATACGTGACTAGAAGCAGTTGTAAAATTCCTTGCAGAAACAAGAGATCTATTATATTTATCACAAATTTGCTAAGTAAGGTTAATTCCCTGGCATTGACCCTGCCTTGTATGCCCTTAATAATACTACCATGCTTTGTCCTGTTAAGATTTTACAGCAGAAGAGATAACATGCGGTCGATAACCCATTATAAACAGGTACTTTTCTTCTTCTCCCTCCCCACGGCCCCCACCCCATTGTAGCAGGGAAGATAACGCTTCAGCCAGAGAACTTGTTTCCAATGTCAGCCTGTAACCAGCTTATACCTGAAGAAAAAAGACTAATCAGCCATTGTGGTCTATATCCTGGCAGCTGAATAGCATGGGTGAATACCAACATTATCATAAATCATTCAATTGCTGAAAGTCATCCTACTGTCAGAAAGAGCTGAATATCAACCATTTCTAAATCCTTATGTACATCCATTTACAGCAGCTGAGCTGTGGGAGTATATAGACCTATTTTTCAGCTAACACGATAATCAAGCTATTCCTCATTTAAGAGTGAATTCATTTGCTTTGGTATTAGTCCCAAATAACAGTTCCAGAAATTGATACGTAACCTCCAAGTAAAACTAAGATTAAGTTGAGGCTGCCAAACTCCTTTATTCCTCAAAACACATTTAAAGTCCCCAGCCAGATTCTGATCTTAGTGTGAATCTGAACATACTGAATTAAATTTAAAAGCCACTGCTTTAGACTGGTGTTTCTCAGTAGCCCCAGTGTAGCCATAAAGACCAGAATCTGTCCTTAATATCTCTGCACACTGATATTGTGCAGAACTAGCTCCAGACTATTTATAGCTCACACTATATATACACACTGCAGCTTCCAAAAGCATATTTTATCTTTTGGGAGGACAATGCTTTCAGAAATGTAATAAAAGGCAAAGTTTTGTTAAAAAAAATCTGCTCAAACCCTTAACCTGGAAGAGTGGTCCCACGCTGCCAATCAGATAATAAGCTTAATTCTTACATCACACTTTATTTGTAGCTCAACGTGTAGTTAATGGTTGCAGCTTATCTAACAGGAGAAATGTGAAACCAGAGTTTTAGAACAATAGAAACAAGGCTGTCACCAGCAGGCTGCCAATGAATCATGTCCCCACAGTCAAGTTCTCCCAGAAGGTCATTTGTAATAGAAATACATCTCTGCCTGGAGCTGGCAAAATGCTGAAAAAGTGTTTCTCAGTTTTACCCTAATAAAACACTGAGCAGATCAATTACCAGAACAACTTCAGCTGCTAGTATTTTTAAGTTCTGTTGATTGCAAGACTTCATAGTAAATGTTACCAAGTGAGCAGGCCTGCTTGCTTCTGTGTCTGGGATTCTAGAGGTGGTTTTACCTTCAACCTAAATTCAAGGTATCTAAAACCCAACCTTTTACAAGCCTTAAGACACAAGTGGTTTACTGTTCTCTTTCACATTTTCAAAGAAAGAAAAATTTATTTTTAAACACAAAGTAACTTTCTTCCGTACCATTCAGAACTGAAACTCTGAAACCACTGAAAGACAGTGAGGTCTGCAAAAAGGATTTGCCAAGAAACAGAAAGCAACACTGACATTTTCTCTTTTGTGTCCAGAGAGATATGCAGAAAAAGGACAAGGAAATACACAAAAAATAAATAATCAGGTACTACCCATGTCATAAATATGGAAGCGGGTTTTGCTCATACATAATTATTTTTAACTGCTCTGTCTGCAGCTTAAAGAGAAAAAAAAATCTCTCCTGCTGCACTTGCAAAAGAGCTCCAGATTTTCTGCAAGAGGGAAGAGAACAGATGATGGGGGGAGCTATTCTTTTAAGAAGAATGTCATTGGCACAAACAGCTGGCAGTTGGTGGCGTATTATTTATATGTGCAGTTGCTCATGTTTTTTAACAGATAAGAAAGCAGTATCTCATTTGCAATTCAGGTGAGGAACATGAGTGGTTCTACAGCACCACTGGCCCCTGGGACACGTTTCTTATCGTATCAGAAACATCTGTCACAGTGCAAATGAATTCATGACAAAAGCACATCAAATATACAGTTTCAGGATGAGACAGCAGTCTGCAAAGAAACAAGAAAACCAGCCTCCCCCTATAAAAGCTGGGATGGTCAGTCCCATATTCACCAGTTGGGACAAGGGCAAGCACTGGGAAGGGGAAGGGGGAGAAAAAGAGAGAGAAATCCTTGGAAATGTCATGATTATAAATTATCCCTTCTCTAGGAGCTAACTGTGTCTGAGAATGGGCTTGCTCACAGGGGTCTGGCAGTTCATGCGCAGAGCATGCAGACACGCTGCAAAATGGTTATCACACCACTCCACACCAAGTCCTCCACTCCTCCGGGCTGTAAACAGACCTGACTGTAATCCTGTCCTTTGTGGTCCAGAGGATTTTAGCTGAGAAAATACCAATGGGTTGAGGTAGAAAGGATGTCCGGAGAGGTGGCCAGTGTGGGGGTTACCATCAGAAGTGCACTTGTGGGGGCTCCACTCACAGAGATGGAAATGAATCCATTTTAAGGGCAGCTGATGATGAGATGAGAGGAGCTTCCACTTCCAGGGAAGGCAAGGTGTGTCTTTAGTCCATGCTGAGGAGAAAAACACGATGGATTGAAAACCACTCACACACTCATGTTCATCCCTGCTATAATGCTGCACCTGGCACAAATTTAGAACACAACAATTTGTAATACGGGCCATGTTTGTCTCTAGTGTTGTTCCCCAGGGCTGGGTCTAATACCCCTGTGAGTACAAGGACATTTTTATGCTCCTCTTTAGCAAGGACAAAGACAACTCAAGGTGACTTCAAAATCCCTCATGCCTAGAAGAGGCCTAGAAATGCCTCTGTAGCTCTGGAAGCAGGCGGCTGGATCGAGACCCCCATCTGTGTCACACTGAGTGACTGCTTCCTGCAGTGCCTTTGGGCCTTTATTAAAAAATACAAGAGAAAAATGACCGTGTCTTTTGTCCTTGCTGAGAAACCCCTCTGAAATTCAGCTGAAGCACAGGGGAGAACTATGGACAGGCCCTGGACCGGACTGTTACTTCTTTAGTCCATGTGCAGCCGTCAGGCACACGCTGCCTTTTCTGTCCCAAGGACTGCTTTGGTGAGCCTACATGGCTGCTTGCTGCAATTGTGGATGAAATGTGAAATGTGAAACATCCTCGTTTCCCCCCCCCAAGGAGTACTAAAACCAGGCAGGCAGCTTAAGAAAAATACCTATTTTAACTTTGCTTCTAATCACAAAACATATATTCTTAAATATGCATACATCAGCAGAAACAGCAGGTAAGGGCTCCCATTCTAAAACAAACAGAAACATGCACTCTGAGCCCTCATATGAAATGGCAGTAAAAGCCCAACCCAATAATTATTTTCCTTGATTTTCAGCCAGGCGAGGCACAAGACAAATAAGTCATCAAGGACAAATAAAAAGAGGTTCATTCATCGCATTCAGGTCTGGAATCTTTAATGGTCACCAAATGAACTAAGATAACTAAGTAACCATTGTAAATATTAATCTTTAAAGGAAAACAATACTCCCAACAACAGGAAGCCTGATAAGACATTGGATGTTGCCATCAGTGTTATGGAGTCTCTCTAATTTCCTTAGTTTTTTCTTATGCCTGTAGAGGGATCAGGAAGGGGAACATATGGTATCTCTCAAAGGAAGTAAATTAACATTATTAATAGCTAATGTGGGAGAGGTGAAACAGCGATTGTTTGTGGTGGTTGTTATTGTGCTTTTGTTGGGGGGGAAGCCTGCCTGCTAGTGAGTTTAAGCAATCAAGCTAAATTCAAAATCTTGTATTTATAAACAGAGATCTGATAACAGTTGCCTAAGCATCCATGATGCTTTGCCAGCGCACGCACATCAAGCTGATCTGAAGGGACTGTGTCTTGGGGTTATCCCAGGAGTTAGCTAATGCAGATGAGAACTTACAGTGTGGTCCCTGTTCCTGAGTAACTCCTCGCATGGACCCTCACATTCTTCTTTGCATTAGTTTAGTTTGAAGCAGAAGGAACAAGGGTGGGCAGACCTGCACTTCTGAGGTACAAAAGCTGTCCTCTGGCATCCACTGAGGCAGCTGATCAAGGGGCCATTGACGACATGGGTTCTCACAGGCAGTGGTCACCGATGTGGGACACCTACTTTCAAGTGCACAGTTGTGGCAGCAGCTGTTTGAGGGCTGCACAGCAGTGTGGTATGTAAGCGGCAGAACTATTTTCTGGGAAGCTATGATAACAAAGCGCTGTATTAGGATGGACTGAATTGGTGGCCTAGAAGGGTATCTCAGAGTCCTGGGATCCCTTGCAATTTCCCTGCAGCAAGAGAAGAATTTACCTTTCTTAGGCCTCTGCTTTCATGTCTCTCCCAGATACTTACAAGATGGTATTTATTTACTCTAAACAACATTGACACGGAATATAAATTATAAGCTGTGGCTACTCAAAAAGGTGGGACCCTGATCCCTGCCTCAGCTCTGTCCCAGAGCACCTGAAAGCATAAAATGCATTCCTCCTTTCTTCAAGACATCCTATACTTCCTACTTTCTTCCCAATCATGAAAGCCTGAGGCAATTCCTAGCTGGCCTGGCAGAGGTGGACTTCATGACACCTTTCATGCTGAGACAATCTGCAAAATGAATTTGGCAAATCTTAGTAAAAATGAGAGGACTTGATTAAAATTACCCAGTGAGCTCAGCAGATATAAGCAAGATTGGGGGAAATTGTTCAATAAACTCTTTAGAAAGAAAACACTGGATTTTGGTATAATTAACTCACTAGATCTTAACAAAAATTGAGTAGCCTAGTAAGAGAACCTCATGCTTCAGGGCACACGGTGATTGCTTTATAGAGACAAAGGAATTCCCTCTGCCCTTGAAAGCCTATACTTCAGCTACAAGTTGACAGCTGGATTTTAGTTTCTAGGCCTGAAGAGGACAACTTGAATATCTTAAGACAGCACAGACTTTAGGTAAACTTAGGCAGGTGCAACTGCTCTGTAAGGAAACCGTTTCCCTACCATACAACTCTACCTGAAGAGATAACTCTGTAAACTCTGATTAAGTTTGTGTCTTAAAGCTGGTCTAAAATACCTCTTCCTGGGCGATGATGGGATATTTTATTTCTTAAGAAACTCATCACATAGACCAAAAAGTTCATGAAAAGCTGACAGAGCTGTGCATTGTTTGCTGGCGCTGTGGAGTTATATGACAAGGATAAATTGTTCTCTGTGCTGAAGCCCGGGTGGTTTATAACGTTGTGAAGTTTTCCACACTGCCAATTTTAGGGCCCTTTAGTATTTCAAGTTATGTAAACTTATAATAAAACTGTTCCTCCTTGGCTCTGAAGAATGGGACTTTCTGCTCAATCAGGACAAGGCTGAGTTCCAGACACAAAAGTGAGGATGCTTTCACAATGGCTTAGGAGAGAACATTTCCAAAACATCTACAGCAGTATAAGACATGTTTAGCCATGACAGTTCTACAATCAGGTGAGACATTATCTCAAAGAAATTAAATACGTCAAGCCAGACACTTTAGTGACTGAAATACCTTCTGAGGAAGGTAACAAATCTCCGTATCTTCATAATCTTAACTACCAATACGATGACATCACCCTGATGATTACAACTCATTACACTGTGGTCACCCATTCACTTCTTGTTGCCTGTCCCCACCTTCCTCGGGGCACCAAGTGTGGTGGTTTGGTGGTGGCAGATGAAAACAATTCTACTCTAAACCCACCACAACCTCAAAAAGAAAAGCAAGTTACAGGGCACTTCCAGGGAATTACAACACCAAGTCCAGAAGTTTAGAGACCTCAAAAGGTAGGTAAGGCCCTCTCTTACCCTGATATCAGTGGGGTCTTGGAGGGTGCAAGTCTGTGGCAGCTGGTGAGCTTGAGCAGCGCTGTGCCATGCAAAGGACACACACAGAGTTAACCCCTGCACAAAGCTTTTGCTCACTTCTGACCCATTTTCTGTCCCTGTCATGTAATTAATCACACCTTGAGAGAGCTTCATGGAAGGAACAAGTTGTCTGGGGGTGGCTGTGATTACTCAGTTGTAACTTGTACTCTCCACTCAGGCAGGGAACTATGGGGAAATACAGCACTCCCTTGCTCCCCACTCACCCCCCCTTGGACCTTGGGCCAGAGTGCAGGAGCCGTCCCCTCTTCCCCCGTGGCACACGAGAGCAAAGGGCAGACTTGGCTTCTGCCCTGCTCTTGACCGGAGCAGCAGCCGCCGGAGCAAGACGTCAGGTGACAGTAACAGGTTATTTGTGGTAAAGCTCAGCAACTTGATTACTAATCTCTGGAAACGAGGGGGAAGCTGAGGAAGGATTTTGACCCCGCGATGGGTGTCAGCTGGCGCAGGCACACACTGCCTCCCGGGGCCACCCCAAGGAAGTGTGCCTCCAGGGCACTCCCCGCACTCCAAGCCAGGGCATGCCTGTACCTGCCACAGGACAGTTATAGGACAAATATTGTGGATAATTAAGGATAATCTCTGCTTTAGGTCTCTCACAAAGAAGCTCAGATACTCTCTTTCCTTGTCAGATGTGATGAAGTTAGGCAGCTCCCATTAATAGCAGGTACTTGTTTCTTAGAACAAATAATAATAACCCCCCCATCTACGTCCTAAAGGTTTCCTAGATTTAATCTTCTCAAAACTCAGACAAGATCATTACAGTGAGTTCTGCCTCTAAAGAACCGTAACAGTGAATTGCATTACCAGCACCAATCCCCTGCTGGTATACATTTTCCTTACTGTACTCGTGCTAGCAGCACCAGAGAGTTGCTATAATATTTGTGTCCTGAGCTCAGAAAATAACATCCTTTCAAATAAGTTGGCAGGTCAGGGTAGATTAGATAGTCACATGAAAGCAAAGGAGGAATCTGCCCCAGCAACTTCTGCTGTTTTTTTGTGGTCTGCTGATTTCATAATATTTGGTCATAAGATGTTGTTTTTGATATTCACTTATTATCATGACGGGCTTCTTCCTAAATAGCCTTTGGGTAACAGACATTTGCATTACTGGCAAAGCGGAAAAGCTGGGACTAACCAATTCCTGCTCTTGAAAGATCTCACTACTCCTCACCCAAGGGGACTTGAGAGGGCATGTGATGCATTATCTTTTTTGCCTATGGATATGACAGCTGACACAGGAGGAGGTCTGGTAAAATGGCATGTTCCAGCCTCTGTTTCACAATCCTTGTGCACCTAAAAGCACAGTTTCCAAGAAATAAGAGCAACAGCAGTTCCCATCCCTGTGAAGAAGGAATATTCCTTGGAAACACCTGTCTTGTGCCATCAGAGGCAGGATGCTGAAGGTGAAGGACCAGCAGCCAGAGGAGGCCAGCTGGCCTGTGGTCAAGCCAAGGCTGTGCTTAGGCAAGAGGCAAGTTCTGTGATTTCTGTGGAAAGGTTGATTCAAAACATAGGAAAAATGTGGCAACATAGACACTGAGAGATCATTGTTACAGTCAAGCCATTTGTAACACTCCTGGCCTAGCAATCCCCTTCATCATGCCTTCATGTATCTATCTCACATGTGTCTCTTACATCTAGGAGCATTGCCGCAGTACTGAAGCCGCTTCAGCAACATTAACATCTTAGCCTAACTATGTTTCAATTAACCTTATGGTATTGAGAGCAGCGTTCGATCCTCAAGACTGCATACAGCAATTGAGCTTTTATAAATAACCATGCCCACATAATTATGAAAATTGGAACTGAAAGAGGCCTTTCCATGCAGTCCAGGCAACTCTGCAGTTCTACATACTCCATAATGTTGAACAAATGCATGTTATTTTATCTCTGTACTGCTCTGTGCTTTCACCATCCTCTGAAAACTCAAAGATAAACAAGAGTCCCCTGAAATGACCCATCTACACTAGATCAAAGAACAGGCAGGGAAAAAACCCTTGCAGTGCTAGGTCAGTCAAACTGTCCATGGCTGCAAGAAACTTCTCCATAAAGCAGGTTCACATCCACTTATCCTCTTCATGTGACACTTCAGCTCAGGCAAACCAGCCCTAGTTCCCTTACTGTATGTTGCCATTAAGCCCCAGACAGCTTTATAAATGAATATACCAATACAAGCACCAAGGTCTGGCCACTGTCAAGTTAACAGATTAAATGGGCTATTGATCCAGCCTGGCACCTGCCACCTTCCCCAATGACCTTACAGTCTGGTACAGACAGAAAGAACTGAGCAGAAACGGCATCCAGCTCCAAACAACTCTTCACCTGGGGGAAGGGAAGAAGGAAGGAGCCTGGATCTCTGGTTTAGTCATCTCTAGCAAAGTCAGGCTTAGCGATGCATGGGGCCTAGTGTGCACAGGCAGAGCAAACCAAGAAGCTAAGGGGTAAGCTCACCTTTGCGCTAGATACAATAGCAAGGCCCTCACATACAAAGTGGAGAGAAGTGTCACCATCACTATTTGTGGTAAGATAAACTGTCTCTGCTTTGTGATGCTTACTTTTTTGTTTGTTTAGTACAAGGTAGGCAGCATTCCTCAGCTCTAGCTCAGCTGATCTTGTTCTCATTGACCGAGTTCTGCAGAAAGGTGAGTGGTAAGCTCACAAGGATGCCCCTAGCAATGAACAGCATCTCACAAGTAAAGCCCAAGGAAAAAAGCTGACTTGCTGCGTACTAGTCTCCAGGTTTGTGGTCGGTGGGGCTCCCTGAAACTGGAGATATCCATTACATAATGTTAGCCAAGAGCTCCAATCAAAGCCTCACCCACATCACATTAAAAGCCTCTACAATTCATGTCATAGTTTACTGGCTCCCAACAGACTGTAACGACAGGGCAGGGGGCTGGCACTGTTTTTAAATTCTAGGATGCTGATCTGAAGCTTGCCAGCTTTACACTCTGGCTTTTTAACTCAACTTGATGAGCACTGAGTCTTCATGCTAACTCTGCCTCATAGAATAGATGCTTGTGTTCAACAGGCTACTGTGCCAGACTCGCCTCCCTTCTGCATCTCCCATGTACCAACTATATGACCACAACTTAAACCTGCAAGCAAAAAGGCAGAGAAGGACAAGCTCTGACACCCTGTGCCCCTCTCAGGAGCCCAATTCAGCTCTGTTTACAATCAATTCTGTATTCAGGCAATAAAAGGCATTTGAGCTAGAGAGCAAAACAGTAGGGCTAATTTACTTCTAAACAACAGTACCACTCAAAGGCTTCCAACTTGCAGTTAGCCCTATTGTTTGGCCATTAATAGTTATAGATCCCCCCAGCACATGTGCAGACCTTTCAACTCCTAGACCTTGAAAGAACTACTTATAAAAATATAGATGCCATCATATTACTTCACAGATTGGAAAACACAGGCTTGAGAAAAGTATTAGATAACTTGTCCAGAATCCCATAATAGTAGAGCCCAGAATCACACCTACAGCTCTCTGTTCTCTAATGCCCAAGTGTCTGCATAATTTTCAGTCTGGCTCTGCTGAAATCTTTTGTTATGACAAGAATCTAAATGCTTCATATCACTTGTGACTTATAAACTATGAGATCACATTAGTAAGATGTAAAACTAAGCAATGCATCCAAGTTTAAAGTTTTCTCAAAGCAGAATGGAAATATTTTAGTTTGAAACTCTAAAGATGGGGTGGGCTTACACTATCAGAAAGAAAAAAGCACTTTGTATTCGATGTATGGATACATTCAGCTTGACAGCGGATCTGTTGAGTCTGACTTTTGCTCCTCACTCCATATCCATGATGAACCAGATTAAGTACTTTGCCCCCTTCCTTACAGGACACTAGAGATGGCTAATAACCCAATGCCAGTGACAAAGCACTCTCATACAAATAAGTCGAGTGGCTAAGCCTGCAGAAATCATGTGCACATGCTTAGAAGCACTACTGGAAAATTTGGTTTCTACCACGTTTTGTGGCTGTGATTTTTAAAGAGAGGCTAAGAGCTGAACACCCAGTGAACATCCATGTACAATGACTGCTGACTGCATTTTCTGAAGTCCTTAGAAAATACCAGCCAAGAATAGTTCAAGCTGTAATACAATCATGTAGTTAAATTAATTAATGATAACTTCATACTGTTAATCCCAGACTGACAGGGACAGTGTAGTATATACAGTAGTCTAGAAATGCATCGGGTGCAACACGGCCACATGGCAGAAGTGTGTTCTTACCATAGATGCCTTGTGCACAAAGCTGCATCAGGCTTGGTGCTCTTTGGATACTCTCCCAGCACCATCGCATTCAAAATTTTGGGTTTGAGCTCTGCTTATTCATCCGTAAAGAGAAAGACAGACTGATCCTTGTTATTCTGTCCTGAGCCCAGCTTAACTTCATTAACTATCAGAACAAGGTCATGCTCCGTTAAGGCTGTACTTTCACATCCCTTAGTAACTTTGAATCATCCTAGCTGTCAATTCACTGACATCTATGGTCTTCTACTATCACTCCTTTGTTTATGTTCAAAGTTCATTCATTGCCTTCTTCCATTAGGGCTCTGTAACACATTCTCTGCCCTAGTACCTCCTGCTACCTTCTTACCCAAACCATTAGAAGTTTCTATCTGTCACCGAAGAAGAGGTAGTTGCCATGGAAACTCTGAAGAACAGGCTAAACTAACAAGGCATAAAATGGAGACAGTGTCCTCAAGCTCACCCATTTTGAAAATCTAGGTCAGTAATGTTTGCTTAAAACATTCCACTCTTCTAAAACCATGTTCACTTGACTGTTAAGGATGTAATAAAAAGAGAGGCTCTAGCATACCCCAAACTTAACATGTTTAATATAAGACTGTCCATGTGAATAAACCATTCTTACAATTTCTCCCAGTCTGTTTTCCCTGTTCAGTTTCCTTGGTTAACCAACAGCATTTAGTTTTTTTCATCCAGCTACTTATCTTCACCAAACATTTACTCTGGCCATCATAATCCAGGTTTCAGGTAGTATTCGAGTAACCTGCTATGATCTCACCGAGGGCAGGAGGTGTTAGCTATGTCATCCATTATAATCTCATTTAGAGGATCTACAGGAACGAAAGGACTGTGCACACGCAAGTCAAATTCAATCGCAATTTGAACAACACACAGGCAGAAGCCAAGGAATAAAACCAATGCTGAAATTCTGAAATTGAGTTTGCTTACAGTTGACGCTGACTGATCTTAGCCACCAACTACAAGTAGTAAACGCTGATCTGTTAAAGTGTAACAGACCATGCTACAGTAAATGAATTAATTGCATTCACTGAGTTTCCTTAGTGAGAATCACAGTACCTCTCAGGAGAAGAAACAGCCATACCAAGTGTTAGTGCTAAAATATGCTGTCAAGTACATAAGGTTATGGAAGGCTGCCTCAAAAAAACTGCTGTGGAGGGAAATAACACTGATGATTTGCTAGTTATTTCCTCTGCTAATTGAAAGCAGATGTAATCAGTTGCAGTCAAATACCTTTCGAGATGCAATTATTTCACCACCAAAGACCCAAGTTTTCAGGCATGTCTCAATCTGATCTCCACTATTTCTCTCTCTAATTTATGCCGACTGAGGGCTTTCAGTGCTTTGGATAACTGACTGATGACCTGTTCTCCTTAAAAGGTAAGGTCCTGTATAACAGGGAGCTTTGCTTTTTCTGTCCACAGCTGATGGTGATTGGATTTCAGCTGCTGATGACAAGCAAGAAACAAAGGTTAAGAAAATACCTATAACCTTGTGACTTCCTGAGAAAGCAAGATGCACACGATGACAGCTTACAAAACCTATCTGCTGTCCTAGAAAAAACCTACTGCAATCCATACTTCGTTCCTTGTGTTATTAAATACCAAATCTGAAGTAAATCAAGCATTTGTCTGGCCAATGCCCTTTCCCCTGCCTAAACCCCTACATAATGTGTTGGTTTAGGAGTTATACATAGCCAGGACAGTTCGAACAACTTATCTGAAGCAGAACAGCAGTCCTCAAAAACACTTTGGTGTAATCCAATTACACTAATTAAAATAATTATTTCCACTTAGCTTGTTACTGAACTGCTTGCTTGGCACATCTAAAGTCAGTGCATACAAAGGTCAGGTGCAGCCTCTCTAAAACCTAGGAAGGACAAAAAAAAGGAGTGTTGTAGGATGCAAGTCTCTAGATGTTGTTGTTGGTTTGGTTTTGCTCAAGTATGTAAGTTAACAACAGGCAGGTGGAGAGCCTCTGACTTGTTTCATCTTGTCTACGCACATCATGCTTTCCCCCTCAGCTCTTACTCCACTCCTCAGTTGTGCCGCAAACTGAATTCACAGACTGGGAATTTTTCTCCAATGATAAGTTAGGAAACAAGATGTGCTGAAACCTTACAATTTCTCTGCAAATGGGTACTTTGTGCTGCTGATTCTAGAATAAGAATCATAAGGTAGACAGCTTGCCCTCTAAATTTGCAATTGCAGCCTCTGCTAGTCATGCCTATATCTTTTGCAGAATCACTGGAGGAAAAAGCAATCCATTTAGAGAAGATTAGAGAAGAAACAAATAGAGACATAACTGTCAAACTTTTTTTCTATTTTTTCAGTGAGCCTAAAGGAAAGTTTCCTTCAATTCACTCCATGTTGCCAGCATAGCTTTGTCTCCCTCACTTTACAATTTTCTAGCATGCCTGTCTGCTGCCAAATCCTTGCCTTGACACAAACACAGAATAAAAAAATCCTTTGCTTCCCCCACTTGAACCTCCAGCAAGCCACAGTGGCTTTCTTAACTACAGCCTTCTACAAAGCACAGAAAGCAGTCCTCTGTCATTCCCACTGGACAGCCATAAAAAACAGCCTGATTCTTTTTTTGTTGTTGTTGTATCAGCACTGTAGACCTCTGATATTACTTTGAATAATGCCTCTAACTGGCTACCTCAGCAAGCCCTTAGGTCTTTCAAAGCGCCACCATTCCTCTTCTGCACACAAGACAGCAAGCAGTTTTTCCCCTTTGCTAACCCAGGACCATGGGACTGCTGCCTCACCGTCTGCATTTGGCCAAAGCAGGCACAAACATACCTGGAGTTTGGGAGTTCCCAAAACAACAGTGACTCTGGTATAGCAGATGCTGCTGTAAAGGAACCTGGTGGCTACAAGAACTGGGGCATCAGGGCTTTTCTTACGTGACCTCATGTTCTCACTCACTGCTTATCTTTATCAAAAGGACAAGGCCACAATGTGCATACTATCAATATTTCCACGTGCCTTGGATTTTTATATTTTCCTGATATCTGAGTCTTCATACTGCGCTTGTGAGATAACCCCATGTGCCTCCCAACGACTACAGTAAGAGTTACCTGTCAGGGTATGTGGCTTCATTCACAAAATATATACCCAGACTTCCACATGAAAACCAGATGATCTTGGATTAGCTACTCTTTTAACTCTTGGGTGTGAAGTTAAAGAAGTTAAAAGCATAACAGCAGAACAAAGTAATACAGTCATCAGTCAGCTCTCTGATTATGATGATGATGGGAAGAAAAAAAATTAGCCTATAGAGACAGATGAATAGATCCATACAAGGACAATATAAGTAATGGAACATATGCCAAGCACATGTGGATAGAAGGCACAGAGTAATCCATCTCTGAATGGCACTTGCTGATTTGCTGAACATATAAAATATGCCCTTGCAATCTATTGATTGTCACAGAATTGGATCAAAACACTGATCTCTTAGCACTGGCAGTAGTCTGGCCAGGGCCCAAAATACAAAAATGTATGACAAATCCCAGCTAAGAATATTTTAGGTTCCATCTCTTCTGTCATTCCTATTCAGAGGGTTTTCAGTGCATTCATTTATGTTGCTCCAGAACCTCTGTGTTATCTTTAATCAAGGCTTATGCTTTGATGACAAACTGCATCCCGTCATTCAGATGTCCTACTTCTACCCCAGGAATGCAGCTAGCTTAGAGTTTGCATTATCCCAGGGAGATTGTGAGATGCTAATCCATTCTTGTGTTACATCTTGGCTGGGCTTCTCACACTCTTTGATGACAGCTTTAACAGGCAGGACCATGAATTTATTGCAGCTTAATCCAAATTTATCTGGAAAAGAAGCCACCTGAGACTAAACATTCTTGTATAATTTCACCTGGCCTTAGATCCCATCAACACTCTCCCCAGGACAGGAGTGTATTGATATTAACAATTTCTCTGTTAATGCTTATTGCCGTTCATTTGTCTGATCCTCTGCATAGGCATACGTTGCTCCAGGCTCATCCTCTCACTTTGCTCCTCGTGGACCGATTTAATGATCTGAATGACAGTAGAGAGCATACTAATTAAATTCAGATATTGAATTTAAATCAGGAGATGCTGCAAACACCAGGGAAGGCAGGGAAAGCACAGTCTAAAAGGAGTTCATAAACCTAGGGACTAAATGGAAAAACCTGTGAGAATGCAAAGAGAAATGTTTGGGAAAAGGGAAATAACATGAAAGATACGTTCATAGCAGAATCACTGCAAAATGTTAATGTTAAATGAACTATAGAAAGTAAATCAGATCAAAGCTTGGAGTAAAATATGGCATTAATGATACCAACATATGGATAAAGAAACTGGAAGTTTCCTTGATCAGAGGCAGGACACATCTCTATATTCAATTTACTCCCAGGATGCTACAGGCCAGAAATACAGCCAAAAAAGCCAAAGGGCAAGAGGAAAACCAAAAGTGATTTATAAGGATAGATACAAAGGACTAAATGTGAGTGGCAAAGCCAGATGGATGGGGGAGCAGTAAAAAGGCTGGCAAGAGCTTGCTAAGAAAACTACCATGGAAAAGAAGAATTTGCAAAAGCTCAGGGGACTCAGCTGGGAAAAAAAAAAAATAAATTGAGTCAAGCTTCGAAAAAGGAGGGTCCAGGGTTACTGTCCAGAAAATGGTGAGGTCTAGAAATCTGTTGGCCTGAAACATTCCCCAGGGAAGTAAAACTGGCTGCTAATGTAAGTCAGGAATGGGCTAAAGGGCAATACCCCCCCCCCCCAAACATTACTGTATTTCTTGTGCATAAAATTACTAACTTTTTAAGCACCAAGGGGCAAATCTTCAGCTGAACTAGACCACTGCAGCTTCACCAAAGCCTGTGCCAGTTTACACCAGCCAAGGTCTGGCATACCTATTATAACTCATATGCTGAGTTACAAACTGTAATTTATTCTGCCTCCGCCCAGAGTTCCCTTGCCCTTTATATTTGTTACTTAATACATGTTTTAGGAATACAGGGCTGGAAAGACCTTCTGGATTGTCCGGTCCTGTCTTTTGCTGTTACAGTCAGCAACACCCACTCCAGCTGACAAACTGTAAAGTGACCTTGGTTGCTTGCTCCCCCTGCTCTTTGTAAGACTACTCTATACCTCATATCAGAGGGTTAGAAAACCTAACTTTATGCCTGAAATTACTAGATCTGGTTTAAAAGCTCCCTTTTTCCTTCACTAATAAGGTTCTCCTCTTACCCTGGCATTTACCTTTCCATAGTGAAAGAGGGGTACATGCCTCCTCTAATTACAGCTGATATATTGGAGGGAAGGTGAATTTTGCTAGAGAACTAAAGATGTTATCATATGGTTTCTTCATGATCATTTCCATACGTGATGCTTTGACCTAGACAATGCTCATATGGTCCCAGACTGGCCATGGTTGCCAGGACCAGCCATGGCATTTTCTTTACTTTTTTCAGAAAGTCAACAGTATTGAGTGGCTGGAGATACCAGATTGAAAACCTGATCCAGATGAAGTCAGCATCAGTTCTGCCACTGGCAATGAATTTGCTGCGTCTACATACCCCAAATGCTTGCACCATCTGCCATTGATCTTCTGCACCAAAAATCCCTCCCCTGTCTGAGGTTCACAGCAGCAAAGAGCTGTCGTCCCTCCCCACTGCAGCCTTCCCATGTAATTTCTGAGGGCAAAAATGAATGACCTTTCACCAGGCCAGAATACCATCCTCCACAATCAGTGGTGCCTAACTTGCCCTGGGTCATCGCCAATAGGTTTTTCACAGGGTTAATGATTTTGGGAAGCTCTGAAAAGCATTAGTGCAGAGAGACCCCTGCAGACCTAAGTTCATGCCAGTGGGAGTCAGAAGCCCAGGTATTTCTCAAGATACTAGAATGCCAACAGATTATAGGGAATGATAGTAACAGATCAGTTGATACATCTGGAAAAACAAACAAGCTTTCAAATGAGCCCTTCAACTCTGAAGCAGAAGCCACTAACTTAACACTAAGCAGAAGCTAGGGAAGCCACTCCAAGCTTACATTTATGCTCAGAAATTCACCTTTTTGAAAGGCCTGTATTAATTTTCTTTTGTAGGGCAACTTTCTGCTCATTTCAAGGCCTAAGCAGCATGACATACTTTCTTCTGCACAGGCTTTCCCTTCCCCCGCCCTCTTCTAAAAGGGCAAATCATCGTGAAGAACAGAGTTCAGGTTTTGCTGTTCCTGTCCAACAGCTGAAGATAGGAGAAGCCAAACAGGAGAAGGTTGCTGTGTTATGAGATGTAGATTAGAGAGGAAAACCAGCATCCTTTATCAGGTCATGCAAGTTAAATAGGAAGAAACTGTCTCACGATACTTAATATGCTGCATGTCCGTGAATTCCTTGCAAATATTAACTAATCCTCACAAAACCCTTGTGAGATAGTTAATATAAACCATTTATACATACGCAAGTAAACAGTGAGAGTGTCCAGAGCCTGCCTGTGTGCTTTGTTAGCAATCAGGAACTGAAGTAGTTCACTCAACTTCATCTTCTAATGCTCTCCAGTCCATCTGGCTTTGGTGCCAGCAGAAAACATGACCAATATCATGTTGAAAGTTCAAGCATGGCTCAACCCTGCCAGGCAAGCTGGGACCTAGAATTTCATGGAAATCTGTGCTGGGATATGGGAAGAGTGCAGTTTTAAAGGACTGGCATGAAAAGCTAAGAAAAACGCTGGACATTTCAGCTCAGCTTTGGAAATTTTGGGGTTGGTCCAGGAGTGACTCAGTAAAATTTGGGTGTGCGGCATTCACTTTCACAGAGACACCAAAGAAATTCTCTATTTAGAGAATTCTCACCACCAAGACTGACAGCCTAAAAGGCATTTTCCCATGAAAGGCATGCCCTCCTTGTTGTCTAATCCAGGAATTTAATACAGCACTTCAATAACTAAATTTACACCCTTATGTTCTGTCTCCTCAGCTTTATTTAATTTCCCTGATTACTAAGGAATGAATTCCACACCTTATTTAAGCTGGTGAGCACAGAGAAATGGCTTTTTTTCTTCCTTTTTGATAGAAAAGGCTTTCATTGGCAACAAGAACTGATTTTCCTCCCTTAACTATGAGATCAAGGGAAAGTGGCAAGAGAAGAAGTTTAGCCTCCCATCCTATGAAATCCAGTCTCTCAGGACTAGGAGGGCAGCTATGACAGTGGGGACAGTCCGATGCAGCAGAACTAAGGGAGTCCTCAGCCAGCTGAGATAAAACAAAAAAAAAATTCATCTATAGAATTAAAATACTTTAAAAGAAGTTACTTTAGCAAGGGAAACAATTGCTAAAAGCAAAGGAGGCACATGTTGCAATTTGATATGTGGATGGGATCCAGGATTCCCAGGGTCTGTTCCCAGCCTTGCCACTGGCCTTCTGCATAATTGCAGGCTAGCAATCATTCAACATCTTTTCCCTCAGTCTATTCTTCTTTATAGGGTGTTCTAGTACTTAAACGCACAGAGGATATGTTCCTACAATTCATTATGTGGGGTGCATCGAACCAGCTTGCTGCTTTGACATCACAGGCTGAATAGTGACTGAATTGCACGATGCCTTGGTTTTCCACTGACATAAAGAGAATATTCATGTGCTTTGAGATCTTGGATGGAAAAGAGATGCAAACACAAGAGTGCTACTCTTCTATTGAGAGGAAGAGACAGGTTAAATTCTACCCTTTGGTTCTCCACTCCATTGGGATTGGCATGAAAACATAAAGATGACAGGCTGGGGCCCTTTCTATTAAGATTTAAATTTAGCAAGGAACTGGAAAATTACCGGGAGCCTTATGTCTAACCTCTGCCTCAGTCAGAAGCAAATATGCATAATTTTTGTCCCATAGCTAAATTTGAGTGAATTATCAAATGCCAGGCCAATAAAAGAACTGTCCAATGCAAACCTTATCTGCCCTAGATGCACGTATCTGCTTACAATATCCTTTGTTAGTTAAACAAAACAGAACCATTGTTGCTAAGAAGTTAATATTGTTCACTGGCTAACACACAGAATGCTTTCCTGAGTTCCCTCAAACACATTCCTTTTTTATTCTCTTAGTTTCTTTCCCCTTTTTTTCTTTCCTTCTGACTTGGCTAGGGCTGAAGCTTTCTTTAGGTGAAGTTGCTTGCAAGGTGATATGAACTTTGAGGCAGGCAAACGTTTCAGTTGATACACTGAAGGGTAAATAGCTGTTCAGATCAGAGCAAACAATTAATTTGAAGAGCAGACTATAACTAAAGTAATCCCCTGAGCATTAAACAGCAGTCTTTTTGCTCTGTCTCCTACCAGCTCACCTTTTTCTTGATTATTTCCCTGATCTGCTTGTAGCCTTTTAAACCTGTGTTGCCAGTGCCCAAAATTCCTTCATCCAAATAGTGAGTTACTGTGGAATAAAACCAACCATAGCGTTCCAATGGCCCTACAAATAAGCACTCTACAATGCTTTCTGTGGTCTGTTTTTTAATTTGATCATCTTTTCTAGTGCTGGGACAGTACATGACACAAATATCCACATAGAAATGAAAATAAAAAGAAACACTTTATTACCAGAGCAATATCAGTCAAGATGTCAGGTGTAAAACATGTCCCTAGCAGAAGGATATCACTACACTGCAGGAGCAGAGCACTACTAATGTCCATCTGGTGATATCAAAGCTGCACTTTTTATCGATCTGCCAAAACCATCCTATCGTCTCCCTACATTTCCATGCCCTGCAGCATTATAAGGCCTACCGTTAAAGATAAATTTTTGTCAGGATAATTTCACCTGCCCTTTAGGTGCCTGCCAACAGAACCCTGCCCATCCAAGAGGTTACAACTTCATGTCTCTGATTGATGTAGCATACACCAGCAGAAATCCAGAGTCAACTGGTTTGTAAGCTGTGATAGCCCTCCAGGATTCCTTGGCTGCAGCTATCTTGCAGAAAGCTATGCAGGGTAAATGTCACGGCAAACTCTGTGCCACTGTAACCAGACATCCTGAGCATCTCTACATGAGGCTGCAGCCTGCAGCGTAGGCAGGCACAGATATGCTGAAGGTATGTAGGCGAGACATACTTACAAAACCCAAGAACACCCTTCTGCTTTCACAAAGACAGCATTGATGAGTCACTTTTTACAGCATGTGCTTCCCTATCAGAGGCAAACATCTCAAATATCTGGTTTTCACTGACTACCAATTTCTCTAGCCTAAGGATTAATGAAAAATATTTTTGACAGTCTGAAAAAAGAAGTCTTTAATTTTACCTACAAAACAGGCAGAGAATTGGAGGCACCAGTGAAGGCTGCGTGATCGAGGGATCAGTCTGAGAGTCCGTGACAGACCTTTAGTGGGTTAAGTCCAACAGGCTGGCAGTGAAAAAATCCCTCAAGCCATGTGCAGTCCTTATAGCCATACAAACAGCAAACTCCTCTTCAGCAAGCACAAGGGGACCAAAATCCAACTAAAACTTGTGGCCCATACACAAATTCACTCTGAATTTCTGCTGGCATCAGGTAGGCCTCATTATGAGGCTGATGTTCAGGCCTAAATAAATAACACAGCCAAGCAGTGACAGGTGAAGTGGGCTACCTCTTTGCACTGAATGCATTTGACACCATTTGCTAACTCTTCAAGGCAAAAAGATGAGATAAGCCCCAGCATAGTAGAAATGACTGTCAAAATTAAAATATGATCATCAAATGTGTTGACTGAGTTTGTCTTGCAAAGGAACTTTAAAGTCTGGCTGTCTGGGGGGCTCTCGAAATAGCATTTCCCAAAGATTTACAAAAGACTGCAATAAAGTAGTCAGTGAAGATGCATCGTTGCCCCATACTGTGCAGAATTAGAATCTTTCACTGCATGTCATCAACCACTACAGGAAAAAAGCTCATGGTGACTCATCCTGGGTGAGGTGGTAGGGATCTGCAGCTTCAGAGCACAAGGAATTTGTCTGCTGCACAGTTCTGTCCACTGTGAAATCACACATGGCTGTGACATACAGCGCAGACCAATTGTGACACTCCCACATGACCCTGAATTTTTTAAGTGTATCAACACTGAGAAAGTCTCAATTCAAGTGTAAATTTAAGAGCTAGATGGAAGAACGTGTTCCTTTTCAGACCAAGGAAGATCAGTCAACAAAATCAGACTAAATGAAAGACTAAGTGGAAGAGTTCCAAGCCCAAGAAAAGTGAGGCCAAGATCAAGAAGAGTATCATCTCAGAAATACCTCCCTACCTCTCCACGGTTAGATACAATCACAGAGCAGAACATAACTAAAAAGATTCAAAGCATCCATCAAACAAAAAGAGAACAGCACCCTAGATCTAAAATGCGGAAGGACTATTCTCTCATGCCTTCAAAACATTTCATAATCTGCATTTCTGATCGAGTGAGATATCCTTTGTCAAAGCTGGAGAGCACACTCTCTGGAACCAAAAACCAAGATAAACCTCCCACTTGCTGATGCAAAACATAACTCTTCCAGCAGCTTTCACAGCCATAATTATAGAGGATTACAGAAATGCACCTCATGTGCACATCAGAAATCTTACAGTGACAGGACACTTCATGGCACAGACACCTCATCCCCACAAGGAGCACAAAGGGAGAACGGGTGATATGTGACAGACGTTACTCATGTCACACCACTGCAAGGCACAGTGCTACATTGGTGCTCGGGGCAGAGGGAACAGCCAAGCAGGATCAGATAGGAGGTTTCCAACTCCCAGTCCAGGGTGGTATGTACTTCCATGAACCCATTACAAGCCTAGACTGGGAATCTTCCTTTACAAATCCCTTCCTGCCTTACTTCATCTGATGCTGCACTCATCTACCTTTCCTCCGCATGCAGGTTCATCTGCCATGGACCCTTCCATGCACATCTAGTCTGGCTCTACAATAGCCCCTATAGGTTTCCCCTTTCCTCCACCTAGGCTTATATAAGCTACTAGCTACCTACTATTTTAGGTTATACATAGCAACATGATTGGGAAAACAAACGACGAGTTTGGGGATGATTTCCCTCCCTCCCCTCTTTGTTTGGTTTTCTGGAACTACTTCATCCCAAACATTTGTAAATAGTGCCTGGAGTTACATTCCAAGTTCCAACAGTAAACACTAAACTAGCTAATATATATAGAAGGATCCCTGTTCTTCCAGTGTATCCAGGCAACCTTGCAATACAAAGTTAAAGCACAGCTATTTGTTCAAAAAGTGTTTTCACAGCTATTTCCTCTTCCCCCCCACCCCCCCGACTGTTTTCCACTAGGCACTACTTGTATTTATCATCTGGAGATTCTGTTCCCTTTTTCCTTTTTCAAAACCCTTGTAACAGCTGTTTCAAAAGCAAAGCACAGACATTTAGCTTATAATAAAGCTTGACTTAGTTTATGAGGAATGAAAGAAAAAAAGCAAAAGTTTCACAAAAGCACCTGAATATAACTCCTTTGTAACATGCTATGGTAACTCTGGAAACAAGATCATTTCCAAATGATAAGGAAACCAGAATGCTGTAGGAAGACAAACATTTACACAAACACTTAAGCAAGCTGAAAAGGTGGTTTACTATATCCTACCTAACAGTAGTTGAAGTTTTCAGAGTAAAACAAGTTCCCTCAGAGAACATAGATCAGGCTGAACTAAAATTTTTCTGAAGGAAAATATCCATTTTTATTAAATTTTCCAATCCAGAGAGCTTTGAAGTAAAGCCAACGTCTCCATAGGAAGTGTTTTTCATTTCAAAATGTCAATTCAAAATGAAAACTGTTGCTCTGACATATTGGGCACCTTTATTTTGCTAGGCAATGTTGACATTTTATGTTGTTTCTTATTTGAAAACCTCTTCAGAATATTTTTCTGCTATATGGCTCAAAATTTCAGCTTTTGCTTCCTATTCCAATTAGAAACCATTTTTCCTACCATTAAAACTTTCTGCTGGGCTAAAGAAGTCTTTGCTGAACATTCCCTGCTCTCAGTGCCATTCTTTTCTCATGAAGTGCTCTACAGTACATAGCTGAAATTTTTTTATCTGAAAAACAGTCAATTAAATGCTGCTCATTTAAAAAAAATATGGAAACATTTATTGTTTTCAGCCTTTGGGGTGAGGGCAGAGGGAGAAATAAGGAAAAAGTTCTGAAGATGCAATGACAGATTTTGGCAATAACATTCTCGTGCCATTTTTTGCAAAGCAGCCTTAGAGTTTTTCTAGTGATCTTCGTGTGTCCACCAAGCTAAACAGTGGGTGACACCAAAGGTATGAAATCAACCCTTACTTCCTCTACAGAAGCAAAACCCACTTCCTAAATGATAGTTTTTGCCTTTACAGAATCTGCAGATCTGGGGTCATGTATATGAACTAGGAAAACCAGCCTGACAGGAGGAAGAGCTGGAAATTAATTTGCCACATTAAGTACAGAGTAGTTTACACATCTCAAGTGTCCAGAATGAGCTCCCATTGCCTTTTCCAGGCAACTCAGCTTCCAAAGTGTCTTTTTCAGAGTGCTTTGTTCCTCAATTTACCAAAAAGGAAGCAATGGGTGCAAGGGCAGATGATGATTTAGTAAACTCACAGACTCGTATTGGGCAAGTTGCTTTTCCTGAAGTTGTTTATACTGAGAGCTGACTTTGAGAAGCTGAGGTCAGCGAGGGAATATAGTTTGTGGTTTGGCCTCATAGCTGCTGTGTAATTTGTCTTCCAGGTTCTGGTGTTCAGAGGAAACTATCTTCACAGTCCCAGCATTTTTCTTCACCTCAGTACTAAATCTTGGCTTGTTTCTGAAAAGGTGAAAATCTTAGATGATTACTTACTGCTTGAGCCCATAGGGTGATAGCTAAGAACAAAGGCAGAAGGTAAGGCCTGCTACAGATTTCTTCTCATTTTGAAGAATTCTTTAATTCTAGCAGCTTCACTAAAGAATATGGTGGATTCCACCAAGATTGATGGGACTGATGAAACAAAACTGTTAATCAGTGATTTTCATTTGTCAGTAGTATCTCATAAGAATTAACCCCTAGGTCTTTGATGGTACATTATAACTATCTAGTTCCAACGTAACACAAGAACAGCACTAATTTCTTAAGTCCAGTTGTGAAGTACCAGGCAAATAAAACAGTGGTACAGCTAATAATAATACAAGAAAGATGCTGTTACAACACATTGCTTTTCAGGGCCCCGATTACAGCAATGATAAAATGCTAAAAAAAGCAGTAAGAACAACCATAATCAGGCACAGATCCCATTTTTCCATTATTTCCCAGTTTAAAAAAAAAAGATTATAACTCAAAGCAAAACATTTCTAACAAATAAGTTTCAAAAAGTCTCTGAAAGATGTCAGTGACTATTCAGCCACTGCAACATATTTCCTATTTCATTGCTCCCATACATCAGGGGAAACAGTGCTTAAAAGGAACAATATTCTCATGGTTATAAGGCACAGGACCGAGCCAGAAAGTCAACAGCCCTGTTCATGCTTCCAGTGCAACTTCTACATAGTGTTTTCTCTTTGTTTTGATTTCTCTTTTTTCTTTTAAACAAAAATAGTCATACTGAACAAACCAGCCAGAATGGAAGGCAAACAGTTCAAAAGGTGTTTTTAAATCACTTTTCCATCTCAGCTGGACAGCATGACAGAAATTCATAGTATTACTTGCAGCAACAAGGCTGAGTGAGTACAGACTGCCTTGTGTGCTCCCAGGCACATCAGGATGGCAAGGATGGTTTTGCTGGTGATTAGCTTTTGTCTCGATAGGATCAGGGCTGAAATGTTTGCCACCTTTCTTCTAATGTAAGGTAGTTGCTCAAGCTTTGGGCACACACAAACATCACCTCCCTTAAGCTTTGTGTAAACAAATGTCTTGGCAGGAGTTCACATTTCTGGATTACCTCTGCACATAAATATGACTTCATTTCCTTAAAAGCAAAAAGCAGCTAGACGGGGGTTGGAGCTTGTTTGGTGATTAACTCTGCCTCTCCCCCCCCACCCCCCCTCAAGAACTGGATATAAACAGAAAAATAATTCAGATGCACAACCAAAATAATAGCTTGGAGGGGCAAACTTTTCCAAAAGGAAACGGAGATTCATCACCAAAGAAAGGTGTGATTCTGTTGTGGGACAGGGCAGTGTGTTAAGATGCTCTTCCAGTTATCTGAACTCAGCAAGTATTACTGTCCTATGCCCCAGGAGTTACACTGCATCACCCAGATGGGCAAAGGAGGGTAGACCCACCCTATACACATCATTCCTCCTTTCCCCACAGGCAGGCACTTCAGTAACCAAAAACCTTTCCCAGCAGTGATACCAGGTACTACTCTGGAGTCAAGTGTCGCCCCATTCTCCAACACCCCTTTCCACAGACAGCCTGGCCTGCTTTCTGAAAATAGGATCTGGCCCTCAAGCAAGGGCTTGTTACAAAGCCCTGTGAAATAATGGATGACCTTCAATTGTTTTGGGCCATATGTACTACAGACGGCCAAGTAGAAATGAAATCCTGAAGACAGAAAAGCCCTGCATCTAGCAAGACTGAAAGGGGGAGAAAGGTGATCTAGAGTTTTGGGCAGAGGGGCTGACTCCTTCCCCACTCTGATTTTTACAGCTGTTGCTGTTAGATGCTCCTAGGAGGGTGTCAACTTGGTAGGTTCACAGAGCAACAAGTTTTCCCAGTCATGGAAAAACAACTGCTGCTATTGTAGGATGATGGTGAAATCAAAGCCTTCCAACTCCTGAAAGTCAAGAGTAAAATCCACAGACCACTTGTAAATCAAGGAGACAAACCCAAGGGGCAACCACTTAAAACAGATGGACCAGATCTGCAGTGTGACTTGGATACCACCATGTCAATTTATACCATGTGAGGGATCCATCCTGCACATTTTAAAGCAGCAAACTTTGACTAGATTAGGCTGGCCTTAATCACAAAAACATTCTCTTTAGGGAATGCCTGTCACCCAGAAGAGAATTAACAGAGCACAGCCATTGTTAGCAGGAGAATGGAGGCCAAATGCTTTTCTGGACAGCTGCTGTAGAAGGGTTGTGAGGTCAGAAGTAAGAAAGAAGTCTCCTTGCTAGCTCTACCAGCACTCCAGCAGGACTCCAACAGGTTGCAGAGCTACTTTTCCTCCGGACAGGACTGCATATGCTCCTTCAAAACACATACTTGGCAGACGGAGAAAAACTTGGAGAGGAAGCAAGAGAGATTGAGAAAATTGAAACTCGGACTAGGCACTGTCTTTGTATACTCAGCCAGCAAACTGGAACTAACTTACCTGCTAGGAAAATGTAAATTGCTGTCATCAGCAATCCTCATTACATACTTCAACTGCCCCAAACTACCACATAATTGCATGTTCCTTCCTTCTTTCCATGTGCCAAGTAGCTAGCAGTTGTGCACCCACCCAGCGTTCCCCATGTGAAGTAACAGCATGATTCCCTCAACAGCAATCACTCCCTTTCCACCAAACCTTGTCTCCAGGTTTCTAAGGTGTACATAATACACACCCTCAATGGTGACATAAGCCTTTTCCACCCTCCTCCATTAAAAACCATGTAGGATCCAACAATGTGGTTTGAGAGAGACAAGGCAAACATGCAAGACAAATAGAGACATTTTGCCAGCTGCAGAGCAGTCTGGATCAAGACATGAAATTCATCCAATGCACAACTTCATTGCCTTCATTTGGAATATGCAAAGAATAGATTTGGCCTGGAGACCAAATTGATCCATCTGGATATCAGCTGATAGCAGTAATTAGAGCTGGTATGAACGACTGGAACTTCTGGCATCTCTCTCTCCTTGGACTTTGCTGCCCTGCAGTCTAGTTCAATTCATCACTGTATTAAATAATGAAGCTTCAGTTCTTAGCAATAGTTTATCCTGCCCAAAATATCACGTTCCAACTCTGTGGCAAACCTGGAAAGAGTCTAGAAATAGGCAATGAAAATGTGAGACAGATTCTTACACAGAAAAGCACGAAGGAAAGGTCTACATAGTTCAAGGCAAAGACAAATCACAGGGGACATGACAGACCTATACAGACTAGACAACAGCATAAGGAAAGCTGGCAATGTCATGTACCCGTGGGGGAAGCAAGAGCAATCAAAGTCTTTACTTATACCACAAGCATTTAGCTGCAGTCAAAAATAAAATTATTTTCCTCTTCTCCAAAGCCAAGAGTAAGACACATGGATAATAATTCAGAAACAAGCAATAGATGTTGGAAAAAGTTAGAAAGGGTCATAAGTTTGAGTAGTTGGGACCCTATGAATAAGAACTTGAGTTAGAAAGAAAATTCCACCTTCAGCTTGCTTCTTCTATTATAATCTACAGGACTCCTTGGGTCTGTCTCAAAAAAACTGTGCTTTGGAGAAGGGATGCTGGTCTTCTGGTCACTAGCCTGTCTTGTTTAGGACTTCCTGTGCTACAGCCCCATGCTTCATTGGTTGGATGTAGAGGGAAGGTGGGTCCAGAAGTTCAATAAAATGAAATCTGCAGTTAGAGCATCTGAAAATTGAGGCATATTCTGACCTGGGGACCGATTGAAGCACACTTTAACCCAAGTCCTCAGTGAAGTAAAAATGCCTACTGACTTTTATGGGATTTGAATCAAGCCCTTTATGTTTCAACTAGATTTCCCTCTCATTCAACAGTACTCTACTCTCCCTTGCATTAGAGAGTTACATTTCGGCTCCGAGAACTGCTGTTTATCATACCCCTTAAGCAGCTTTCAAAATGTTCCAGATTTCAGCAATTAGAGGTCCTTCCTGTGATGAGGCCTGGAATTTATTCTGCTCCTTCTTGTTAAAACCCTAAACCAGTTCTTCTGGTATCTTAAAAAATGGAAGACCTCCTTGCTTCTTCTCATTAGATGCACAGGCTTATTTCAGCCACAACAGGAAAAAATTCAAGAAAATTGCTTCAAGAACCACAGTACCTATAAAAACACTGCTTATTAACTTATAACTTTAGTCTTTATTCTAGTTTTAGGTGAAACTGAATCTGTCTCTTGCAAGCACCAGCCTGCCTGAAAACCAGACCTAGTTCAAGGCTTCCCAAACCATACCATTTCCGGGGGGCGCGGGCAGGGGGGAACCTAAAACCAAACAACACTGGGAGAATTTTAAAACATGAACATTTGTAACAGAAAGAGGGAATGGGTGAGGCAAACCTACTGACTGGAAGATAAAAAAACCCCAGGTCATGCATTGTCTTGCTTGTCCCATTTGACATGCACTGTAACACAAGGGGAATGGTTAAGTTCAAGTTGGAACAAATTTCCTCTGGAACACCTCCCTTCAGGAGGGAGAGGAGCTGCCACCTGCTCAGCCCCTGCAACGACGCTGCGCCTCAGAGAGCAGCTGGCATGCCGAGGCCTGGCATGTTCCTCGCACACGTGGAGGTAGCGGTGCACGTCAGAAGCGAAGTGCTGAGAATGCTCTTGCCAGCAGCGGCCTGCTGTGAAGGGACACCCAGGAAGACCTCACCACAAGGCCCTTGGTGCTTTTGCCTTCCTCAGCCCACAAGAGCCAGCAGTCACTGGCAGACCAAGGGTGTGCTCCAGACGCTTCCAGGCGGAGACCATCCACTGCAAGTAGGCCAAGCAGGAGCCCTGGAGCCTTTGGTTTGTGTAAGCCCATCAGCAACTCCCAGGAGCTATGTAAGGGGTGGTCTGGCCATGCATTTGTGGTCTTCTGATGGGTTCACCTGGGTCAGCAGCACCTCTGACCACAAGCACTTCTACGGAAAGGCTCCGAGTTATCAACTGGCTCAAATTGTGTTTACTGAGGAACGGGGTCATTTGCCCTCTCCTCATTGTCATTTTTCAGGGAGGCTTCATGCCTGCCTGAAGCCTCCTTAGTCCTCGGAGAACTGCTCATCTGGGTCAGTCAGCTTAGTTGTTTGCATTAACAGTCTAGGACATTGGCATCAAGCTGCATAGCGTTATGTCCACAGGATATTTGGATAGCACTGACATGAAGTGACTTACAGCAGGTTTCTTATGAAGAGGATGTTTCTGAACACTTCAACCTCTGTTTCCAAAACATTTTTGGCTGAAGTGGTAACGCTCTCTGGGAAATACTGTTTATGCTAGTGTTGTATAAATACATCACGATGCTATTCTCCAGCAAGAGCAGAGGCCAAGGACCCTACTATCATTAGGAAGGTACACCTACTCTGTTTTATTAATATTGATCAAGTACATATCAAGGTCTTCAAAACATCTTCAGTAATTTCGGACCAAAGTTCATGAGGAACCCATCATGTCCTTATGAGTGAGGAAGGAAGATACTTAAAAGAGATCCATCTGTAGCAGGACTCAACAGTTCTGTGCTCGTCACCCTGGTATTCCTTTCTCTGCTTAACATAAACAAGAGCATGGAGAGGACATCTGTCCAACTCATGTTGCACAGACACTGCAGGAATAAAACACAGGCATTTGAAAAGCTTAGTGTCTACTCTAGTAGAGCCACATCACCTGATGTGGTTAATTGGGTTTGCAATTGCTTTTTGGGGGAGTGGCAAGAGGTCCCAAGGCCTTACACTTTATCAGTACTGTACCTGCCAACAGCTGCAATTCAGCTTGCCTGACACCTTTCAATACACGTAAGCCACCAAACCCTCCTTTTTTTCACTTCCTGCTGACCACTATAGAATCTGGAAGGCCATGCATGGATCTCCGCATACATGGGCATACGTGAGTGCACACCTGAGTGTGTGCACACATCTGTGTGACCAATGCCCTCTAGAGGGAATCAATGTCCCAGCAAGACAGTTGCTCTAAAGCCAAGGGTGCCAGAACTGGGTACTGCTGGCCACAGCTGCTGAGGCCACTCTCATCACTGATGTTCTCAGCTCAAAGCCTACTGAGAAAGGTATAACATGAAAACAATGTTAAAAGTGGGTTGGGGTTTAAAAAAAATTATCTAGGAAGTGCCATTCTCTGGCAATTACTGAGGGCCCCCTTGGAGGATATTTGACACAGATGACTGCATGGTGTACAAGATTCCTCCCCAAACACTATGCTGAATACTGGGACCAGGGAGGCAGAAAAGATGAATCAGAAGCTAATCCTCACTTAGATTAGGCCTTTGCCAAAGGGCAGGTTTAAAAGCACCAACTGCCTTACAGTCCTTTCCTACCAGCAGAGCATCTTTAAAGAAGCTGGTCTGCCACTCAAGATGCATCTGCATTTGGGGGAACATGTATCAACTGGCCAGAAAGATGGGGAAACACGAAGTGAAACTTAAGTGAACCCATTTCCTCTACCAATGGACCCTTTCAGTTGGGTCAGAGCAGGCACACTTGTAGAAAAGAGATAAATGCTTTTGGTGTCACTATCCTCCTCTGCCAATCTAATGCATGCATACAACATACCTCTCTCCAGGTATTTCTGAACACTAGTCAAAGAGATGCAGCCTTTATCTGATTTTGCCTTTCTGAAAGTGTCCACATAGGGAACTTTCTATCCAAATGCAACCTTGATCTAACCCTTCTGTATATGACTTTGATCTATAGACCCTGACATGAACACAGCTTTCATCAGGGAGCTGTCATTTTGGAGGAAGGACTCAATGGAATGAGTGTATTTATATCTCAAACACTTTGTAAAGTTGTTACATACAGTACAGTCTATTCTCTTCCATTGCATATGTATAAATAGTCTCCTCCTCATCTAGGGGTCAGTTAGGCATGTATCTCAGTGCCTGCTCCAAACTCAGAAGCTCACTCAGTGTGTCTGCTTGTGCCTACCAACTGCTCTAGGTACATGAGTTTCTGCTATCACACATGCTTTATATCCTGATACCACAGATTCACCAAGGAGCCTCCAAGACTCCTTTAAAACCTAAAAAGCAGGTGCTTGCCTGAAAAATCCCACCTGTAAAAACCTCATATGCCAGATACTGTGAAAACATCCTGAGTTGGGCCTGCCGCAAAAACCCCAGCTGCAGGGACAACAGTCAGAGCACTGACTGGCTTCTGTTCCTATTTCAGCCAGTAATTTTGTGGCCAAGAGCATATTTCAGGATGCGGGAAAGCAGAATTCATCCCTGGGCTTCCCAGTTTAGGGCCAGGGCTTGATTCCAGCTTTCCAGTGTCTGTGTGTATACTTGGCATAGTACAGCCTAGGTCCTGCTGCAAACCCAGCCCTTCTGGTACCAACCGAGAGAAAACACTAAAGTATCTTCCTTGACTTTCTAGTCTATTATATTTATGGCTGCCAATACAGGATCCTTTTTATTTAGTGCACACTTTACTAGCTCCTAAAGACCAGTATCCCTGTTGAGGTAGAATCAAGTCCTGCAAGTTGAGAGGGATACAAGAGTCTAATGCACTCAAAAGACCTTTATTTTATCAGGCAAGACAAAAGGCCTCCTTGGCTGGTGAACATCCCACTCACCCCAGCTGTTTGCTGAGGCTGAGAAAAGATATACCAAGGAGCTGGTCCAAGCGTGATGCTAGCTTAGAAATGGAGGAACCTCTATTGGCTCCTGTAGTGTTTATCCTCCCTCTAAACCCTGTGCAGTATTTATCTGCTCTCCAATGCTTTGTGCAGTCTGACTTTACATGACTTGAGCATTGAAGCTCCTTGATTTTAGATAGACCAACAAGCCAACAATTAGGAAACATTTTGCCAAAAGCCAGCTTATATATCGCTTTTGCCTCATTTTTATCATCTTGCTGCTCTTGTTCAAATTGTTTATCCTTCAAGGATTTTTTTTTGTGCTTTCTTTTTTCTCCTCAGAGTGGGGCTCAGCTTCCCAGTGACTACTAGACCTCAGCTTAGTATTTGGGAAACTTAACAGAAAAATCACCCAATAATGTTTTACAGTTATCAGTAAAACTTCTAATGCTTAATTTTAGTCATTCTTCCAAAAAAGTGCAAGAAATTATCTTTCCAAACCTCTTGCCAAGTCTGCTGGCCAGATTTATTTATACATGATCCCAAAATCCTGAAATCATTGTCGTTCCAGGAAAAGAGGAAAAAAAAAAATGAAAAGAAACGCACTTTATGGAATCTTCAGTTGTTTAAGTCCACATCTATTTCTGGTCAATATTCTAAGCCAATTTGAGCTCCCTGACCATTATAATTCTCCATTTATTAGACTTATTTATGTACTTTCTAAAAATAGAGAGGAACTATATTTTTGTTACATTAGAACATGAGTTTTTCTTAAAGACTGTCATGTTAAGGAAAAAAGCCACTAGGGGAAAAGGCAGGAAAAAGTTAAGAACATTTCCTTCAGCCAGCTTCTAAAACAGTGTGCATTTCCTCTCCGCGTGAGTTGGAGAACAGTTTTGGAAAACTGTTGTTTCTCACACACTTTCATCTTGTGGCTGGTTTCAGAGACAAGTATTCACAGCTGCATGAAACAACCGAGAATCTATTTGCAATTATTATTCTTTTCTTGATCTATAAGAATCTGGAGTGCTTACATATGGGTCATTTTGTCCTTTCAGACCCATTCCTGTCACCAGCCTGCTGGCTTTGTGCTGGGCTGTCCATGTCTCACCCATAGGGCTTCCCCCCCCGCCCCAGATACAAAGCTGGCAGGTGACCACATCCCTACCATTCACCCTTGCAGAAGGGTCCTGAAGACTTCGTGGTTATAGCCAAGTCATCCTGCTCTCTTCAGCTATCTCCGTCAGCTACACGGACGCTATTAGCAACTCAGAGTCTACAGCATTAAGATCCATTGCTATCAAAATTGCTTCCCTTTTCCACTCCTCTATTTGCTGGAGGCAACAGACTACCTGTAATTATGTTTGGTTTACACCTAAGTAGAACCAAACATTTCACACTTACTTTCCTACCAAGGTACTCTGTATTTAGGAATGTACTTGGCAGTTTCCCTCCTGAGGATTTTTAAGAGCTTTGAAAACATAATTAAGCTTCACCATTCCTGAAGGTGGTAAACATTGCAACATCTTTTTTCAAGACATGCAAGCTGAGGTTCATGAGCTGGTTCATGATTATACATTTCCATGGCACAGGTGAGAAACCCCGAGACCAAATGTAGAGCCTCACTTCTGCTGCCTGTGAGCCATAAGGCACTTATGAACAGCCCCACTTTTCTCCCTGCCTCTCTCCCAGCAGGGCTCAGTGAAAAATATCATCTTATCTTTCCTGGCCTTGTGTCTCTCACATCTGTAGACACCACAAATTATACCTATCAGCCCTTGGAAATACAAGTTACTCGTATTTCAGAAACATGTTCTTTTCCTGATGACTGTTCACTTGGGGCTGTCAATGATGTCCCCTGCTGTGTACAATGTGTAGGTGGGAGGTTTGGCCATGTCAGACACCAGCTGCCCCACCCTGACCCCTTGCACCGAGAGAAGGCAAGGCACTAAACAGTGTTCGCAAGAGTATCTGAATTTGGCCCTGAATGAGTGCCAGACACTCAAGACCTGAATATGAATGGACTAACCTCAAGGAAAACTCATGTGTTAAACTCAGCTATGCTTCCCATAATAAACATGAACTCACAGGTCCTCCAGCAGGTCAGATCAGGTATCAATATAATCGTAACAGGTGGCACTAAGATGAATTACCTTGCTCCTTAAACACACATCTCCCAGTAAGAAGCTATACCAACTTACACAACACTAGGAACAGAGTTAACATCCCAGCAGTGCGTTCTGAATGTGGTGCTTACAGACAGGAGGGGTAAAAATCTGCCACTAGGCAAACAAAAAAAAAATTTCTCATGCCTCATTTGCCCCACAGATCACTTTTCTGTGTAATACCAGCCTTCATGCTCTTCATACTATTCCCACCACCCAGGAGTCCTGAAGGCTGTGTGATGGGAGCACAGAACTGGACTGAGTGAAATGGCCTGACTTACTCCAGCATACAATAGCTGCTGCTTCTCATCTGGGTACTTTATCCTGTCTTCCACCTAAAGCACCTCCAGAACCCTGCAAGTGCACATTTGCAAGAGGATAAAGTTATATGTCATGAAACCTGCAGGCACAGTATTTACCAGGTGGGATGTGAACAATTGCCAGACAGCACTAGGGACCTTTGTCTTCTGCAGAAGTACCTTCCGAGTGCCAGCACACGTAGTTGATGTAAGTTTGCCAGGTCAGTTTTTAGCACAAGCTGCTCCCATTTGCCTCCTTCTCCCCTGTTCAGCACGTCTTCCCTTCCTGGCACACAGCAGCCTTGAAAGGAAAGTTACTGTGCCCAGGAAGGGCTTGGCACTGCACTAATGTACACTGACAGTGTGTTTTCTTCCCTGGCACCCAGCCACGCTAAAATCCCCTTTCTGAGTCACTCCCAGTGAGAAAACCAACACCGGCATTCTGCTCTGTTGAAATGGTAACGCTGAGAGCCCAAACATAAAAGGAGCTGCCTATCAGAAGGGGCCAGGGATGAGCTGATGTCTGGAAGCATTGGAGGCAAGGGGAGGGAATTCCTATAAATGCTGCGTAACACTGACAAGGGGGAAGGAAAAAAAAAAAGGTAGTAAAGGATGCTGGAAAAATACCACTTGGCAGAGCAGATGATACACACTTCCATCAGTGACCTATAATGAAAGTCAAGCCTCCCAGGCCAGATTCTCACTTTCTACGTTTCCTTTTATTACTTTTATTGCCATAACATTTCTCACAGACATTGGGGCCAGTTTTGCCCTGCTCTGTACAAATGTGGCAGATGCCATCTTGGCAAGTATCAGGGTTGAAACAGGGACCAGCAGAGCAATAAAATCAAGATTCTCTGCAGCTTGAGGTGGAAAGCCAGGCCAGCCAGCTGGGAGCTATAACAGACCAATATCCTCTGCAGATCAGGCACAGATGTGGACATGTAACCACAGGCCAGTGTGTTACACAAACACATCATGCGGACAGACCATGCCTTGAATACTTACAGCCTAAGCAGGCAACAGAGAAAGCATGGGACAAGCAAAGGATTGCTAGCTAAGGTGAGAAATGAGTCTCTAGTTTTCTCGAGAGCGAGAACAGGGCATGGAAGTTAATCTAGATATCTCAATTACTAGGGAAGACTCATTCACAAAACTGCACTTCTAACAGAGCCCTTGTATTTGTATATGCAGGATCCAGAAAGGGAGAGGAACCCGAGGTGACATTTTTGCAGTAACCTAGTTCCCCTCAGGCTCCTTGGCCAGAGTTATTGAAGTTATTAGTTACTTTCTGCTGAAATGAAACAGGTGGAGGGGAATAAGTCAGAGGCTTGCTTGGCTAAAGGTAACCTGTCTTCTGCCTTGGGAAAAAAGCAGAACAAATGTCAGCAGGGCTCCATTCAAGCACTCCAATGACTAAGTCCTCTCAGAAAACTTTAGACGCAACCTCTAATACATGTCTCCGAAGGCAGAAACATGGCAGTGCATGTAAGTCATAGGTCACTGTGTGGAGCCACCTCACATCAAGCCAGATACTAATAACAGGAGCATCTCAGGCATGTTTGGGACCATTTACAGAATCACCAGCTGGCAATTCCTTCCCAATCTTTCCTCACAGCAAAGGCATAAAAAGCAAATATATAACCAGGTAACTGATTACATTTACTGCATACTTGAAAGCAATCCTATGCTTCAGGCTGCTAAAAGCTATGTTGAAGAGCAGATTTCTGTTTTCAAAGCCCTCTCTGACTAGGCAGTAATTAGATACTACGGAGGGTCCTTGGCTATGTCTGTAAGCCATTTCTCTCAGTGCCTCCTCCAACTCCTACAGCCCCCAAGTTGCTTCTAGCAGCCCCAGTTGCTCTTCTTTCTCTAGAGATGCCTTGTTTCCCCCTCATCCTACTCCAGCAACTCCTGAGCCTCCTCTTCTGCACATCACCAATATCTGACCAGTGTTAGATGTGTCAGCATTAGCACACTAACATTCTTCTAAGAGGATGGACAGAGGCATTGGTACCATAGAAGCATCAAGACATGCTATAGCAGGAAGAAGAAGGAACAGCTGCCCGAGGAATCATCACAACCTCCTACAGCCCTTGTACCATCAAGTAGTTGCTTGACAAACAGGTAATCGTTGAGGTGCTTGAAACCATGGCTGTACTAAAACATGACAGAGTCTGGATGCAGTCCTCTTTCTTCCCTTTCAGATACTCTAAATCAAGAGGTGCTTTACTTTTAAGACTTAAAGTACACTATGAAACTTCGGACTTGAACAGATGTAGCCATCCAAAGTTATTGCATTAGATATGGAGGAAAAACTGCCAGCATATCCTAGCCTTGCAAGGAGAAAAGGCAGATGAAGTAACCTGTTTCCATAACTGCAGTGTTGTGTGCTGTACACCAAACAATATACAATCCATACACCAAGCTGTATATGATCTCATACACAATAAGCTAGGATGCCCACAGGATTAAGTATAACTTGGTGGTTTTAGGCAAATACTCCAGTCTACACAATTCTGAGAAGCAGTAATCAGTGGGATAAGTAAAAATATGAGCAGACATTGAATGTCTTCAAACACCCAGGAGTAGGACAGGAGACTAAACTTTTATCATGTGGCAGCCACCATGGAATGGGATGTAGAAATAAAACTAAGTGAAAATGGAGATTGCACACAAGGCATAAACTCAAAAGAGCTCAGCATCTCTCAAGATTAGGTCTCATACTGGGCATTGGTGATATGACCACAATACCACCACTAGTAGCTGTCCCCAAAGCAGTCAGCCTCACCCTGGCTCCTGACACTATTTCATGACAAGACCATCTCCCCTTGTGCACATTCTTGCTCAAATGCATCTATACAGCACAGGTGTGCAACACCAGCTCACACAGGCCCTCACAACCAGTTTGTTAACAGTTGCACCTAGAATGTCTTTTGGAAGTGGAATGAAGCAGAAAGAGTCAGCACTCACCAAATCAGGATTAACCAAAACTACTCAGTCTATATAAAAAATACAAGAGGAAAGCATACTTCTGATGCATAGTATAAGGCTTCACAGCACTTCAAATTATAGTAAGAACCTTCTATACCCAAGCTACATAAAGGAGTCATCAGGTATTCCTAGAAGCAGAGTTGGGGTACAGAAAGATGAAGTTGGGGTTATCTCCAAATCTTACAGCTATGGACCCTTCACTTGAGCTCTTCGCTGTGTGGATATTTTCTTGGCTTCCCCTCCTTCCCGCAGCATACACAGACCAGCTTAGACTACCTTGTATGATTGCTCTGGGAGAAAGCCTTTCATTTTTCCAAAACATGGCTTCGGATTTAAGAGATGTATATATGCACACGTGTATATCTGTACATAAATGCCAATACGTTTATGCACACATACAGATGCGCACAGACACAATGCTCGGGACCGATCGTGTTGAGCCAGTGCAGAAACACCACTAGTCAGGTCAGTGCTTCTGCAAAGCCCAAATCATGGACTGGAGCACATCTGTAGCTGAGATGAATCAGCACAGACATGATTTTTTCACCACCTGAGGATCTCACACTAAGTGCCCCTTTGTGCTCATTTAAAACAAACTGAAAAGACAAGTTACAGCTCCTAGGAAAAAAACACATGCTTGTTTAAAGACATAGCAGTCACCTCCTCATGCTAACAGCAGTACCAGGTGCTGGAGTGATATCACTACCCTTGAACTTATCCTTGCATGAGTCATCTCTGAGATTGCTGAAGCTGACAGGTCGTTTAAAAATCACTGCCCATGGATTACATTCAAAGGGAGCTTTAAAATATTTTCTAATTATTTTTGCTTCCACTCCACCAAACATCATTAATCAAGAGCTATTTCCAAAACATGCTATATTGTAGCAGTGCTATACACCACAGGAGATACACCAATTGGGTTGGACACCTTCCAGCTCAAATTGTCAGATGACCAAAGCTGTTCTCATTCTTAGAATAAGGTGCTCTTTATGAGCAGGGAATTTATATTTTTTCTTTATTTACGCAAAAGCCAAAGGGGAATGCATGGCTGTGAGGAAATCAAGCTGCCTAGCTTGATTTTGCATTTTGATGTCCATTCACTGCCAGTGATATACATAAGACTTTTCTTCATTTACTCCTTGTTTCATTTCCCAGAGTGTTATTTCTTCATGCTGCGTGTAAAGACCTGGTCTGAACTCTGCCCATGTGGGCGTGACAACACACAACACTCAGCCTCCTCCTGTGAGTGCAGTAGGAGCAAAGTGGAAGCAATTTTGCAGCTCCAAAATCTTGGGATGCAGCTCCAAGTCTTGCATTGATTGTTGGGCTTGGCTGGCACTGTGAGATACATGGCAGTTTCTGTTTGCAGAGATTTCACACTTCCCTTGGTTTTCCTCTACTTTGCATTCCTAAATTTTTTTTACATCCAAAGCTCAGTATGAGGGAAAATACAAATACAAAACAGAACAAACCTCAGTGCTTCAAACACAGTTACCTGAAAGTATCCCAGCAAGTGCAAAAATCAGAACACGTTCTCAAGGAAAAAAAATAAATTCAAATTTGTCTAAAAAGTGACCCTTTTCTCTTTGGAAGGTTTCTGAACTTCAGAATCCTTTTCATGACCTCCCTAATTTAGAATTGGTAGAACACATGAAGTTATCCATGTTTCATTGTTTTGAAGTTTCATCCTAAATGCTGGAAAATTTTTTGTAAAAAGCTTTACCATATATTGCTAGTTTACATTAGAGTTGTTATCAGTGTGTAGAGACTGTATAAGAATAGATCAAAAGTACTCATTAAAATAATTTCAGTAAAAATGGCACAAGATAAATTTACTCGAAGATGTTCTAAAAATCAGTTATAAAATAGTTTATTTTCTAAGCCTCCAAACTGCTTTTACCAAAATAAAATCTTTAAAATTAATCTTTCCTCAGAAGCTTTGAAAAATTTGTATTAAGAATTTCAAAAGCCCTAAGTTTCCTTTTTAAATTTAAAAAAAAGATAGTAATACTTCTGTTAGTTAACTAACCCATGAAGCAGCAGCTCCGAATCTGATGAAAACAAGTCCAAGACACTAAGTGTATTCTTAGATCCAGATTCTTCCAGAGCTCAGTTTTCCCTTCACAGCCATGCATACTTTCCTGATCACCAAAGTAGGTGCAGAGATCTGCAGTTCACAAAAAAATAAAAAAAAAAAAAAAAAATCACATCTTGATCCTAGATCATGAACTGTTCCAATCCGGAGTGTTTGTTCAGTTTTACAACTATTTTTATTGATTTAAAGAGTGTTTTCACACTGCCTCTCCTCCCAGGCATGTTTAAACAAGCAGCAGTGTGCAGTGCCAGAACTCAACAGAAACATGTTCTATAGACAAGTAAACAAAATACCCAATGGCTTTAGCTGCCCACACCACAAAGGGATTTTGAACAAGTCACTTCAAATTATGTTTTGGTCTCTGGACACAAAGCAGAGTTGGTTTAGAGTTCTTCGGCTGTGTTTTGGGTTGTGTTTTTTTTTATAGTTTTGTTTTTTAAGCCATTGGCTGGCCCACACTCCCCAAAGATGTGGTCTATTCATTCTGTTCCAGCTTAAAGACTCAAACGGGACTTGATTTCAGCAAGAACTGCGTGGTATGTAATATGGTTATAATTTAGCCTGAAAACACAAGGAGTCATCTCTACCACGCATGGCTTGCGTGCCCTGTGACTGCAGGCTAGACCAACCAGCCATCTGAACAACCAGTCTAAATAGACTGGTTTTGATACGCCTTAATTAACGACACCACTGGTTGGAGAGCTGTGTCACAGCAGAGGAAGTGAGAATCGCAGCCCTAGGGATGGCGATCAATCCAGTCACACTGTAGTCAGGTTAAAAAAGAAAACTCAGAAAGAAAAACAGCAGCTTTCCCTGAGAGCCAAGGTTAGTCTTCGCCACAAATCTGTTGGCAGCGGCACGGAGTGACGTACCACCTCCTCCCGTGCGGAGCCGAGGCCAGCCCGCAGGAAGCGGCCGCCTCCTCGCAGGACCAGGCAGCTGGCTCCCGCTGCCATGTTTATCCATCCCTGGGACACTCCAGCAGTAAATTTCCTGTTGTGTGACAGTGCAGACAGGAGGGAGGAGAGTGACCCACACGTGGCTCTAGCAGAGATCACAGCTTTGTCAGCAAGAGCTGAAAATACCAGCTAGCTGGCATTGCTTCAGAGATACGGCCTCCCCGCTTTGCCCTTTCCTCCATAAGCACCTTTCCCGAGGCATATATTAGCACAAGGGGCTCCACTGTATCCATCTATAAACTCTTCCTGGAAGACTAGCACATCTTGACCTGGGATCAGCTATTTTCCCCATCACTGGCATTTCTCCTTGCTTTTCATTGATGTTAGAATGATCCTTTCAAATTTTCTTTTCTTAAAAATGGATTCTGAGTCTCAAAATGACTCTGACAGAGTCCACAGTCCTCCGCATCACCAGCACCCCAGAGAGCATGAAGCACACGCAGGCCATAGTGCATTACCTGCAAGGAACGTGACTGTCGTCTTCTCAGCAATAGCCTGCAAGCTTCCTCTCACAGTTCGGTTCTAATAACCCAGCGCAAGAGCTGACAGGAGACTTCATTTCACTACTTGCCAGCCCAGCTGATGAACTGGCTCTGCCCTATCACAACCGTGTTTCTGGGCTCCCCAAGGCTGAAGGTCTCAGCTGCTGCTGAACAGCAATTGCAATCTCAGCTCCACAGTGGAACATGCTGGCAAGCAAGGAGGCGAAACTATGACAACCTGTATCTAGTTCTCCAGCACAACTACTGGCAACACGATAGGCTGCTGTCGACACCTCCCTACTGCTTCTGTCAAAATTTTTGCTAGCAGGCACTGCCTGTATTTCATGTTGGAGAAAACAAGCCTGCTCCAAACCTGGAGGACCTTTCCGCACCATCCCCCCACCCCCCTTTTCATTCTTTTCTCTGTGCTCACATCTCCCCCCTGCAGGAACGTTTACTGTTTTGACATCAACTTCCATCAAGGGCCAGGAGGCATCTGACAGCATTTCGTCAGCGACAAACAGCACATCCTTCTCATCTGGTCCCTATTTTGTGAAACACAACTCTCTACTTGACCACCACAAGTTCAGCATTTAGAGGCTAAGAACATTAGATGGGAACATTAAGATCTTCTGCTGTGTAAGATTTTGGCATCCTCTCACTGTTATGGTTAAGAATTGTTGACATCACAAAATAAAACCTAGAGCTGACGTTCAAGAAATTTATTATGCTGAGAAAGAGAATTGCATGGTGTGGGAAGTTTCCAATACAAATAACCATGACTATCATTTTGAGCCACGGCCACACTGTGTTCCATATTTGCAGCTTGGGCTTGGGTAGATTTCGCTAAATGACAGCATGCCCATCAAAACCTACTGCACTGTATGCAGCAGTGATATTGAGGGGACTCACATTAAGTGTACTGGATTCAGAGTCGTATGGCAAGCTCATGAGTGTCACTGAAGCTAACACAACAGAGGAAAGGTGATATAGCACCATGACAGAGCATTTGAGGAGCTGGGCAATCATTAAAGGAGGACAGAGATGACTGGAAAATGAAAAGTCACTGAAGGATAGCATTTCAGTGGTCTTTCCCTGCAGGCCCTCAAGCTTTTTTGGCATTTTCAAAGCAGCACCAAAACATATTAAAATTATATTAAGAGGTATTACAGCTTCTAGTAATTTATTTATGGCCAAAACCAACAACATATTTGCCTCCTTCCTAAGGTGTTTGCACTTTATCACTGCACTGACACTTTTCAGATGAACTGGCTTTTTACTGCAGAGCTATTCTAGAGCACACAGCATTTTGTTGACTAAGAGTTCCTGCACACAGAAGTTGTTTATTACTGTAGAGTTGCTCATAAGTACTTGGTTTTAAAAAAAGCAGGTGGGTTATACTTTTGAAGGGAGGTAAAAATATTATTAGAGCTTGGAAGTTCAAAATAAGCCACATTAAAAGTGGTCTGAATATAAGCACCAGGTATTTACTTTTAGGGCCCACAGTTATTTTAGTGTGGCACTTTTATTGCAGCCAACGGACAGGAAAACAAGGTATTTGGAGCCTAACTAACCTTCTACATGTCTCTAAACGCAAGTAATATGTTGACATGAAATGCCACATTTGAGGTCTTTCATAAATAGTCCCATTTAAGGCCCCCTCCCTAGTCTACAAACTCTTGCCCCCATCTGCCTAAAAGTACAAAACTTACTCAGGTTTAATAGTGCCATTCACAGTAGTAGAGTTGCACGGTGTTCAAGTTTCAAATCTTGCAAAGACTTTCACTGATGTGTTTCACTTCCACCTTAAAATGACCACAGCTGGGCAAATAGCTAAGTTTTTAGTCCAGTGCAAAACTGAAAAATCCAGGAAATGCAGTTTGCATTGACTCAAAAGTTGTTTGGTTTTTTTATAAAAAAAAATTGTTTAACATCTTCTTAAAGCAGAAATACCTCTGACTCCTCCAAAAGTTCTCTCCAAGTTATTTAACCATATTGAAAGCCTGTTGGTGAAAGCTTGTTGGATTTTTTTTTTGGGGGGGTGGTGAGGAGACAGGTAGCAGGAAGGAGGGGCTGTTTGTTCTTTGTTCTAAATTTAGACCAGCTCATCACTGAATTTCAAAAATGTCAAGATGTTTCTGCATTTCTGTAATATTTTGTCCTGAAAACACTGAAACAGAACATTTAGACTTTTTAAAGTAACAGCTCTTTTCAGCAGAAACAATTTGTAAACAACCTGAAAACTTCAGACACGGGGAATGGAAGAGGTGACAGAGACTTTCCTATTCCCTGGAAGACTGCCTGCCCTGCCTGCCCACACACCTCCTCCCCCCCACCCCGCAAAAAAATCCAAACCAAACCCCAAACCCAAAAGCTCAGCATTTAAGCATATTCATATGCATATTTTACACCTTTACAAATGTGAAGCCTAAGGACTTGTAGAATCAAGCTATATGTAAATCCAATCTGTAGATTAATTATTATTGACATCCAAGTATCTCACAGTACAGGCATTCCCGGATAATTATTGCATTCATGGTGTCATTTGAGATATTTGTGAAAAAATAAATCCCATCCTAATGAAAGACAAAGCAGTATGGCTTCTCCTCATGAGTTTCATACAAATAAAAGCAGAAAACAAACATTTTTCACATGCCAACCATTTGAAAGCTTCTATTCACTGTGAAAATGGTGTCATTCTGTAGGCAACAAATGCCCCTAGGTTTTTGCCATCCATCATCTTTTCTCTTGTAATATTGCAGTTACTGACCAAATCACCAACTTCCTAACCTCACAACTCTGCAGTTCTCTATAGTAGAAACCCCTAGATCAAAGGTCTAAATAGACCATATGCACCATCTGCTACATCCAGCTAACAGGACATTTAAATTTAGTGGTGCATACTGCATTATCCCACTTGCTCACAAGTCCTGCTAACTCCTGGTGCAAATTAAGCATGTAACTTCACTAAACCTGCATGGCACTGCTCTCTGCAGAGAAAGGAGCGTTTCACAAAGCTAAGGACATGGTGGAAACAGATGATTTGTGGAGCCTGCTGGGAGTCCTTCTCCCACCTTTACCATCATCCATCTCTAACAAACTGACCTGAGCATACCTCTGTTTTATATCTGTAACCAAAGCTCACTACTCCTCTTCTCCTCAAAATAAGAGAAAGTGACCCCACCTGTGTCTGGGGACCTAAGCATTACACTTATTTTGCTCCAGGTATTTTGCATATTTCAGTCCCCAAGAAGTAGATACAGAAGACATCAACCAAGTCACCTGCCTACATCTCATAGTCCAACAAACAAGACACTCCCAGAGGCGCAAGAGCAGCAATACAGGAGCCTGACCACTTCTTTCTACAGAAATAACTACAGCAAAGGAAGCAACTCTAACCTTCTGCCACACCATCCTGCCAGCACACCTGAACTTCAGCCTTCAAGGTCTCCCTCATCCCCAGCCATTCTGCTGAGGCCACCACCAAGGGCAACAATCAGTGTCAGTTATGATGGGAGGATCTGCAGTGCTGACATATGACCCCACGGAAACTGGACTGTGCCCAACGTTTCTGTTTCCATAGGCCATTAAACAGCTGTGAAAGAGTGTTGACCTGTAATTCCTCCTATCCCATCCCATGCAAATTCCAAGTTGGTGACAAAATGTGAAAGGCTGTAGGTACCCGCAGTCACTCAGGCGTCTAACCCACAGTGCCGCCTGTTCAATGGCTGAAAGGATTTTACAGCCAAAGATAAACACTCCTCTCCAGTTTCCAGCCAGCCACAGCCTCAAGGGCAGACAGTCTTCTCTCCTGCTTTTTACTATGAGGAAGGAACTGATTGTTCTTCAGGAAAGATGTCAGAGATCCAGCTGCCACCACCTACGCTGAAAAAGACTGGTCACCTTCAATTCTGGCAGAAATCTTCCCTATCAACAGCATGTTTAAATGGCTTTCCGTCCCTTGAATGCCAGCCGGCCCCAGCAAATTCTTTCAGGCTGGGTGGTACCATCATTTTAATGTTGATATTCATAAATGAAAAGAAAAAAAAAATCTGCTGTCATTTGGCAGTAATAAAATGCCTTTTAGATCACGGGTTTTGGCAGCAACTTTTTCCCCAGGAAAATTCAAGTAGACACTGTAGGATTGAAGGTACAGTATCTTACGTAACAAGCTCCCTTCATCTCTCACAGATTTCTTTTTATTTATTTATTTGTTTACACCCAGCCCTCTTTCCTCTTCTCATTTCCACATCTTTTCTTCCTCTCTCTCCTTCCATTCCCACCCTTTACTATACATACATATCATATGTATGCATTAAGGAGGATCATGATACCACCCAACATGCAGATAAAGTAAGACCTGCTTTCAGAGCAGAGCATTAAGACTGAAATTTGCATAAAAATTCACCTCATAAGCTCTCCCTTTAAACCACTGCTAATTCCGCCCTATTCCCTTTACTTCCTATCTCCCCACCTCTGCTACACGTAATAGGTGTTCCCCATGAGGGTGGATACAGCAGTGGCTGGAACAGAGCTCCTCACTGAGCTTGGAGACAAAAGCCTGTTATGTGTTTTTTATTTATGTCCTGTAAAATGCAATGTGCAGAGTTACATATGAGAGTATCTGTAAACAAGGTGAGGGCCAGTTGCTTTATACAGCATGGAAAGTTTTTGTTTCTTGGAACAGACAGGACAGCTTGGAAGGAAGTCAACCCTCAAGGTCTTTCTCCCTCTTTGGGGCTCATCTGAAACACCAGCTAACCCAGAGAGTGCTGCCCAGGAGTTAGGAAAGCCAAACAAACAAACAGATCAGTGTAAGGCACAGCCTCAGCTGCAGCGATGTTTCCATTTCTTGACTGGCCAGGCACTCGGAGGTGGGATCGTGTCATCAGACCACTAGTATTTCCTCAACTGCGAGGGTCAGCAGTCTGGAGATTTCTGCTAATGAGATGCACAGCTGGGACTGGCAAGCAGCAGTTGTCCAGGGTTGACATATGCCTGTGTGCCTCTTCTGACAGACCTGGGAAACCAAGGAGAGAAAACCTGAGAACTGTTCCAAAATTAGATCAGATGGCCCTAAGCCAGCTTCCCAGCACTGGATGCCCAGAGGACAGGCTCAGATGCAAGTTTCACACTGATAGGCAGTTCCAGCACCAGCGAGGGTGAAGAGGAAAGTTCATTTGTACCTCCACTCTCCTTTCCAGCTCACCTCTTGCACCAGCTGAGCCTACTCTTTCTGCTTTGTTTCCCCTCCTAAACCCATCAGTGCTCTGACTTTCCTCCCCTCCAGCTCCCCATACCTAGCTCAGCTCCAAGCTGTCACTCAAAATAATGACACTTCTGAAAAATGTCCAGATGCTTCAGCTATTTCTATTCTGCCTGGCATAAGGTGAATATCTGAGTCAGCTGCCTGTGTTCTGTCAGGTCTTCTACAGCCAGAATCCTGCCCCTCAGAAACACCCACTTAATTCTGGAAACGCCAGTCCTAACTTCGGTGCTCCTGATGAGAACCAGAAAAACACACTCAGCTTAATCCCAGCTGCAGAAAAGGATCCAGAGAAAGGAAGATGCCTGAATAGGAAAAAAATACTAGCTCCTGCTCACTTACAAACATTTTATGTAGTTGTTAAGGGAGGAAGACAGAAACCTCTTGCCAAATGCATTGTCTTGGCGTAATTATTCCTCTGTCCTCCTCCTCCTGCCAAGCTAACCTCCCTCTGAATCAGGCCATAAGGAAGGAAAGGAGCCAGAAAGGACTTCTACTCATCTTGGCTCGGCATACTGCAAGTGTAAGCTGTCAGGCAGTACTGTAGCAGCAGAAATGTGTTACTGAATAGTATGGGGATATTAATAAGCAAGAGATGAACACTAACATCTGTCACAAAGAATCCTTCAGAACCACAAAAAGAATAAGAAAGGAAGAAGAGAAGAAACCAAACTAATCTGCCATTCAGGGCAGTACTCCCTCGTTCCAGAGGGAACAAAGTTACCCCAGGCCAAAAGCTTCAGCATCACAGTGGTCATTTGAAGTGACTAGTAAGGCTGAAACTTGCAAAATTGGTTTAACTCTGCTCCCACTGACATCAAGAGTAAGATAGAGATAGATTTCAGTGGAAATTGATATAAATCAACAAGAAGCACTTTTGAAATTCTCACTTTTATATTCCAAGCCTAAAAGCAATCAAAAAAACCCAACCCCAAAACCCAGCTCATCTCATTTCCATGCCACAGGATTAGCTCTACCTTTGTCATGCCCTATCAGCACTTCTCCAGTTACTCCTAGATCTTCGCAATACTGGAGGCTCTGCACACCCCCAAGCAGTCTGTCCCAGGATTTCACTGCCTTGAAATCCCATCAAAACCTCTCCTCCCGCAACATAAACCCATTCCTTCTTGTCCAGTTTGCCACAAAACACAGTTCATTCTCTCTCTTTTTGCAGGGATTTCAGTAGGAAGTCTTTTTTAGTATCTGAAGGCTGTAAAGGCTGCGATCAGTTATCACTAAAACAAATACGTGCAGCAATACTATGGTCTCACATTAATATCCCCTAGAAAGCAACAAAATACGAACAGCAGTGAATTCAAACCTGAACATCAGACAACACCACCTTTGATGCTTATGGATAAGAAAGCTGCTGTGGGGTGTAATAGTAAGAAACAAGTTTTAGAGGCCTCACCATGACCATCAGCAACACTCCAGTTTCTAAGCAATTAGTCTCTTTTACTTACTAGTAACATATACTTAGCTACCAGGCTCTGCTCAGACACTGAGACATCTTTCCATTACAAGGCATAGCTTGTAGTTGCCTCTTTCCTAATAAAAAATAATAATGATTAAAAAAAAGGTAGCAAATTCTCGATATCACTCACCCTTCACCACACAGCCACCTCGCATTGTTTAGTGGTGTGTCTGCCTTCAAGCCAAGTCTACCAATGAGAAATTCACAGCTCTGATAGGAGAAACAGAAGCTTTGCTGGGCAGGGCCTTTTAGAGCTGCACCTCATCAGGTTAACGAGGCTGCCAAGGTGTCTGTCTCCTGGGCTGTGTCTCCAGTTTGGTTGTGGATCTTCTGGTGGAAAAGCATTGTGTATTTCTAATCTTTGAAAAGCTGGCTTTAACTCTGAATCAGCTGTGAACCCTAATTCAGATCTGAATTGTGGTTCTTTGTCTTTTTCTAACTAGTATTAGCACCTGTCTGTTATTGGCATGCCAAACAGGTATTGTCTGCCATTAAAAGTGTCTCCTGCTTCGTAGTTTCATCAAAGCAGTCAGGAGAGCCTGCTCTGTATTAGCTAGAGTAAAATCAGGAAGAAACTCAGACCTTATGATCTAAGCATAGTGCTGGGGATGAAGTACTGCTATGCTCTTCAGCGTGTTCTGTTAAGGTATCATTGTGGTGTCACTGAGAAAATCTGTTAATGCCTCTGCCTCTTCTCCTCTTGAAGATCATCTTCTCCATATTGAAAATAAAGCCATTGCCTTCAGTTATCCAACCCTGCAGGGGGTGGAGGAGGAACCATGTTTGCACAGTGCTTTGTAAACATACGTTTTTAAGAATTATCTGCTGGCAGCAAAGTCAGAAGCCATTAAGTCATTCAACATCCTCCAACTAGGAAATTAGATTCTACTGACATCCCTGGGAATGTTCTCTCTGGCTTGAAGCTGTTCTTATTTAGGTATCATCGTAAGTGTGTCTTGTAGCCAGTATTGTTTTGTGGCCAATACTATTGCTATAGCTCTATAAATCTGCAGACACTCTGCAGTAGGAGTGTAGTGCCAAAAAAAAATGCAGGGTTCTCTGCTCTGTTTCCAGTTTGGGAACACATGCTGGAGCAATCCAGCTAGGCAAATGTGGCATACTGAACACCTGATAAAGCCACTCAGTAACTAGAGACGGACTTCTGCATGTCTCTCAACTGAAATTATTTTTCCTGCTCAAATGTTACAGCAAATGAGTGAAAAATAAACAGGAGACATTGCATATTAGTATTCCTAGGACCTACACCCAGAAGAGGTATAGTTGGCAGTCACTGGAGGTGTCTGTGTGTTCTCAATCTTTCTTTCCTCCCCTGCCAAAACCAGCCACCAGTCTTACTTTCCTTTGTAGTATGAAGAGGGTAGCAGCATGCTGAAAGACTGCCTATTACAGGAAAAGCAGCCCCTTTACAGAGAAGAACGAGAACAACGAACATCAATCCAAGTTGATGGGGCCAAAGGAGACTTTGCAGTGCTGCAAGAGCCACCTTCCCATCTGTGCAACAACCACAGCAGAGAGCTAGGAACCCCGGGGATGCTCTTTCTTGGCACCCTCCCAGGTTCTCAGCTGGCTGCTCTGCTCCTGCTTGGTGTGAATGAGAGAAACTCTGGCTTCAGATGCTACCCTGCCTTTTTCCAAAACCCCGCAGTCTGGCAGGAAGAGAGGTGCTTTAGCAAGGGGAACTCAAATTTATTCAGTGCAATTCAGCCTGCTGAGGAGGACAGCTCTTGTAGATCAGGTGGCAGCATTACAGTGATAGGAATACCTATAATAGCTCTGCAGCAATAATTAGTGTTATGCCAAAAACCATAATGTGGCATCTTCTAGGCCTGTCTGCTCCACTAACCAGTGCTGCCACCCACAGCAGCCACTGTACCTGTTCTACCACCAGCTGTGGTCCAGGTCCGGTATCACTACCAGGTGAGCAAGTTTGTGCCTGTCATAACCTATGATCATCCTGTCTTCTCCAGCACACCATCTGCCAGGCAGGACAGTGTTCCTCCCCCAGGTTAAGCATTAACTGTCCACTGGATAGCAGCAGTCCTGTCCTTGAAGCCGCTACCTGCTTGAGGGAATGGAAAGGGAAGAGGATGGGGAGTTGCCAGAGCTGTACTGACAGCAACTCTCTGAGCCATGTGCTGTAGCCATGGGATTTTGCCCTTCGGCTGGCTCTTAAATGACTGCTCAGCTGGAGTAGGCTACTGTCTGGCCTTGCAGCTCACAGCACAGGAGGGAATCTGAAGAAAGCGGCTGTTCCACTGCTGAGATGGGGACAGTGGGTTGTTATTATTTATATTGTGGTGCTGCCTAATATGTTCTGGGTGCTTTCCAAAGGCAGAGAGAAACATGCACCCTGCCCTGGAGAGCCGTGTATAATTGAAAGAGCAGTCAGTGCATTATCCAAGCTGTGGGCTCTACAAACAAGCCATCCCTCCCATTCAGAGAATTGTTTGAGGCTGAAGGGAGTGCCGGGGATCATGCAGACCACCCCAACTACTGCCATGGACTGGGATTTATTTAATCTTCCCAGAGCGACGGCTGGAAGCTTAGAAGAGATTCCACAGCGTCCCCTGATAGTTTGTTCCAATTGCTGTAACTCTTCTTGGAATTATGAATTTTTTTCCTAATATTTATACTAAATGTTCCCTGCTGCAGCCTCAAGCCATAACAGCATTTTCTGTCATTTTACTAATGAGACTATTTGATGTGTGCCCTCCCTCAGAACATCCCTTAATGTATCCGAGCACAGCCAGCCTGTCTCCTCCGTGGTACGACCCAGCCCAGGGCTCCCAGCATTTCCTCACAGGCCGCAGCACTTTCGTGGGTCAGTGCACAGCTCCAGTCCACTTGCCTGTCTTCATCTCAGCTTGTACAAATGAACATTAAACACAGGAATCTCTTTCTCTGACTTTCTTAATACATACCACATGGCCAATGCTCTCAACGCCTCCAGCATTCAGGCCGTCTGAGCTCTTTGCAAACCATCATTTAGAAGGCTTCACAACCATTGACACAATGTAGGACCCTTTAGATGTAATTGACTCTTTCATTGCAGAAGCAGAGAGATTAAGTGGGGTTTCATAAGGTATTTCAGCGAAACAGGGGTGGAACTAAGACTGTGATCCAGAATTGCTGTGTGTGGACCTGTAGGCAACACTCCATTCTGTTGCAGACATTTCTACACATACAGCTGAAGAAACATACTGATATGCCGTCCTGCTCACATAGTACTGGAAAATCAAACTCTTAGACAAAGCCAAATAATCTCTGAAGCAGATCCATGTAGTTATTCATGAACTGGGGAAAGATACTTTCTTTCTAATTTCTCCTTTTCTCTTGTAGATAACTGGTAAAAGCATGTATGTTGTGGTCTTAGCTGTGAAAAGCAGATTAATGATTTATTGCAAGTCTTCCTGGGCAAAGCTTCTCAGAACCATTTTCTAATCTCTTTTGCTCCAGCTGAAGCCCCTGGCAAAGGAACTCAATTTCTAGGAGCATTGTGTAGCTATGCAAGGCCTTTCATTGATGTCTGGGCACCCAGAATCCTAATCACCTCTGAAAATGTTGGTCATCATCAATAAACAACTGGTTAAAGTGTGGAGCAGCGGCCCGAGTCCTCTGTTCTGGATACAGCTACGTAATTGTGATTTTACCAGGAGGAGTTAAGAAGGACATGGAGCTGTTAGAAGGAGTCCAGAGGAGGACCACAAGGATGATCAGAGGGCTGGAGCACTTCTCCTGTGAGGACAGGCTGAGAGAGTTGGGGCTGTTCAGCCTGGAGAAGAGAAGGCTCCAGGGAGACCGTATAGCAGCCTTCCAGTTCCTAAAGGGGGCCTACAAAACAGCTGGGGAGGGACTTTTTAGAAGGGCAGGTAGTAACAGGATGAGGGGCAATGGCTTTAAACTGGTAGAGG
>JAVKLA010000036.1:12897224-12916974 GCA_034782735.1 Sagittarius serpentarius | reverse complement strand
GTGTCATTGTTAGTTTTTTCCTTTCTGTTCTATTAAACTGTTCTTATCTCAACCCACGAGCTTTACTTTATTTTTTCTGATTCTCTCCCCACTGGGTGGGGGGGGAGTGAGTGAGCGGCTGCGTGGTGCTGAGTTGCTGGCTGGGGTTAAACCACCACATCCAGCTACGGGATCTTTGAGAACACCCTGTCCCTTTCCCTACTTAGAAACCTTATTAGTAAGTGGCCTCTGCTCAGTTCATATGGGTTTGTTGCCAGATGTCTCTGCAGGCAAGATTCCTTGTTAACCTCATTCTAATAATAAATATGAACGCTGCTTTCACAATACCTTTCAGCATGGGAATTTGAAGTGTTTTAAATATGTTAAGCATTTTAACAGCAATGAAGAAAAATTCTGTAAATTTTGTTTTAACCTTGTAACAGCAGATGAAAATTAACACGGGGAAGAGTATTAATATAGTGGGATAGCTTTGCCTTTCCAATGGATGACAACCTATATACAATCTTGGGACAAACCTTATCTTTAATAACCTTTTTCAAGCTCAAGGTGATGCTACTTCAGCCAACAAAGATGGCTCCCAGAGAGCACTTTGTATAAATGTGCTCTATGCAACCACTGAATAGCACGTCTCCACCAAAACAAGGGAAAGCATCCCCTTGGACTCTATTATAGTAGTTTCATTGCTTTCCTGCTAGGTTTTACTTAAATTACAGTGAATCTATTAAGTTGGTGTTTGTTCCTAAGGTGTGTCCAAGAGCTTCAGGGAAGATCACGAATAGGAGGTCATCCTGCGTAACAGGCTTCTTGCTTACTGCCAGGCTTTTCTCCAGGTAACCATCCTGTCAGCAGTGCTACCCTGCTCCTGTAGTGATCTGGCTCTGAGTTCAGCTGCCCTCAACATCCTGAAGTAGTGAAGGCTTGGCTTCTTCAGATTTTCCTTATACTAAGAACTGGCCCTCCTAAGAACTTGCACTGCCTGTGACGATAGGTTATCTAGGTGCTGCCAAGGGCAGTACTACTCCTTCTCCAAAGGAGATGTTCTGCATCTGGAGCTGAGCCATTCATGGGATTAAGTCCATGTTTGCAAACCACCTGTGCCTAGTACATCCTGGTGAAGAAAAGACTTTTTTTCCCAGCAAGGCATGATGGTTCAAATCAATCAGACAACTTCTGTCTGCTGGAGAACAATGTGTGAGTGGAGTAATCCAACACCCATGATACTAGAAGCTTTTCACACTGATCCAACACTTTGGAAACACCGCAAGTTATTTTTTGGGCACTACAGCATCTGGTATCAGTGAACTGCCTTTCCTGTAGAAGGGAAGAAGGTTGGAGCCTTAAACCATGCTGTCAGCTGCAGGACTCCCAAATCTGCTTGGGCTCCTGGATGTGCAGCTAGGAGCATGGAAGCTGGGAGCCCCAGTTCAGCATGGCAGAGGTGCTTGGGATCTGCAGACCCTCAGTGCTTGCCTGGCTTTCTGCCAGTCATACTAGCAACGAGGCACAGATCCAGGGGAATTTAGCCTGTATTTTGGTGGGAATTTATTCATTTAGATGAAAAAGAGGTAGGTTGTTTTCAGTTAATCGTTGCTTTCCAGTGAAGAAAACATTTTGTCAGAGAATTCCCAGCAAACTCTACCCAGGATTCACTTTCTAGATTTCAACAGTGAAACTCAAAATCAGCTCCAATGCCCTTTCCCACCTCTTCACACAAAGTTTTTTAATAGCCTTTGCCTTTGCGAAGGCCACATCAGGGCACACTGACCTTGCTGCAGTTCAGTGGCACAGGAGAACACAGCACCCGTGGAGAGAGGGCTTGCTTTGAAATTTGGTTGTGGTTTAGCTTTTCTAGCTAATTCCCTCACTTTTTCTTCTTCAGCATTTATTACAAAGCCCCCAAACATCATTTTCTCTTCTGTCTCCCTCCAGAAGAACACTGGCATGGCTGGTCTATTCTTTTCCGAGATAGCAAATTGGCTGGAGGCCTCAAAAAGTGTTGGCAGCTGCCACCATTTTGTCACAAGATTCTAAAATCTACCGGTTTTCATAAAGGTCCAGCAACGAGACCGATGTGATAAATACAAATTTTCACTTTCTTTTACTTTTGTTCCCACATGGTAGTAGAAAAAAGATGCAATATTTGAACAGCAAAAATGAGACAAAAGAAAAAAAGAAAGAACTCCAGGTCCTGAGCCTGCTAGTCTAAAGAAGTAGGGCTTGCGAAGGTCTCAAAGACAGGAACTTCTTACAGTTTGTGCAAATAAGCAGATGGTGAGGGACAGAGACACTGTTAGTTCTCTCTGAGGGGAAGCTGCGGCAGGACTCAAACCGTATTAGACATGAGAGAATCCACGCTGATAACCACAGGTGCAAATCCACCAGGCTCCATTAGTTCTTGTGCTTATGGAAACACTTGTTTTCCATTTCATTATTTTGAACTCAATCTTCCCATGTTAAGGAACGCAGATTCTCAGTGTTTTAAACAGAGTCAGCAGTAGAGACTGTGAGAGTTCACTTTCTTTTTAAAGTGGCAGATTGCTGAATTCTTCAATAAGCAAAGATTTTTGTTCAGCTGTTTATAAGATGCTTAACAAAGGGATGTGTTAATACAAATAGAAAATATAAACTGAGTGTAACTCAGTTCCTCAGGAAGTGTATTGGGACTCATGGTTTTTTCTACCTACAGGTTCTCTAGCTGTTCTCAGTCTTTCACGAGATACAAGGTAGGCAGGGCGTGAGCTGCTAGTATATACTTAAGAAATTAAAAAAAAATAAAAAAAACACTCTGGCTTCTTTTCACTCCATAAAGAAGAAAAGGAAAAAGAGTCTGGACCCTGCTTTTTTCTTTAACACCATCCTACGGAAATACACACCAGCCCTGTGGCACTTGTCAGCGCAGACCCCTTGCTTTACACAAGGCATAGATATGGTGCTGTGTGTTTTGCCCTTTGAGTGTGAGAAAACAAAGTGCTAGTGCTTTCCATTTCTTGCATTAATCCTTTCAGCCTGCAGATTTATCATTATCATTCACATAAAATGATAACAAACCCAGCCATCTGCTTAAAAGGCCCAGGCTGGTCATAAATCCACTGGGTCCCTTAGATTTAAAAGAGGGGAAATGCTTCAAAGCAAAGAGGCTCTTATGCAATGCCAGCCTTCTCCCTAGGAGTGCTGAAACCTTTAATCACCTAAGGAGGGGGAGATGCATGGAGGCCAGGGAGCCCCGTGTCAATATTATTCCTCTTACATAACATCTTGCTTTATTTGCTGATTGAATGGTTTTTTTTTTTTTAACTGAACTTGTCCCTCAGGTGCCAAAAAAGCTTAGTGGTACATTGCAACCCTCTCCAGAAGAAAAGCAGATCTCACCCACAAGCAAAACCAAAACACCATTACAGATTGAGACTTGCTATCTAAAAATAAACAACCATTAACAAAAAATAATCCAGCAAAGAAGGTACAGCGAGCGATGGGCACCTTGCTGACACAGAAAATTAGGGCTAGCCTGGTGTCCTAGACAGAAAGACAGAGCTCCCCCTCTCTCCCACAAACGTGAATCACCCACTATGTATTTTCTTTACCCTCCTGCAGGGAAAATGTTTTATTGATAAGGCCTCTCCTAGGCTTGTGATTACCCCCCCAGGGCTGAGTGAGATTTGAAGCTGGTCAGCTTGACATCATGTCTAGACAGTCTCTTTTGCCAGCAAACAGCACACCTGAGAACAGACCGGTGAGTCCAATAATGTGCAAAACAGGGCAGGAGGAACCTTTAGGGGCATGTTGGACACAGTGAGGAGACTGCACAGACATGCTCACATATGTGCGTACCACAAGAGTACATGGGTGCATGCGCAGCTCTGCCCACTCCTGTCCAGGTACCCAGCTTTGTGCAGTCTGACATAATTAAAGCACTATCTGTGTTTCCCACAAGCAGACATGCAAGCACAGCCACACACACAGCAACAAGGCCACCCCTGATGCATACGCATGTCCGTAGCGCCAGCAGGGCAGCTACCCCCCACATCTCCCTGTACCCCCGTGGCGGTGACTTGGCAGAGGGGACTTACACCATGCTAGTGCGTGCCATGCGGTGACGCCACATGGCACCTCCAGCTCTCTGCCCTGTGTCTGTTGTATCGGTAGCTAGGGAAGCCCTTCTGCAGTTTACAACCTGATGCTTTAAGGCAAACAAACTCAGAAACAGCTTTCCTTAAAACACAGCAGCTTTGGACTAGCTTCCCAAAGCTGGAAGGGGAAGGCACCATATCTGCCTTCCAGTGAAGACTACGGTCCCTTTTACAGCAGATCCCTGGGGTCTTTGACACGTGTAGGTACCCTCTCACTGTACATGCTTGCATGCAACCAACCACACATTTGCACATGAAAACAGACCTACATCCCTTGCCCTGTCCTCTTCCAGGGTAAGTGCACCCACAAGCACCAGTGCTTGGTCCATCAGCCCAACACACAGGTCTCTCTTCAACCTCTATTCACTGGCATTCATGAGAAAAAAGAAAGGGTGGAGATCTTGAGATTCCCCCAGGACAGCCAGGCACTACGATTGCCCTTGTCATCTTTTAGGCTCACATGATAAAGCTGCTGTCTTCAGACCAAGCCCATGCCAAATGAATTGTTGTCTAGGTCAACCAACACCCACAGGGCCCAATCCCTTTTGTGTTCTTCCTCTTTGAACTGGGTAGGAATCATCTCAGTGAAAAACTCTGGTATATTTAGGCCAGAGCAGAGCTGCCTGAATGGCTCATGGCTGGTTCCCTGCTTGCCCCTTGGGAACAGGGCATGCAGAAGGCAGGGAGGAAAAGGCATGGTCACACCACGCTGTTTTGCAGCCGTCCTCAGCTGCCTGGGTACCACAGAGAGCCTGCAGGCAGGTTATTCCAGAAATAATACAGGCCTGAAGAAGCTCTACATATAGGAGGAGTTCAAAGGTTGCTCAGAGCCACCTTTGCTAAGAAGTGGGACCAAGGACCTGAGAACAGCTTCCCTCTGGTCCTGGTTAGCAGCTGGCTGACTCAGCTGAACATCCATCATGCAGCAAAATGCGATAATTGTCTTGATCTGTGCTCCTCAAACCTGCCAACTGTGGCCGATGCCCACTGTTAGCAAATCCGACCCTCATTATCTGCTCTCCACCCTCATCTTTCCAAGGCGCCGAGCACTGTAGTCTACAATTAAGCACCCGCCATCATGTTGCTTCTAGGCCTATTTGTCATCGCCAGCATTTGTTTGGGAATGTTTGTTGGGAAGCACATGGTGGCAGGGTCAGTGGATGTTGTTGAGGTTTTTCCTCTTGTGCCTGGGGGCCAGAGAGCTTTGTGCATTTCTCAGTATGTTAAACTCAATTAAAAAAAATAAAAAAACCAACATCAGGATAACTTAAAGCAGATGTGAACACAACAAGCCTGAGACCCTTCTGAGCACAAACACGGCCATTTCATTGCAATTCCAAAAGGCTTTTCTGGCAAGCCTCCCCTCCATGTCCTACATTCTTTCATTCCAAGGAAGACAAACAATTCAGACTGAAGCAGCAAGGCACGTTTTTCAAATAAACAGGTTCCCTCAAACAATTTTTGCCTTTGTGTCACCCCAATACATGCATTCCTGTCTTAAAGGATCTTCTGGGATGATCTAAATGACGATTTGTGTCACACCTTTCATTTAAGGAAGTTCAAAGCACCGCACTCAGCCTGTGTGAGCCTCTCACATGGAAGTTTTTTCACCTCCATATCCCAACACAGTATCTTCACGACCTGAAGTTACAGAGAGAATCTGTGGCATTTGTGGGTGCTAAAACCAGAAATCTTGTGGAGCCTTTCACTGTTGGAAGAGGAACATGGCTGGAATGTGAAGGGGACTACTTGCTGGTGACTGGGGACCGAACCTCTGAAAAGCAGGTTGCTTGGTTGTTTCTGCTCGTCACCACCAGGTGTGTGGTTTTTAAAAACAGATAAATCTTATTTTACCTTACAGGTCTTACAATGGCTCAAACACAGGGACGTTTTTTGATGGAAGTACAGTCTATAATGCATTACCTGATTCACTTGTTACCTTAATTTCATCTCTGTCATTTCTCCCTGTGTCTCTTAGACCAGCAGCTGCCTTGACCGAAGTTGCTCATTCCTTCCTTCTAGCTTCTAAGTTTCATGCTTACTTTGCCAGCTAGTTTTGCCTCTGGCTTTGACTTCTCTGACTAATTCCTGGACTCTGCTCTGGCCCTGCTCATGAGCTCTCTATAGCTCCACATTGTTCCACCTGTCTCTTGATGGGAAAAAACAATGCCAAGTCTGGGAGGATTTTATTATTTCATGGTATGTTTTCCATATTCTCCTCCATGAGAAAGAACAGCAGTTGTCTCTGGAGAACATCGGGAGATGGGTGGAGGCAATTCCAAAATCTACACCTGGGAATTAAGACTGTTTCTCCTGGACCTTCCACATAGGAGGAAACAAGACCGAGGCAGGCTCAGTTTACAGCTCTAGCCTTCTACCCAGGGAAAGCAGTCAGTACTGACAATTTCCATTTCAAATCAAGATTGTTTGGAGGTATACTGAGCTGCCCTGTGTGGGCAACTTGAAGGATTTCTTATGCCTTCCAGTCAAATGGCATTTAGATTAATAAAATAGATTGTAAATAATAAATACTAGATGTACTAAATATAGTAGGAGATAGTAAATAATAAATAGTAAACAATAAAAGTGATTGTTTCATACAGAATAAATAAAGAGGGATTAAAACAAAGAAGGAATGTCTTCTGCAATGTGGGCACAGAGGAATGGCTGGAGGACAAACAGGAGGTCAGTCCACAGGTGAACTTTCAATGCATACCACTTTCTCCCCTGCTACAACAGCTTCATCACAGGTTTCAAAGCTGGACTAAGCAGGGTGCTGTTCACTTAGTGGGACATAGGCACAGATGTGATGGTTGATATGACTGGAGCCTAGTGACTCCAGTGGAAGGGGTGAAGCAAGAGAAATGAGATGGTCTTCACAGCCTACCTCTTACAGGAGGTGGGGTTTTGCATCCTCTAAGGACAGAAATACCTGCTTCACCCTCTTAATAGGATTTTCATATTCGTCATCAACTTAACAAGGGAATACATGTACAAAAAGTAAATTGATCATTCCAAATCATGATGATGAAAAATCTTTAAATCTCCCAAATACATCTAAATCCTTTTACAGGATTCTGTATTTCTCACAGAAAGGTCCTTCTGTTAATTCTGCCACTGAGTTAAGGTACCCAGAGGAGCAATAAAGTTGTGCTTGAAAAACATTTTTCTTTGACTGCTGGACTTCACAGGACCTTCACAGAAAAACCAAGGGACAAGCACCCCACATTAAGGACAGCTGCATAAACTTCCTGAGCACAAGAAATTAATCATAATAAAAAGCTTTTAAATTTTTTTAAATACAGTTAGGTACCAAAGATAAAACAGTTATTTCCCAGAATTGTTCCTGTTTGGCATGGCTCCTGATTGCTTAGATTAAGAACTTTTATTATTGAGCTTTTCATAACCTCTACCCTCAAAATCTGGGGAATGTCTTACATGGAAAATACAAAACACACTAAAATTGCAAGCATTCCTGGCTTTTGCATTCCCTAACACCAATATTCCTTCCTCTTCTTCAGCAACTCAGCCCAGGGCCACGCAGACAGCAGTGTCTGAAGGCTGCTTCCAAGCTGACATCTGGCTAGTAGGAACAACTCTTAAAGTCAGGTGAGACTGAACCAAGCAAAGGGAACTACAGAAACCACACGCCAGTCAGTCTCACCTCTGTGCCCGGCAAGATCATGGAGTGGATCCTCCTGGAAACTATGCTAGGGCACATGGAAAATAAGGAGGTGATTGGTGACAGCCAACAAGGCTTCACTAAGGGCAAATCATACCTGACAAATTTGGTGGCCTTCTACAACAGGGTTACAGCGTTGGTGGATAAGGGAAGAGCAATGGACATCATCTACCTGGATCTTGTGCAAATCATTTGACACTGTCCTGCATGACATCCTTGTCTTTAAATTAGAGAGACATGGATTTCACAGATGGACCACTCAGTGGATAAGGAATTGGCTGAATGGTTGCATTCAAATATTTGCAGTCAACGGCTCAGTGTCTGAGTAGAGAGCAGTGACGAGTGGTGTTCCTCAGGGGTCAGTATTGGGACTGGCGCTGTTTAACATCTTTGTTGGCGACATGGACAGTGGGATTGAGTGCACCCTCAGCAAGTTTGCCGACAACACCAAGCTGTGTGGTGCAGCTGACATGCTGGAGGGAAGGGATGTCATCCAGATGGACCTTGACAGACTTGAGAGGTGGGCCTGTGCAAATCTCGTGAAGTTCAACAAGGCCAAGTGCAAGGTCCTGCACATGCGTCAGGGCAATCCCAAGAACAGATACAGACTGGGTGATGAGTGGATTGAGAGCAGCCCTGCGGAGAAGGACTTGGAGGTATTAGTGGATGAAAAACTGAATATGAGCCAACAGTGTGCACTCACAGCCCAGAAAGCCAGTCGTATTCTGGGCTGCATCAAAAAAAGCATGACCAGCAGGTCAAGGGAGGTGATTCTCCCCCTCTACTCCACTCTTGTGAGACCCCACCTGCAGTACTGCGTTCAGCTCCGGGACCCCCAGCATAAGAAGGAAATGGACCTGCTCGAGTGGGTCCAGAGAAGGGCCACGAAGATGATCAGAGGGCTGGAGCACCTCTCCCATGAAGACAGGCTGGGAGAGTTGGGGTTGTTCAGCCTGGTGAAGAGAAGGCTGAGACCTTGTAGCGGCCTTCCAGTACTTAAAAGGGGCCTATAGGAAAGATGGGGAGGGACTCTTTAACAGGGAGTGTAGTGATAGGATGAGGGGTAATGGCTTTAAACTGAAAGAGGGTAGACTTAGATTAGAAGTAAGGAAGAAGGTCTTCGCCGTGAGGGTGGTGAGGCACAGGAACATGTTGCCCAAAGAAGCTGTGGATGCCCCATCCCTGGCAGTGTTCCAGGCCAGCTTGGATGGGGCTTTGAGCTAACTGGTCCAGTGGAAGGTGTCCCTGCACATGGCAGGGGGTTTGGAGGTAGATGATCTTTAAGGTCGCTTCCAACCCAAACCATTCTATAATTCTATGATTCTATAAAAGTAAATCACTATATGTCTACCCATATTTGTCTCTACTTGCATAAGATGATAAATTGTGTGCTTAAGGGTTTCACACTTTTCCAATATTGACTGAAGTTTCAGATATTCCTGCTTACAGTGCCTGAAAGGTGTTTGCTGCCGATATTGGTTAAGTGTTGCTCTCTAGATGTTTCTACAACACAAAACCATAGCTCCATTCTGCTGCATGAACAGATAGGAAATGGGAGCTCAGTGCTTATTGTTTGGAGCCAGCTCCACAAGGTGACTTGGGAATGATAGCCTAAACCTCAGCAAACTAGTGTCCACTCACAAACCAGGCTCCAGTTGAAGCTGGTGCACAGGAGGTGGTAGGAGGAAGCAGAGGAGAAATGCCCTCCTCCTGCCTCAATACACTATGAACACAAACACTGCAGTCACTTTACACCTTTGTTCACCCTGAATCTTCAAGCAATGGGGAAATGAAACTATACTGAGAATCAGGCAGAAGCCAGTCCTACCCTGTTCAGGCTGGGGCATGGGATGGGCAGCACAGCTGGGACCTCAGCAGATGACATTGGAGTGCACATCACAGCAGCTGGTCCTGAGGCAGGAGGGATGGGGGAAGCTGCCTCCAGCCCCATCTGCCAGAGCTGTGTCCAGTCCCATGCTGTAATTGCATTAGTATTATTTCATCACGTACAAACACTGATTCTAACTGCTAGTCATCCCATAGGCTACATGGGCAGAAAATAAATTTTAGGGACACACTTGATCTGTAATGGCCTTTAAAATCAAATCCAAACACAAAGCTATTAAGTACAAGAGGGGGAACTGATAGTTTGGGGATGGAGGAAGAATTGTGGCTCAATTGTGTGCCAATGAAGGGCATTAACTCAGAGGAATAGTCCCTTTGAAATTATCATGCAAATCTGGAGGCTTTTCAGCAATTTCAGCTAAATCCTTCAGGCTTGTGCACACAGAGAGGTTAATTTGGTTTCAAGCAGTATGGATTAAAAGCAGAACAGTTATTCCTGATTAATTCCCTCTGTGATCACTCCTATTTTGGAATAAAAATGCCTAACTGAACCAATACAACTCATCCCCAGCCTTGTTTAAGTTCATTAAGAGTCAGTCAGCCTTTTCCAACTAACTGTTCATAAGGACAATTTGTTGGGAATAGTCAGGAACTGATTCACAGGCAGTCAAACCTTTACGAGGTCAGAGAAAACACCTGAAATGTGGTATATTTACTAGATAAGACTCAGATATCAATTATATCATTAACAAGTCTAGGATAATTCTGTTTTCTTCTACAATCTAACTCAGTGTAACCAGGATACAAATCTGACCACTGACTTTAGAGGAAATTTTTCCAAGAACTGGAGGAAAAAAGCATTATCAGACTTTCAGCAATGATTCAAGCAGGAGTCATTCGGACAAGAAAGGGACAAGACTGACCCTTTATTTCTGTGTAACTAGTTTAATAATTTTTGATTTGAAAGGAAGTTTCAGAGGAGGGAAAGCATTGAAGGTCTTGAGTTGCTTGTAATTTATATTTTTAGCTAGAATTTGTGTTTAATCTGTTATAACAAGCAATGAAGAGTTTTGTGAACTTTTTCTGATGCTGATGCAAACAGTGAGAAATCCGAACACTTCACCAGTCAGGAGACTAAAAGTGCAGAGATACCCTGAATGTTGGAGAGCCAGCTGAAGGGAGCGTTAGAGCATAGACAAGGACAGCCAAAGCTGGAGGTAAGATATCAAGAAACTGCCTGTGAGTTCAGGGGATGCTCTGGGGCCTACATAAGGAAATACCTAGAAACTGGCCACTGGGCTGCAGACCTCCCAGAGAAAGCATTGACTCTGCACCTACCTTCTGCTTAGGAGTAAAGCTTGCATAGGCTACGTGCAAATCTGTGTTTCTAGACCATCAATTTCCCCCTGCAGCATACAGCCATCTCCAAAAGGGAGCATGGCAACATTTTGAATGCTTATGGCAACATGCCAGTGCAGGCTAAGACACAAAGTAAAGGAAAATTATCTAGGATGGAATATCTGGTCCTGTAGCAACCCATTCAGACAAACTCCAGCAAAACATTTCCCTCCTCCTGCCCTGCAGGCAGAACTTTCACCTACCAAATTCACATCCCCCTCTCACCACAAACTCTTTCCATTGCCAGGCCAAAACCATGCCTTGCACAAACTGACCTCAGAGAGGCTAATCCTAAAACCTACCTTTATAAATCTCTGTGTAATGGATGAAGAAAGGAGGAATTAATTACCTGACTGAAAAAAGTGAGCAGTGATAAGGGAATCTTAAAAAGCTGGAAGGTTTAGCCCAAAGCACCTTTCAAGTTTCTGCTGTCACTCTCAGACTGGCTTGCTGCTGTGCCCTACAAGACTTTGGGGTTGCTAATAATACACGTCAATTTACAGATCTCTCAGATCAGGCAGATTAGACTAATAGGTAGATGGAGTAATTTGAAAACTAAAATTAGGATCTTTGGGTGGTAGACACCACATAAACATCAGTCACATCAGTCACTGTTATTTACTGCTTGTGAAGCACAGCAGGGTACACAGAATAGGGCAAGAGGGGGCCTGTCACCAGGCTGCAAATGGACAGAGATGCCAAGCTATAAATATGCTCATATATTTTTACATTTGTTGTGGCAAAGTCAGGATGGTCGTTGTGATGCTGGGACGTTGCTGGGGCTGTTTTCTAATTATAATTAGATTCTGTTACTTTTCCAGTGTCATTATCAGAGACACGGTCATGTGTGCTTGCTTTTAAATGCTACTGGCCCTACTAATTATTCTGGGCACAAGGGAACTCCACAGGCAGAGGGGAAATAATTCCAGTCCCAGGAGCGCCGCCTTCTGCTGTCGGGTGGTGGGTACCGCTCTCTGTCTGATACCATCATGGTCCACAGCAGGGACATGCTGGAAGATGCTGTGACTGATTTTCCAATGCCAGTCACAGCAAGCACCCCTCCAGCAGCACACCTCAGGGGGTGCTGGCAGTCTTTCCGCAGGTGCTCTCGCCTTGCCCTTGCTGCTTGCCCTTACATATGGGTGCCCTCATGTCTGTAGGCTTTTTTGCACCTGTGGATTCAGAGGCAGGATTTGAATGCAAATGTACTGGCACATTTTCAGAATCCAAAAATAAACGACACCTGTCATTATAAAATGACTTGCTGAAGCAGCCATGCTTGAATGTTCGTGCCTTATCAGAGTGCCTGATGCTGAAAGGGCTTTTCGTTGTTGTTGCTTGCGGTACCCTTGCTCTGCATTCCACAAGTGCCACTACGGGAACCTTCCTAAACAAACTGCAAGGAGCTGTGCCCAGGAAAAACAGTACCCTGTGCTTTGTGGGCGACGCTGATGTGCAGAAAGATTCCAGCTGAAAGGACTAGAGGACTTACCGGAGCAGTTCCGAATCTACAAATCCACAGGAAAGTGGAATTAAATGATTGGACTTGACAGCTAGGGAGAACTACGCTGTCTCTGTTTAATCTTCCTTGTAGGATAACACAACCAAGGCAAGGGCAGGAAACAGCCTATCACACTAATACAACACTTTAGGACTTTTTTCATTGGAACTGTATGCTACCAAGGGCATTTCTGACATTAAGCAAATAGTAGGAAGAAAATGGAGATGGTTCTGTACAAATGTACGAACTCTCCCAGAAGCCTTGGCCACACGGCCCCGGGCACTGCCCTGCCTGATCAGGTTTGATCAATGCTCAGGTACCTCAGTGTGCACTTCATCTCTTTGATACCAAGCCAGAAGTTTCCAGATGCTGCGTCTGAGCCATTCCCAGGATGCTTCCCACACTGTGCAATGGCCTCTGCAACTGAAACGTAAAGACTCGTGGTCCTTCAGACCCTGCAAACTTCACTGTATTCATAGAGATGTATCTTTAGGGCTGATGTATTCCCTTATGTTTGTGCCCAAATGAATTGTTGGAGCTTCAGAGAGAAAAGCCTTCAAGATCATCCATGGTATTGCTTTTATCAGCTGCAGGCTCTTCTTTACATGGTCTCTCTGTGTGTCAGAGGAAAAGCCACCCGACCTGACTCTTGCATTCAAACTTCCATAAGTATTTATGGTTTTCTCTAGTTACACTGGCTTAACGTCCAGAAAACAAGGTATTAGTGCCCAGCATACATCTTCCTTTGCTCAGCATCAAGCCCTGAGTTCTATTTTCCTTTTTATCAATAGCTCTTTCCCTTCCCGATTCCTTTCAAACATTTGTAGACTGTTTTAAAGTCACCTTTTAATCATCTTGTAGAGATAGGCCACGTATACTTAGCTCCATTAAGCTTACTTTATTTAGGTGCTATACTGCAAGGCAAGATGCTCCCATCAAATAACACTTCACCTTTCCCGCTCTCTCTGAACATCAATTATTCTCAATCCAAGGGACCAGCCACCTCTGCAGCCCGGGGCACTCCACAGGCATGTGTGGGCCAGGGTGATGGAGAAGAGCATTTCACCCTACTTTACAGCTTGGAAATATAGGCAGACAATCCAAAAGAAACCTTTTTGCTTTTAAGAACACTATATTCATCCCCTAAACCAGGAAAGCTAATTAGCCTGGCTGATCTGACTATTTTCTCTTGGGGAAAAAAGTTGCACTCCTTCAACATTCAGAACTTTTTAATCCTGTTGCCAAATGCATTTCTCTGAATTAATATTGGTGGAATGAAAAGGCTTTCTTCTCTGCTTCAGCCTTCTCTCCCAGGATAAATCTTTTTGGAATTTGCTTTATATATTGTGCTTTTGAATGTTCTTTTAAATGTTAAAAAATGACTGTGTGAGAATGTCGCCTTCTCATTAGCAAAATTTACTACATATTTTCCTCCATTGTTACCAGTACAGTTCCAGCAGTGTTAACAATGGGAACCCTAGAGCAAATGGTCTGGCACCAGCACTTGTCATCTAACTACGGCTGGTCAAAAATGTGTTTGAAAAGTGGTTTTGTGTTTTTTAAATGTACTTGTTTTGAGTAAGCATTTCCAAGTGAATTTTTAAAATAAAAAAATCCAATTTTTAGTTACATTTTAATCAGGAGGATATTGGGGAGGTTGTGCTTTTTTTTGGGAAAACCTATGGTGGTGAGTAAAAGAAAGTAGGCACCCCACTACCTGCCTTTCTCTTGACTGGGGGGAGGAAGTTAACAAAAAAAGACCAGGAGGGTATGATTTTCTTCATCAGAATGAAACTAAGCAGTTCTTTTTTAATTCAAAATTTCTAACAAAATGGAAAAAAATCATAAACCTTCTGATGTCTTTAAAGAAATTATTCTAGTGTATAGCTTTTCTCTTTGTAATGCAGACCAGTGTCAGTATAATATAGCCCATCGCAACAACAGTGTGCAAGCAAGTTTTCAAGCTTCCACGAAGCTTTCAACACCACAGGTAAAGAGACCTCAGCTAGATTCAGCAATGGTAGGACATGTTTAAATAGCGTTTCTAGCACTGGTGGAAGAAGCGTAGCAGCAAAGCTCTCTGGTGAAAGCTCTGTGGGAAGTCAGAATGGTCCCCTCTGATATTAAAACTTAGTAATCTACAAAAGCTGCTTCCACTCATTGGAAACTACCGCTACTTTTTTCCCTTTTGCAATTACTTAGATCTCCTTTGTTACCACAAACCTTTGCTGTAACTAAAACATAGCAAAAGCACAGGCTATGAAATCCTTCAGCTCTGCCTTCCTATAGCCATGGAAACAGTTTTGCATGCCCAGGGCAAGGCAAGGTGGATTTGTTGGGATTTTTTTCTTGCAATCTGTCTCAAGGTCTATTTGCTTCTCATGAATATACAAATCAAGATCCTGGACTGAGGCATTTTTTATTCCAACTCAGACCAAAGGTCACACCTGGGCATGACCTGAACTTGACCAGCCTCCCACAGTGAACTGTTTTTATACTGTTCTTATAATGAATTTAAGTCATCAGCTGTTAATACTTCTGCAACCTACCGCTTCCTTCCTGGTGTTAGATGAGGATTCAGGGACCCGGTTAATACCTACAGCTCTATCCAATTTAAGAAGAGGATTTGCAGCTCAATTAGGTCGCTTATTGGCTGCTTCTGAACCTGAGCTGGGACTAAACTGTGTTAGAACCTTCCATTGGGTCAGACCAAAATAACCCAAGATACGTTGGCACACCTGAACAAAAGCCCCACTGCGCTTGCCATTTAATGCTCTACATTCCCAGTGGTCCTGTGGAAATGCCTGCATTTGTGTAAGAACTTACTCACTGACGATGCAGCCTCTTTTTTTTGATGCTGGCATAAAGTGATATTATTAATAGTTTGTGATCTACTCTGCCTTTCATCTGAGGATCTCTCTCAAAGCATTTTAGGAGGGTGAATCAATTTTCAAAACACTCCTGTGTAATACTATCCCCATTTTACTGGAAGGAAAACTAAGGCAGTGGGAGGCAATTTTCCCAAGGGTTCATTGGTAGAGTCAGAAATAGAGCCTTGGACTCGCGCTCCAAATATAGCCTACATTCTGATCCCATGGCTGAAAATTGAACGCAGGAGTCCCCCCTTTCAACGCTACACATACCTTCTGCCTGGTGGTTTATGCTTCCGAAACGGCTGCCTGTTGCCATGGAAACTGCAGTTCAGATCGCTGGACCAGATTTGCTTCAGTTACATCAATGCAAATCGTGAGCAAATTCACTGAAATTAATGGAGCTACTCCAGATTTCCATGGGAGAGGGAGGATACAGAGCTGAATCAGTCCCACTGGATGTGATACAAGAAGGTGGTGATTTCAGAGTGGGAAAAAATTCTTTGATCATTACAGGGGAGAAAGGGATGAAGGATACCTTACAACAAACATCTAGAAAGTAAATATGAGAACTCAACTTTACCTAGGGTGACCTGACATCCTCAGACCTACTTCTGACCATTACCAGTAGAAGCTCTTAGAGTTCCCAAACAAGTGTACTGCTTCCTCCTTGTACTCAGCAAAGACCAGACTCATGCTTTTACTACGAGAATTAGGGATGGTCAAGAATGGAGTCAAAGAGTCTACAAACAAAAAGTAGAAAGGACCAGTTTGTGCTGCTGTTTGCAGGATGGGTCTCACAAGAATGAGGAAGCATGTAGGAAGTCCCCAGGTTGCCTCCCTGTGGCCTCTTCCTGGAGGGGAAGGGAATGCCTGCTGGAACAGGAACCTGAACAGGTGAACGATTTCTTCAGTGTCTGCCACAACACCACGAGGACTGGGACTGCTGCTGACCAGGGAAATGAAAGAAATGTGGGAGGTAAGACGTGAAACAGAGAGACCTCTTCTAGCAATAGTAACCATTGTCCCGTATCTTTCTCATTACCTTGCAGCAGCTCAGCTTTCCAGGCCAGAGAGCAAAAATCAGGCTGGCACAGTCAGTGTCCCCTCCCAGCCATACAGTACTTTGTGCGCAGTAAGAGATGGAGGCTGGCACTGTGGGAGGAAGAGGATGGAATACTACAGGGAAGAGGCAACTCAAAGGCTTGGAGGCTGGTCACTCTGCACTTGTGGTAATGCACAAAGTCTAATTTGAGATTAACTTATCCTGTGATACTGGAAAGCAAACCATCCTGTGTGAAAAGTTGAGTGAGCAGCTACTGTTTCACACAGTTCACAAAGATACTGGAAATATCCTCCTATAAAGCTCAGTCTTTCACACTGGCAGGGCATGTGCTGTTAATCTTGCTGGACCTCAAACACTTTAATCTACAGTTATTTAACTTCATGAATTAATATTCAAACTTCCCAAGATGCCAGCCGTGCAGATTAGATTGTTGCTGACCCCCAAGGGAAACCTTTGGATCAGGTAGATTCAGGACTCAAAGAAGGTGTTATCACTGTGGCAAAACTCAGATTTTCTGAGTGGAGACTCCTGAACATCCAAGCAAGAGATGGGAAGCCTGTGAGCAGCAAGGTTTGGCACCATCTGCTGTTCCTTATGGCAAAAAATCCTGCAGAGCTTTCAGATCTGTTTAGATGTTCACACTGCAAAAGCTGTTGTCCTGATCTGGGGGCAAGGGGCACCTGGCGGTGACACTAGACAGTGGTAGGACTCAGCACCCATTTTGGAGGATCACAGCCACCATTCCAGGGGGACATTGCAAGATTGACCCTTGCGTATGTTGAAGATGCAGCAAAGATTGACTTTGAAATGCAGAGCTGATCAGACTGAACATTGTGGACTAATAGCATGGTGACCCTGCTGAACATTCCAAAGCTGGATCTGGGTCATGCATGGTCAGCCAGGCCAAGTTTTGGATCCATGTTTCAAAAGCCTCAGTATTTCTTGCAAAACAAACATTATTCTTTTGCCCACCTCAAAACAAGAGGTCAATGCGCTGATCCAGTATCTCATCACATGCTAAAATTTGGATTTGTCCCATCATTTTATCATAAGCCTGACCTGAGGTTCAAGCTTTTAAAGAAATCCCCTCTGACACGTGAACATGAGGTTCAGGCTGAGGGTCCAAGGTGAGCACTTCCCACACCTGCTGCTGGAACTGCTACCAAGCAAAACATGACCAAAGATAATACAGAAATTAGGTTTCTATGTTGCCAATGTTTCCAGTTTCTTACCTCCGCTTCTTGGGAAGATATAAATCCCAATTTTCTTTCTTTCTTTTTTTTTAAAAGCAATTTTCCAGTTCAAAAGATTGGGAAAAAAGCTTGAAAAAGCAACTTAAAATTATGTTTTCATAAGGCTAGTAACAAATTGTGCTCTTAAAAACAAATTACTGATTTTTATGTCCATTTCATTACATTTGTGAAGGCCCAATGTATAAGATCTAAATACTTGACACTGGTAATACTACAGATGCCATTACTATGAGACAGCAATATCTATTCATGTAGGATAAGGGCAACAAGCCAACTTCTCCCCTAAAGTTAGACCACATTAGTCTCCCACACAATCCCCCTGAAGATTTATACTCAGAGAATGGAGACTCTCTACTGACTCAGGAAATCTCGCTGCTTTACATGATTACCATAATTTGAAGGGGTGAAATGTTTACAAGGAAAGGCAAAAACTCTGAAGATTTGAGTTTGCTGCTCTTTGCTGAAAGTTCAGAAATTAGGCAGTCATATTAATATTGGAATCATACTTCGTAAATAGTTGCTTGAAAAGGGACATTGCTGCAGTAAAAATGGGATTATTCCTAGGTCTGATGGAAACATCAATCAGTAAGTATTTCCACTTCCAGATGATCCAAATACGCCCAATTTTTTTAAAGATCTTGGAAGAGGAATATTTGAGGATGACAGTCACAAAAGTTTCCAGAATGAGCTTCTGCTCCACACACTGTTTTTTAAAGACATAATTCTGCTGTATGCTATAGGCAGTAGCTCTAGACATTGAAAGTCTTCTGTGTCTAAGAACAGCATGAAAATCCTTTGGATCTCTGTGTTATCAATACTTTTTGGAAATAGAAGTACGTCATAGCACAAGGCAGAGAGTGAACAGGTAACATCCAAACTACACAGTTTTCTAATTTTGTCCTCCCAGGCATCTCTGACCATGAACCTACACCAGAATACCTTAGTGGGCATCATTGCCCACCCCTCATGGCTGCCTGTGGAGGCTGGAAACCAATGCAGTCATACCAATTCATTGGACTGAAGTTGTAAAAGGAGCTTTGCAAAGTCAGAAAATATCAGAAGACAGAGCTATGATCCCTCTGTGAAAAGGCCTTATACCAGTGACTTTACCAATACAACTTTGTTTTGCTGACTTTGTCCTGTTATTTTTCAGTTAGTGTTCACTGCCATTTTTCAGATGAGGTAGCTCTGTTTCCAGGGGCAGAGATTAGTTACAGTAACACTGAGCTCAAAAGGATGGAAGCTGAAAACTCTGTGTCAGCTAAATACAGATACAGTTGGGTTTGCATAAATGAACTTTACCTGTAAAAGTCAAAAGCGCATAGCACATTGTGATATGAAAGTCCCCGATTACGTCTCCTCAGTAACGAGACAGATCGACAAAGCAAAAACATCAACAGCCAAACCAGGTCCAAATTACATGATTGTGCCAAAACTGAACAGCCATAAAAAAGGGAGCAGCAGTAAATTATCTCAGCTGCTGCATGAAAATAGAAAAAAACCTGTTTAGCTATCATGTTCTCTAGCATGGCTTTCACTTGCTAGAGTTGGTAATTTGCCTGTTTTGCATAGTTTTTTGGCTTTGAGAACTCAAAGTTCGTTGTTTTCCCCACAGTCAAAAACCATCCTGTCCTGTTCCCATGGTCCCAACGTGCAAACTGCACCCACCTGCAGAATGGCTGTGCCCTGCATCTATGCCATGCAGTGGAGAACTGGGCAGAGATCCCTCAGCTAGCTGAGACATGACAGGCCAAGTCCACACTGGTTTAGCATGCTGTCCTGGTTTTGGCTGGGATAGAGTTAATTGTCTTCCTAGCAGCCAGGACAGCTGACCCAAACTGGCCAAAGGGGTATTCCATACCATGGGACATCATGGGATTAAACCGTGACACATGGGTAGAGCTAAGTCAGGTGCTATCCAGACATGGCACTAGTCTCCTTAAAAGAGAGTCCCTCCTAGTGAAAAATCAGGTTCAGATGCATTAGTCAGTCTAACCTGGGTGCTTAC
>JAVKLA010000036.1:12843390-12897124 GCA_034782735.1 Sagittarius serpentarius | reverse complement strand
GCAATTGCATTGTGCATCACTTGTCTTGTGTATTCCAATCCTTTTGTTATTATTGTCACTTTATTGTTGTTATTAGTATCATTGTTAGTTTCTTTCTTTCTGTTCTGTTAAACTGTTGTTATTTCAACCCGCGAGCTCTACCTTTTCTCTGATTCTCTCCCCCATCCCACTGGGTCGGGGCGGGGGAGTGAGCAAGCGACTGCGTGGTGCTGAGTTGCTGCCTGGGATTAAACCGTGACACATGGGTAGAGCTAAGTCAGGTGCTATCCAGACATGGCATTAGTCTCCTTAAAAGAGAGTCCCTCCTAGTGAAAAATCAGGTTCAGATGCATTAGTCAGTCTAACCTGGGTGCTTACAAGGAGGAGGAGGATGCTGTGGAACAGGGATGCTTTGCTGAATTCCGTGTGAATTTCCAGTGAGGCCAAAGTTTGGACAAACCCATTATCTCCACAAACCTCTGTTTTGCCACGTAAGAAACCAGCGTATAAATGCTCTCTTTCCTCAGAGAGAGGCCACATAGGTAAACACTCTTACACTCCCAATAGAGACCAATTGCCAAAAGCCATAAAATCAGTATGAAATTCACAGTCCCATTCCACAAGCATTTGGTCTTTATACTAAATTAAACCTAGGAATAACGCACAGAAATAAATGGTCAAAAAATATGGAGTTAAAATCTCAGTGATCAAAATGATGTCAAAACATAAACCTACCAAGGAAGGACCAGCGCTGCCTGTCACACAACAGCTACCCCCTGCGCTCTTCCTCTGGTGCAGAGCCTGACCTACTTGATAGATGTTCCTGCACTAAGGCCCCAGCACTAAGTATCTTAGACCCCTCAAATCGCATTCCAGACTTATAATTGCAAAGCAGCTGTCAGCCTGAGCCCTGCCATCGAACCTCCCCATCTGTTCAGCCCATCTAGCATTACAGCAGAGGACAGCATGAAGGCTGAAACTGTATCGTATGTGAAGACAGAACCCGCTGCACTGGCCACCGGGCCAGATGAGATCACTTGCACTTTCATGGTCTTGAAATCTTTCAGGCTTCAGAAGAGTAGTGGGCAGAGGCTGATCAGAAGAGGGGAGAAGGGACACAGGCAGAAGGATCAAATTCTGCAACATGACTCTGGCAGCTGAGTCAAAAAGACAGACATCCAGCTTCACTGGGGAGGAGATGTTTGACTTCTGGCAGGGCTCAGAATCATTTGAGAGCCCCTTAGAGGAAAACCTGATACTGTGACTTTCCCCAGACCCTCCCCCTCCACATCTCTTGTTATTAACTCTTTCGGTAGCAGTTGATTTTACATAGTCTTAAATCATCTGACCTGAAATGTATACTTTGAGCAAAAGCCCTTCCTGAATTTGTGTGCTATTGCTTAGTGCGTTGATGAGGGAGCACCTATCTCTGAGTCAAATTAAATAGTGGGCCCTGTCCTGTAGTCTTTACCAATAATATCAGCAAAGCTCCAGATGAAAGCTGATCACTTTTCAATCTCAAGAACAACTATGGAAGTCTAGAAGAAGGACTTCAAGATTTGGCTCCATCTGATTTGCACTAACTTAGTTTCAGGGGAACACACCATATTTTGTCTGGCAGCTGGAAGTGCTTTGACTTTTTATCTTGCCAACATGTAGAACATGAACAAGCAGTGTACACAATCCACATCTCCTGACTCCCAGGACTTTCAGATCCTAATCCCAAGCCCTAAGCCATTGCAAGTGGTCAGCAGGTACTGAGAAGATGGGAGAACAAAGCATGGTGCCATTCCCCTCCCACTGAAACTGAAGAAATGTGCTGCTGCCCTCCCAGAACCACCCACGCTGAGTAACAGTGTAGGCAGCTCTGTGCCAAGCTCCAGTGGTCCTTGTGGTGACAGATGTTCATGCTCAGGGCTACTAGGGTCACTTCCCCTACCCTGCTTTCCCATCTGGGCTCTCCTCCTTTAACCTTGCTTCTTATGCCTGCAGGTGACTCAAGATCCCCAGTTGCTCTCAGGGTAAGCAAAATGTTCCTAGCTGATCTTCCTGAGGAGTTTCTGCAGGCTGGGACCTACCCATGAGACACCCAAACACATAACACACGCAGCATCTCACTGACCAGAGCTCCCCATCCCACACTCAGCACAGCCAGGATGCTCCATGACCTGTTGTGGCAGCAGTGCCTGGAGACCCAACCTGCTTGCCTCACTCCATGTGAGATCGCACATTGCCAGAGTAACTGCACCTCTGAGTACTTCTGCACGCGTGCCTGTTTGTGTGTGCACGCATGCGTGCATGCGTGCCGGTGCCTGTGAGCACCAGGCTTCCACATGGCAGCAGATTGGAAGCAGAAGCTAGTGTCTCACAAATTCATTTTCTGGCAGAGCCTTGATGGGGGAAGGGACAAGCACTCTTTGTCAGCCCACGCAGTTACACTGAGTCCCAGCCTGGATAAGCCAAACCTCTTAAAGGCACAAAATGTGTGTGCTGCCGGCAGCAGCTCTGGCTTAACGCCCCTGGACCAGCTGGCACAAGGGCAGCTGTGAGTTCAGCAGCTGGGGCTGAAGGCATGGTGACGCACAGCGCTATATCTGGAGATCTGCTTTATTATTTTCTGTTTTAACCTCCGAACCTTTGGGTTCTGAGGGCCAGAACCTGAGCTCTGGGCATGCCTTTCATCCACAGCCCTATAGACCCTGGTACAGCTACTGGTGGTGGTTCTCGTCAAGAGCTGGCTTGAGACATTGCTGACCAGCAAACAGGGATATGTATCATCACTGCCACTGTATGCAAGGAACTACACCTTGCCTGAGTGCACTATCCCTCAAAGTCTTCCTTTGGATCCAGAGTCCGGAGCCACACAGATGGAGAAGTCAGCCAGGACTTTCTGTCTGGGGCAAAGCAAATCCTCTCTGCAATTTACCTGCAGTACTATGCCAATGCTGGTTTGGTAGTTTCATCACTATGGTACGTGTTTCCTCTCTACCTACGTATTGGCATATTCAGAAGCTTTTGCAACCTATCCAGAAAAAATACCCACCACAGTAAGAGGATACTGCCTTCCTGAAACCCCTATGTTAAGAAGGGCCAACATTTCCCAGATTACTGGTGGAATGCCACTTCTGACTCAGGAGATCTCTAATCTCAGACTGCTGGAAGGTTAGAGGACATACTGGGCAAAGGATCACTCTGCACCTCTCCTGATCTTCTGTCTCTACCACTGGCTAGGGCTAAAGAGTAACATAGATTTTCAGCCTGGCCCAGAAAGTCTGTTCTTATGACAAAAAGAGGGATATATTTTACTGCCTGGACAGCTGTTGGCTCCACACGTGCCTCCCTATTTCAAAGATGCAATTAGGAGCAGAGCTGAAAGGGCAACATGTCCTTTACTCTAGATCTCTGGCCAAGTCCACAGGCACAGGTTCCACTCACAGACAAGCGGGAATGCTCACGTGGACACTCAGGATATCAAAGCCTTTGGGCAGTAACACATGTAGCAACACGTGACAGTATCTGCAGCATAAGATGCGTTTTGGTAGCACATGTAAACCAACATCTCCAAAACACACTAGGAAAAAACAAGCATCACCTAGAAAACACTTGCATCGGATCATTCAAACTAATAGTTTTGGGTACAGCTCTTCATGGGGAGCTTGCAGCATGTCTTCACCACAAAGGCAATTCACTCAACAGGACATTGCTGCCTGTAGCCTGGAAAACAGGATGATGGAGGAACACATGAACCAAACTGCCTCAGTTCAGGGTTGGTAGCCGCCCAGACACTTTCCCATGGTGCAGCACTTGCCCTAATAATGCCTGTTTCTAGCCTCAGCTAGTGAGTCCACACACACTGTAGTGATGAGCTGGAGAGCCTGCCAACTCAGGAGTTGTGCCCTGGCTGTCTCTGGGTAGCGTGTACAAGCCTGTACAGCCAAATCTGGGAGAAGGGAGCCAGCATGACCCAAACAAAGTGGCCAAGTGGGAGCAGGAGGACCAAGAGCCTGGGTGTATCTCACCTCAGACACACTTATCCTGGAACAAAGAGCAGATCTGGCTCTAAAGGACACACAGCTCAGGTTCCTGAACAAGCAGAATGGTAGCATGGACTGCACTGCTGAAACAGAGCCACAAAAAGCTGCTACAGGCCAGGCCGGACACTGGGAGAGAGCAATGATCACATGATGCCAAGCTTAGTTTAAGGACTAGCACCAGACACCCAACACATGGGTTCTGAAAATATTCCCTGATACCAGGTACTTGAGCAGTAGAGAGGAAAGCACCTTCTGCCATCACAAATCAGGGCAAGGGGCTCGAATGGACTGTGCCCAAAGAAGAATGATGGTCACATTTGGTGGCATTCAGAGGACCACGCCAGTCCACCATACACATGTTAACTCAGAGCCACTTAGTCAGCTCCTTCCCCAATGGCTCCTGAGGGACCAGACTTTGTTGTGAACATCTATATAGTACGTTTACAGCAGACGTAGATACTGTGTGTATTGTCTATTGTGCATTCACTCTCCTCTATAAAGGCATATGTAGTCCTCTCGCAGGGAAAAATATTACTGAGAAGGCAGTTTGAAATTCTCACCTATCAACAAGTCATGACACAGCCCAGTCTCCAACCGCCTGTACTTGGCTTGCTAACAAACAAATAGGAAAAATCTTTTTGTCTTCTTCAACAGGATTTTAGCTCATCTTAACCATTAGTTTGGGTTTTGTGGTTTTTTTTTTTTCTCGTAATGACAAGTCCTTTTTGGAAAGTTCCAAGGGTATCTATCTAACCAGTCCTTACAAGGTCTTACCACCATAATATTGGAGAAGGCATCTTTCCTAAAGACCAGTAATAGTAATTTTCACCAGTATAAAATACACAGCTTTTAACTGCTCACTTTATAGCAAAGTTTAAAGTGGCAGTTTTGTAAGGAACTCTGGAAGCTGAAATTAGATTGCTTGTTCAATAAATATCAAGAGCAACTGACCTATGCCAGAGCAAGATTTCATAATTTTGTATTTTTAATATCAAAAATACATTTTCTTTCCAACTCCCAGAAAAGAAAGCATAGAAAAAGAAGCCTGGAACTGACCTACTTTCATTGCCAAATCAGTCTGTTATTGAGCCAAAAGTATTCTATCAAACTTCATATTGTTCTTAGCAAAGCAATGCCATTTCTATGAATTTAGAATGATTTGGAAAAAGCAACCTCTCATTTTGTGACCTGCAGATTTCTGCACAAGTCTTTCAAAGGGTTCCAGAGCACCTAAACTTAGGAAATTGCCCCTGTGAGACAATTTCTATAATCTCCTTGATCTTTCCCACTTCTTAAACTGTGAGTGGTTTACAGCTGCAGAATACAAGCTTGCCAAATGTCAGGCTTTTATCTATAGCCGCCTTAGTAACTGATAGTTTTTCTAATCCCCGGCTTCTAAATTCATGTGATAAACTGAGAATTTCTGCTTTGATAGAAAAGGAAGAAAATATCTTAGCTCTCTTGATTGCAAAGTGCAACCTCAAGTTATGAACCCTGGAGGCTAGAACACCAGACAATAAATAAAAATAAGTACAAACTCTTTATTAGTTCTAAAATGTAAATGCAAATCTCATGATCTTCTGGAGCCTGATGCATGATGCTGTGAGTGCTGGGAGTTGGGGTCAATGAAATAAGCTCATTCCTAAGTGACTTATCGAGAAACAAGTTGGTTTTACCCATCTCAAATTATCTCATTTCTCAATTCAAGAGTAACTGTTCACAGGCAAGAACTGCTTTTCTGGCGAGACGATGGGGTCTGGGGGAGCAGTCTTTGGGCAAAAGTGTCCTTCTTACTGCTGTCTGAGTGCACACTCTCTATAGCTGTGCTAAAAGCCCTCCCTATCACCACTGCAGCTACCCCTTGCCTTTCATACCAAGTCTGATCCTCAGCCTGTGATTATATCTTTCCACCTACCGATGCCAACTGCTAAGTGGATCACTGGAGGATCTGAATAGCAACCATATGAGTGATCTTCTTGATAGTAAGGAGGGAGGACTCAGGACAGTCCCCATTATAGCTAGGAGAAGGAGGAGGCTACCATCAAAACATCATGACACTCAGATAAAGATGCGGGGAGGGAATGGGATTGGAGGTAGGATCACGAGGGAAGGTATCCATCTCCCTGGAAAAAAGAACCTCACAAGAACTTGGCCTTGACTCTGACCCCAGAGAGGCACATCCACAACAAGCTGCACTTAGTCAGATGTCTCACAAAGATCACCCACTCTAAAAATTAGTAACATTTTTAAAAAATCACACACAATAATTTTTGCAAAACCTTTCCAACATGAAATGTTTCTTGGCTGTCTTGTATATTACTCATTTTTTAGGGGAAAACTTTTCACTCCCCCTTCCCATGTCTAGGAAGTCAGTAAACATCTGTTTCACAGTACAGATTCCCTTTCAGGATCCTGTTCCAGTCTTGATTAAGCCATAAATGCTTTGCTGGAACGAAGAATGCTCCTAGCATCCTTAGCCTTTGACTTCAGAAGTTTGTTTTGCATCCAGTCTCCTTGCACATATGCACAGGTAACAGAGAAAAGTCCTAAATGTAGCTGGATTTTGCTGCAAGAGAAGCAAGGGGAAGCAGAGGGTTGTCAAATGACATGCACAAAAAACAGGACGCAGCTTCAGGACACTGTCTCTACAAGAACTAACTTTTTTTTTCTTTTTTGTTTTGGCTTTTAAACCAGTCTACACAGAGCACTGTCCCTTTTAAAATCCCCACAAGAACTTCCAAAAAATTCAAAGTGGCCTTGTTGAGATCAGGTCTCAGCTTCACAGACTCCTGAAGCAAAATCATGCTCTGTGTAGGCTGTCAGATGCAGTACACAACAAATTCAGGTGTTTAGGATTTACCAGGAACATGGGAGAAATCAGTAGAAATCAAAACTGTCCCAATTTATTGGGATGCCTGCCAACTCTAACATCACACGTTCAGACCAAGCGTGCAGCATAAAATAACATTTCTGATGGCCAGATCTTTTAGCAAGTGGTTTAGCATCAAGCAGAAAACACTCCTGTCCTCTCACAATTTAGCCCTCAGACAGAATACAGAAATCTCTCCAGACCTGCTTAGAGAGACAAAAGCAAACTTGCATATCACATGATGGGCACTTGTGCAACCTAGTGGTCTGGGATCCTGGAAGAACACAGAGCTCATGGGAGTGCTGTTAAACAGGCTGAAAACACACAGCTAATACTGAGAGAAGTCCTCATGTAGAGTTACCCTTGTATTAGTGGGGGCAAATGCTAACACGCTTACTTTTGTCCTGAGACACCTGTGAGTAACTACTGATGCCGACAGAAGCTGCAGCTGTGTACCTGAGCACAAAACTGGACATTTTGTTTCAGTTCAGTATTCATATTCCTATGCCAGAGCATTTCCAAAGCACCGTTTTCCATTAAATTTTCCAGGTTACGGTATTTCCATAAATGAATGCGTAGCTCAGAGAAAGCCCCGAGGGATCATAAAGAACATCTATATCCTTTAAGTACCACAAAACTCTTGTTAATGCCAAGGACCTGCACCATGGACCTGAAGACGGACAGGCATGTTGGTGCTGCACACATCTACACCAAAAGCCACATTTTCAGGCATGTGTGCGCATATGCTCCTTTTGCACTTTCAAGAGTGCAGGATTCCCAGGTCTCCCAGCTCACTCAATGCAGCCCTGCCACAACTCGGTTACCTGATCCTGCAGCTGTTCACTTTGCCATGGAGCCACTTTTGTGTGAAAACAAGATACAAGCCCAGGTTCCCACCAGGAACTTGCAGTGGTTGTCTTACGGCAAAGAAAAATGTCCTAGTTCTCCATGCTAATTGCACACTTGTGATCCCCCAAAAGAGCAGCCAGGCAACAGCTCCATCATGCTGCCTGCTTTGCACTTCTGTTTTTTTCCTCCCCTTATTCTCCAATCACATAATTTACTCTGCTTGAGGGAGCCTATTGAGTGTGTATCTGTCTGTAAGAAACTCCCTCTGGGAGCAGCTGGACTGGTACACGCTGAATGGAAAGGCAGCCCACCTCGTTTCTGAGAAGAGCAGGCAAAGGAAGGGTACTTGCCGGGGACAGGGAGTTCAGCTGGGCTCTGGCGTGCGGTGGCGGCACCCGTCCGTCCCACCTCCTCCTCCCTGCACTGCTTGAACATTCTGTGCTGCTGCTGGCTGCCCAGGATGTCACCATGAATAAGTATAACTGTCAGATTAAATCACTGCCTGGGTGGGATCTGCTGAGCCTACAACACACATTCTGGTCACCTAAGTCAGGCCAGGGAATCTGTCCAAGAAAGAAATCTAACTGGAGCCGCTTCACATGGCAAATCAGCTTTGGGGTTATAGGATGAAAGTATGTCCTGCCCTGTGTCAAGAGGGCTAGAGGTGGTGAGAGGAGGAGACATACAGACTCCCTTTGCTGCTAATGCACTTCTAGAATAACTGTATTTAAGTTCCCAGAGGCTCGGAGCAAGAGGAGGACGTGACAGCTATTGCTGACAAAGTAGAGCTTTGTGTGGTGGGAGCCCAGTGAGTCTGTAGGCTCTAAGTAGTGGTGGTTAGAGGGATGGCAAAGGTTTATTGCTGCTACCCAACACCCAGAAAGGGCCAGGCTTTCTTGAGAAGCCTCTCCTGGTGACAGTCCCCACTGCAAGTTCTAGCTGCAGGGGAGAAAGGCGCGTATTACTTCACCCCACCAAAGTATTCACAGCTGCTGGCACCATGATAGTGCCATCCATGCATTCTCTAACGTAGCCTGGGCTCAGGGCATGTTCTCCAAAATTGTCCTTCCGTGGATTACGGGTGGGCACACAGCACATAAAGTGCTCATCAGGCCAGTCCTCTCAGCAAAGTAGAGGTATCAATCTGCTTTCCTAACAGCTTCTGAAAGGTTTGGCCCTACTTGTCCGCACAGCTCTGTCTCTACCATTTCACCAGTGGTTCACCAGAACTGTACCTCTCATTGCTCTCCCAGACATTTCAGAAGATCTCAGGAAAAAAAACCACAGAGTAGTAAGCAAACATGCTTTTTGAGAAGATAAGGAAAGGGAAATCATCTACACACACTCTCCCCCTCACTTGCAGTTTGCTTTCATGCGAAAACATGAGCAAACTTATTCTGTGCCTGCAGTTTCAGCTACAACTATGTCACCACCAATTCTAAGTGTGCTAATGTCTATAACATTTTCTGTTGATGTCTTTGCCTCCCACTTTAAATATTTTTCCTGTCACCAAGGGTTCTGAAAAATCACGTTGTTCTGGAAGCTGTTTCTTACATACATTTGCCACCTGCCTGTGAGTGGAATACTAATTTTTGATGAGTATTTACTGCTGTACCATACCTTAGCATGAGGAAAGAGGAGCCCGGCTTGCCCGTGCTCTGACCTTTGGTGACCGTGGCACCAAGCCAAAGATCCACCTCTGAGTAGCTTCATTCATGGCTGACTGTTTAATCAGGCAAAGCGGCACTAGTTTAAACAAACTTCCCTTGAATGTGCTCACTGAATGAATAGTAATGACCATAACACTTTATGCTAATATTGTGTCTTTCACACAACACCATGACTGCTTCACAAAGGGGGACAACTTTATTTATCTTTATTTTCATGAAGACAAGTGTGGAAAAAGCGAAGCATAATAAGGTGAAACACTTCTGCAGAAGACATTGGCGCAGACGATGGAGCAGAACCCAATGGAAAACACTGCCAGTCTCTGGCTCTAACCACTACATGTGACTCCTCAAGCTGATGACAAATGGATGCTCCCAGACCCAACCTCAAAGCGTGCTGCTCTCTTAGAGAATCTCAATGCTGTCACTGTTCTCTTACTGTCACTGATACTGAGTACAGACAGTAGTGTGGCTGTGGCTGTTAGCCTAATCAAAGACCATGAGGTCCTTAATTAGGACAACTGAAAGGCTGACTGACCTTTAGTCCTCCCTATCATCCCACAGGAAAGACCTTCCCACTGGGAAGCTGCTTTGTTCTCCCTCAAAGCCATCTAAGAACCCACCTGCTCCCAGGACTAAGCTCCTGTTCCATCTGGCAGTTGGTGGCTCTCGGAGGTGAGGAATGACAGGTATCCCCACATTTTAGCCATGCTTCTCTGCTTTCTCTGGATTTGGTTCAGCAGTACATGGAGACTTGCCTTTGACACGTTGAGCGGCCATGTGGTGGGTTTCTGTGAGCTGAGCCAAGCCAAGCAGTGTGGTGCTTTTCAATGAAGGAAGGAATGGGAAGCAGTTGATCAGCAATATGCAGAGAAGAGGGCAACAACAAAATAAAGAGGGAGTTCTGAACACAGAGGGAAGGTAAAACTGGGATTAAAAGGAGAGAGAACTACAAAGAGAAACTGAACACAGATGGCCACATCTGCACTGGGCACATCACAGATCTCAGGCTGGCTTTGCCAAGCCGTCAGAATGAAGAACCAACTAAAATGAAAGGCAGAAGACTGCTGCCTTCAGCAGAACACTGCTCCCTCCCTATGAGATCACTCAACACGCGCCTGATGCTGTCACTGACCCTGCATTGTCCCGACAAAGTCATTCTCCATGACACCCTGCAGAGGAACAGTCATTTGTAATGGGCTGGAGGGTGGAAGGAAAATGATGGGGCAGGGGAAATACTGGGCCTCCCAGTGGGAAGCATGAGTAACAACCAGTCAACCCAAAGCATCTGACCTCAAAGAGCTGTGCACAGGGGACACTGGGTCTTCCTAGGTTTACAGAAAGGAATGTAACTTAATTTGTGGCAGTGGGAAGCCACTAGGGATTTAGGGAAATTAGTAAAAGGAGGTGTTGCTGCGCTACTTTATAGGAACTTGACATGATGTTCAAATGCTGTCTGTTGGGAGCCTGGATTACTTTATTATTATTTTTAATAACTCCAGAGGGCTTTCTTTTGCAAAGGAACTCAAGCTGAGATGGTGGGTTTGTATGTTCACTATTCATTTGGAGGAAGAATTGTTTGATGGATGTTGAAGTTTATGTTTCTTTTGCAATGAGAATTGCTGGAATGTTTTGTGGCCCAGATCTGTGTTCTGATTTTCACCACGCAGTTATGTAAGACTCTGAAATAATAAAATAATGCTGGCTTTTTAAAGGAAAGAAATGGTTGCATGTGCTCTCAGTGTGATGGCCTGCGTGTGGTATTCAGTGAACAGCAGAAGTCTGATCTGTAGGCTCCATTCTGATGGGTCTCTGACATCCATCAAGATTCTTTGTTCTACCGCTGGGAAATGAGAAGGAATCTGTGCTTCAGAAGCACAAAGGATTACTGGATTTGTGTGTGTGCTCTAGACTGTATAGATGTGAATTAACGTCAAAGTGTAGATCTCTCATTGCTCTGATGTGTGTATTTTGGGGGAAAGAGAAATGGGACATTTCCAGCACTGAGAGGATCTGGTAATTTCTGCTGTTCACCTGATTTCTCATGTGTATATTCATTCCCTTTTTTGGACCCAAGGATATTTTATTTTACAGAGGAATGAACATATGGTCATTTAAGCTGAAATGAAATATTAGTTTGTCATCCAGTTCGAAGCACTTCATCATGCACAGCACAACAGGTTTCTTTATCTCCCAATATTCCCTGAGATGCAGGTGTCTAGTCAATCTCTGATCTCCTGTTATGCCGATTCCATAACTCCCATAGGCATCTTGATTCACAGCTAAAGTACTCTACATAAAGATTTACCTCATGTTTAAATTACCTTGCTACAGCCTAAGTTGATTTACTTCTCGTCCCTCTTCTTTGACTAACAAATATAATTGGTGCTTCATTTGCTTCTCTTAGTAGTAATAGAAGGCTGCATAAACTGTTTCCCAATATACTGTGTTGTAATATGATGGGCTAACTAGGTATTAAAATAAACGGCACTTAACAATTGAAGATAAGAGATTAATATAAATGCACTGCAAAGACTGGGAAACCAAGCAACAGAGAATCAGGAATTCTAAAGGAATTAAATTCTGTCACTGCCCTTCTTTGAATGCAAATTCAGAGTGGTTCCATTAAGTACAAAGAGATTTGGGATGAAGATGTGCCAGGCTGAGAATCTGAATTATAGTCCCAACTGTTGTACAAAAATACAGAAATGATTTTTTTTAATGGAGCTTTGTTCCTTCAGCGAGCTTCTACTGACAGTAGTTGGTCTGTTACTCAGTTAAACTAAATGAGTGTAAGTACGTCCATGTAACAGAGATGTACCAAACTACAGTAGGGATTTGGGAAATAATTTTGTTAAGTCTGTGTAGTTTCTCCGTGTAGAATGACCCTTTGTATAAATGAGGCCCAGTGGCTCAGAGTACATGGAAGGAAAATCTCCCAGGGTTCTCACATGCAGTATCCACCAAATACATCCCCAGGGAAAGCAGATTTGCTGCTGCTTTCCCATACACAAGAAGCAAGAATCAGCTCAAAGCTGATCAAAGCAAGAATAAGCTGCTGCTTCTCCAAGATCTTGGGAGGATACATCTAAACCCAAGGCATCTATAATAATAAGGGGTTCTGCTTTTATGTTGCTTCCAACCATGCTGTGAACATCCCCAAGATCCTTTACCAACATGGCTGTGATGACATGCAACAGATAAGATTTCCTTTGCCCTTTTAAGAGAAAGTTTGAAAGCCCAGGGAGCTCTGCTGGAAGATAATGGGACACAGGCTGTCCATTTTCTCCAAGGGATCAAGATTAATGATAGGCAGATGATTAATTCAAACAACCATAAAAAATTCCACTGAATTGTTACAAGATTTTATAAATTGGCTTTTCCGCCTTTACAATCTAGAAAATCTGAAAAGATCCATTCTCAGAAGCAATTAAGATCACAATCTGGTCCACATCTTCAGGTTTCATCAGTTCCCATTCCAAATCTATTTGCACAGAAATACTAGGAAGCCTGAAAGAGAAGCTGTTACGTTGTAAATCAATCAGCTATCCTGTAAGACAGGAACTGAAGCCTCTGCTTTTATTAGTAGAAAGAACTGAGTCATTTGCCGCGACTACATGCTTCTTGATATGATTTACTGCTTCTGCAGTTCGTTACAGAAAAACCCACAAACCAATACAGACTGCCTCCCTTAAATTTCACATCAACTTACACTGAAAACTACAGATGGACACAAATTGATTTTGCATCTGAACATCCTTCCAAAGTTGGACCTGCCTTTATACTTTGCAGCACACACCTTCCCAAGCCACAAGAGAAATGTGAGAGACAGGTTGTGACACAGACCTGAAACAAGGGAGAATTTGTCTCAGAGATGTTGATTTCTTCCTTTCAGACAAATAGCTCTTTCTGTACTCTCTGCACAATGATTCTTTATTTTTGCTGTAAACACTTAGAAGGGGGACATTACATTTGCCCAGAATATGGCTAATTTTATACAGAAATTCATGATAAATGAGAAGTAGTTTAGGTCTCTTTCTGGAATGACAGGGGAAAGAACTGGTGAACAAATGGATTGCCAGAAAGAAGATTGCTTCAGTCAGACAGGCCAACAATGATTTGGTGAATACAGAGGGACCGCACAGAGCTGTCATTTGAGAAAAGGTTGTACTTCGACTAGCAAGTCAGTAGTGCTTTAGATCATTGTCCTCTTGGTAGCTACTGTCTTCATATTAATATAACAAGCACCACTAAATTTCAAACAGCTTCTTATGGTCATATTATGGAAAGTATTGCTTGTAAATTATATAAAATGTGGCTTTAAGAGCATATTCTCAAAACACATAACTGAATCATTCCACTCATTCACACCTCCTGTTCCCACCTATCTATGGTATTTCTTGGGTGCTGATGACCTCGGCAGTTAAAAGCTGTTTCTATATACATGATACAGAAGAAATGCATAAGAATGTTCAGGTTGTCTCATCATAACCTCATCTGATAAAGATGTTACTTAACGCTATCTTCCAAGGATTTGTGCTTACAGGACTCAAGGTGAATCACTTGCCTGGAAATTGTCCTTCTCTTCTTAAAATGGGAATCTTGTTTTGGTGCACTCTTTTGCTGAGATGGTTTGGCTGGAACTGTGAAATTTAGATTTGAATGCAAACTTCAGCTACATTATAAGCTGTTGAAATCCTAAGGTTTGTAGACAGCCAGGATGACTTGAGCTCAAATTTCCCTAAACTGTGATTATGTTTGGACACAGGGAGAGTAACAGACTTGTGTAATACAGCATGAGCTGTTGAAACAAATCTGGATCAAGCATGCCCCACTGGGCCTGCTACAACTGTACCTAGAGGAAATGAGTAAGAGAAAACAATTTCCCTGACATGATGCTCATTCCTGTGCCTCCAGTTTGGTCTGTTTTGTGCTGAGCTTTGCAGAGCTAAACAGATCGGTAGCTGCCTCAGAGCAGTAGGTGTGAATTCTTTGAACTTATCCATGCACTTCCCATCACAGAGGCAGAGACTGGGGAGCAGGCAGGCCAGGGGAGGAAAAGGAGAAGGCAATGTCCAGTAGTACTAGCTGCTTCTCAGCCATCCCAGGGGCCCAGTGAGATCACCAAGTGCTAAAAATCTGCTCTATTCCTTTGGGAGCCCAAGCTGAGCCTCCACTGCTTAAGGAACAGGAAAGGCTGGGTATCTTTGCTGCCTCAAATAAAAGCTTACTGACACTGATGATCTGTTCTGTGGCTATTGTTCTGTGGCTTCTTTCCATCAAATAATTTTCTCATCATAATCTAATGACCTTATTCAGCCTAACAGAGTGGTACTGAAATTCATTTCCCATACAATCTCACACCAAAACAGTATTGTTACAGGTTTCTGTGGACTTGCACCAAAATTATTTTCCCATGTAAAGTGACGTTATTGCTTCTCCCGGCAGACTTGCATTGAAACCATTTTCCTGTTACATCTCACATACTATAGTGCTATTGGTCTCCACAGACCAACTCTCTTTGGAATAGCTTTCCATGGAATTTCACATTTTAAATGCCATAATCAATAACCTTAGACCAGCACAAAGTTGTTCCCCCCTGAAATTTCACATTCAAACAGCATCATTTCAGTTCCCTCCAGACTGGCATTACAATCCGTTTCCCATTCTGATGACATTGCAAAGGAGACATTTTAGTTGTTGGTGTTACATTAATGTTGTAGGCAATTTACACTTCTATGACTAGAAATTGCCGTTCCAAAGCTTGTGCCATGTATGAGTGCTAGTCCAAATGGACAAAATACTGACCCTTACAAAACAACATTCATAATGATATGGGATATAGCTTACACAGTAGAGCTGCAACAAGTTCACCAATAGCATAATAATGTCAGGCTGTTAACTCCAAATTATCTCATTTTTATCATGCTAGAATTTGTCCTCTTTTTTATGTTGCTATTCTTTCAGCTTACTGAAATCCTTTCCCTCACTATGAAGTCTTTGATCCCACATTCTTCTCTCTCCTGTGCTGTATACAACTGGTACTTTCTCCCTTTCTCCCACTACTGTTTTCCATTTCTCTACTGGAATGTAATTTTAAAGACACTTGCTGATGGCCACCTCATTTGCCTCTTTGGCCTCTTGCCTTTCAAAAGGAAAGCTCAAACTAACAGCCTGTCCTACAGGACAATCAATTCCCACCTGCCAAAACTAATGACATGGGTTAAAAATCAGAAACACTCAGATTTGCCTGAATATTTTGTGTTTGTTTCTTCCCACCCTTCAATCTGCTGTTATCTGAACCACTGAGGAGATTTAATTCCTAGATTTTTCTCTGCAAACTAGGGCCTAGAAACTTCCATTTTTATGAGTGTCATATGAAAGTCAAAAATCACATGACTTAAGGGACTGCAGCTTTAAGAACATTAAGTATCTTGAAAAGTGCAGCCTGAGGACATCATGAGAAGTGACTAAGCAGGGGCCATAACTGGCATGGTTAGAAAGTTTCCACTTGTTTCATACCCACCGAGCACATGACGTATTGGACTGGCTCCAGCATTGCTACCTCGTCTACAATTCCGTGAAACCCTGGACTTAACAATCCTGTCCTGGTAAAAAAGCCTCAGAAACCTGGAGAGCAGGAAGCAGGAGTAGAATGGGCTTGTTTAAGGCTCAAAATCTGAAGTACAAGTCTGATTAAACCTGCTCTTCTTCCCTAGAATCAACAGATTTCTGTCTAGGTGAACAAAACACCTTGGCTGCATCATCTGACATGTATTCTAGTGTGTTACCATGCCCTTAAGGCTAATGTCCCTTAAAGTACATTCAGAGAGAAAAATTTCCTGTTGACACAGCTGTACAGCTACTACTATGGCTTGTCCTGTATCAAACATACGTCCTGTGAGCACTGAAACCGCACAACTATTTCACACAGGGTTTCAGTCAGCCTGTTATTGTGTAAATTTCTAAGGCTGATGTTTGCGTCCATACTTAAACCTTTCTGGATTTGAATGAAATGCCATCAGATCTATTGCACTAAAAGTATAGGTGCAAGTCCCTCAACTGACAGCAGGTTGTTGTTTGCTGGCAAGTGATTCTAGAGGGCAATGATACATTTTGCCAATGTGCTTCATTTTCAGTTAGAGGTCCTGATCAGGGTCAGGGTCTCACTGTCCCTGGCACTCTCCAATAAGGGAGTAAAGCGAAGCCTTTGCCTCAAAGAGCCTACTCTTGTAAGAGTTCAAAAACAAGCTGCAAAAGCCAAGGCTATGGGCAAAGAGGAGAAGGAAGACACCAATGACTAGAGAGCTCCACCTGCTCAGTGCCGTGTGTGCTCATGAAGAACAGGGAAAACACAAATTCAAGCTCTTGCTCTGCCTGAGTCAGGCCTAGGACTTGTCCCTGGATCATCCAAGTTAAATATCCCAACTATTATTTTTTTCATCAGTTTCTGACCCAGTCTTTCTATTTGGGAATTTCTATTTTGCATAAATAATTTAATACAAATTGGGCCAAAACTAGTGATAGCATGTGTGTTCATGTGAGACCACTGATCTAGGGCCTGGCAGCAAATAGCCAAGCTGAAGTCCCTCGTGCTAATTAGAGTTGGATTTGAATCCTAGCTCAGTCCTGTTGCAGGTCAGCTCTGTAGCACTTTTGCTACTAGCTAAGTTGGCGTAGGGCTGACTTCCACATTGCTCCAGCTGATTCTAGACAAATCACCATTCTTTGAAGAAAAGAGTCTTGTGAGTTCCTTAATGATGAGCCTGCATAGCTGGACAGGTTAGCTACTGTTCAGCTTAATGGCTCTGAGTAATGTCATCTTACCTCCAAATGCTGCTCAACTTAGCATCATTAGTTGGTTGATTTCTCTCAGGCATCACAGCAAGAGCACAGCTTAGGCTTGGATTTTGCCAAATTAAGCCAGGTCTTGCTTTTAAAAAAGTAAGGTAATTAGCACAATACCTCTGGTGGGGGAAACACTCTTGCAGTCATTCAAAGACATGAGTCAAAGTTTTCCAAATCCAATAGATGTGGTTTAAGTAACCTTTTGTTTCATCCTAACCTATGCACTGTATGCATCAGTTGGACCCTTTGATTTGCCCTCTCTTCCTTCAGTCATTCAATTTGTCTCTTGGCACAAAGGGCACCTTAGGCAGTTCTTAAATATCACAGCATTGCGGCAGAGCTTTTCAAGATGTACACATGAATACCTAGTCCCCTTCATTAAGATCACAGTTCAGATAATGACCTCCCCAAAACCCATACCGATCACACACTTAATAGGGAGAAAATCTTAAAGATGATATTATGCAGATGAACATATCAGCTAACAGTATCTGAAATTATTCTATGAGAAGCCCTAGGGAGTTTGAATTAACAGGAGAAGCAGAACGTGAAAAAAACCCACTCAAAGTCACTTTGTGCCGAGCATTCAAAAACCACACACAAACTGCATATAAACTTGGCAAGTGCTTCAAGGGGCACAATCACCATAAATCTGGGATAACGCTCTAGTCTATTCAAAATTATTTTTTAAAGTACTGTTCTGTTAATGATGTCTTTGTTTTATTTCATCCAGCTTAGACCATTCTAGACTGGCTATGTTTTTCTTTTGTTTACAGAAAGCGTCTCAAAGCCATAAGTCTCTGAAAGTCAGCAGGATTATTATTTTTGCGAGGACGCAGCTCAAAATGTGGATAGGCTGAGTATACAAGTGTAAGCTCCAAATGATGCACATGTATCCCTTAGAAGCTACAAGATTCAGATCTCACACTTGCGCTCCCTGGAAAACTTCAGTTTTAGATGCAGTTCCTCACTTAGAATAGGTTATAGATTGGCCATATCGCTACCTTCATTTTCCCCCTAAAAAGATGTGTACTTTTTTTGTTCTTGAAATAAGACAAACCAACCCCTCAAAGCCATCCAGAGCAGATTTAGGAAAAAAAAAAAAGTCTTAGTTATGGAACCTAAATACCATACTCAAACCCTTCCCAGCAGCAAGTTTCCAGGTGGCATTACACTGTGGATACAGTTTAGGATAAAACCAGGCATGGACAGAACATGACACAATACTGCACAGTGTCACTGTCCAACTCCAAATTCTGCAGTTGATGGCTTTGGAAGTATATTAGAAAGCATTAGTGACAAGCAATCTGTGGGGAATGAATCACAATTTCAAGGTTGTTTATGGCCACAGAGAAAATTACACATTAAAAGTGTCACGCAGGTTGCACTCAAGAATCAGCTTATAAGAAGAAATGACGCTGTTTGTCTGTCTTTAAAAATGTACACCTTGGATTGCCCCTAAATGTACTTAACTGCAGCATCTGTAACACCTACCACTCAAGAGCTGAGTCTATCAGCCACAGGGGAAGAACATTAGATGCTTTCTCTTCTTCCTTATTAAGAATATTACTTTTTGGAAAATACAGAAATGAATGAACAAAGAGGTTTATTAATTGACCATGTGCTTCCCTTGCTTTTCTGATATCAAACGCATATAAAAATTGGATTGCAAATGGGGTCCTACCCACCAGCAGCTCACTGACAGCTGCAATGTTGTATCTTACGCCAATCAAATGGAGCAATGCAGGAGATGTAATATATATTTAAGAATACTTGGATGCTTCAGAACACAGTCGAGTGAAGACGATAAAATAAGAGGGCAGAGGTATCTTACAAATAGACGAATATGGCTACAGAATACATCCAGTAAAAGCATGTACTATCTCCCCTGCCTAAAGAGGACAAAACGTTAGCACAGCCTACACAGTGCTGCAATAGGATTACAAGTATCTTAAGGGAGCTGGTACTGCCCCTGCAGGAGCCTGCGTACTGAGGCAACAGAAGACACAGTGTGATGAAAATGAGGGATATATTTGGAGACATTAGAGAGCAATTTGAACAGATACTTGGTGAAGCAAATGATTCCCAGGACTGATTGCCCCTCATTGGGAGTGCTACCATTGTACTCTGTGAGAATAGAATTAGCCCTGAATGCTTTGCACCAATGAAAAGGAGATGTAATCATCTCTAGCACAAAATGTAGCGTTCAGACTTTTTTATTGACAAACTAAGTGTCAGCCAGCACAGTCAAATGGAAAAGGCATTAAACGAAGGGTCAGAAACCCCTCCATCTTACCCACCTTTATGAAGTGGTTGAAGATCAGTGAGTGAAAAGTGGTCATTCCAGGTATGATCTATGTGGGATAAGAGAAACCTTCTTTTGAACAGGAACATGACTACATGTCTGAAGCGGCAAGTTTTAAACACTTTTACAGAGGGACATTCTTGACCCTTATTTAACCTATGAAGTACTGAAAATTACACTAATTTTGGTTTTAACTAGTATTTCTCTAGTATTAAATCATTATCATTGTTATCATGTGATGAAAAGAAGCTGGATCCAATGCTTTGAGACAGTATACTTATAATGCAGGAGTCATGGACAAAATGTCAGGGGAGTACAACTCAGGGACAAAGATTGTGTTTGAAGTCAATATTTTGTTAAGATCACATGAAATTTGTAGGTAGAGACAACAAAGCCACCATTCCTGGAGTTTAAAGGAGTTTAAAGCAATATTTACACGGAATATTTCTGCCAACTGCTGGCAAACAGTGTTGAAAACAGACAGTAATTTAGGAGAATACTCCACTTGCTGCCTGAAATCATTCTCCTGCCCAAGGCCTCTGTCATCCACTGCTACTATCAAAAAAAAAAAAAAAAAAGGCAAAAAAAAAAAAAAGAAGATATTAACAAAGAAAACCAGGAGGCATTCTACTCTAGCCTTTCGTTAGTCATTACTATTGAAATCTTACATCAATCGTACACTGAGCTGGAAAGAAGGGGGTTTTTTCCCCTCTAAAGTTTAATCTGGGTCACAAAATCAATTCCTAGATTCATATGCATGCCATACCTAAAATTTCTGCATATTTTGAACTGGTCAGATAAAAGTTTGCTTGAATCCAAATATGTACTGAAAGTAGTCCTAAGTTTCAGACCTGAGCTGAAAAAGGAATATGAATTTTCCTTAAATCTGAAGAAAAGATTTACTTGAATCTACAGTTACTTATAACTACCTTGAAGTAAAAATCTACAGTATCTGTTTTCAGAAAAAGAAACAGAAGTGTCCTGGTAACTTAAAACAAATCAATAGGTACATTTTTTTAAACTATTGATAGAAGAAAGTATTACATGAAGGTATAAAACTAAGCTGATCATAATCAGCCTTATATAGACTAAAAATTCTGTGGCTACAGGGACTGTCATTGGGTTATGAAATTTTAAGGTGACAGACGAAAGTCCACTGAAACAGAGGCCTATTTGGGAATCATTAGAAAGTGGTTTGGACATTTGTTCAGGTTGTTATTGGTAATTTGTTAGTTCTGTTTTGAGGAGAGTATCTTCTAGGAAAATGCAGCCATCCCTTCATCAGAACTTTAAGTCGTTTTCTTAGGCAAATCCAGCTAAAAGACAGAAGGTGTTGAAAACTAGAGTTCCTGGGTACCAAGAGAGCTGTTAATGCTGCAAGCCTTATGTGGCCTGCAGAAATGATTCCTGGGCAAATCAGATTCACTGAAGGGGGACACTAGTCCATCAAAACAATAAACTATGTAGAAAAAACCAGGTCTTAGATTGTTGCCACTCTTTTTTCCTAATTTACCACTTTATTTTACTGTAGTGTGTCTCTGTTTTGTCTTTCTTTAGCCTCATCGACTGACTTTTACTACATATTTGCTATATTCACAGTAGTGCTGGAAGCTGATGGGATATAAGCACTCTAGCACGTTGCCACAAGATGGAGAAACAAAATTAAGTTAAAGATCTGATGAAGCGTCAAGATATGTAGTCTGCATCACACCTATGAATGAAGTACTGCAGGCAGAGTTTCTCTTGTAAGTTGTTCCTTACCAGTTTTCATTTCTTTTTTCCCAAAAACAAGATTAAAAATCAAATGCTGGACAACCAACCTTTTAATTCACTCTGCAAATCAACTGTGCAGCTTTTGGACTCTGACTAGATCCTTTTGTTTTTAGCATCTGTAAAGATTCCACAGGCCAAACAAGGTTTTCAAACACAGTCATCCAATTCCAATGTCTTGAAAATAAACCTCATTGATAACTTGGTGGAACCAATCATAACTTAATAAGCAGCATCCCTAAAGGAGAAATTCTGTGCAATTCCCTCCACGCTGCTTTGGCTTTTAAAGAAAGAACAAGGCAAAAGGCACAAAAATGTGTTTGCTTTTACCGAGGCCATAACTCTGACTATGCCCAGAAACCAGCTGGGTGGGAAGATCCCTTTCTGACATACCCCCTTTACAAGACATAGCTGCATTTTAACTGAATACAGCTACTGACTCTAATTTTGGTTTCCCTGCAGTTGGTCTCTGCATCGTATCTGAAAACCAATCTCAGAACTCATCATCGCCTACACATATACACACACACCCTCAAAATTAAGATAGGCTCAGCTTTCAATAACCTTTACCCACAGATACACTGTGTTCATTTTCACTGCTAATATTCCCACCATCAGATTAAGTGTTACTTAAGACTGGAGAGTGACATTTTCTGCTTCTGTAGAAAACACTACACAGGTAACAGCAGTGCCAGTTACCTCATCTTCCTACCATCTCTACTGATTTTGATCTCGATTGGATTGCTCTAATTGACTAATATTCGTCTTATCTTAGGAAAACACTTCAACTGTGGTGTCTGTTCCATGCATTTTACTACAGTCACTGTTGCCAGCAATACAATACACACAAACAGTGCCTTTACAGGTGCACTCAAAGTTCAGACTAGTCATGAATTACAACTATGAATGGGAATTAAGTAGAACATTCCTTTCTAAGTACTTAGAGCTTGGCAATGGAGGTTTCATTTAGTAACAAAGGTATTAAGCCTGAAGGATTTGGCACCACAATGGAACTTCTTTCTGGGGCAGAGATGATTTTACTGAAACATTTGATAATTGTACTTATTATAAGCAAGGGCTGGTAGCATCAATTATTACAAAGGTTGCTTGACACTTCCCATTCATTATAAAATCCTCTTTTCAATTGCTGAAAACTTTGCCAACCTTTAGCTATCCAGTCTGAAATTTTCCATGCCAAGTCTCTTTCTTAGGCTGATTTATTTAAAGAGAAATTTTAGCCAAAACAGTCTGCCTTCTACAAGAATGAAACTGGAGAAAAATACATCGTTTTGGCCATGTTTAAAAAAAAATCTGGAAATCTCTATACTTCAGAAAAGATCCTGAAGAAGAGAGTTTTTACCATTCAAGTGTCTCATGCTGTCCCTGTGAAACTCAGAAACTGTGTTTCAAAGACTTGAATCAGTATTTCTTGAAGGGGAAAATACCTGCAATACTAGGTAAAAGTCTGCAAAAAAAATAAATCCATTTTCACTACAGATCTTGTTCCCCAGCAGCACCTACATGGGAAAGGTATGCATGTGTGTGCCAGCCCACTTATACCGCTAAACTGAGCATGCAACAGACAGGACGATGTTATTGGAACTGGGTTGGTTATTTTTTCTGCTTATTCTCATTACCACCTGTTTGAGATACCTCCTGGCATTAAAAGGCAGGGGAAGGTCCACAACTCCCTTGTGCTTTTAATGACCACCTTGCTGCCAAGCCAGTAGTACTGACAGCGAAACTGTCTTGATGCAGAAGGTAAAAAGTACAAGACTAGTAGGAAGCGAAAGAAACTGGTTGAAACACTTTGATGAGGCAAGGACTAGAGGACGGGCAAAAACTGAGCGCAGGGCTGTTTAGGATGAAAGAACTGGGGAGGGGGGCAGGGGGGAAGATGAAGAAACAGCTATTGGGACTGGTAGCCTAGAAATACACTGAGTGGGGCTTAAGAGCAGCTAGCAGAGATGGAAACATAGGTCATTAACACTGAGTAACTTCAGCCTAGCGAGGATGGTGTCCTTCAGGTCCCCCTATGGTCAATGGGGAAAGCACTTGCCCACTGGATTGCTGGTAATGGTGACCAAACTGAGCTCTTAATTTGCATTACCTTCTGGAGAAACCTTTCTCACCAGGGAAATGAGCCTCCAGAGGGTGCAGTTAGATGCTGTGAAAGAGCAGTTGTGACAAAGGCAAAGGCAAGAGATGATTCATTGCCAGGGTTCAGCTGGAGAAAGGGGTTTGGGAATTCATCTGGAAGTAGGGGAACTAAGTCTCTTCTCCCTCTGCTTATCGGTCCAGGTCTCTCCTAAAGATATGAATGCTGTTCCTGCAGAACTAGACTCCACTCTGCCCTCCAACACAGTGTTTGTATGTTTTGCTAAGCAAAGCAATTAATCCACATTTTTACAGCTTGTCAGTCTTCCTCTTAGGGATCCAACAGGAGACCCTAGAGTCTGATCTGCAAAACTGTTGAGCATTCACAGCTAGAGTTGAAACTGGTAGGAACTATGCTTTGAATGTATAAAATATTTTGCAGTGCCATGAACTCAGGGAAAAAACCCACAACATCAAGTCCCAGACGATCAAGAACCTTTGGCAATGTTTTCATCTTCATATCTCTGTTTGCCATCTGTCGAAGTAGGGGTACAGTATCCCCTCACTTCATTGAGGCCTTGTGAAAATAGATTATTTCATGTCTGTGAAGCACCCAGATACAATAACGATGACTGCTCAAGGAAAGCTCCCAAGGAAATTAATAATTCTGTATTCAGAACAGCCTTTGAATAGTGTGCAGTAAATAAGCCATGGGGTACACACTGAACAATGAAGATAAAAGAAAATATTAAATAGCTGCTCATTAACTGAGCAATATCCATCCTGCACTTTAAACAGAGCAGAGATTTAATAGTATGTGAGCCTGTGATTAAAGGCAATACCATAATGCATATGGCACAAAGGCTATAGTGAATTTGTAGCAACAACTTAAATTCTTGCATTTCCTAAATTTTGAGTGTTTGGCTTGGCCACTTTGTGAGAATGCCAAACTCTCTTAATTTAGCTCCACACAAAAAGGGACATAGATCAATAAAGATTAGAGAGGGGGATGGGTTACAGAACTGGCTCAACACAAAGTCCAAGGGTGTCTGGATTCAGTTCATATTAGAGAAGAAAGCTGACCACAGCTTTTTATCTGGGTCCAGATGTCCTCAAATTTCAAGGCTAATCAAGACTTGGTTCTGCTTTGGCACCCTCTCTACTGTCATTTGTTCTCCCTAAGTTGGGAGAGTGTTTCTGTGGACTTCTTCATTATCCTGACCTTCATAAATGTTGCAATAATAATCCTGCCATTAAATTCTACTTATTCTTGGTAAGTACGGAGGGTCTTTTTTATCAACATCATTAATAAAGCGTGAGGTAGGTATAGGTCTTTCTAAGCAACCTGGGTAATACAGGACACAGCGTGTATTTTTCACTGTGAGACTACAGTCAAAGGATAAGACAGAGGAGACACTACATCAGGAGTAGAGGGCATCCTAACAGGGTCAGGATGGAGCAGGAATGGATGCAGCCCTGTTGGAACAGGGAATCTCTGAAGCCTCGCAGGCATTCTTATGTCACACCTCCTAGAGCTATTCAGCCACACTGCAACAGTGGACAAGAGAAGACCCAACAAAAAGCAAAGGGAATGGCTGTGCCACAGAGAAAGGTATAGGAGTATCATAAGAAAAGTGTATTCCAAGTCTTGAACAACACATCAAGAAGCTTGGTGGCATAAACTGCCACCCAGCTGCCCACCGGGAATATAGGAAAAGCAGAGACTCAAAGAGGTGGGAAACTGGAGGATGCAGGTAGAAGGTCCCATTTCCAAGGAAGACAAATTATACAGCTGCACCTGCTATTACAGCCTGCAGCATCACCTTGACATTTGCTTCAGCTGTACCACATGAAGCCACAGATGATCAAGAGACCACGTAACAAAGCATTTATATATGTGTGTTGTCCTCCAGGCTGTATGCTTTTAAACTTCCAAGTACGCAAACAACAGAACGTGCATGTAGGTTGCTGTGCACTGGGAGTTATCACAGCAGTAAGAAAGTTCAGGCACAGAATCACACTATTCCACACATGCATGCCCCTGAACGACTGCTTTTACAAAGTCTTTACTCTTAAAAATTTAAACAAAATGTAAAACAACTGTAAAATTTTCTTTTATATAGTAATTTTTCCCAAATGTCTTGAAAAGAGTATGGCAACAAGAAAAATCAACTGCAACATTTTCCACATTGTATAATAAAGAACTTTGTTTTATGATGGCTGAAAGTATTTGCTTTTATCCAGTATGAACTTGTCAACTGTCAGGAAATTATATGGATGTTTGTTCTTAAGTCCTGAGATAGAGGTTAGAAGCTCCTGATCCACTTGTCTTGTTTTATTCACTATTAAATAAAAACTTCACTATCTGTCCAGAAATGATAGAAACAGCACGTCAGAGGAAAAGAGTATTGACGTAACTGGGAAAAAGCAAAATCAATTCTAATCTATTCTTCTCCCCACTGGATTGGCAGCCAGAAACTTCAATATTCTAATCCTGGCCACTGAATCCCATTTCCCATAAGCGAACACGGGCAGTACTCCTTCCTAATACCTGGGATGCCACATCTGCTTAAGACCTAATTCCTGCTCCCAGGAGGAAAATTTCCGTGTTTTCAAAACTACAGAAAACTCACGCTAGTCTTTGAGCCACCTGTAAGCAATAATTGCATTATATGTGCACACAGGAATGTAAAGAACTCGGCTGTTACACAGCCACGCACCCTGAATTGCTACTGCAGGTATCACAGCAAAGTTGAAACTCCATCGTCTTCATACAGACGTTTCCATTGACGTGGGAATCCTGAATCCTGTCTGTAATCCCACATCAAGCAGCCGACACATTTGCAGCACTTCTCAGAGTGTCTTTTCATTCTCAGCATCTCCCTACGCAGTTATACAGCAAATCCATGAGACAAAGCACCTATTTAACACGGAAGTCCTGCTTTTGCTCGCCACGTCAGGAGCCAAGCGCCAAGGCCTGCCATCTCCAGCTAACTTGGTACAACACCGTCATCTAGCGGAGGCCAGCCTGGCGAGCAGGGAACGGGCCGCGCTCTTGCGGTGCCACAGAGCTACAGTGCCAAGCACCTGGTACGAGAGGAGAAAAGTAGCCACCCACCTCGAAGTAAGCATCAACTTGCTGCTTCTCTCTTATAAACTGTTGTGAATACCAAACAGGAATTCCGTGCTGTTCATTCTTTTTTATTTTCATCCTCCCCATAAACCCATTTTGAAAAAGGTACTAGAAAGAAACGTGTTTACTTCTGCCTTAACTGGAAGGTTCTTCAGAGCAACTGCTAGAGGTCTGTGATTCAACATCTTTAAGCACAAATACTTTCCCAGTGCTGGGATGGTAGTACATTATGAATAGGCACTTACCAAGCTTTGCTGGGCAGAACAGTCCTGTTCAGACAAAACGTTGTGGAAATAAAACCTCATATGCATAGAGATGTTCAATGTGAGGCTCTTAGAACATTTTGAAAGTCTTAAGCAGGTCTGTCTTCTGCCCAGATGGCAAAAAGGAATATCAGCACCCGCTTGCAGGCGGTGAAATCGTATTTCTAGGTTGCCAGTCCAGGTTCTTTAGAAGACTTGTTGTTTAACAACACATCCAAGTTCATCTCTTCAGCTTTCCGATTTCAGTAGCCCACTGGAAAAATTTCATAACGCACCTTCAGGTTGCTCATTTCCCACAACCCAGTTGAACATAATGAAGAAGTTGGTGCTTGCTACGTTTGAAAGCTCCTGATTGGTTTGTGTGCAGGCGTTTCGTGGGGGCAAACCAAAATACAGAAGCAATGCATGTCAGAGCCTAGCAATGGCTAACCAATTTGCTAAAAACGGGGTACTATTAGCAGAATGGCACCAGCTCCTTCCTTCTGTGTAGCTATAGTGAACAGAGCCATATCTAGGTTTACGCTAACCTGCAAACTTCATTATCTACACACCATGACTACTGGTAAAACTAACTGCCCAGGATTGTTTCAATTGAAGAAAAAGCTTCATTATCATACCTTTATCTGAGTTACAAAGTTACTTTTTTTCTAAATACACCAGTTTTCAAATGCCAGTTTTATTACACTGATTCCTCAAGCCAATTTAAAGCAGAGAGTATCTCAGAATGAACATCACAAAAATACAGCTTGCTCTCAGAATAAAGGTTTCTCCTGTAAGCTTTACACAGCTTGTTTTAACAATGGAAGCCTAAGAGGATTTTGTGTTCTTCCCTCCCCTGCTTTTACCCCAGGGAAGGCAGCATTGCTAATAAAACCCACAAAGATCAACCCTAAAAATAAATATCTGCTGTTGTTCTAGACAGCTCTCACTCTTGAAAGAATTTGATCTGGGTGGTAATTACACTTCACTTTCGATCCATGTATGAATTCAGTACTGGCAAGATGTGTCAGACTTTTATCTTTCTATCCTCCCCTGATCCATCCATCAGCATTTACAAAACATTCAGCATAGCAAAAACAGAGCTGGAGATTGAAGTCCTTTGTTTATTCACACAGCAAACAGACAACAATAGTGGAAGCTTCTTTACTTTACCCTGCTATCGTTCTTGCACCGTGCCCACACAGAACAAGTTTAAGCGTGAGAAAGCATCCCTTTTATTCATCAGCTTATGTTATAAATTTGCCTATTAGATTCTTTTAAGGTCTCTCAGGGAAGGCAGAATGTACATACAAATATCTAATAAAAGATATCATCTCTCTCTGAATGCCTAGCTTCCATTCTGTCTATCCTTAGACCACCATGACTTCAACACAGCTATTACAGTACTAATAAGTAGACTGGGAGGTATCAATTTTACAAGAGAATGCTTGTCTGATGATAACACCACCAAAATCTGGTGAACACTCTTTAAACACAAGAAAGAAAAAGCAAGTCCTTTTACCACTCATCTCCTCTGCTACTCTAGAGACTGTTTATATGTTTACCTCCTGGGCTTGAAGAATCAGCAAAGCAGCTTACTTGGTAGTGAACAGATTTTTGTTCTTTCAGCTGATGGCCTTTACAAAGTCCTGTCCTGATGCTCCCAGTTCTTGGTGCAAAAATAGGTTAACAATGACTATTCCAGCATCAGAGACTGGAGAGGTATTTTTATGATGACTGGATTTCCCCTTTTGATCACAATGCTGTCCCAAGTTCACTTTACTAGCTTCTAATTAGCCAATTGCCAGGAGATGGGGATTTTTGGATACTTAAATCATTCTTTTCCTTTTCTCATTGTTTTTCTAGCTATTTCCACTACCACTATTGTAAAAACAATCAAAAATGGGGTAAACCAATCTAAGTCTAAATCCTTCCTTTGCCCCTCCACAAAACTCAATTATTCTCTTTCATGGTAAAGATTTTCATTAATTTCACTTCAAGGAAAGAATTTCAAGGGAGGAATAGTATTACTCATTTGCCTGCTGTTCTTGGCAGGCAGCGACATGTACGGAGCAAAGCCACAGGTCCTGTTATTGCCTTCAAGTTAGAGAAAGAGAGAGAGAGAGAGAGAGAGAGAAAAAAACAAAGGCATTGCTGTTTCAGAGTTAAAGAGGAATGAGTAATGGATATTTTGTGGGTCACACTAACCTGTATGGACACTTCTGAGTTAATTCTTTGAATTCTGAAGTCTTCATGAGGTCAATTGTTTCTTAAACATCCATTTAAAGTAAAATTAGAAAACATATAGCTCTGGATAAAGTGAATCTCAATTCTCCTTCTACTCACTGTTGAAGATTGGTTGCAATCATGTCAGGATGACTTGTCTAGTTTCAGGCTCTATTGTGAGGCTTTATACTGACATAAGGCATTACAGATAAAAAAACATGTCTGAAGTCGTTTCAAAAAGTGAAGAGAATGTTTTCAGTCTCCAGGAAAACACATCTTTGGGAAAAATCTGAACCTGAGAATGTCCACTGCTTTCAGTGGAGCTGTGACAATTCATATCAGTAGTCCCTTACCTTGAATTTCCATTTTCGTTACGATGCTCCTTGCTGAACTCAAGACAGACTGAATACGGAAACACGATGTGTGTGTTAGCACAGCACCTAATGCAACGGAATCCCAATCTCAATTTGGGCTTTCAAGCGCTACCGGAATATGCACAAGAATAATTAACAAAAATTAGCATGTTTAGGGGCCTTCTGACTAGACCTGAATACCACGGCTGTCTAGATCAGAGAAAGTGACAGCCTACAGGCTACATCCAACCTATGGGATGAGTCTGTCCCACTCCCAAATAATTTTGCACCATAACATCTCTGGCTTACGATCAGAGATGGATGTAGCTGTGGGAGCTGAAGCAGTTATCATTCCCATCTGTTTACACCATTTTTATGGCGGAGTTCACTTGTCTCATTCAGAGGACTGAATGGTATATGTAGTCCTGTTCAGTTACCATGCAATATAGCTTGTTTTATTCACGTAAACTAAAATTAGCTGCAGTCTTTGCTAATATGTTAGGCTGGGAACTGTGATAGCTAAGAAAAGAAAAAGGGGAAGACAGAGGGGAAGGTGGGGATATGTCTTCTGCTGATGACAGCCAAACCTGCCTGTGACTGTAAAGCTGAACCTTAACGTAATATTACATGGTTTAGAAGCCCTCTAAAAGTGCTATTGTATTTGGCCAGAAACTTGATATTCTGTGTCTAGATAATCCTAATTCTGATTCACAATTCCTTCATTTGTACCTTAAGTAAATCACTTCATAGCCATACTTCAGCTTTGCACATCAAACCCGCTTATTGCCAAAGCGTTCAGGAGAGAGCTAGAAGGGAGCCGTGAAGGTTAGTTAGCATTCATTTGCTGCTGAATCTGAGCAATCTCTGAGGGATCCATGACTGCAGCGAGTCTCCAGTCCCTCTGAAGGTTTGTCATTGATTCAGGGGAGTCAGAATTTTACGTGTAAAATTGGTAGCAACTACAGACCAGCCCTTCTTGAGAATTCAGCCCTAGGCACGCTGAGACAGGAGCTAGGGAGTTAGGAAGGGTTGTGTGGCTATGAATACAATACAAGGACAATTAATAATGCTATAAACCACACTATTACAGTCTGAAATCAGAAGTTTCCAAGAACCTGGAACACGTGAGAATGTAAGAACAATCATGCTGAGCCAACTGACAGCTCCCTTTAGCCCAGTGCATTGTTTTCAACAGTAAGGTAAAGAGCACAAGAAACAGGGTGTGTATATACAGCAGTTCTTCCCCAGGGACATCCTCCTACTCTCCAGCAATCAACAGTTTAGGACTGGGAGATCACACTAAAACTATTGTGTTTAACAGTCACAAATGGACCTACCCTCCATAAATTACTCTGGTCCCATTTTTAACCTATACAGACTTCTGACCTCCACAGCATCTCGTGGCAGTAGTTTCTAAATGTAATTAGGAGTTGCATGAAAAAGTGCTTCCCTATTGTTAGCTGTAAACACAAAACTGGTCAGTGCCATCCAGCTACTGGCCACAACAATGCTCATTCCTGCACTAAGTACTAGACTTCATTAACATCCTGGGTAATTATATGACATGTTAGACTGTTTAAATCTTAATGATTAAACACAACCTTGAAAGACAAAAAAAATATTTTCAAGAGCAGGCAATGTTAAGTATCATCCAAACTGCCTCCTCTAGCAATAGTCCCTACCCACTGTCTAGACTGACGATATTCAGATAGGAATCTGAATCCTGATCACTACACTGGAATCTTAGGCATGTAGATCATCACACATCACTAGCCAGAATACCTTTCTCTGTGCTACATGCCACTGCTGTTAGAGCAATGGGACAGTATGCTGCAAAAAGCTGTATTAAAATCCTGTGACAGATGGATAAAAGAAGCGCCTCCTTTGCCTTCTGCACACAATTGCCTCAATCTCTCCCCACCAGAGCTGTTATGTCTCAAAGAAACAAGCCAAAAGATGGCTGCACAAGCTGTGTTCACTTCTGTGCCTGCCTACAGCAACCCAGTGGATAAACAACAGCCATTTCAGCTGAAGAATAAGAAACCCATCTAAGTGCATTGCTCATTGGTGGCATTTCCAGTGGAGCGCAAAGTGTCACAGGATGAAACAAAGAAAAGCAGAATCTTCTGCAAATAGAGATTTTGGCAACTGCATAGCTCACAGGAGTATTTCACATTCAGTATCTTGTCTTTGAAGGTGAAACTTTCTATACTGGTCACTGAGGGAACAATTACATGCAAGTAAATTGGCTCCATTAAATCAACAGGGTCTGAAACATATGGGGACAAGCCAGTGGACTTTCTTCTTCCAGAAATAAACTGCTTCTATCATGGAAATAATCTTAATGTTTGCTGACATTGTAATTAAGAATTAAAGCTGCAGAAAAATGTGAGGTTAGCTGAAACACAATAGATATCTTTTATCCATACAATATATGGCACCAAAATATTTAGTGTTCTGGAGAGGATAATTAATCAGTGTTCTCTTGCTGAAGTTCTTTTAATTGTCTATGATGGGCTGTGTTGGGGAGGGATTATTGAGTTTTAACATGGAACAAGATCAGGCACCATGGGGAATATTTACACGAATAAAGATTGCATGATCAAGATCTTTGATCTGGGAATTGCTATTCTGTAATCATCTGTAAAGCACCAGGAGTGCCCCTGGCACTGTATATATAATAATAAACAATTAACAATAAATCATGTAATTAAATCTTCACTTCGAACATTCTTTTCATAATTCTTGCCTCAGATTTAAGTTCCCACATCAGACATATTAGGTCCTCATAATATTATTGAAGTTCCTACACTTCAGCTTTTAAAATTCCCCTAGGGAACTATTGTTTCTTTGTTTAATGTGTTTATGAGCCAAAGGCCCCATTAAACACAATAGGGAAACTCCCAGACCTTTAAAAACTTTGCCACCAGGGAAATTTCTTAGGAAACAGGACCATTTTTGTCATTCCATCGTGTAACTATTGGAAAGTCTATTGATCAGAGAAGTTCCAGGAGAAAACCAGGAAAAATACTTCCCCCCAGCCCCCACCCCAAATCATCAAGTCATTAAGGCCACAAGGCTAGGCAAGGCAGAACTACTGCACACATACAGTTTTCCTTCCTCCATTGCATCTGGTCATTCATATAATCCCATATTAAGAATATTTTGTATTATGATTGCTCTTCATGCCTATCGCCTTTGTAGATGTTTTCTATACGGACAAGGAAAAGACAAAGCCTCCTTGTATTGCCTTGGTCTGGAAGATGAGATGGGCAGGTGCTTACATTCATCTAAACCCAAGTTGTACATTGTCCCCTACAGATTTGAATCAAACATTACATCTGAGACAGGATATTTTGCCAAAACCAGTAGAAATCCAATATCAAACGCTGACTTTTTAAAGTGATTCCCGTTCACCTTCAAAGGGACTTCTAAACATATATGGAGAGAGACTCTTCACAGAGAGCAGGAGAGAAGAATGAAGCCACTGTCAGTATGCTGAAGAAGCTGGAGTCTACCAGATACCAACTTCATGGTCTGAACCCTTGTTGAAAATTATTTGACATTGCACTCTGTAATCCAGATAACCAGTGAATTCTGGTTTGGTTTAGAGGGGTTATCTTGTTTAGCTGCAAGGCTCTTCTCAACTGCTTGCCTCATTTATCTAAAAAGTAAAACTTATTCAGAATTTATTTAAGTCTCCTTGGTGAAGCCACAGAGGACAAGCTGGGGTAGTGTGGTTTATCAGTGTAGCCTCAAGATTCAAAGGTGGCACAGAGCTAAGTGGGGAGTTCACACTTCCGCAGAAGCATACCCAAGGGATATGCAGGGTTACTGTGTAAAAGCCCCAGCCTAAAGTGAGAATGCCTGGCATCAATCTGAGCAACATCATGCCACTAAAGACAGTTCATCTGCAGTTGAGTTGGCGGTTTCTCAACATAGAGCTTAGAATGAGGGTTAGCATGAGCCAGGGGTGAAATGGAAATTCCTTTGGCCTCGACTAACACATTTTAAGCGACTCCCACTTAGGGTCAGATAATTACAAGTTCTATTTTATTAAACAGTTAAAAAAACAAAACACAATCTGTATTAGGCTGGAAAGTTCTACATTCCAGTGAGCATGAAGGATGGCGAACATAGCCTGTGGGCCAAACACAGCCCACGCAGAGCTTCACACTGTTTAAGCTTTCATCTTCAGCACCCTGAGGTACAGCCCACAGAGACTATAGGATCTCAACATGCAGTGCTCCATCTTGCTCCAACCTAACGCATATCACATGCTAGGGCCTGTACCTGCCATGAGCCGTACTGTCACGCCACAATCGAGGAGGCTCCCAGCTTGCTGTATCTTTAAGTACGCAGGGGGTTGGGGGCTGAGTTTGGATTTCCAGAGGATGAGACCTATGTGCAACTTATGTAACCAGCACAGTTCCCACAGGGCTGCTTCTTGTTCACAAGTTAGTAATCAACAGTGTACATATTCACCTGTCCGTTTGCTGATTCTTGATAAACTGCATTCTCATGTATGTCCTATGCTAATACTTACAAGTCACTAAAAAATACAAATGAAGTGCATTTTCCTCCTATCTTACCAAATCCAATGATACACAACAAAAGTCATATAGAAATTGAGTATATGTTTGGTTGTAAAGATGTCTGAAGAGACAGCAGGGAATAAGGTCATGCAAAGTTTCACATAAACATGGGAATGTTCACAGTAGATAATTTATAACATATGACCCAGTGTTAAATAACATGGAGTGTTAGAAAAATGAAGCTTGAATAAATGCACTTGCAGCTGTATCTCTGTAGTACCTTTACGGGACTTCACAGTATAACCCTAATGAAGAGATCTGGTAGCATAATCTACCTTCCCAGATTGCCAGTGGAAAGTTATTATTATAATTAATATCAATATGGTATCTTACTATTAAAAAAATGTTACAGACAAGTTCTCAATACACCTGTGCAATAGCTAAGAACTGACTGAAATGCAGAGACAAAGAGTTTACATGTCAAGAGTTTCAATTAAGTCAGTTTACTGCCTAGTTAGATCAAGAGCTATCAGTACAAAAGTCCTTATACAAGTATCAGTTGTGCTAACGACACCCAAGTTATTTAGCTGTGGCAACAGAGTAAGAAAGGACTAGAGTAATTTGTAATTTTTCATTCCCAAATCTTGGACCAAATCTGAGGATCGCATCTTGTTTCTTAGCCTAGCATTCTATTGTCTTTTGAGTTACCTTTTGCTGACTTGAACTTTACAGCAGTATGATCAACCACTATCAGCTTTCTGTAGAGAAAGAGATTGAGTTATTCAGGATAGATTTTTTTTTTTTTTTTAAGACTCACACTTAAAAATATCTTTACATCTTTTCATCTTTTTTAATAAAGCCCACATAGTAATCTTAAATCTGAAACTTATTTTCTACTAACATTACTCACTTTTATTTGCATAATGTATTGAAGGTAACTAAACTTTATCCTGTAGGTTAAGTTTAATTCCTCCTCCAATACCTTCAGTATTGGAGGTACCAGCTTCTTCTATGTTACCAGTATAATAGCAGAAATAATGCTCCATACACTCATGGTACAGCCTGCATTACTGGGTTCTAGGATTTAAGAGACCCTTTACAGAGGACAGCAATGTACCCTATTTGCAGTTCTGCCATGGTCTCAGCACGCAATCTTGAACAAAATGTTTGATTGCAATATCCTGCTTTCTTTTCTTCAGATGAAAGAAATTAGATAATAACTTATAGCCTCCTTTGTAAATGCTCTCAAGTTTATGAACGAAGCACTCCTTCCCTTTCTATTGCATTCCTGCAATGGCTTTCTGTCTGAAACGAAGGACGTTGGGTCAGAAGGGTAACTAATAAGCAACCTAAAAACAAAAGGAACCTAGCTCGAGGTCAGCATGACCTGTAGTAATTGCTTTGGCTGCTCATAGACACACACCAAGGACTAGCAGTCACCCTACACAACTCTCTAGAACAGAACAGTTAAAAAAAAAAAAAAAACAAAAACAAACGGAGAGGTAAGACAAAGCCTCTTGTCCCAAGCTTACTGATCAAAGGACACAAAATACTAAATTCATTCCTAACTTATAAAGAATAGTTATTTGGAGAAAACGCTGGAAAGTAATCCTATGGAAATTAACCCTTGCTTCTCTGGATGCTATTACTACATGCAGAACTTCCAGATTTCTCCAGAAATTCCTAGTCCTTAGAAGTAGAAAATGTTCTGATTAGTTTCTCACGTAACCATCCAGCCCATAAAACACCAGAGCCAGACTGAAAGGAACAGTTATGCAACAGGGCCCTGTGAAAGACAAAAAACTGCTCAAGGCAAATTGGCTACTTGCATCGTATATTTTCATGCTCTGTTTACAACCTCTCTGTGCAGAAATCTCACAATTCTGCTGTATAAGACATGGGTGAATATCTTCTGATAGAGGAAAAAAACCAAAGAACTTACTTACTGAACATTCATCCCAAATTTCAATTGAATGTAGTGTTTTAAATGTCACATGTTTAGCTGAGGGTTTTTTTGGTTTGGTTTTTTTGGGGTTTTGGTTTTGTTTGGTTGTTTTTTGGTTTTTTTTTTGTTTTTTTTTTTTTAAATGTCTAAACCTTTAATAGTCTAAGTATGACGAGTGGAGATACCTTTCATATACCCCCAGGAATCCTTTTTTGAGACCACAATTCCCACCACATTCAGTTCTTCTGAACTCTAGTACATATTCCTGCTTCATACCACTACTAACAAGCTAAAGAGGGGACTCTGAAACCTTAACTCTTCACTAAGGGGACTCCGATGTTACTTTAAGAAGTAGCTTAATGAACATTTTTCCCCAACTGCAGTGCTGGCTTAAGCAGCTCTTGTTCCCTGAACTGACCAGAGAATTGATTCAGGTTAAAACTACACATCATCTAGCTGTATCAGTTCCCCAAGCTGCTCAGACACTGCAAACAATTCCTACTTAAGCCCTGCAAGCGCTTTTATCAGCAAGTACCGAAAAACTTAAATTCCTGGAAATTCTCTCTCATCCGTCACACAGACTTGCACCTATCAGCTTGACATGCAGCAGAAGAGAACTCATCCAGTGCTGTAACAGTGGGTTTCAAGACTGCAAACACAAAGTCAAATTTCCTCCAAGACTAGAGTATCCCTGAGCAGAGCCATGCAGGAAGAAGGGGGTTCATCTCCAGCTAGAAAAAGGAAATACTACAAAGACCACATATGTTATGTCTCTGGACATTGAAAATTTTGGAGCCAGACTCAAAAAAGTTTTCAAACATTTTGATGTACTTTTTGCATGCAGAACTCCGTGGCTTTAGATATTCAGCCATCATTTAACTCTAATCAGAAATAAAAATCCTAGGGATTAATGACCAACATTAGCACAATACAACTGCTAATGCCACAGGCAAGGCTTACATGAAGAAAAACTCAAACAAGTGAGTGGACAATTAGCTCAAAGGATGCTCTGCAAATCACAGTCTAACACCTTCCCTTCAGCACAAAGAGAGGACTTCCTAGGGTAGAAACACCTTGAACAGAAAACAAATACTTCAGAGATGTACCTGTGTGTTTTGAACAGGTCAAAAGTTAAATCCTTCCTTACATTGCTCCTCTTCTTTATGAAAGAGCTGATGAGAATAGGTGTTTTTGAAAAGGAAGTCACATACCTGACATTTCTCCTACTAGTATGTTGAGATGATCATCAGCTGAAAACTAACTGCAGTTAGTGACTGTAGTTTAAAAAGAGTTTCAGAGAGTTGCTTGATGCGGCAGATATCCACTAATGCCAACTTTACTGACATGTCTTCTCTAAGATGAAGTGTCTACAGAAGCTTCATCAACATGTAGATGTTTAAGTGTTCACTGATGTTTATTTTTTTTTTTTAAAAAGCCCTAAATACTAGTTAGAAGAGAACAGAAGCGAAATGAAAAAAAACTATCATTCAGTAAAGAACATAGTATATTCTTGAAGCTGACAACTTAACTAGCTATAGGTTACACAGGAAGGAAAATGCAAGGGTGATTTGGTCAGTGTTTTTGTTTATATCCTTAAAATACACTTTTTTGTGATGAAATGAGTCACTTGTATTGAATCAGATGTATAGCTTGCATCCTTTTCAAAAAGGAAATCAGGATTATAAGAGACAGAACTGTACTGAAAGAATCTAGAGGGTAGAAGAGACACTGGATCAAGAAACAGCAGATCTGTTGTAAGTGTAATGATACTACTATTTTTGTGTGACTGACCGTCTTCTCTGTGCAGCTGTGTCAGTCAAAGAACAGTGTTCACCCTTTTATTCCAGAGCTGTGTATCAAGATTGGTACCAGAAAGACGGAGAAATGCCTGTCCAGGAAGTTTCATCCCAGAGATGTCAGAGCCCTTCACAAGAATGAGACCTTGTAACCTTTCTGTGGGACAACACTACTAAAAGAAAATCCAGAGGAAAACAGAAGTAATGGAAAATTACAGAGTAAACTTCATATTCAACACCTGAAACACCACATGTAAAATAATTCTCTTTAACTCATGAGACCGTGTATGAGAGGGGAAAAAAAAACTGTATAGACATCACACTGCCTCAAGAAAGAAAAAATAGCTACAACAGCTGGCTTTAGGACTGAGTACAGCAGACAGATCTCTTGTGTTACCCACAGAATGTTGTTTATCTGGAAGCTGCATGCATATAGCATTGCTGGGTTTAGGTTGATTTTCAGGGAATGAATGCAGGACAAAAGTTCTAAAGACTTAACATTTAATCATGAGGAAACTCTCTATTAGCTGGTACTGAAATTAGAGCCTGTGCTTTATGGATAGGACCGCATTAGTACGGAAACAACTCTGAATATTTGAATTACACCAACAGGCAGCACTAAACATCAGAAGGTTTGGTATAAAAAAAAAATAATTGTTAAGAGTTGTGTTCAATTTAACTATAGTGTATTCTCCTGGGTTGCAGCAGAGCTGTGGATCTCTTGCGTTTTATAACCAGCACCTCAGTCAAGAATTTAGCTTGGAGGAATGCATTACAAATGTAGAACAAATCAAATTAGCTCTCAGATGTTATCTGTTGATATCTCATTTCTTCCTCAGACTTCTGCTAACCACTGGAATGCAACATCTGGGCAGTTGGGGGAGGCAACTGTTTTAGTAAAAAGTACTAAATATAGGTGTACAGAACACATTACTACACACTGCTTTACAACACCACCTACAGCACAGGATGAACTGGTAACAGTTGCCTGCTGCAAAAAAGGTAATTAGGTCTACCTAGTCTGTGTCACCTTTACAGCACAAAAAGCCAACTTAATCAGAACAGTTGTATGCTAAGGATGAATGACAAAGCTACAGTCATCTGTTGAGAAGTTATTTAAAGAAATCTAGATTTGGAGCACCATTTACTTGTTTCAAATTTTCTCCCTGCCACTGAAATTTGAAGGCTCTGGAAGAATTCAGTAATGCATTCAATTATGACAACCATAGGCTTTATACTTAATATTCTACAAACTTCAACTTAAATTTAGAGCAGCATACTTTCTTCTTTTTAAAAGGAAAAAGTTTGCTTTCATGAAAGCTCTTGTATTTCCATAGAACAGATTGAGGAAGAGATTATGTGACTTCCTTGCTCAAAATTTAATGCAGCATTTCACCCTGATTAGTGTTAAGTGACAGGCTCCAGTGACATACACATTTGATGCAATGATTTACATAGAAATAGAGGTTTTACTGCCCAACAGTTTAGCAGATTCGAGAAAAGCAAATGAAAATTTACTGTAGCAGAGGTGCCACAACTGCGAGTTCTATTAGGTAATGATCAGACTATGAATCATTTAATAAACTGTGCCATTACTAGCAAAGGTTTTTCCAGCCTCCTTACCAACAAAGATGATAACCTTTCTGTGCAACAGCTGAGTGCTGTGAGAAAGGAACAGGACTAAGGCACCTGCAGCACTAAGGTCTCCTTTAGCAGCTAAAATTGATCCACTATCACAATAGAGTTTATGGAACTGAGTCTTCCACTTGTCAAACAGTTTAAAGATGCTGGTAAAAGTTCCTTGGTCAAATTACCCCGAAATCGGCTAGAATACTAGATCATCTACTGCAGAGAGCAACTATGTACTGACATGGTCTTTGGGTAACATGAACCAACAGACTGTGATCAAAGACCATCATGTTTAGCCAGCACAGATGCATAAAGCATAGGTCTTCATCAGACAATTAAAAACTGGTTCTAAAAAACTAGAGCAATTTTCATCATTAAAACCAAAGAGAAGCTGGAAATGCATCAATTACCTGAGGTATTAGAGATAATTTATGATCTAAACATATAACACAGATTAGGCTTACTGAAATTTCTGTAACTCTACCAGTTTTCAAGAACTATTTTATGTTGCCACATGAATACTATTTTCACAAATAAGAAAATTTACCTTATCCATTTAAGGTTTATGCTATCTCATACTTTCGGAGTACAAAAATGTGTAAGACTAAGGAACATTGTACATACTCTGGATCAAATTAACATTCTTCTAATTCACAAAGTGTGCTTACATTGGAGTATTCTGATCTCTTCCAGAGCTTCCATATGCACCCTGAGTAGTCAATCTCCATGTTTACCATGTACCACACAGAGGAAAACCTTGCTAAAACCCCCCTTCATGATCAGTCATTACCCAACTCTTCCAAAGGTTTGTGCACCGTTTTCTCCAGTAGTTTGTCCACCCACGCAGACAGTCAGCAAGCCTAGTCCCTTGTTGCCGGCAGTCACATCATAAACCGATCAAATGCCATTGTAAAACTAAATAGGCTTTTTGGCCTAGGTTTCCAAAATTTGGGAGTGGGCCTCTCTTCCATTCAAACTAATTTGGGTAACAATGAAAAAATTCACTCATAAACAGGGTTTCTGACTACATCTTTTTCCGTCAGTGGTTCTTGTTTTCCGCTCCAACCCACATCATCTATTCTCTTCCTTCCACCCATTCTTTCCCCCCCCAAAAAGGCTGGCTTGGACACTGTGCTTCAATTTTCTGTAGAACTTTCTATTTTTCTTTCCCATTCTTTTTGTTTAGTATATGAAAGCAGCTTCCTGTTTAGAAACATGGGAGTCCTACACCCTCAGTAATGATGTATTCAGCCCATCAGAGATCTTGGCATGAATGCCTTAAACCTTAATAAGCCTGATGGGATTTTCTGTGCATGTCATCATCAGTCCAAAAAACAATGCACAACGCTTGTCATCTTGCACTGAAGCAGCTCCCTTGCCAGTGCTATAGTTCTAATAAGAATTCTAAGGGCTTACAAGCTTCCTTCTCTTAAATATTTCAAATTACAGATTTCCAGTGCCTACATAACAAGAACAGAAGCACCAAGAGGAGACAGTGTTGTTGCAGAGCTCCCAACACGATCGATACTGTTCTGCTTTTCCAACCCTGAGTCCCTGCCATAGTCTGCCATTGCTCACACTGCTCAAGTCTTACTATAACCTATTATCCAAATCCTGGGCTTGTCCTGTGCTGGGGAATAGGAATGAAACACATAATGTAATCTCTGTTCAACTTTAAAAAAACAAAACAAAACAAACAAACCCATACCCCCAAACCCTACATGACCTGGAACAAAATTCTGTCTTGTTCAAATACATAGACTGGATCAAAATCTATTTGTGTAGATTCAAAAAAGGGAGAAGCGTGGGTGACTTGAAATAAACTGAAATATTTGTCACTTCAGGAATTAATGTACATACATTCACAAGTGCAGGCTGTTTGCCCTGCTGAATTTTAACTGCAATGAAGTTCTCCAGTGAAGTTATTGGACAGCAATACAACTAGCACTTGAATCAGTGGGTACAGAAGCAGCCTTGTATACCACACACAACAATATGCTGTTCTTCTCCAAGCAGTGTTTAGCAGGAAAGTGGTTAACCACAGTTTAGTCTATACAGCATAATTCTTCAGTTAATTCTACTAGCAAAGCTGCTAGTCTGGAGTTCATGCATTTTAAAATCTGACAATGCAAGGCCCACATACTGTTTTACTTTAACTCTTTTGGGGGCTTGGTCTGTGCCTACATAAACATCAAAACATATTTTGATCTTTACTTATGGGTGAGCAGCAGAGTTAATTTAAAACTGTCAACAAGTGCCATCCTAATTAAAAACAAATGACTAATTGTACAACTACAGGGCCTGTTGACACGGGCTACATACGTCAGTCAGGCAAAGCCAACCAAGCTTGACTTTGAGGAAATGCAGCACCATCTAGCGTCCTACACGAGTTAGAGAGTCAAAAGTTACTTTTACAATGAGTCCACACATTAATTCCGCAGGTAGCTGACACTCTCACAAAAGCAGTAAGACACCAGAGGTCCAACTAAACCAGCACTTCTGAAAAAGGGAATTACATAATAAAAATCTTGTTAAAAAAAAGCTGCTTAGAATCAAACGTTTGCAGGCAGAACAGAAATTCTTTAAAGGCAATAAATTGAGAAATTACTCTGCCACCTATCAAGAAGATGCAGTCCAAAGGCTAAAAACTACCAGAAGGCTACTAGAAAGGCTACTACTGTCTATAAAAAGCTACTAGAAAAAAAAAGGCAAGCTTCAAGAAGCTGAGCAATATTAAAAATGCTGGCAGGCTAACATCAGAAGACAATATGAAAAGGCATTTGAGAAATCTTGAGAAGTTATTTGAGGAAAAATAACGATAAATTCTTTTGCAAACACATCAGGAGCAGGAATCTTGAAAAGGGTTAGTACAGTGAATGGATGATCAAAGAACAGAAAGAACAGTAAGAAAGAGACAAGACTGCAGAAAAGCTTTTTAAACGTATGGGTTTTTAATCCACATTCATTAGAGGAGCTTAGACTGGCTCCCACTCTGGAGAGCTCATTTCAAATTGGAGGGTCAGTAGAAGATGCTACTGGACATTTCAGCAGCAAACAATAATATATCTTTATAATCAGACAGTAAATACCCAAGAAATCAATTAGACAATAACTAAGCTAGCAACCACCATACATAATCTCTCACTTAAAACTTCAAAAGAAGCAGAAGGTAACAAATGAGACAGTTTTAAGGAGTTCCACAGGGATTCAGGTGAGCTACGTAGGTGAGCTATGTCAGGTGAGCTGACGTCTTTCAACTGTGCTTATACTCTGTAACACAGAAATACTGGACATACAGATAAATGTGTTATGCTAGCAAATATGGCTCTATTATCATTCTCAGAGAACTTAATAAGTGTTATTAACAGATACTCATTCTAAAATTCATCAAGACAGAAGCTCCTAATGTACGAACACTTTGTGTATCATGTCAGTCCTCCAATATAAAAATCAAATAGTAAAAAAAGGAATGGAGCAGCTTTCATCAAAAATGATTAAATAGAAAAATCTTTCTGCAACCTGGAAAAGAGAAAACTGAAAGATAATTAGGAGTAGAAAAGCTGGAGAGGTAAATGAATACTGTACTATCTCTGAATACCACCAAGCCAACATTGTCTGTCACACACATGAAACTGACAGGCAGCAAGTTCAAAACCAAGCCCAAACCAGACAAAGCCAAAACCAGAAGTATTTCTTCAGAGAACATATGCTCAGCCTGTGAAATACCATAACAATACATAGCAAGGGGCTTACCAGACTCCTAAAAGGATGTAGACTAATTAATGGAAGAGAAATCCCTCAGGTTCTGTGAAATACTCTATCCTTTCCCAGATGTGCAGATCCCTGGGAAGTGGAGGACTATCACTGTGTTCATCTATTCTTACTCTCTCCCCCAAGCATTTATTTTGGCCTCCTAGAGTGGCAGGCGATAATAGACTAAAAAGGATCTCAGTGCAGTCATCCTTGTACCCCTTCCAAGAAGGGGAACAGTTGTAGCATCACTGGCTTTCTTCCAACATCAGGAGCTGTGTATACATGGAACAGGAGTTGATGCTTGCTGAGCTAACTCTTGCAGAGACAGCATGCTAGGAACGAATGAGATAGGAATCACAGAAAATCTTTTTCATCCTAGCCCAGACCAACTTCAAGCAAGGATAGTACAATGAGGGAAGTCTGCTACAAAGCCACTGCATATCCGTTCTTCTTCCAAATAACGTTATAGTAGTAAGTTGCACAGATGCTTTCTTCTTTCATTTGCTTACAAGGGACCTATATATGAAAACAGCATCATGCACAGGTTTAAGATAACAAATTCTTGCGTGTGTGTACAAGTGGAGCTATTTGTCCTTTCTAGAACGAAGCGCAAGGAATATGGTAGCAAGTTTCCACGTGCTTAAAAATTTAAGAATGTAATTGCTACTAACACACTAATTCTCAGCAATAGCTTCAGTATTTCAGCTTCAGCTATCACTCCTATTGTCCTCATGCTAGAGGACACTGCTTGAGAACAAGAGTATAGATGCCACCTTGAAGCCAGAGCAGATTTTGTATCAGTTCCTGCTTTCCTTATTTCAAAGAGCATGATATATACACTCATCCTCTGAGTGTATATATTTCACTGCCAAAAAAGTTAGTATTCCTTTAAGAAGAATCTGGCTCGGAGCTTATCCATGCAGACCTTGCATTCCTCACCACTATTACAACCTATGGACATAAGTTATGAAGATTTTAACTGTAGGAGAAAGTGCCAGAGCAAGCTGCTTTTGCTAACCCTACAGAGTATGCCTAAGAACCCAGATGAATTAAGTTTATTAAGTCACAAGTCAAGCTCTATAGGAAATGTCCCAGTGTAGACCTACATCTCTCTTATGCCTTTCAAACATACTTATTAAAACATTTCATAGCATAATTGCCTTCTTTTTTTCCATACAAGGAGAATAAATTACAAAGATGGTAAGCCTGAGAAAGTATACACTAAAAAAAGAGCTTTGTTCAGGCATCTAGCGCACCTTCACTGCAGATAACTAATAAGCATCTTAAGCATTCAGCAGAATTTCATGCTTTCAAGAACTGAAACAGGCTACCGACAGTGGGAAATGAATGCATGCAGCAGGCAACTCGGCATGAGTGGCAACAACCTCAGCCTCTACTTATGGCCTTGCAAATCATAGCTCTGTTAAAGCCCCAATAAAAACATCTGAAAACATGGCAAAGCAGCCCATCTTCTTTACATGCCTGAAGTTGAACATGCACATATATATACACACACACACACAAACTATTTCCCTGCTACAAGGATATGCATCAAGAATTTGAACACAGAAAAGCCATAAATTATAGCACTGTAGATTCATATCGTATTGCCCCCCTAGACATCAATCTGCAAGACTTGGTATTAGTAAGGACAGAAATTAACAAAACGCACGCAAAAGTTACTATTTTCTCAGAAAGCGAGGCTACATACTACAACTTAATATAGCACTAGCTCTATAGAAAAACATAATAATGTCTTTAACAGAAAAACATGACAAGTCAAATCTGAAAGATAAACCAAATTTATTTAGAACAAAAAATTAAGACAGTGCTATTGCCAAGATTGAAAAAAAATGAAGGATTCTTTTACCGATGTGACAAGACAGCCAATTTACAGCAGTTACATTACTTCTGAGAAAATCAAGTTGGGTTTACACTGCTTCAATTGACATGTACCTTTTGCAAAACAAACTGCTTCCCCTTCCCAAAAGGGCAGACAAAAACATCCTATAAAAAAAACATGTACAGAATTTTGAGACACATGATTGAAACACAAACCATTGTCCAAAAGCCTGAAACTCTCCAATGTGGTTAAATCCTTTGTTGCTTCAACCAACCCTCAACGGGGGAGCTACAAGCACAACGCCGTCACCTCTGACAAACAGCATCGGAATATTCCTTTTGGTAGACTATGAAGAAGGAAATAAAAGTTTACATTTACAAAAGTGTAGTTTACAAAACTTATCTGCTAAGCATATGACCAAATTCAATCATAAGAAAACACCAGAAACAATTCCAACAAAGTAAGCTCAAACATACAACATTCTGGCATGCTTAAGAGATCAATACAACTAACATCAAGTCTTTGGATATCCTTCGTAGTTTCATAACAATTTGCCCCAAACCACTGTTAGACCTTGATTCAAAAAGTAGTCCGCAATAAACTACTTTAACAATATAACACAGCTTAGTTTTTAAAAAGTTTTCTATGGGGATAAATGCACTAAGTCCTTACTTTATAAATCTCTTCATAGGTTTCTTCATCAATCTCTATTGTAGTTACAGTTTCTTCCACATCACCCAAAATCATATTTAAGTGCTGATCATATGCCTGTAGGAATGAAGTTAGTTTATTATTTCTTCCAAAATTCAAACTTGAGCTTATTAAAAGGAGAATTTTAGCAAGACTTTCAGACATAATTCGTTTAGCCTGATTTTGACCAAAATACACCACCATGTCAAAACAAAGCAGTATCAGTTATAGTTATAATTCCAAACAAATGTCAACAAACTGGTACTCTGCAGCATAAAAAAAAAGGGAAGACATTTATATTTACTGAAATGCTTTTCCAAGAAATAGCTCTGAAGCATTCAGTGAGAAAACATACAAGAACTCAGAGACAGACTATTAACATTAAATCAGCTACACATTCTCTGCTGCCAGTCCAGCCTTCTGGAATTGATTGCCTGGGGCCAACTTAAAGGATATGAAAGCTCTAATTCATACAACGCTACAAAAATTTAAAATAAGCATATATTCTAAAAACCTTACAAAAGCATGTTGCAAACTACACGAGTGCCTCATGGATCTCTCTTCATCTTTGTGTTCCCAAAGGAGTTGAGGCCCAGTTGACACATGGGGCAACTGATTCTCCTCCCCAACACAGTACAGTACTCAGGAAGGATGACTGACTTAATAAGAAAAAAGAAAGCAAAAAAACTGTCTCATCAAGAGACATATCACTCTCAGAAGAAAGCACTTCAACAAATGAGATTTGCAGAGAACTCAGCTGAGCATATATCCCAATATACCCTCACAGGGTGTGCCTTAAGAGATACTTATTTGATAATGATAATCTCATTCTTAATTCAGTCTTAAAGAGACCTCAGGGTACTTCACAAGAAGAGGCCTGCAGCATTATTGCTTATTTCACAGACATGGAAACGGAAGCCAAAAGCAGTGGAATTAATTGCTTGGTATCATTCAGGAGACAAGAAAAACAAAATACACCTCTTGACTCTCTACAGAAGCAGTTAACAGCAGACAGAGTACAGAACAAATTAGATTTTTCCACCAATCACATTACACTTTTGATAAGAGAAAGAGTTCACCCCTTGTTACTAAGATGATCTTCAACCTACCTTCACTAACCACTTATGCACTTTTAACCATGAGATACAATTACTTGTGTTTTTAAACTAATTTTTTAAACAATCACTGGAATATTACAGGTAAGCTTGTGTAAAAGACTATTGTACGTGGAAAAAAAGGCTGCCCAAGCTGAATAAGCATGGTAGTGTTCTAAAAGTTTTACTTACATGTAGTCTGCCTCTAAGCTCTCTATCATTCCTCATTTTGACATAGATTCGCTCATCTAGACTGAGTCTGATGAGATCAAGTGGCTCCTCTACAGTATTTGTTGTTTGTTGCTAAAAAAAATAAAATTTAAAAAGTTATTTGTACAGAAGAAGCCTGTGAATTTTTCCATTCCTCAGCGTTTGTGAGACACAGAAAACAAACAGGTAAGAGCACAGATGCAAATACTACAAATCATTCCTTCACATCCTGGTTGAACCCGAGTGCAGATGATATTACCACTCTATGGATACTCACCAGCCTAAGCAAAATGAGTTAAAAGACTTCAGTTTAGTTTGCAGCAAACCTTGCTTCACACACACTGTTGCATAAACTGTATTCCTTACCAGCAACCATTGCCCATACTCCAGCAGAAAGCCTACTCTGTGTGAACCAGCATCACACCTGTGCCACCACATGGTGCAGGCTAGAAAAACCAAACACTCACTAACATTTTCAAGGCCAGGCTGGACGGGGCTCTGAGCAACCTGATCTAGTTGAAGGTGTCCCAGCTCACCGCAGGGGGGCTGGACTTGATGACCTTTGACGGTCCCTTCCAGCCCAAGCCATTCTATGATTCTATGATTTTTGGCAGCACACATCAGTTAAGTAGGTGACACGCTGCCCCAAACACACACCTCTCCTTGAGGCCTAGCTCAACAACACAGCATTTGTGCCAGGCCTCAAAGCAGGTCAGAAGCCTGAACACACACCAGGCTGAGGTCTCTTTTTTCTAATAAAGGCCTGCTTTCAGGATCACAGATAAAAATATATGAACATCTTCGCACATATCCTGCAGCACGCTACCTAATTCCTTCTTAGTGAGGCAGAGCCAAGGGTATTTTCCTCAGTAGCTTTCCTCCATTTCCCTCCTCTGGCAGTCCCTGGGGAAACAGGCCTGAAGCGAGCCTTGCCCGCACTCCTGACAACCCCGGCGGCAGCACAAGGACCGAGGCCGTGTAGTAACTTCATTTCACACAGAAAGCGCTTCCCGCGCAGGGCTGCGCCTCAGGAAGGCTGCCCAAGCCGGGGGCTTTCCCGGGAGGTACGCCCAGCCCCCAGCTAGGCAGCCAAAAGCCTGCCTCCATCTTACGCCCCTCCAGCCGCGGAGGTTCCCCCAGGCCCGCGGAGGGAAGGCGGGGGCGCGGACCCGCCCGCTGCCTCCCGCGCCGAGGGAAGCAGACAGCCGCTTACCTGATCCACCTCATCCGCCATCTTTCAAACCGCCTCACGCGTTCTCCCGCGAGACGTTATGGCCCTTCCCCTGCGCGGGGGGCGGGGCGGGGGACGGTGGCGCGGCGGGGATTGCGGTGGGTGGCCGCCAGCCCGCTGCCGGGGCAGCGCCATGGCCAGGAAGCGCAAAGCATCCCCCCGGCCAGCGGCTGCCGGCAAGAGGCGCTCCGGGGGGCTGGGGGCGCCGCGGGGCGAGCCGGAGCAGGAGGGTGAGTGCGGGAGGGAGGCCATGGCGGGCCGGGCCGAGCGCTGCGCCATCGCTGGGGCTTGGGGGCCTCTCCAGGCCTCTGGTATTTCGTGTGTGTGGGGGTGGGTTGCGGAGCAGCGGGTGTCAGCTCGCTCTTAGCGCAGCGCTGGACCGCGACAGCCCCCGTGAGGGAAAGGGCCGTTACCTCAGGCTTGGAGGCGTGGATAGCTGTGTTCTTCGCAGCGCCAGAGGGCGGGACGATTGGCACACATAAATCGGGGGTTTAAATCCATGTATGTAACGGGCCCCACACGCTGTCTGAAAGCACTGACAAAGGCGGAAAGTCAGGCACTGAGCGACCCGGTGAGGGTTTGTCTCACCTCAGCCGTGGCGGGGCTGTGGACAACACCCGCTACCCCATGGCAGCTGTGACATGCAGGTCCGTGTCCCAGGAGGTGCCCTGAAAAAAGTTCTCCAGAGCAGCTTCACAAAATAGTAATTTCTTGTGAGTGGCAATTACGATGCTTGTTTTTCAACTGACCCCATTGGTAGGACTATAGGAACCTCTATGTACTTCTTGTGCATTACATTATTATGAGTATAGAATCATAAAATCATAGAATTGTCTAGATTGGAAAAGACTTATAAGATCATCTAGTCCAATTGTTAACCTAGCGTTGACAAGTCCCCCACTAAACCATGTCCCTAAGTGCTATATCTACACGACTTTTAAAAACATCCAGGGGTGGGGACTCCACCACTGCCCTGGGCAACCCGTTCCAATGCCTCATGACCCTTTCAGTAAAGAAGTTCTTCCTAATATCCAATCTAAATCTCCCCTGGATCAACTTGAGCCTGTTTCCTCTTGTCCTATCGCTTGTTACTTGGGAGAAGAGACATAGTCCTTAAACAGGTCTCATTGTTCAAGTCTTACCTGTTTATTCAGAAACAATGACGTGCATGTCATTGTGAGCGCTAACTTTCTTCTGTAGCTGGCTCTAATGAAGTCTGTGGAGGTATTGTTTCTGATTGCCATGGAGATGAAACTTCGTCCTTTAACATATCTTCCTTTCTTCTATTCCATGCAGATGATTTCGAAGAGAAAAAGCCCAGTGTAAAGAAGAACGACTCAAAAGCTCTGGCTGGGAAGAGGGAAGAAGAATGTGATACTGGAGTTTCTAACTCAGCAAATAAGCCTACAAAACAAAAAGGGGCAAAATCACTAACAAAAGAAGACAAAAAAATTACTAAAAATAAAGGGAATCATAACAAAGAGGAAACATGCAGGTAAGTTTACTTATCGTTCAAGTCTATAGGAGCTCTCTCTTCATGGTTACATGTTACTTGTTTAGGGCCCAGTGCTGCAGATGTGCATGTGAGCAGTTTATTTTGGGCTGTTGGTCCAATTTAGTACCTTTGTGTCACACAGCTGAACAGAAGTACTGTCTTATTCATTGCAGAGTCAGTCCTGAGGAAGATAGTCTGTATGGGAAGCAAATGTATGACCCTTTTCAAATTCAGTGGTTTAAAAATACAATTTTATTTCATTTGTTATAGTTCTTACATGGGACTAGGGAGGCTTTATGGAATTCAGCATGAATAGAAATGTTGGCCTAAGATTTGGGTTTAAAATGATGAGCGGAAATCTTTAAACATCTCATTTTATGGTGCTTTTTGGAATCCAAATATAATATCAGCACAGTCTACCCATGGAGATTGCTATAGCAAATGAATTAATAAAAAGAAATTAAACTGATTGGTCTCATTTCACTGGCCAGCCAGAGCTTTGGGTATTAATGTAGTGAAACAGAAATAGTTCCAATTTGAGTACGCTTTGAAGATTCAGTAAGAACAAATGATTCAGTGAATCATTTCTCCAAGGACTCATTTGTACAAGCTCTTCTGAAGGATGAGGCCTTTTGTAGGTTCAGGCATCTTTCGTCCTAAACAGCCTTACAGAATCAGAGCCTAAGTTTGCACTGAAAAAGTGTTGCTCCACATGATTATTTATGGCAAAGATGGTTTGCTTTACAGAGAATTTATCTGTGGTTTAATTAATTGTCAAATACTCAATCTGTTGTTACTGATGCGGAGGTCATGCTTCATTTATTTCCCTGTTTTTAGTGTGTTCTTCCTCTATTTTTCTTAAATAAACAAGCATCTACACTTCCTGATGCTAAAGCCATTTTGATCATTTTAACAGTGACTCGCTGAAGCCCCCTCAGAAGGAGATAAAGTTGAAGAGAGAATCTCCTGTTAAAAAAGAGTTGGATGAACACAATACTGATGATGATGATGCTGAAAGTGAAGATGAATGGGAGGACGTGGAAGGTAACAATTGCATGTTTATTCGTTTTAAGGAGTAAATATTCTTACACACAATTTTTTTTTTGTAATTTGATTTTTGAACCATTTCTCATTTGGATTCAGGTAAGTGTATATACTCTGTATACCTAAAGTATGCTCCATGTGCATATCTGTATCTTTAAAAGCTCGTATCTCACAGTGCTTTTAGAATGGTTCCAAAGTAAAAGAAAACCAACAACTACTGACCTGATTGTAGTGCCTTGAATATGACTATTTGTTGGCTTATGTTAAAATTACGCTACCCTGCACAAAGCACTTTCTCAGCTGTTTGTGTTGTCTAATATTGAGCAGCTAAGAATGAGTTGGTTTGAAGATTCAAAACTGCCACTTCCTAGTAAAGGAGAGTGGAGATGAAACCGACTAAGCTGTTCGATTAGGTGGCCATCAACAGTGATAAGAATCACAATGATCATAATCTTTGTATTTTGCTGCTACAGATCTATGCCTTCTAAAGTGAACAGTTGACAGTTTTTTGTTTGCTACCCTACAAGTACCCTTAAAGTTACATCTGCTTCATTCGCCTTTCTCCTGATTGAGTTTGCCTGTGGCAGTCTTGTGCCATTAGACGGTGCTGAGCTGATTCATCAACAGCACGTGACTGGCATCCCATAGTTACTTGAAATAAATGAGCATACGCAGTGTTATGGAAGATCCAGGAGCTGGTAATTACTGGGGATGTTCTGTTCGTAGGTTGTTTGAGCACTTGAGAAGGAATAGGTGCGTTCTTATCCCATTGTCAGACATCCCTGGGGCACCTATTCCATGTTTACTTATCACTTAGTAACATTTTATTTTTCCAGAACTCCAGGAACCTGCCACAGATAAATTAGAAGCAGCTGCCATTCTTCGGGCAGCGGTGCTGCCAAGCAATCCTGTCGAGATAGAGATTGAAACCCCAGAGCAGGCGAAGAAAAGACAGAGGAGGTAAGAACAGGGTAGGCAGTGGAGGGCTGTTAAAGGATGAAGTTAAAAATATGCTAACTCTTGACTGTCACTGACTTGCTCTGTTCTGGGTAGAAATCCCCACTTTTTGCAGACTGATGAGTTGGAATGATGCGAGGTCATGGGATGGAGAACAGTTTGCATACTGACAATTTTACCAAAAATCTTCAGTGGAAGTTGGTGGGAATAGAGGTTTTTCAGCTTCCTTGAAAATCAAGCATATAACTTCATTGTGCTTTAATATCTACATTTGCAAACCAGGGACAGTAGTAGCTCTCTTCAAGGAGAGCTGTAGGTGAATGGCATTGTTGTACTATAAATATCTTAACAGCCCGGGTGGAAGCCTCTGTGTGCCCATACTTGAGGTGTGAATAGGTGGGTCAAATGAATGCCCTCAACATCTGGGAGCATTATAGCAAGGAAGGCTTTCTTTGTGTGGCGGCTGGAGGCCTGATGATGTCTCTTGCTGTTACAGGGTGGGCACTGTCCCAGGCAGGCCAGCCCTTCATAACAAAGCAACCAGAATATTTGTTGCCTCGAAATTAAAAGACTTCATCAATGAAGATAAAACCATTTTTCCAGGAATCTGAATGGAATGCTACCAGTAATCTAAAAGTCAAATAATTCAGATAGTGAATTGTAACTTTAGTATGGAGCTGTCCAAAACTGTCTTGTAGGAAACTGTAGGCACATGAAGTTAGGTAGAATTAAGGCCATCTGAATATATACAAGCTCTCAGTAGTCAGGTACATGGAGTTCACAGCTTATTAGTCATACGCATCCTGCATGCCTATTCACATAGCCAGTAACTAAACTTTTGTTAAGTGTGCACAGAAGGTTGTCTGGGATAGATTCTCTTTGTGAACCGATTCAGTTCAGGAATCTAGAAAGGCAAGTCCATAGAAATCCCACAACGTCCATTTCTTTTGTGGTCTTATGCAGAGAAAAAAGGAAAGCCGAGTTTGAGATATATCTTCGGAGAATGGTGAAACGTTTCAGCAAGGAGGTTCGTGAGGACACGCATAAGGTATTGGTCACAGAGAAGCCTGGCAGAGAAAAAACTGAGCATAAAGATGTCTGAACTGATTCGTAATGAAGAATACACTAATTTTGATCAAATAATTTGGGGCCATGGCTAGAAGTAAAAAGGCTGTAGTCCTGACAAGTGCTCATTGGACTTCTAAACTGTGTTAGAAACATCAGTGGCTGCATTACTAAAATTCTAAATCAAAACAGATGTGGCTAGGGTGTATATTTCTCCATTGAGTGTGTATCTGCTCATTCTGTCAGGGTTAAATTGTCAGTCATGTAGAGTGGGAGACACTGACAGAGACTTGAGGGCTTTACTGTCTTCTGATGGTGATCTGAAGACAGCCCTGTGTCCACACTGTGTACGCTTGGAAGGCTTCATTGTTGCATGTTTTGTTAAAAGGAGCAGTAACTATACCATGGACAGTAGTTCTGGCAAATAAAAATCTTTTGTGAACTCACTATAGAAACTTTTTTCTCTCAGGTTCACCTCTTGTGTTTATTAGCAAGTGGTTTCTATAGGAACAGGATCTGCAGCCAGCCAGATCTTCATGCCATTGGCCTATCCATCATCCCCACCCGCTTCACAAAAGTGCCTGCAGGCCAAGTGGACCTCCTCTACCTTTCCAACTTGGTGAAATGGTAAAACTCTTTTTCCTAATGTCGTGGTTTAACCCCAGCCAGCAACTAAGCATCACACAGCCACTCACTTACTTGTCCCCCACCCAGTGGGATGGGGGAGAGAATCAGGGGAAAAAAAATAAAACTCACGGGTTGAGATAAGAACAGTTTAATAGAACAGAAAGGAAGAAACTAACAATTACGCTAATAACAACAATAAAGTCACAATAATAATAAAAGGATTGGAATCCACAAAACAAGTGATGCACAATGCAATTGCTCACCACTCGCCGACCGATGCCCGAGCAGTGCTCCTCCTCTGGCCAACTCCCCCAGTTTATATATTGGACATGACGTCCCATGGTATGGAATACCCCTTTGGCCAGTTTGGTTCAGCTGTCCTGGCTGTGTCCCCTCCCAGCTTTCCTGTGCCCCTCCAGCCTTCTTGCTGGCTGGGCATGAGAAGCTG
>JAVKLA010000036.1:12829643-12843290 GCA_034782735.1 Sagittarius serpentarius | reverse complement strand
CTCATACTAAACCCAAAACACAGTGCTGTACCAGCTACTAGGAAGACAATTAACTCTATCCCAGCTGAAACCAGGACGCCTGATCATGCTGTCACATAGAATGTATGAGCAAGGGTTCAGGGAGAGGAGTAAATACAATTACCAATTTTCAGTGATTTTTCTGATTTTAAATACAAGGGTGCAAGTCTGTCCTTTTTACAGAAGGAAAGGATGAACTATGACGTTTAAGAATACAGTCACAAACACTAGAAAATAAGTAGGTGTCTTGTATTTCAGGTTTGTTGGAACCTTCACTGTCAATGATGAGCTTTCCACTGAAAAAGGGGAGCCCCTTCAGTCGACCTTGGAGAGGCGCTTTGCCATCTATGCTGCACGAGATGATGAAGAGTTGGTTCATGTAAGTGACTGGGAAGTGCAGGGATGGTTGTTGAGTTTGGATGCTAGATCAGTGCTGTAGTGCTGTGAGGTCATACACAAAGTGTTGTTTGAGGGATGGATTTGGCGAAAACAAATTAGTAACTTCGGTGATTCTGGGGCTTTTTCTTTTTGCTGTATTTTTATCTGGAGTCCTTCTGTGATTAAATTACTCAATTTGAACTTGTGCTTAACGGGAGCCTCTCGTTCTGGTCAGTGTCACTGTGCACTTCGTGTTTTGCTGTGGATGGCTTTACATATAGTGTATAGAGCTACTTGTTCCTAAGTATGCTTTGCTTTCTTTATATTGCTTTAGTACTGCAGATGAAAGCTTAATAGGTTTCTTCTGAGGTACTAATTTGAGTGAGGAAATTCTTGGACTTAATTGCAGCCAGAGAAACTCTTCACAGATCTTTGAGCTGAAGGTTGGTAGTTTGTTGCTATGAGTTACCACTGAAGGCCAAAGGAATTGAGCTTTGATTTAGAGCAGCCCGAGGCCAAGGCTTCAAAAGGACTTCAACTCCATAGTAATTTTGTGGTGGAATTGGATTAAGGGAAGAACTGGAGTCAGTTGCTTCAAGTCACACAGAGATTTTAGTAAAACAACCAAGGGAGGGGGAAACTCAGGAGATCTAATTGGCGAGGGACATTTGAAAGCAGGAACGAGCTGCTGCCTTGCAGGTGCATGGCTTGCAGCTCTGCCCTGTTGCTGATAAAGTGGGATGTTGCAGCTTCTCTGCTGCAAAGCAGGAAGCAGTTGTTGTGGTGGCTTTGCAACCTCGCTGTGGAAATGCAGAGATTTGTCACTTCCTAGGACAGGAGGAAAAGACAAAGCAAGCCTTGCTTAGGCAGCTTCAATTGAATCCGATGCAGGAAGGCAGTTGCCAGGTCACAGTTGTTAGCCACTCAGTTGTGACTGTAATGACATTGAATGGCTGGTGTTTCTGCTGGGTTCAGCTGATGGTATATGGTTGGCTTTGGCCACCTTTGGGAGGCAGGATTTAGAGTCATCTTATTCAGTTTTCCTCAGGAAAGAGAGACTGATAGGGTAGATGGGATTTGAGTGACTTAGCACATCTGCTCCAGCAGGATGAGTCATTTAGCCTCTTTAGGAATTGGTTCCTCATCTGTAAGTTAACAGCAGTATGCCTGCCACAGCAGTAACATAAATAAGAGCCAGAGAAGACTGCAGTGCTTTAATATTATAGCAACCGGGCTACCTACACGTCTGTGTCAGTGTATACAGCACTGGGTACAAGGTAGGAATGAAAATTACTTGTGACAGGACACAGATTGTGAAAGAGTTTCAAGAGATTTTTTTATATACCTTGATAAAAGGTTAAACATGCTTTATTTTTTCTTTTGCAGATATTTTTAATTATTCTGCGAGCGTTACAGCTGCTGTGTCGCCTCGTGCTGTCTTTTCAGCCTATTCCTCTCAAGGAGACAAGAGCAAAGGTAGGTTTTTTGGGTGTATGGAATAAGGCGTAGGTCACTGGTTTAGAGAGTAGGATTGAAAAAGCTTTCTGGCTGTTGCAGCTTGAAGTGAATTACTTACTGCATGAACCATGGTGATAACTGTGTTCTGTCTATAGTGCAGAAGATGCAAACCCTTAATTTTTAGGTTTCTCCTTTAAAAAACCACCCATTTTGTGTGTTTCAGCAAAGACTCCTTATGCTTCAGTGGTTTTAAATTTCTTTGAAACTTCAACAGCAAACACTTGCTGCTCGAGTACACCTCTCTTCAGCTATTTGCCTGAAGCTTTCAAGTCCCTAAGACATTGGGATTGACCATGCCTGCCAACCTTTGGTCTGCGTGCACCTTGTGCTGATTTCGATCTTTGTTTTTTAACATGTTGTTAGCCATGGTGATAAAATTGACCTAGCCTGTTTCTTTGCAGGGAAAAAGCTCTGCCAAGAGGCAGTCTCTCAGCAGTACCTCTGAGAGGCAGGAGAGCTCTTCCACAACACTAGAAGCTGTGGCAAAAAAATGCCCCTGCAAAAAAGCCAAGCAGGATGATAAATCCTCGGAGAGCAAAGAAGACAACAAGGAGCCAAAGAAACCCAAAACTGCTCAGACCAAAAGGACATGCAAGTCAAAGCTGACTAGAGGCAGCCAGGAACAGAAAGAATGTAGTAATGAGGAGAGCAGTTTAGCGGAAAGGGATGTGCCAGTCAGGCCCAAGAATGATCGCCGGAGACAAGTGGCCTCCAAAGTGTGTTACAAAGAAGAGAGTGGAAGTGATGAGGGCAGTGTTTCAGACTTTGAGGTTTCAGAGGAGGAGAGTGATCTCTCTGATGAGGATTTTGAAACTGTCTCTAAAAGGTGGAGGAGCTCACAGGGCTCCCAGAAGTCAAAGGTAACAGCTATAAAAAGCCCCAAAACTGAGACTTCAGAATCAAGGCTGTCCAAAAATTCATGTGGAGATGAGCCTAGGCCAGCAAAAAGTACAGCTCCAGCCTTGCCTCATGCACAGAGAAAGAGAAACAAAATAATTTCTAGTGATGAGGATGATGGACAGCAGAAGGTAAGGAAAGTAATGGGCACAGACCAGTGGCTGGAGGTTTTCCTTGAACATGAGGACAAGTGGGTGTGTGTAGACTGTGTTCATGGCAACGTTGGCCAGCCCCAGCTGTGCTTCACATATGCCACAAAGCCGCTTTCCTATATTGTGGGATTTGACAATGATGGGAGTGTCAGAGATGTGACACAAAGATATGACCCAGCGTGGATGACCGCAACAAGGAAGAATCGTGTGGACCCTGAGTGGTGGGAAGACACGTTGCAGCCATATAAAAGTCCCTATCTGGAAAGAGACAAGAAGGAAGAAAATGAGGTAAATGGCAATAGGTTATTCAGGACATTTAGTGCCAGGAGTCCAGTCCTTGGATTCTTATTCAAGCAAAAATCATTAGAAATCTTTCCATGAGGAAGGAAGTTTGTATTTGAGCTTGAAATGTTCAGATTGAGCATGTTATAAAGAGAATATACAATGATGGATTAAAATCATATGAAATGTTCAGAGAAATTTGCATAGCAGAAGTACTGGCCAGCCAATACTAGAAACTTACTAATGTGGTTTCTGTACAGTTTAGCATTACCCTTCTCAGAGAGTCGTTAAAATACGTAGATCTGGGTATACATTTAAGTGCCTATTTACAACAAGGATGCTTTGGTCTGTGCGCTCCTCTGATTTAAGTTTCCGGTGTTTTTTTCCTTTGATCCATACTATAGTCATTCTTATTTTCTTACAAAGAATAGTGCAAGAGAGTTGTGAAATCACTCTTCTTTATATAATTCCTACAGTTTCAAGTTAAGCTTCAAGATCAACCTCTACCAACAGCAATTGGAGAGTACAAAAACCACCCTCTTTATGTACTGAAGAGGCACCTCTTGAAATATCAGGCGATCTATCCTGAGTCAGCTGCTGTCCTAGGATACTGCAGAGGAGAGGCTGTCTACTCCAGGTGAGTCGTGCACATGTTGTCATGCACGACTATGATATCTGTAACAATTTTAAGAGCTAATTTTTGTGAAGACCATAATGGTATCAGCAGTAGTCTCAGGCCACATGCATAGACAGGGTGAGGCATTTAGCTGCTCAAACAGCATTTGCGTATCACTTAGATACATCTTTTTTACCATTCCTAATGTGATTTAACAGTTTGGAAGTCTCTTACGGAGAGACGTAAAACTCCTATGGTTGCTTCCCTCTGGCCTTTTCAGAGACTGCGTACACACGCTGCACTCCAAGGACACTTGGCTGAAGCAAGCTCGAGTGGTGAGGATTGGAGAAGTGCCTTACAAGGTAAGAAGGTTTGACTTCCTCCTGCGCAACACGTCTGCCCTCTGAAGTTCAAGCTCAGTTCTGTTTTGTTTTTTGCCTTCTCTCTGTCAGCAGATGTAGATTTCTCACTTGCTTGCATGGCTTGTGATAGCTGCATTGTGAATCTGTCCACCTACTGTGTCTATAGTTCCTATATACTACCCAAAGCCCAGCTATCTCTTCTTCCCACCCCAAGGGTATCTAGCAGAACTGCACCCTTTTCATCTTCTTCAAAGGCATCCAAGCATTTTATATGAACTGCAGGATCTGGCTCCCTGTTGCATACAGGTGCCTTGGGTTATAGTTTATAAGCAATGGATACTGGAACTAGGAAGCAGGCATTTCTTCTCTCCCAGCGCCTTCTCCTTTGATGTCCTAGGAAAGTCTGAAATCACTGGCAGCTTGTTGTTGTGGTGTTACAGGCTTGGTCATTGTATTTGCACAGATGGTGAAAGGATTTTCCAACCAGGCGAGGAAGGCACGCCTTGCAGAGCCTGCAAACCGGGACAGAGAGGACCTGGCACTGTTTGGTCTCTGGCAGACAGAAGAGTATCAGCCGCCTATAGCAGTGGATGGAAAGGTAGCTAGGAAGGCAGAGGGCTGCTGTCAAAGGAAGTGTTTGGATGGAGTGGTGGGGTTTATTTTTCCAGAAGTCGCGTATTTCAGAGGTGAATAACATCTGGATTCAGGATTAAGAGTTCAGAGGTAACTGTACCCAGGAGTAAACGGTCAAAACTTCACTGAGGCCTTTCTTTCCTGAGTACAAGTAATGAGTGCTAGCAGTACAGACTGCTAACTTTGTAATTTCGTTGATCTAATTTTCCTAGCCCATGTTTGTTTTGCTGATTCTCTGCATTAGAGCCTGACTAACAAGGCCTGGGCAGACAACATAGCTAGGAGATAACCATGCAGCTAAAATCTAGGCTTATGCCTTGTCATCTGAATATTAGTCGAATACTGGAGTGGAATGTAGCAGGTCAGAAGGAAGGGAGAGTCCCTGAGTTGCAGCAGGGATTTTCACCTCTCTCCAGAGAGCAGGAGTGTCACTATTTCTCTTTAATTTTGCAATAACAGGTTCCTCGGAATGAATATGGAAATGTCTATCTCTTCCTGCCATCCATGTTACCCATTGGCTGTGTGCAGCTGAGACTCCCAAATCTGAACAGATTGGCACGGAAGTTGGACATTGACTGTGCTCAAGCCATCACTGGATTTGATTTTCATGGTGGCTACTCGCACCCAGTGTACGTAAAGCTGCTTTGTTGCAGCTGACAGATTTTGATGTCCTGCAGAAGTTGTATATCCTGTGTTAAGGAGTACATGTGATGAGTTACACGCTTAGATCCTGTGAGACAGACAGTTCTGTCAATACTCGGTAGCTTTTGGTTTCGCTGGGTCAGCAGGCATTTGCTCCCTTTCTTTTTTCTTCTAGTAGCTGACAGAGGATTGTGTTCTCCTTCCTAGTACCGATGGCTATGTTGTCTGTGAGGAGTATAAAGAGGTCCTCATTGCTGCCTGGGAGAATGAACAAGCAGTAATAGAAAAGAAGGAAAAAGAGGTGAGAATTCCTTTTGCAGGTTCCTTATTGTTACATTTATTAAGTAAATTTAATTGAAACTGTGGACAGTCAAACAAGAGTGGGTTGTGTAAGCAACAGACACAGAGCTTTGTGACCGTGAGGGCTAGTTGCATCCCCCAAATGCCCCATTTTGGGCTTGCTGTCCAGACTGTGGTGGGATGCAATACAAGTGCGTAGCAGTATTTGAAATAGTGAGTACTCTGGAATAGTTTTCCATGGCTGCTGGGAAACAAAAATGAGAAATACACATAAGAGGTTAAAGTTTTGGAGGTGGTTCCGGTATAATTTATGTGGTCAGGGTGCACATTAGAAAGTGACAGTAATTCATGTATTTAGCAGATAGATGGACACCAGTACATTTTACTCTTAAGAATCCTACTGGCCTATAATCTTTTAATGTGACACATTTAAGCTGGCATGTTTTTTTTTACTGGCAGTTTAAAATCTTCAAACTTCCATTTTCTGTGGGTGTAAATACATGGAAACTTACAATAGTAATTTTTTCTCTTTTCAATAACAATCCCACACAGAAGCGTGAGAAAAGAGCTCTGGGGAATTGGAAGCTGCTGACAAAAGGACTTCTCATCAGAGAGAGACTGAAGCAACGCTACTCCATCAAAGTATTCTGCATTTCTATCAGTGATTTCTTTCTCAGGATGACATTTTTCTACCAAGAGATTTTTTCCCAGTCTTTACAATGTGTTGTTTCCAGCTGTAGAATGTAGAACTTCCAGAGTGTAGTTGCTCAAAAATTATCTTCTTTCCTGTTGTTAGCATGTGACTAACAACTAGTAAAAAAAGCTACACCAGAAATTGGATGTTGTCGTGACCATGAAAGAGTCATTATTGTTTAACAAGAGATTAGTGTTTCCTAAAGCATCATTTTTTTTGGTATTATTTTGTTTTGACATACCAACTTCCTAGATTTACTCCTCCAAGCCAAGCTTGTAGCTAACAGGATGAGAGTAGGCTGCTTTTTGTTATGAAGTCAGATGTTTCAGTTCTTAATCTTTTCCCCATTGGGAAAGGTGAAAAGCATTTTCTTTTTAAAGCAGGTTTATTTTTATTCTTCTGTCATCAAAAAGATTTTGCTTGTGTTGAAAGAATGCTTGACATCTGGGAACAGAAGCATGCTGCTCTGGGTGAGAAGCCCAAGCCACAGCAACCAACTTTTGTAATGTCATTAAGTGTCCCTGTGACAGCAGGCAAGCCCTTTTAGAAAGGGGTAGTTACGAGTGATTTCTAGAGCAACTTTTCAATTTTCACACCTGTTTTTTCCAGACTGAGCCGTCAGCATCTGAGACACAGAAAGGAGCGGGGTTCTCCTCTGATGAAGAAGGAGGTCCAAGTGCAAAGACTGCAGTAAGGGATGCCGCCATTTCTTGGCCCCAAAATCGCCAGTTAGAGAAGAAAAAAGAAGAGAAGACAACCAGAAAGAGCGAGCGAGAAAAGAAAGGAGAAGCAGCACAGTTGTTCCCTTTTGAGAAACTGTGATCAGAACAAGCTTTTCTTCGCCGTTTCCAGATGCAAGAACAATAGTCACAACAAAAGCATTCTTCGCCAGTTAATGACTTAGTCTTCCTGTGCACTTGGGTTTCTGAGCTATCGGGGACCAACCTAATTCAGTAGCAAGAGTTTCTTCTGCTGTCACAGGTAATTAGATTCATCCTTTTATCCTTGGTTTTACAAGCACCAGATGTGCAGTTGTAACTTCTGAGAAGATCAGTTTGTGCTCTTCGGGTTTTTTGCTCTCTTTTGTATCACTCAGCACTAATAATTCTGTTTTCTGAGGAATTCCTTTTGTTAGCACTGTCTTTTGCCATTTTTCTCCTTTTCATTTTTTCCTGCTTGCTCAGAACTAAAGTGTGCAGCTGCTATTTAACAGTCTGTGGTGAGCTGGCCAAAGGACTACTAACACCCTCTTTGATTCATACCTTATTCAAATCGGTGGTGAAGTAAAGAGTTCTGGTCTTACTGTCTTCTCATCAGAGAAGGGGAAATACTTCCTCTAAGGTGTAAAGAAACATGCAGTCAAGATTTGGAGGAATCTGAAAACTTACTTTCTAAAGAATACCTGCCTTTTGTGAAAACTGTTTTGGCTTTTCAGCCTACAATCTTCCTTTACTTTCAAAAATCTTGCGCATTAGAAGGGAGAAGCCCTGCCCTCATTTCAAATTTACAGTTAAATATGTCTTCTTAAGTAATCTGAATATATACATACTTGTTTCAGTTTTGTTTTATCAAGACCATGAGGGTATGTTCTGGAGCAAAACCATGTAAAACTGGCTGAGTGTCATGGTCAGAAACAAAATTCAGTGAAACCAGAGAGCTCTTGTAAGTGTTATCCAGCACCTAAACACTTACAAACTGTTGAGAGAGGAATGTTAAATCTACACAAGCTTTTCCTGCTGTTTTATAATAGACATGCCAATCTGTCTTTTGCAGTATTTTTATAACTGACACTGTCTCTTCAGAAATAGAGGGGAATACTAGTTTAGTCATTGCTGGACATTGTCACAGAGGAAAGACTGAAATGCAAGAAAATGGCTTACATTTAATTATGTTCAGAAAAAAATCTATTTTTATACTGTATTTGTAGAACAAAATAAAGTATGGCAAAAGAGTATGTTGCCCGTTACACTTGCGCTCCAGCCAGCTCATTCTTCTGTAAGCAGCTCTGTCTCCCTGAAGGACTCTCGCACAAGGATAAAAGCACACCGTAGTATTTCCAGAAGTTGCAAATTGGGTCCCAGGATATCCCAGAGCTAGCTGCTTGTGAATTGTTTTAATGTTAAGGGTCTTCATTCTGAGTTTTTATGTTTTGCTACCAAATTCTAAATAAATAAAGACCACCCTTAGTTGGAGGCTTGGGGAGTAGATACAACCTGTATATACGTAAGGCTTCAAGAAAAATTCTGAATCTTGCATGAACTGGTAAAATGGCAGAGGGCACAGAGGACATAGTTCCTTCTGTGTTCGTTGTCATGCCAATATGCAGGGTACACCCGGAGATGGGCACTTTGAATGCGAGGGCCCACGTCCAGCTCCTGCTGGTATCCGTCGTTTTTCATCAGCTTAAAATGGGAGCTGGTAGCAGCTGTACCAAAGCAACTCCACACTTCCTAACTTGGGACACTGGGCACAAAGTTATGAGTGTAGTGACTATTTATAGTCAGTGGGGGAAGAGACAGAAACATCTTCAGATGGCAGGATCCTACTCCTCAGCTCCACAGGCAGCCAGCTCTCCTAACCTACGCGTGCAAAAGATGAAAGAGTAAATACGCTTTAAGGGAGACCAAAGCAAAAAGGGAAGATGATTGACAAATCAGGTACATGCTCTGTCAGATTTTGGTAAGGAAGCAAGAGAAATACTGCTTCAGTTGTTTCTATAGACACGTCATTTGTGTATGTGCAATGAAAGCGAGCCTTGGCGCCACCAGCACGCCTTGCTTGGGAAACAACAAAGTCTTACTTTATTTTGTCATTCCTGTGCACCCACTGGTATGCAAGACCAAAGTATTTTAAGCTGTTGAATGCATAGGTAAACCCCCAGTCTCCTTAAAAATGCAAGAGGCTGTATCCGGTCAGGTTGAACCATCATATTTTTCAAAATAATCTTACAGAGGCAAGGAAGTTACTATTACTTAAGTAGTCAGTAATGGGGAGTAAAACCATGGTAGGCTGGAATCAGCCTTTTGTCACATGGAGGTATATAGACCAGATAGCAGCTGTGCTGTTATTCGGAACTTGCTTCCCAAAATAGGGAAATGTTTGCAGGATAAACAAAACCCAACTGTGCATTTATCTCAACTAACAATAGAAAACTAGTTCATGTGGAAGCTACAAACTAATCCTCCGTGTGCCTGGACACTACTCCTGGACAGGAAACATGCAATATTTTAATAAAAAAGAAGCTGACAGACCAACCTTTTCAAAATTTTATTTTATTAAATATACAAAAGTTCAGCACTTCTGTAGAAAATTATCTTCATCTCTAATATGGTAATGCTGGTTAGTTCTCTGCATCATTGGTAAAAGAGCAGTCCGACACCTGTTTTTCTTCCCAGTGGAGTGCAATTCTTAATCGATGGAGCAAAAGTTGGTGTTACCAAGCAGCAGAAAGACTGCACAGTATCGCTAAGGCATGTCAGCTGCATGCGTGAGACCACTTGCACTTCCTATAACTTTTCACTCACTACTACTGCTTTTACCAGCAGAACCGAGCCATGAGACTGAATTGACAACATTCAAATACCAGAAGAATGAAAAGAATTACGGCTAATAAAGTAATGACTAATTCTCAAAACATTTATGATTTATAACTCAGATCCCTATTTCAGTACCATTTGTAGCAAACATTTGCTTCTATGTATGTTCAAGGTAAGTTCCTTTGGTATGGGGAACACATTTCTCCTGATGGTCATAACTGGATTTCATAAATGAAGACATTATTTTTGTACTGAACTGTGTATACTTACAAAAAAACCCACACTGTAGTGTAGGGAGGGCACATCTGGAAGCCAGACTCTAGCTAGGTGGAGAGAGACTTAAAAACGGTACAAGATAATCTCTAATCTCAAGTACTTGTTGCAGCAGAAATACGTAAACATGAGCCATCACAACACTAAAAGAAGGCATTCCTCTAATGATACAAAGCTCAAAATTCAGGCTACTAAAGTCTATGAACTCTAATCAGGCAAAAATGTTTTCATTATTTAATTTCATGGAGTATGTTCATTGTCGTTACTAAGTGAAATTCAAGAAACAGTACACGTAGCAACTCCCCCCCCGCAAATAAAGAATATACATTAAATTATAAAAGTTAGTTTTGTTTCAAGGCAGCAGGTTTTATTTTTAAAGCTTAGTGACGTCTGAGTATCCCCTTAAATAAGTGCAATCTGAAGTTAAATTTTTGAAATACTTATGCAATGGTATAGTCCACGCTACCATTTTGGATGCTTAACCAAGAACAACCTCAGAGACTTTTAAAAAGTTGGGGGAAATCAATGCTTTCTTGCATTGCAAACAAATCCGCCCTACCTCAGAGCACTGCGAACCTGGCCACTCGTCATTTCAAGTTACTTTGAAACTCAGTCCAAAAGCATACATTTTATATAAGTATTGTGTGAAATTCGACAAAGTTGTGTTTTTCCTTTGAACACACTTCCAAATGCATCAGCCAAAGAAAGGTGCATGACTGTGCCTATAAGAAAAGGCAGCAGAGGGAGGGTTTCTCGGAGACAAGTACACACGCGTATTTCCTAAGGATATCTAATCACAGTCCACGTGATGAAGCTAGCACTTTCCCCGTAACACACACGGTTCCCCATCTGTCAGCAAGCACTTGCCAGTTCGCAAATCGGGGAATTTGTAAGTGGTAAGAGGTACAAATCTGCGTGTTCACTAACTTGTAATCAGTACAGACATTCCAAAATGCTTTTTCCCCAAAGTCAATGTCATTGACTTCCTACAAACAGCACCCTATAGTCATATTTTTCATGGATAACATGTATCAACAACCACATTCAAGCCCCCTCCCCAGCTCTTGGTGCACACTGCTGAACTGTGATATGCTGTAAGCATTCTGCAGTAACTGGGACAGAAATGCACTTGAGAAGTTTCTAACCAGCATGCAGCGCAAAACCCTACCACCTCCTTCTCACTGCTGCTTCTTTGGTGGAACATGAGATTTCGCAACTACAATTGGAACTACAGAGAGCAACCCGATCAGCAAAGCCCAGAGAGGGCGGTAGAAGAGCCAGCCAATGGAGATTGTCAGGAGTGACAGCGAACTGGCTACGCAGAAGGCAAATGCTTTTAATCCAATATTAACCAGATCTCTCACAACAGGAAACCAGTCCACTGCAGAAAGAATTAAACAAGGGATAAAGTAGTTGACAAGATGATAGTTTAAAAGGAAGTCTTATTCATGCCTAGGATTTGCACACTAATTATTGCAATCAAAAGACGGACTCAAATTATTTATCAATAGCACTAGATAAGGCATTTCAGCAGAGTATCCTCAAGGCATCTGATAATTAAGCCACAGCTAAACATCTAAGACAATGGTATCCTCATCTTTTCAGACAGGAAGTAATCCAAAATTAAGTCTGAAGTCTTGTCCAAGGCTTGAGAGGCAGAGTAGACTGATAGCCTTGCAGCTATGGAACAAGTCTAGGGCAACTGATACAATATGCTACCACAAAAATAAATTTCTGGCAACAATAAATCTCGCAGTAGCATGTATATGGATAAATAAATAAGGAAAAAAAGAGATCACAGCTACAAAGCAAATGATAGCTTTGATGTCTGAAGTTTATACAAGTTTTAGGCACTGTCCTGCTTTTCTGTAAGTTTTTATTCCAACATTTTTCTATGTTAAAAGGATAAATGAAAACTCTCTTTGCTGTCTGTTCACAGTAGTGTAGAATAACCAGATAACAAAGACATGTTAATATACAACTACTAATTAAGACCTGTTGCGGGGGACCACTTGTGTATGGGTGTAGAAAGTAATCCGATTGCAGCACCTTGAGTTAGACTTGAAAGAACCAGCCCAACATGTGCTTCGACTTCTGATTTTGGTAAGCACTGGGCTGGGATCTTCTGAGATAGATACTTGCCTTTTTTTTTTTTTTTTTTTCCCAAATGTTCACAAAGCAAGCATCCAGTTCTGGGATCCTGTTTACCTGCAATTGCCTATGATGACTGTCAGACCAAATCCAATCTGAGTTCAAACTTCCTGACCTCTAAATTAATGAATTGCATATGTGAGCAAGAGAGGACTCTCTAGGGATTATGATCTTATTTGTAAATCTTTTTACATTTCTGTAAAAAACTTACCCAAAGTGTAAAAGATTCGGGTCATTAGGCTGATGCCTACAAACATTGTCAGCCAGCCTGCTGCACGGAGGGCCCAGGTCTTCATGGTGTTACTCTCATGCTCTTTCTGAAACACTTCCTGAAAGCAAACACCATTACATGCAGCCTATTTCTTTGAAGATCCTCTTGATTTCAGAGTATTATGAGCAAATCACAGCCAACAGCATTTTAGGAATACCAGTTCTCTTGTAGAAGATACACTGCAGCTCATTCTGCAGGGTCTTTTTGCACAGTATCGCAGCACATTACAACAGACTCCAAAGTGCAGCACAAGGGAAAACAGCATTTTTCTAAATTAAGACAGCTAAACAAGCACCATTCAACACACTATAACCACAGGCAGGAAGCACAGAGTTTTTGCTGCAAATGGGTGCATTCAACATTACTGTGGAAAATAAAACACTAACAAGTAAATGTAATAAAGGAGGAACGATCTGACTTCACTATGTTTGGACGAAGAGAGAAAAGGCAACAACATCCACTAATGGTTGAAGGAAAGGTATATGAAAGAAAGCAAGCAGTATGCAGGGAAGAAAAGGTATAAGGTATATGTGTATTTCATCAGGCAAAGCAAAGCACCTATTTGCAAGGATTCGGAGTAAGATTTTTTCAGAATGGGTTGTGTGCCCCTCTGGGTCTATAAAACATACACACGAAGGTGGCTAAGACATCATAAAGCACTTAATGGGAGAAGACTGGCAACTGGGTTTGTTCAGTTTGGAGAAGGCTCCAGGGAAACCTCATTGCGGCCTTCCGGTACTTAAAGGGAGCCTATAAACAGGAGGGGGGGCAACTTTTTACAAGGGAAGATAGTGACAGGACGAGGGGGGATGGTTTTAAACTAAAAGAGGGGAGATTTAGGTTAGATGTTACGAGGAAATTCTTTACTCAGAGGGTGGTGAGGCACTGGAACAGGTTGCCCAGAGAGGCTGTGGATGCCCCATC
>JAVKLA010000036.1:12803112-12829543 GCA_034782735.1 Sagittarius serpentarius | reverse complement strand
TGGATGCCCCATCCCTGGAGGTGTTCAAGGCCAGGTTGGATGAGGCCCTGGGCAGCCTGATCTAGTGGGCGGCCCACCGCAGGGGGGTTGGACTAGATGATCTTTAAGGTCCCTTCCAACCCAAGCCATTCTATGATTCTATGAAGCTGAGTGTGACTGATTGATTACTTGTACACACAAGTACTCTAGGAATTATTCATTTGTAGTGAGTTAATTTCCCGTGAACTAAAATTCTAGCTAATGAAGATTCAGAGCTCACAGCAGAGAGCTGATTCCACTGCTACTCTCTTTCTACTCAAAACAAAAGCCTTTTTAACTGCTTTTTGGAGCTCCTATAAATTCTTGACATCTGGGATTTTTGCAGCAGGGCATGAAACAATCATTAATGGAAACAAACCTACTAAAAGGAGTAAATGAATCACCAAATTGCTGGAGCATGCAGGATTTATTTATTGGAGCATAATGCTCTGCCTGGAGGTTCTTTCTCAGCCAGAATAGCAATAAACATTTCAAACAAGCCTAAACTCCTGTTATTAGAGGCTGAAGAGAGGATAACTCCTATGGTTTAATTAAAGCTTCATTTTTACTGTTTTTGCATACGACCTTTTCAAAAGCATGTACATGCATGTGTTAGTTGGAACCTACCAAAGAGCAAATAAAAGTAAAATGAGAAGGCACAGAAACAGCCTTTAAAGCAAAGGATGTTCAGCAGCAACACAAGAGGATAAATACATGGCTCCTTTAGCCACAGTTCCTTTTCAAATTTAAAAAAAAAAAACATCAGGAATAACTATAGCTAAATTATGTACTGCTAGTGGGCGAAGCATGGCATTTTCCTACAACAGAAAGAACGTGCAGAAACCTGGAAGGCAAACACAGGCTATAACGCGTTGTCCTAGAAAAAGAAGAGAGAAAACCCCATGTTTACACCAAGTACCTCCTCCTCTAGAGCAGGTCTGAAGGAGAATGAGAGCTTACTCCCCTGCTGCTTCTGCACTACCATCTCCAATTCTACCCCTTCACTAGTACAGTGTGGTATCTCACCTCCACAGAGAGTTCCCCAGGGTACAGAATCTGCAGGACGTCTCCAGACTTGGTATGATATGGAACCAGTTGATCGCCTCGCTGGCGAGCAATCACAGTCACCTTGGAAGAAAGGGAAAAATATTTACTGGTTACTGAGGTGGGAACAGAGTTTGCAAAATACAGAAACAGCTGAAGACTCACCTTATCAGCAGAGCCCAAATGGGGGTCATCTCCACTCAGACCTGCATAGAAGAACGAGACACGAAGGTCTCCTACCTACAAAACAAAAGAATATTGGAAGTCAAGAAAGATTTCTTTACAAAGGAGAATCACATGAAAGACACTGCGTGGGAACACCCTTTATGTATCAACACTTTTTCTGAACGTTTATGTCAAGCCAGAGGACATCGAGAATGATTTCCAAGCTGTACTTTTCTCAGGCCTAGTTGACAGCCAAAACAGGACAGCTGTTTTGCAATACCCCTCTGATGTAGCTGCAGGAGCACATTAACACCAATGAGATCCTATGTTCATCCTTTGTCATTTCATCCTTTGGCAGAGGGGGGCAGGCAGCACAAGCTGACAACAAGCTATTTCGTTGTACTCCATTCTGTACAGCAAGGCAGAGGCAGAACGCACCTCCCAGCACCATCCTGTGTCTTTCCATTTAAAAGCATGGCAGACTCAACAGAAGACAAAGAAGCAGGATCAGAAGCTTTCTTCAAGAGAAGCACTCATGCTGAAAGACTGTACTAAGGGTGTCACCCTATGTGATGGTCTGCATTCCAATTTCTACATATTTAAATAGAAATGGGACATGCCCCAACTTTCTTTTTCACAAAATAGTAATCACTGTTTTGGTTTATCTTTCTTGTCTTACTTCTGGACGCCTGGGGTTCTCGCTGTGGTAAAAGTAATCTCCTCCTCGGGTAACATCAGCATGTGGATCCTCAAGGTCTGACAAGCTCAGCTGCTTGAAGTCATCAATTTTATCCACAAGACCTAAGCAGAATAAAGAATCAAGCTCAGGTCCAGTGTCTAACTTGGAACAGCCAATTTGCTGGCTGGCTTCCTGATTATCACTTGAAATGACCGTCACTGTGGAAAGAACCAAAGTCCACTGCTGATGCAACAGCAGACACAAAGCCAGTACAAAGCAATCCTTACCCTTGGAAAGAACAAAGCTGCCAACCTGGACGTTAGGAGAAACAGCAGTGAAAGACTCCACAGCCATGGCACTGAGGAACACAGAGAGTCCCTGATTAGTCCCAGAATTATGATCAAACTCTTGATTTGTGGTATGTAATATGCAGCACATAAAAGGTACCATGTAAAACATCAGGACAGACTCAAAGAGCTAAATGGCTGTCATGATGTGAAAACAAATCCATCAAGAACCTGTGTCAACTTCACAGTGTTGGAGCCATTAAAATAAGTTAAGACAAGATGCGACTGTCACATCCCCTGGCCTGACCCTTCATTCACACCATAGGATTTCACTAGTTTTTTCTTCATTACTGAACCTGTAATGGGCTGAAATGGAGTTCAGCTCTTAGGAAGCCGTACAGTGGTGATATAGAGGTTTTGAGTGACAATGACTTAATCACGTTCCTAGATGAATTCCTGCAGCATTTAACTACACTCATAAATGCACATTATTTCTAGCCTAAATTTATTTAGCTTCCGCTGTCAACTGCTGGATCTTACCTGCTAAATTAAGAAACCTAGATCATAAACCTTCTCCATATAAAAGGTACTTCTACATCATGGCCAAGTTAATTAAATTCCAAACTCGAAAATCCTTTACTTACAGACTTGACTTCATTCTCATAAGCAGTACTACTAAAATCTCCTTGGCAGCAAACAACAGATTTTATTCTCATAAATGTCTAAGTTGCATAAAAAGATAAAGATGGATGGATGGAAGGAAAACAACATGTAGTACACACTCAAAATAGAGTCTCATTAATGCTAGGCATGGATTCTAAATGTATGTCTGCATACCCCATGCTGTCTCACACAAGGATCCACCACAGTTATGCTCAGTCTCCTTGGTTTGTACCAATACGCTCAGATTAAACATTCTTAGCTGCAGCACTTTTTAAATTATGCACTGCAATAGCACCAAATAAAAAATGTTTCTTACTTTCAATTGGAGATTTGCATTTATTGGAGAAGGCATGGAGAATTTTCATTAACAAAAAAGTGTGCATGGAGACGAGAGACAAAGCAGGTATGTTATCTGTGCATCCTTTTTTCCATTGTCTCTCATCTAAACAAGTCTGCTAGTTGGGACTTATAATCAAAACCACATAGATCTTTGCTTTCCTTCCTTAAGTAGTACTTCCAAATAAAGGGCAGTGTATTTGCATAAGCCCACAGAACTAAAACAAAGTTCTGGAGATTTTGCAAAGTTCAAACTTTTATTGAAATCCTGGTCCTACTATCTCTCTGGCTGTATTTTTCACTCACATGTAATGTTTTTTGCTAGATGGCATCCTGCATCCTAAGGAACCAAGCAGGTGCTGCAAGAATGACAAGCAAGCTAAAACTTAGCATTAAAAATGGCACATTGTAGTGTAACTAAACCACTGCAGATGCGAGATATATTAAACAAATTATATAAGGGCGATTGCCACAAATAAGCCTGTGAGCTCATGCATGCTAGCTTAGAAAAAGCAGCATGCAAGTGGTGCGACAAGCTCATGGGATGTCTGCTATTCTAACCCTGTACTTATAATAGGAGAAAGAATTAATAATGGACTGCACTAACAGACAATAAAAGTCAGAAAGGAACCCATTCAAGTTCTCCTACATGGAGACCACATAGTCCAGAGGTAATATAATAATAGCCTGACATCCAGCCATTACTAATGGATAGCTTAATTCTGGTTCCACCAAGCAGCTTTGAACTGCTGTCTAATTTCTCTATGCCTTAGTTCTCTCAACTAACAAATGACCAACAGTTTCCACCTGCTTCACTGTGTCACGAAGATTAGTCATTTAGCTCTGATCTTTGATCAGATACAGTGACAGAATCTAGAGGGACTGTGCCAGGTGGTAAATTACCTAGGGTTTTTGTGTCCAATTTCTCGATCAAAGTTTCTGCTGTTCACAACTTCCGATTTCCACTCAGTATCTAAAGAAAATGATACGAAGGTTGAGGAAAAGACAGGAAGAATTGCCACTCAGATCTTAGTTACTGAAAACACCTCTCAATCAATTAATCAGTTCTAAGCTACATTTCTAGTAATACTGTTTACATCAAGGTATACATGTGATAGCCTGTACTGATACTTAAATTCATCCTTCTAGCATATTAACAAGGAAAGGCACGATTTAGGAAAAAAACAGGATTTCAGGGATAAAATTGTAACTCAGCTTTGCACAGTGGGAGCTCTGCTGTTTGCATCTTCCATGACCAGTCTTTGATTCCTGGCTCCACTCTTTGGGAATAATCTGGTTTTGTGAAGAAAGGCTGTGAGCTCTGCTGGAACTAGCACATTTCAGTACAGTCAAGCAGCAGATAGAGGTGGTACCTGTACGTGCCACTGTCAAAAATGCATAATGCTGCCTTTGTTCAGGCCACAGCAGCCTTCCCACATCCCCAGAACAGACCCCAGTAGGCTCCTTATAACTCCTACAAAACTAGAGTCCCTTTTTTGAGCAGCTTCCATATTAAATATAGCTTGCTTTACTTCCATGAAGGAGTAGAGAGGAAGGAAAGGGATTTTGGTTAAACAGTGGAATAGATATCACTGAAAGGGATATTCTGGTGGTTTGGGTATGTGGCAAGATTTTGGTAGCAGGGGGTTCCTGCAGGGGTGGTCTCTATGGGAAGAGGTCAGAGGCTGCCCTGTGTTGGACACTGCTGGCTCCATATCAAACCCGCTGCAGGCCACAGCTGAGCCCATCAGTGAAGTCTGGGGCACTTCTGCGAAAACATTTTTAAGAAAGGGCAGAAAACACCAAATTGGGAAGGGAGGGAACAAAAAGGAGTAAGAAACAACAGAGCGAACACTGAAGTCAGAGGAGGAGGAGGAGCTCCACAGCAGAGCAGATATTCATTGCAGCTGCATGGGGAGAGTCCATGCTGGAGAAGGGGAAAAGTGTGAGGAGAGTGGCAGACAGAAACCACTACGTACTGACTATAAACCTACCCCCACCCCCTGCACCACTCGCTGCCCCACTAAAAGCAGTGAGCATAATGGTGATAACAAGGGCAGGGGGACAAGGGGAGAGGAGTCTGAAGTTGAGCCTGGGAAAGGGTGACAGCAAATGTGTTTTGCCAATACTCTGATCAGTAACTAAATACTTATTTTAATTGACAATAAATTAAGTTAATTTTGCCCAAGTCGAGTCTGTTTTGGCCACAATGGTAATTGGTAAGCAATCTCCCTATCTTTATTTCAACCCACAAGCTCTCTCATTCCTTTTCTTCCCAGTCTCTTCCCCAGTCCCGCTAAGGAGGAGAGTAAGCAAGCAGCTGTGTGGGCCCTTGGATGCCAGCAGAGGCTAACCCACCACGTCTAATAATATACAGACTTTTACTGGACGGAATCCATCAATCTTGACAGGGCAGCTGGTTTTTTTAAATGGCATTCCCTTTTGTTCTCTGCTACTGTAAGGCTGTTTCTCACAGCTCACAAGCACTAGCTTTGCTCCTTATGTATCTCCATGTTGCAGAGTCTCATGCTTCACCGACCGGGTGTATTTTTATGACCACACCCAGAAACTGCTGCATACCCATGTTACACATCCATGTGCTTTAATCAGAGACAAATGAAGCACAGAGACCAATCTCCAAATATACAATGACTCAGAGTATTTTTCTGCCACTGGGTAGATCAGAATAATGCTCTCAGTTCTGCTCCTGCCAAAAAAGCATTTGGCAAAAGCCACAGCGCACATCAGAAGGTGCTGGTGGTTTTCATTAGCTGGTATCAACCTAAACAGATTCTCAACAGGCTGTTTTACAGGCTGGAGCTACACTGCTCTTCCATGTCTATTCTATTCTGCTCACGCCTGACATATGCCCAGTTACTCCACTTCTGAAGAGTAATCTCAGGTGTAGCTCTGAACACGCTCCCATATCTGCCCATCTTCTGTCACTGAGGAAATTATGGGCCCTATCTCTGGAGCATACTATCCCTAGATGCTGCTCTGAACCTCTAGGAGTTCCAAGACAAGACTCTGTGTAGTAGTTGCTTGCTAAGAGCACACACCTCCTTTCACCTCAGTTACCTCAAGGAAGGGAGGTCCTGCCATTTGTTTAGGAAACAGGATTTTTGCTTATTTCTTCACATTCCTTTCTTTCCCATCAAGAAACTACAGGGTTTACAACAAAAATCAAAATACACACACATAAAAGACTGAAGTTACATGCATAAAAGAAAAGGAATTTTCCGTTGATCAACTTACTGTATGAATACTTTGTCTCTTTCTTAATCTCACCATTCTCTTCATATTCCCTGCAAAGAAAAGAGGTAGGATGAGAACCAGAACACTGCACACACATACCTGCTCAGGGCAGAATACAGTTTACAAATGAAATGCACAGACAGCTCACTGGCAACACAAACTTATCGTTACAAGTAAACTAACTATTCTCTGAACTATCTTTTCTGAAGACATGGATTCTCTGTACAAGGAGAAAACTACACACAAATGCTAAACAGCCACAACCCTTTTATTCCCATGCTGCCAACAAGGAGTGTTGACTAGATCAATTTGGAACAACTAGTATTAAAGACAGTGAGACAAGCTGACCTAAACTAACAAGTCTTTTACAGATGTTGCACCATAAGCATGTTAAAACTGAGAAGTTATTTTTCACACCTTCACTACCTCTGATTTTTTTTGTATGACACAAGACATTTGCACCACGAGTTCTGTGGAGTCAGACATACGTAATAGCTAGTAACTTTTATACTACTGTCAGTAGAATTATTACTATTAACAGAAATTTTTTTCCCCTTCTGCTTGCAACTATTAGCAGAGTAGCTAACATCTCATTACAGTTTTGTAAATCCCCTTGAAAAGGTACCTAGACTGCAATATTGCCTATTATAAACTAATCTGAGTGTCTCTCAAGCAACTAAAATTTGCATTTACTTTCACAGCTAGAAATTAATGTTGGCTTTTGATTATGAAGGATAAGGGGTAGCAGAGTCTTCTAGTAATCAAGAAATCATGTCTTGATTTGAGTACTTCAATTTGCACACATATGAAGTACCAAAGAAATGAAGACATTTCCCTCATAGTCATGTGCCAAAAAGTCTCAAGTGTCCACAAGTCTGAGAAAAGAATCCGACTTCTAGATTCAATTGGATACAACAGGGTTTTTTAATTGCTTTGAAATATTCTAGTGTATGTTAGGCTGGAGGTATCAACCAGGCAGTTTTTGGGTCAACGGGTTTATCAGAGTTTATTCTGAAATTCATAATTGAAATTGTTGGGTTGACTTGCTTCTCTAACAAAAGTTAAGACCCCTTCAGAAGATTTAGAAGAAAAAAAAAACAAACAAAAAACAACCAACCAAAAAAACCCAACAAGTAAGTCATTGTCATTGTGGAAGAAAGGAAGACAGCCAAGGGAAAATATGATGAAGTTTCTGGATTCAGCAAAAATCTTTTTGTATTTCCTTTCAGAGGACAGGGAAAAAATTGGCTTGAGGGTCCATTAGTAAGTTAGAGAATGGCAGCAGGAAAGGCTTAGCAGATGCAGGGAAAAAGAGGATTATGAAGTTTTATTTGTAAAAATTCAAGACCAAGTGTTTTGGGACAGTTATTTTGATTCTGCTGATCAACTACCAGGCAGGGAGTACTATGGGGGTGTAGTTACAGAAATCCTGATGGGCAGAAAGTACATCAATAAATAAAAGAAGCTTTAGTAACATTAGAAAGGATAGAAATCAACTAAGTCTTTGGGAAAACCACGAGTGTTTTCTATTTTTTTCTTCTTTTTCATAAATTGGTAAAGACCTTTGAATTCTGTTGACAACACATGACAGAAAATGCATCAATGGGCTCTGAGGTGGCCCAGCATCAGACAACAGTAACGAAAACAAAAAAACCACAGCTGCAGCATGGAGGCCAAGAAACCCCATATGAAGTTATACAAAATCAGGCAGTGGAAACATTTGATAAAAGGCCTTGGATGTTACCCAAATTTTACCAGATGCAAATTTTGCAGCACTGACCATATACAAGACCTGATATCTTCAAGGAAATTAAAAAAATATTCCCTAAAAAAAAAACCAAACAGCTCTAGAATTCTCCTGCTGTAAAGACTTGTTGGTTTTTTTTTTCCTTGGGGGTGGGGAGAGAAAAAAAAAAAGTGATGGGATCCTGTTAATACAACAGCTTTATGAACAATTTTTAAAGATTTCTTTTACTTACGTGGAATCCTCATATTCTACCCATTGGTACATTTCCACATTACGCTTAAGTTTGACAGCCTGGATGGAGAGCCCATAGCTGGGATCAAACAAAGGCTATTTAAAAATTAAAGAAAAACCAAGTCAATATAAATGCTGTACCTCACAAACTCAAACACTGTACTTTTATTATCAAACTTATTTACATACTTCAGTGTACATAGTTAGTACTATGTTACAGACAGTTGAACATAGAATAAATGTTATGAAAGACAAAAAGGAGCATCTTTTTATATCACTGATAAATCTGACCTAAACAATCATCATCAAAAATTATTGCCATAGTGAAGAATAAAACCAGAAATGCTGGTTAATGGTATGCAGGCTTAAATGTTTAAACCGGGGGAGATTTTATTTCAGTGGAAGCTACTGTGCTGCGTTACCTTCTGCAATGCAGACTGACCATGGGAAATGACATCACTACTGAAAAGTCAGAACATGCTGTGCCTCTATACTGCAAAAGCCTAAAGACTTCACAATATCATGAACACACAACAGGTTCCCTATACAAAGGGGAATTGAAATTATCCACCAAAGGCAGTGGGAGGGTAGACACAGCTAGAGGTAGCACATTGCTTGGGAGTAGGGAGACCAAGGCATCTCCCTGATTCCAGGCCAAGAACCAAAGCTTGGGCGGTAGCTGGCAATGCTTACACAGGAGGAGAGAAGCTGTATGTCTTCTCCCTGGATATCAAACATAATTTTAATTGACAAAGACTTTTCCTTCCCTCCAAGCTTGAAATACTTGTATCTTCAAGATACTATTTTATTTACCTTAGATGTACTCAGAGCGCCAGCTAAGTGCACCAATCTCCCTTCATTCTGCTGAGACACACTGTGGATGCTATCAAGAGGGATCACAAGAGAAAGCCCTTCATCAAGAGATTTTGCTGTCCTTAAAGCTCGTCCCTGCAATCAAGAAAAGTAAAATCAAGTTGTGGAGAATCAATGGTACAGTAGTATTTTGTGAAAAAGGTTAGAAGACAAGTGATCTGAAGACTGCAAGGAATGCTTGTGTATTCAGCCTCAAGTCATAGTCTTGAAACACACTTGTACTTCTGTGCTCTCTTTCTCTGACTGAGTTTGGGGCAGTACTTCTTATTCATGCAGCATGACCATTAACATTGACTAAGCTCCTCAAACACACATAGACTATTCCTACAAGGGCCTAAAATTATTGCTCTTCATCTCTTACCTTGTTCGTTGATCATGAAGAACTGCAAACATTGTGCCAATTATGTTTCTTTTTCCATAGACCCATACAACTAATTGGCAGAAGCTCTCCTCACTTTAACATCATGTTATGGTGTGCTTTTTCCTGCAAAGTCACTGAAATGGGGAGTAGTTCTCTTTTCTCTTGTAGAGGTATAAAAGGTAGTCTTAGGTGAAAATTCACAGAATTCTGTTCCCTTACTCCAAAACTGCGAAAAGCATGTATGTTGTCAATGGCAGGGTGTTAGGATTCCCTGCTTACTTTAATTATTTTTTCAATCTAAACCCAAGACATAAAATAACACTGAGAATAATTAACACCCTCAATTTTGCAACATGAAGTATGAATTCCTTTAATGCAATTATAGCAACACTAGAAATGAAGGCCCTATGTTATCCCAAGAAAAGAGAGAAGACTGGAATGTGGCTGCCTCATACAACCCTCTTTCAATAATACTACAGCCTGTTCCTGCATCAGGTCACAAGTTTTGCATCTTATCTCTCATCACACACTGCCATTGTCTCTATTACACTCAGTTCTACAGAAATACTATCTGTGGCCCTGTGATTTCACTCTTCTGTTATATCCCAAGCATAAGCACCAGGCTCTCCAGACATAATGTCCTCTTCTCATGGATGAAGTAATAAAGCATTAACATGACCATTTTAGTAAGCCTATAAATGCAAAACTAGTTGAATGTCACCTCAGCTGTGACATTTTAAAGCTGTGTACACACACTGACAGTATTTCACTTACTTCATTGGTAAAAAGAAGGTAGAATGACAGAAGAAATGTCACAAATCCCATCAACATGCCTCCAGAAGTCTCGCTGAGCCTCTCCAGGAACCCTGGTTTAGACTCACTTGTGATTTTAACATGTTCTTTTCTGCTGCCGGTGTCAGAGAACTGTTGGAGATAAACCAGAAATGCAAAATTCGTTTGAAAGGGGAAAGCATTATGTTTCAAAATAAGTCCTTTTGCTTTGTTAATACTGCTGCTCTACCGAGTAGCACCTCTTGCCTTCAAACAAAACTTTCCAACACTTATTAAATGCCTCATCACACTTTTGATACCAGAAATATGGTCAATAAATAAAACTCAAGCCTGACAGAAAAAACAATTTCTATGACAGTGGCTCAACATGTTCCTTCAAGCTTTCTTCAGTCTGTCTCTAGGTTCCCTATTTGGTGTCCACACCCTGCATTCAGGTTATGACAAATTGAGTAATACTCCTGAATTCCAGACCAGCTAAAACATAGCTATAAATAACAAGCTACATTTTACCTCACCAGTGATAAAGTGCCTGCATACTTTAAAATAATTGCATCTTGGGCAACAAAAAGAGATAGCTTAAAACAAAATTGCTATTGCCGTCCTAGCCAGTGCCACATTAAAGCATAAAAGCCCAGGGGTTTGCCTGTATGTACACTAGCTTTGGGGAAAAACCAAGAAGTAACTTTAGCACACGTAGCCAAGAGAGGAGGCAACGCTTCTCTTTTGCTCATCTCGAGATGCCAGGCGGGATATAACAGCAGACAGACTCTCCACTGCACAGGGCCCCTCGCCTCAGACAGGCCACCCCGGGGGAGCGGCCAGAGCGGGAATGGGCCGACCCAAGGGACCGCCACACGCAGAGCAGAGCAGAGCAGAGCAATCACAGGACCAGCCCGAGCAGCACTTACATTCCTCGACATCTTGGGCCTCTTACCCTCGCCAGGTCACACCCCGGAGAGGCCGCAGGAGCCGTCACAAGAGCCGCGCCCTCCTCCTCAGGGCTCACCCACCCCTCCCGCCGCCGAGCCGCTCCCCGCCTGAGGCTCTGCCGCAATGCATGCCGGGACACGTAGTTCCCGCCTGGGAAATGAAGCCCTCCCCCGCCGGGCAGGCTGGGGGATGTAGTCCAGCAACGAGGCCGCGCCTGACAGAGCCGGCTGCTCCCACCCCCGCGCCAGCTCTGGGGCCGCAGTCGGCAGGAGGTGCGTCAGAGCCCGCCGGCGGGTAGGGAAGGTGCTTCCGGAGGCGGGAGGTCAAAGCGTGGAGCAGCGCGCCGTTGCCCGTTGCTGTGGCGGTGGTAGAGGAGGAGGAGGAGGAGGAGCGGCGGCGGGGCCAGTCGGCGCGCGCTGCGAGGGAAGGCACCGGACGGCTCCGCCATGTCCTACTGCAGGCAAGAAGGTGCGCCCGGGTGTCCTCCCAATGTCACGCCGCCGAGACAGGCCAGGCGGGCTCGCCCTGAGGCGGTCGCGGCGGGTGGGAGCGACGCGGGGAGGCTGCCCGCTCGCCTCAGCCCGTGAAGGGAAGGTGCAGCCTGAAGAGAGAAGAGGCGCGAAAGCCGCCCGGGGGCCGTGTGTGGCGGCGGGGGGAGGGCTGCCTCGCCTCCCTCCTCCGACCTTTCTCCTCACGGTAGGCGGGGAGAGGCGGCCTAGCGGTTGGCCGTGAGGCGGGAGAGGGCGCGGAGGGCCTCCGCCGCCCTACGGAGGGTCTCCGCGCCTGGCTGCGGGCTGGCGGGTCCCCCACAGCCGCTGCGGCGGCGCCTCGGGGCGAGGCGGTGGGCGGGGCGCGCGTCCAGGCAGCAGGTAGCGGCGGGCGTGGTGAGAAAGAGCCGCCCTGCAGCTGGTTGGTGTAACATCCCCGCGACGCGGCCGGCGCTGAGCGTGTGTGCACCTCGGGGCTCTTATTTTAGCTCGCCAGGGTTTGCTGTGGAGAGGCTGAGGCATGCGGGCATGCTCCCTGTTGCGGCGCGGGATGGTACCCTCCCGAAAGGGTTAAGTTTCTACCAGCTTAGCTGAAGTGGCCAGAGGTATTTTGTTTTTACCTTTTTAAGGAAAGCACGGTAGATGGACTGGGTGGGTAGAGCGCAAGCTTTATGTTTCTGTATCCATCCAAGGTATTATGTTGTACAGGTGGTCGTATTTATGAGGCTTGGCCACTTGATATCCTGAGGGATATATTCCCCCCTGCCCTTTAAGTAATGTAAAGTGACTAAATGTAAAGTTTCAAACTGGAAAAAAAACATTCTGTAGAACTAAATGCCGTTTTGAAGTTATAAACTTTGGCACACAATGCTGATTATAAACTGTGGTGAAGTAGTTGTAACCTATGGACCTCTTTGCTTTATGTTTTTAATGCATTTATTTTAACAGCATCTTGGATCTTTGCAAGATCTGTAAGCTGTTTTATGGCATCCTACAAAGTACAGTGGCAGGGGTTAGAGGTCATATGTTTCTTGTTCCTTTTATGTGAGAAACAACTGGACACTTTACATTGTAAAGTTTGCTGGAGTACAATGCAGAGTTGACAGAAAACTGTTTCCCTTTTTTTAAAAGGATGTAGATTTATCTGGTTTTCAGACATGTTTAAATGCATATTGGTTACTGAGCAAAGTAAAGGAAGTTATTGAACATCTGCTTGTTGAGGTCACATTGAGGGGCAAGAAGATACTAATTTCTAATATGCCAAGCCATTGTAGTGGCCTTTGTGAATCTGAAGAATGAAAGGAAGTTCTTGGGGAACTTACCATTTATTTTTTTTTTCACTCAGTGAATACTCAGTTGTGCATTCGGAAGAGTTTCGCCTAGCTGTTCTTTTCTGCTTGTGTCTGCCTGAGACCAATTTTTTTATAGTTTTACAGAGTTGTTAGAAAGCTCTGCTCGGCTTTCCAGCCAAGCCTCCCCCCACCTGCTACACAAGTTCTTTGTTAAATCCAGAGTGGCACAAGAGCAGGAAGTACACTGTGTTGTTTTTCTGTCCTTGGTATACCAACCTTTCAATATAGTTGGTTCTACAATGTTAAGGGGCTCTTCAGTATTTAATTTGGATAATTTCTGTAAAATATTAGACGTCTTTAATGAAGAGTACTGTTATTAACAAGTATCCTATTGAAGAGTTTACTGTAATTTAATATAGTTTTTCTTTCAGTCTTCCTTTTTTTTTGTCTAACCCCTTCATCTGGGTTAGTCCTGGTAACGGAGTAGTTTGAGCTTGTTTTTAAACAGCTTATTAACTTCACAGTTCAATGAACTGTACTGTGATCTGCAGCCATTAGAGTATGTTGCTGTGAAAATTGGAACTTCAGAAGAATAGAATTTCAGTTGTGTATGTGTTCCTCTGAACCAAGAACTGTTGAAGGTGGTTGATAAGTACAACAGAATTCGTTCACTATTAACATTAATGCATCATGATGAATATATCATTACCTTGTGGTGTTCAGCAGCTTTGTAAATGACTCCTTCTGTCTCAGCTTTCTCTGAACTTTCACTTTTTGTCTCCTATCTGGTAGGAAAAGACAGAATTATATTTGCGACCAAGGAGGACCATGAGACACCAAGCAGTGCTGAGCTGGTTGCAGATGACCCAGATGACCCTTACGAAGAACAAGGTCAGTAGTAAGTAGAATGGAAGTAAGGAGTGATACATCACATCTATCATATTCTAACAATCTTAAAAGCCAAGAACAACAGAAAACAAACCTTGTATGAATTAGGAACAAATTATTCATTTATTTTTAAAGACTGACGCCAGCTGGTTATTCAGTAGATAAACAACCAAACTCTTAGCAGTTTTAACTACCAAATTAGGAGATCACAAATGACATGCTTTCCTCACAGCGTTTTTTTTTCCTGCACTTTTAATGATCTTTCAAAGTGGCCTGCTCAAATACATCAGTTGATGGCTTATAGTTTTGGTTAGTAGCCAGAGATACCCAGGAAAAATTTTTCCTTCCCTTCTTTTATTAACAAAGTTAGAGCTTAACCAGTGAAAATTATGGTTGGTTTTTTCACTGTTTTAAATGACAAAGTGCAATTTTCAGAGAAGCTGAAGTGAGTTACATACCACTGTTATTGATGTGAGTTGCTTACCTGCCTGTGTGCAGCTGAAATTGCCTAATATGGTGATCTCTGAATATCAGATTTAATATAAATTACACTTAACTAATCCCATACTATATAGTAGCAATATAATCAATAACTAGTAGTAGTATCTTTCAGTGGCATGCGATGGGTAAGTTCAAGTTACTCAGTTTTCAACTGCAGCCATCTTTCCTTGAAAAGATGTAAGTTAAAAGTTTTCAGTGAAGATGACAGTTCTTATATGAAGTAGACCTAACTTGCAAATGGAGATGTAAGAGAGCAGAATATTTCTAAGATCAAAGCTTGTAATATTCTGATTGCACAGAGCATATTTTAGGTTGTTTCTAATGGGTAAATGAAATAATCATCCTATAATGATGACTAAATAAGTTTTGCCCTAGGTTAATAAATTGTAATGAACATCTGTGAACTTGGGTTAATTTTTTTCTAATTGCCTTTATGCTTACAGGTCTTTTAGCCTCTTCACTTAGTGTGAAGCAATCTCATTGCTTTCAACTCAGCTGAGATTGAAGTAAATCCTTCACCCTTTCTGAAATTTTGTTAGAAAGTAAAAGTTATGCAAGTGGCTCTGTGACCTTTAGAGGGCAGTATTTAAGCACAGTTTAGCTGCTGAAGCACACAGGGTCACTTTGTTAGCTGATACGGTATGTAGTTTAATTTGAACCGTATCTTCCCGTGTCATTAAAATAACTTTTTTCATACATAGATTTGTGTTGAAATGATTTGGCATCTAGCTGCCTATCTTGGCTTCATTACAACTGTATGTAAGTCAGTAGCTCTAGCTAAAAATTTTGCTTGTCAGCAGTGATGAATCTGTTCAGTTTAATAATGACCCAAATGAGAACAATGAGAGAATTTAAATTTCAGAAAGGTGTTTAAAAGCTGCAGTTTAGTATCTGTCAGGAATTCTTCTACCTCATATTTTCAGGTAGGTTGTTTTGCTGGCTAAGACCCAATACCCAAACTACTTGTTTAGTGGAAACAGTCTATGCTTTGGGATTTGTCATCATCTTCACCGTGGGAATGGTGCTTCAGCCTCTAAAAGTTTCAAATAGAGACCCCTACAGGCAGTAAAATCTGTGTGGCACTAATGTCTGTTACTGCCTTGACCAAGATGGAAGATGGAACCTACAAATGATTCATGTAAGGTAGTTCTTCCTTAGGTGGAAAACAGTGTCTGAGGAGAGCTCATTTTTAAGACTGTTTGAGCCTGTCAGTATGCTATGTGGAAGTGAAACAAAATCAGAGTTTTTTAACTCCTGTCTCAGGCAAATTTAAAATCCATTATTGGCCTGTTAAGTGAAGAGTTAACAGCCTCTAATGATCAGATGGTGGAATTAAGTTCCTCATTCCTTTTCTGTGTCCTGTGGCTTTCTGTTTCCTCTGAAAAACTGGAGACTGCCTGCAAAATAAAGATACTTCTTCTAGATATCACATCTGGAAAACATACAGACCCTTGGAGATTTTATCATTCACTGAACTGTTAGGTCACCTTGTGTGGTGTACAGCTGAACAAAGTGGCTTGCTGTTTAGCTAAGTAAACTCATGTATGCCATCTGTATTGATGCTATATGTGGTTGTTTAAAGTTCACCTGTCTCCCCCTGTATAATCATTCATGGTCTTTGGTAATAATTATATAGTCTGTTAGTAAAAGGTGTCTATCTAGCAACAGCATGGGGATGCATATTGGTTCCGTAACTAAGCATCTATTTTTGACCCTGGCTTTTAAGAGGAAAGGGAAGGGTGCCCATCTCAGATCTAGGATAATAGAGAGACATACTACAAAGGCTTGGAATGTGAACATAGAAAACAATTCTTTTGATATCTATGAAGAGGGGATTCTCTTCCTTCTGTCTCACACCCCACCACTCTGCCCCAAATTATTCTTTTTCTGATTGTATGTATACCACAAGTATATAGTCTTGTGCCATATATTTGGGTAATAAACTAGGCAAAATTAAAAGAGCCACTTCCTCCTTGTTTAAATGCCATATTCATTGATTACTCTTATGTGTATTTTGCTGGATACAGAAAGGCCATGGTGAGGAGGAAAGGTGGCTTTTTTCCCTAGTAATCCTGTATTTACAGCATGTTAGATTACTTGCTCCCTAAGCTATGGAGCAGGGAAGAAAACAGAGAAAGCCAGAAGCTTGTTATGTCAGGGACACCTTACAGTGAAAATGTGTGTCTGTGTGATTCAAAAAGAGAAACTGTAAACTTTGTTTAAATACTGTTAATAAGTTTGGTTTTGGTTTGGGGTTTTTGTTTTGTTGGTGGTTTTTTTTTTTGTTTTGTTGGTGGTTTTTTTTTTTGTTTTGTTGGTGGTTTTTTTTTTTTGTTGGTGGTTTTTTTTTTTCCCTTAGCATGTGGTACGTTGCTGCCATGTTTTAAGGGTTGTCTGAAGGCATCTCACTTGAATGATCTCAGGCTGCAACGCATCAGATCAAAACAGAGAAACAATTGACATATCACAGAGTGTAGCTACATCTAATGGAGTGAAATTTGTGGGCAAGAAGGACATATGGACAAAATGTTTTGAAATACGTTGAAGTGCAGAAGCTCTGGCTCGTGTGGCTTTTATTTAAAAGAAAATTAGAAAGGGCTTTGCTATACGTAACGTAACATGCAGGCTTTTCTAATTTAGCTTCTACTTTGAATAGAAGACTTGGTTTCCAGTGTTCAACTTCTGTGGCATAATTAACTATAATGACTCTTTTCATCTGTTCTGCTTTGCTATACACAGAACAGTCATAGCTGGGAAAGAATAGATTTATTATATAGATATGTTCTAATACAGCTGAAACTTTTATTTGGGGTTTTGTTTTTTTGTAGGGGCCTTTTTCATACTTAAGTTAAACAAGTAGTTTGGTATTTTTGCATAGTTCTTATTTTGCTTCAGGCATTCACATTAGTCTTTGAGCAGTCTACTTTAGTCAGTAGATCACTCAGGAAAACTTGTGCTCTGTTTCCTTTGGGAGAAAATAAAGTTGTATAGTATTTTTTTATTTCTATTGGTTATGAGATTTATTTATTTTTTTTATTTCTATCGGTTGTGAGATTTTGGTAGGCAAAATGTTAATGGCTCACTTCAGGCCAAAAACATTGAAAGAAGTGAAGCCATGTGAAATGGGAAGGCAGACAAACCAGGGTAGGTTCGAGTTAGCATTTCATATTGCAGCGTATCTCAGAGTTCACTGTATGTGCCTTTTAACAGCTGTGGCTGATGGAAACAAATTAAGAATTCATTTGCAGCAGTTTTGAAATAGTATTCTCACTGTAAAGCTTATTTCTGGTCTTATGTGTTGCAGATGGAAAAATTTAAATGTGAAAGATCTCTAGTTTTCATTGAGATCTTTGCTCCCATCAGTTAGAATAATTTCTTATTTTATTAGGCTTACATGAAGAAGACACTGGTGAGTTTTATGCATGAAAAGTAGTTTTTATTAGCATTACAGTCATGATAGGAGAGCTGGCTAGAAGTGCTCATGCAGTTGCACCTCAGAGGTTGTTGCTTTCCTCTCCCTTCTCTGTTTTTTCCAGACTGTTCCTGTCACCTTATTCTAGTGACAATTTTGAAATGGTTTCCACAGAGCACTGATGAAGCAAAAACCCTAATTCTTTTAAGAACTTGATGAATTATCAGGTGTACAGGACTGGTTTTATGACTGATGAAGTCCCTTTCAATCCTGCTTTGTATGTGTCCGTCATCTTACATTGTGAATCATTGGCAGATAAACTTGTTATTGGAATGTTTGTCATATAACAGGGAAAAAACTTTTCTCAGAACAACAGTGAGTCTTCATTACAGCACGTACAAAGACAAGTGTTGACATAAATGCAGATGGGCCTGCCTTCATCCCTGATACTAACAGATTCCATGAGCTAGGAGAGATTAGGTTGTGTGATGTTAGCAGTTAATTGCTAACGCAAGCCTTGGTCTGCTATGATGTAAACAGGGTTGGTTTTTCTTCCCCAAGCGCAGGCTCAAGTAGATTATGACCCACTGGATCAGTGAGGTTCAGGCTGCATTTTCAAGAAGTTTTAATTCAATTTTAATTAAAATAGTAATCCTGGCTATTGCAGACTTGTGATTCAGGGAGAGTGATGGATGAAATCTGTTTCCATTTTAATTGTGTTCTAAGATAGCTGGTACACTTACTCATTGCAGTGTGCATTCTGCTGTAATTATCAGTGAGGAAATGCTTGCCTTATTCATCTGTATTTTTGTTTTGTTTTTTTAAAGCATGGTTTCTGTGCATATAACTTCCAAAACTGATGCTGTTTCATTGGTCAAATAGTTGCAAATCAATGCTCATGTGATATGTAAATATGTATCGTTTATGAGATAACTCTGACATTGGTGTTAAAATTTGCATGCTTACAAGACAGTTCTGATTCTAAAAGGAACTATTTATTTTAAAATAATTATTTTACGAGTAATTTTGTTGCTGTGATGTCTTCAGGAACACTTCAAAACTCTTCATGTGTTTTTTTTTCTTTTTGAAGTATTAGAAAAATGACTGTTTAAAATGACTGGTTGATGTTAGTGAGGAGGAATATAGGACTTCAAAATCTATTTACAAAGCAAGCCATATTTCTTCCACATTGTATGATCAACACCTTTCTGCTTTGTCATTCTTGGCAATAAGGAATCTGTCACCAGCCATCCATTTCCTTGTCTCAGAAGATCTGCTTTTTCTCCAGACAGCTATAGATGCCATGATGCACTGTACTAGGTATAACTTCTCAGTACAGTGATTATTGCAGATATCTTACAAAACTATCTTGCTGAATAAAGCATGTTCTATGAGAAATGACAGTATTACTGTAGTTGACTAAATCATGCTAAGGACGCTCTTACTTTCTGTAATGAAAAGGAGACTGATCAAGACTGAGATTTGACTGACTCTGTAATTTTCTGCTGGACTGCATTGACTGAGTTGGAGCACATCATTGGTGAACTGCAAATTAGAGTAAAATTTTCCTTTCATTCCTTTTAATATAGCAATAAATATGATTGAGCTGCTTTTGCTGTACTAGTACATAAGATTCATGATATTGTGGCCTAGTGTCTAAGGAGTTGCTAGTGGGAGAGAAACATATGCCTGGAACTTCATGATCCCACAGGACAAAGACAATAAGTAGGCTTAATGAATTCCGTGGGAGCATTTTAGGTAACATCAAGTTACATCAGGCCCTAAATATTATTTCGTGTTCAGATCACAATTAATGCACCTTTATGCTCTGACAATGGTGTCTTCATACCTGCTTCTAAAGGTGAAGTACTTAAACTTCAGGTTTTTGCACATGCTGTTAGCTTCTGCAGAAACTCAACCTGGAGATGAAGTTAGGAAAGCCTGCTAGAGAGGAGGAGAGCAAACAAAGTGGAGAAGAATTCAGCTTGGATCACAGCACAGTATTTCTCTTGTTCTTCGTAGATGAACATAACCACATGTATGTTCCTGCAAAGTAGAGAAAGGGAATAGAGATGTATTGCTTTAGAGCAATATATTAGAGACTCTAGAAGCCCACATGACCAGGTCTGTTCTATTACATTTCTGTACCTGATTGTTCAAAAGGTTTTCTAAAACTTACAGAGGAAATGAGTTCTCTGGTTTGCTGCTTGAACTTCATTGTGCAAATCAGTTGATGTCTCAAAGAATATATGCCCATTTAAATCTTCACCTTGCTACTCCATCACTGAAGTATTTCTGTGATGACTTTAAATGTTCCAGAGCAGAAGTTTAAGCTGTTCCAGTTTAGAGTCTACAATGAGACCTAACTCGCTTTCAGTTGTGATGTAAAGCACAGTTTGGTTTCTGGGAACCAGACGGGCTGGCATGCTCTCGCTATTCCTTGTGTTCTGTGGCATGTGACTTAATCTGTGTCTTAAAAATAAACTGATTTTCATTTTAATAATTCTGGGTTTCCAGTTCAAATTTTAAGGGGGAAAGTTGTGGATTAGTATTCTAGAGTTCATTTAAAACAAGAAGAAAAATGCATCCATCCAACTTGATTTAAAAGAATTCTAGTCTTAATACTGGAATAAAATTCTTACGACATGTATGACATGATTTTAAGACTTGCTTGTTCCTCTGACAGAGTCTGGCAAGTGAATTGACTTGACTTTGATCTGTTTTGCAGTTTCCTTAGAATATTCTCAATGGTCTGTAGTCCAGGGAGAAAGAGTTAATTCAGGCACAGGTATAGAACTAATCTTGCTTGTGCGTGGTAAGGCATCATACAGATCAGAGAGAGAAGCAGACTGGCCAGGAAGTGAAAGGTGTTTAGCACCCTTGCAGCCGCAGAGCTGACACAGCATTGTTAGTACTTCAACTTACACCTGCAACCTAGCAGCTTTCACTAAATGAAATAAATTTTTGGAAGGAGTGCTTAACTTTTCTTTTCTCTTGTTTGTTCAGGATTGATATTGCCCAATGGAGATATCAATTGGAATTGCCCCTGTCTGGGTGGAATGGCTAGTGGTCCCTGTGGGGAACAGTTCAAGTCAGCCTTTTCTTGTTTCCACTATAGCACAGAAGAAATAAAGGGGTCAGACTGTGTGGACCAATTCCGTGCCATGCAGGAATGCATGCAAAAATACCCAGATCTTTACCCTCAAGAGGATGAAAATGAAGAAAAAGAGAAGTCAAGCAAAGATTTGGAAGCTACTCCTATGGAAGCTTCTGCTGTCAAAGAGGAGAAGCGATCTAGCTAATGAAGATGCAAGGAGGCTGTTGTCTCCATTTCTCATTTTCAGAGACATGGACTTTTTCAGTATGTCTGTCTTCTGAGTCGTCAAGAAACGTTTCACCATTGTTCTGTACACTGTATCATAGTAAATAATTTATTGCCAAAGGAGAAATCTCAGTGCTACAGCCTTGCAAATAAATACTGCAGAAAGAATGAGTTTGCGTATGTACTGTTTAACCCGCTATCAAACACAGTTAATACTTTAACAGCTGGTTTTTATCCTCAAGTTCTCCTTGAGTTTTGACTTGAATAATGTGTTTAAATATATAGCTTTCAACTAAAATTCCACTAGCACACCAGGTCTGTCTTCATTTCAGTATGTTCTGATCAATAGCTGCTCCTTTTCAATGTATTCTGTTCTGTTAATAGAAATTGCATTAAATGATTGTTTTTCCTTAAAGATTTTTTTTGCCAGAGTGATACAGAACATTGAAAATGGCCTAAATCTAGAATTTGTAAAATAATTTCAAATGGTCATACTGGATTATCGTTGCATTTTACTACTGGCGTCAGGTAAGGACTGCCAGAAAGATGTTGAAATGTGTGTCTCCTTTGATTTCATTTACTTATTGTGATGGCTTTTGCATTTCTAAAAATGATGTTACGCAACCGTTGATAAAGGTGAATGGAAAGAATGTTGGTCACTGGCTTTATTTTTGCTCTGAAACTAGATGTTTTGGGTTCCTTTAGTTAGTACCTGCTCCTGCAGTGTATAGACAGGCTCTTGTGAAGTACTTTGAGAACACAATGAAAGTGTTACCTGGTGTAATGATCTCAAAACAGATACTGTGACTTAAGTGCATATTAAAAAGCAAATACTTTTTACCTTCATTGAAAGCTCCTGTGTCTTTGTGGTGTGGTGTGGTTTTTTTTGTTAACACTACTTGGATTTGAATAATTCTTCTGCCTTGTAAGCAGGCTTTGAAACAATTTGTGGGTTGTAAAGATCAGTTGCTCCAGCTTGTTAGATTTTTATTCTTGTCCCATTCATTTCTCTTCAGCCTCAGGTAGGAAGGTACAGAAAATGTAAAGCATTTTCAGTAGCTATAGTAGACTGGATCATGAACCAGCACTACAGAGGACCTGAACAGCTATTAAAATATTTGAGAATTACTTTAGAGGTGCAAATAGTTTAATACCTGTAGGTAAGGGAATGCTACATTGTTTTTCTTTCCTAGGAAAATGTAGGCTGTGGGAATTGTTCTACAAAACAAATTGTACCTGTGGCTTCAGTAACTGTTCATTGCAGGGTTGATTTGTTTTTTTTGTCTCCTTATGTGTTGGTTAACTTAACCAAAGCATAAAAAGTTGTAGCGGCAATAATGCAGCCCAGTAAGTCTAGTAATGCTTAAACACTTGCTTGTCTCTGTGGGCCGCAGTCTCAAGTGCTCAGCAGCATTGCTTCCTTATAATGTTTTGGTATGTTGTTTGCGTAAGTTATTTCAGTGTTAGTGATGGTGCTTCTGAATGTTTATGAGGAATTTCTGTTACATTTTGCAGTGTGTTTGAGCTGTTTATATTTCGGTACAACTATTGGATCCTCAAAAAAAATGCGGGCAATTAAGCAGCTGACAATTACTCAGTTCTGAGGGCATGGATAGCAGGTACTCTCCGCATCTCTCTGCTTTTAAAAGAAACAAGTGTGACAGAGCTTCTCAGTGTAACTCTTTTCAGGCGTAGGAAGACAAATGCCCAGTTAACCTGAGTAAATGGGCACAAAAGCAGCAGTGATAAACCTTGGCACTTAGGCAATTGGAGCATGAAAATGAAATCTTAGGCAATCAGATAAACACTGGGCACCAAATAAAAAAAAAAAAAAATCGCATGCACCCAAGCTTTTGGTTGTTCAAATGGAAATCCAATGCGTTATTTGTGAAGAAGCAAGAGCCATTTGTGAAGGGGTGCTCTGTTCTAAGAACGGTTTGCCTCCTATTTTTTTCTGCTCTGCTTTTCTTTCCCACGTTGCCTGAATGCTCTACAGGTTTTGGATTTATCCTCTGTAACAGTATTTATAGCATCTGTGTACAAAACATAAAATGCAATAATTCTGGTCCTACAGTAGCTAGGGACCTGAATCTAATACTGACAGAGGGAACTTGCATCATGTAATCAGACATATTTGAAGGTGTTTAGGGTGGGGTTGCTTCTTTTTGACTCTGCTGTGGCTTGGTAACCTGTTGTGCTAGATCCAGTACAAATATGGAATAAGTGTAATGGCCTTACATCAGAAACTCTGAAAACCACTATGTAATGTGTTTGAGGTGTTTTGAGAAAGGAAGTCATAGCTCTAATCCTAAAGAGGTCTTTGTGGAAATTGTTGGTTTCTTTTCCTCCTATCCTTGTCAAATTGTAAATTAGCATAATTGTCATCACTTCACTGCATTTGCATTCTGGATAATCCCTTAAAAGTTGAAGTGATGTAACTTGGACTAAAAAAAAAATGAAGTCTCTCATTCTCCTGACCTACTCTCCCCCCATCCCCTTGCTTCTGCTCCTGCTGTGAGTGCCAGCCTGTTCTGTTTTTGACTGGTTTTTGTTCGTTGTTTTTTATTTTTTTACCATTAAAAACTTGAAATAGTAATAAAGATTTGCTTGACAAGGAATTAGGGCTATATGTTGAGACACTGAGTCCAGTCCCTCCTGTTTTCTGGTTCAGTTCTTAGAGTACATTTCCTGCCATGGAGTTTGTATTTTGCTGTGTTAAGAGAAGTAAAATGCAGACTTCTTTCTGGATTTCAAGTTCGTGACAATCATGTAGTATAGCTTGCACTTCAGTGAAAGATTAGGAATTAGAAGGTAGATCAACAGTAAATCCATACTGCCACTTCCTTGGACGGGTGAAAGTAAAGAAAGAGAAACTATTCTGTGTGGACTCTGCAGCTGATTTTGATGGTGCAGTTTTAGGGTCATGTTGTCTTTCTTGACCATTATATATCCCTTGAAAGTATTACAGAATTTACGTGGAGATTTCATTTCCATCTCTACTACTAGACTTGTTTTAAACTCTAGATGAACGGGGAAAATTAAATTGCCTGGAATTTCTTTTTTTGCTATGCAAACTAACGCAGTTGTCTATGTATAGATAACGTAACTCCTTGTTTCTATTATGTTTCCCAGCATTGCTTTGTTTACATGATTTTTCTCTTATAGTTGCATGCTCCCATTTTAAATCTAAAATCAATCAGTAGTTATTTTAGTATGTAATAAAGATGATAAAATGATCCCTGGCAATATGTGGCAAGCTTGTGAAATAAGCAGATAAGTTGCGTTTTTATTGTCTGGATACAAAACTTAGAGCTGCATATAGCTGTCTGTTCTAATGTGTTTGTTATTTTCTGCATAAATAATATCTTGGTTCTCTGCCATAAATAAGCTGGTTCTTGGCAGGGGAGTAGTAGTTTCAAATGTTTTTCAGAAATTGCTTGCATGGAGTAATTTTGTAATGATTTTATGCATGGTGTATTAGCTGCTTTTGTATGTCAAGTCAAAACTAATCATTGGTGGGGAGAAGGAAAGCTTTCATTATGAAATAATTGTTCTTTATTTAATTCTATGCCTTTTAGTTGATCTCTTTCCTATAAAAACTGATGTGTTGAATGTGATTAAATATTAGAGTTTAGCTAAAAAGAACTGTTAACAAGGCATGAAGCACTTCTAGATGTAATAAAATGTTTTTAATACAAATTACTTAGCCCAAGCAGTTATGTGCAGATATAATCCCAGCTGGATTTTATCGATTCAGTTTTTAGAATAAAAAGAGGTGGTTTTAATTGTATTCACACTACAGGCTTTTATCATTGCTCCTAAAATACCGCTTTGTACGATATTACTATGTAATACTTCAGTTTTCCAGTTTTAATCATTCTTCTTCAGTTGTTGCATACCCTTGTAATTCTGGAGCTAATGCAGCAGTGAAGCTGGAACCCCTGCATGATGCAGGCCAGAAATTCATATACAACTTGTGATAACTTGCTCGTTAGGATGGGGTTGTTCCTGCAATCCACTTAAACTTGAATCAGTGGAGCATGTGTCACATCTCCTGATGTGGCTAAAGATTGCCTGTAAAACTTGTCTCTTATAGGTGATTGTTTTAACATAAAATATATTCTAAAATATAGTTTAACTACTGAAAAGCAGTTAAAGTTAGACCAAATTGCATTTTCAGAATGTGTTTGAGTTACTCATTTTTTCTGCTTTTCTCTGCAGTACAGCCTACCTGCATTTTAAAAACCTAACTTTTAACTGGTGTTTATTAACTTTCCTGGAGATATGACCTTGCTTTGGGTGTGAAAATGACCATGTTATTTCCCCCTGCCCTGCAACAGGAATGATGTATGTCTAGAGGGAGATGTTTGTTTTGCAGTTTATTCTAAAGATCGCTGGATTTGGGGATCTGGCAGGGCTGTGTTGGAAACAAGATCTATATCCTATGCAGTTCTTTCTGAGAATGTCCTTGTTAAACCTTACAGTGATGTCTCCTGTTCATCTAAGGCACTTATCTGATCACATGTCAATGAATCTCTTTGAGCAAAGTTGTTACCTAAATGGGCAGAACCTACTTTCTTATTCCTAGGGAAGGAAAAAAGGATATTATTATGCTTCTTAGACTCTTGTTTTACTTCTCATTAAAATTCTAGCAGTGTTAGTGTGGGACAGTGTAGAGAAGCTACCAGCAGTTTGTCGTTTATTCTTAATCAGCTCTATTCATTGGACATGACTTCATTTTGTTGAACAGCACCAGCCTGTCTGCAGTTGTTTTTCAACTGCTTTTAACCCCTCTGGAGCTGTTTTGTTAGTGATACTGAGAACTTGAGAGAAGACTCACCCAATAGAGTAAGAGTGGAGAAGTGCAGCAATGATTATGACACCAATGTTATAATTCTTTCCCACTAATGCAAGCTAGTACCTAATATGGTTCATGGATCAGTGTGAAGTTACTTAAAATGTCAGACTAGGTAATTGAATTCCTAGCTAGAACATGAGGTTCTCAAGGCCTGAAACATTAACATGTTAGGCTTTTTTTTTTTTCTTACTGTTCTCCCCTGTAGGCTAGTTCTGACTGCATAGGGTAAGATGACTAGAATTCTAGTTCAAGACTTACAGATCTGTAGCTGAGCATGGAAGAAGCAGCA
>JAVKLA010000036.1:12792770-12803102 GCA_034782735.1 Sagittarius serpentarius | reverse complement strand
TCTATCTCAAATATTGATGTATCTTGATACTATGAAGCCAAGAAACAGGTCAAAGACTGCTAAAATACTGAAATATTAGTAAATGTAATACATAACTTTCTACTAAGACACCCTGAGCAGTTCAGACTGCTGCTATTAACATGTTAATAGCATTAGTAAAAGCTTGCAATGGGTTTTGCACCCACCGCTGTCAGAAGCACAAGGGTTTATGATTAGAGTACCCCGTGCGTTCATCCAGTGGTTCAAGCTGGAACAGCCTTTTCATGCATTTAGATCCACTGAAAGTAGCCCTGTACAACACACTGAAATGTTTGGAATGTTGCTTAATTTTCTGCCATTTGCTAATTTGAAATTATTAAATACTTTGTCCTGCTTGTGGAGAGCGTGGTGTTTGCTGCTTGATAGACAAAAAATGCTTTTAATAATTCAAGGAAAATAAACTTCAGGTAACAAGTTTCATCCAGTGGTGTCAGGAGTGGAATGTATGGCCATGGCTGCCTAATGTAGGGCTGTGATTTTTCTACTGTCTGTTACTGGCTTTACTTTCTTCAAGAATCCTTGGACTTTTCCTTTATTTCTTCTTTCTTGTGTGTGTGTTTCCTCCAGTGAATTCCATGTTCTTTCCTAAACTATAGTCAGCAGCCAGAGCCAGAATGGAGGGGCAATTTCTGAAACAGGAAGAAATGCTTTTGCTGTTGTTTTTTGGGGTTTGGGTTTTTTTGGTTTGGTTTTTTTTTTGACAAATAGCTTGTTGTAAATTGGTATTGATGTATCTGTGAACAGACAGCTCATGAAGGCCCTGTTATAGCCAAAACAAAGAGCACAGGAAGATTTGTCGTGATTGCACATTGCAGATTAATCCAGATGCCGCAACAATGATATGGAGGGTAAGTGGACGTAGGGTTTGTTGTACCAGATCTGATGACAGGTCCAGTTGATTGGTTTGTTTCTGAATGTGACAAGTTCCTTATGCCTCCTAAGAAGGTGAAAGCATCCCCTCATAATGCACTTGTTCCCTTCATAGGGTGCTGTATGGGAGCGGGGTGTTTGATGTCCACATCTGTGGTTTCTGACATTTTTCTTACTGTTATGAGAGTGTTCCTGCCTCTACCCTGTTCCTTTTGCTTTGTATTTTGTCTCCTTCTTGTATGCCCCGCAATACTAGTATTGCTTCCTTTTCCTCTACAGCCAGACACATTTCTCCTTACAGGTACTGGCTGTGTTCCCTTACCTGGCCCAAGGGGCCATCTCTTCTTTCTCCTTGCAAAATAAAGAATCTAAACTAATGAACTAGGTTGGATCCAGCTCATTTCTTCCAGTTTGGCCCTGCATGGAACAAGCAAAGGTTGGCAGAATTTGATAGCTGGATGCCATGCTTGTTAGCATTTCCTGTGCTATCTGTAAAGCTGCTGATTTAGAATTAGTCCAGTTGATAACCATTACGTTTTTATACTGGAAGTGTGTACAGATGTTATTAATGGGCATTGCCTGCACAGTTCACGATTGAAATATCCTCAGTGCTTGTGATTTTTCTCATAAAGGCCATGTTACAAATGAATTTGAGTTAATATTTTCAGAGCTAGACTCACAATTATTCAAATGCAGAAGAGCCAAGGGCCTGAGGATCTGGGCTAGCAGAACTTGTTCTGTACATTGTCCCATACTGGCCTATGTTACTTGTCACGAAAGCACTGCACCTGACGTAAAGCTACTATCTAGTACCAATAAACAGGGACAGTCTCCTATCAAAAGTCTCTTTTAAGACTCAGACTTGTGCGTTTGAAAGTGGTACATCATAATGTTTCTCATCACTAAGCTGCAAGACGAAAGAATGATGGCAATATTTATCATGTCATTAATGTATGAAGAATGAAGACTTAGAGGTCTTAGAGGTACAGTTTTCTCAATAGAAGTATACAGGTAAGGTAAGAACTTGTACAGGACCCCAAAGAGTAAGTGCAGCTATAACGTAGAGTTGCAAGGGTAAGTCTCTGTAATACGCTGGCTTGATTTTAAGTATGGAGACCAACTTCTATCTACCTAGGTTCTGAGCATTTATAGGTAGGGCATCTTCCACCTACCTGTCACGCATTTCTGTTTTCATGCTTTGCATCCCACAAATCAGCTCTGTGTAAAGGAGCTGTTAAGTATTTTTTTTAGACCTCATTAGATCTCAAACCAGTAAAACTTCATGTGTATATTTCTAACGGGGAATTAAGCACCTGCAAGTACCTACATGTAAGATTTTGCAGGATTGGGGTTTGATCAGTTATTGAATTAACATGCCATTTACATAGATTAACTGTACTTGTCTTGTGTTTCTACTCGGTACGTGTTCTCATACCAAATGTACTTTTTTTTTTTTTTTTTTTGGTGAATTGCTCAGTATCATGATTGCCTTATTAGCTTTTCTCCATTTTTCCGACTCTGTGCTTAACACTACTGAAGCAAGAACCTGATGTTTGGAATGCTTGTAGTTTATTAACTTAAAAAGAATTAACGTGCATGCGGTTTGAGGATTGCATGGTTTAAAATGTTAAAAATAGATCCCAAACCTCACATCAGTATAAGTGTCTGAGTATTTTTAATTGAAGTTTTAAGTACAAAAAAAAAAGTGCTACAACACGTAACAAATAACACATTAACTTTTCCAGGTCTGGGGGACTTGAGGGAGCACATTATGTAAATTATATCAATTCAAAGAAAGCTTACATCAAGCAGCATGGGAAAATTATGAGACATGGTAAATGACACAGAGAAAACTTACTCTTTATAGCAGTGAGCCACTCTCAGAAGGGCAGTGCACAAAGGTAGTGCATAGGTACATTTTCCTTCTTAGCTGCTTGCCAACAGCAGAAGCTGGAGAAGCATTAGTAGCAATATGTTGGTACATTGGAGTTAGGGCTTAGCACTCACTATGGCCATTTAATGAACTACTTTGATGCTTTAAGGGTCCACGTTGCCAGAATGATCATGTATTCATGGATACATGTGCTGCACAGCTGTTACAGAGAGCTACTTTGACCTCCAGCAATTGAGTTTGCTGCTATCTGTGAAAAGTTACATGTGCTTCTGCTTCAGTCACCTGCCCTATTATAAATTTCCTGCAGCTTTCCAGACTTGTGGGTAAAGGCTTTTATTTCACCCTTATGTAGGATTTCCAAGTGATACATCATTGCTACTGTTTGGTATGTGGTTGCTACTGCTTGTAAGACACCTTGTCGGAGTGCTGTGGGCGTGTTCATGTGGCCATTTTAAAGACACGTTCCATTTTAGATGTGCTAACAGACACTGTCCAGTCACTTCTGTATTGGGCAAATGCATCCTTTTTTCCATATTGATAGTCTTTGTATTACTGTGCCACCTAAGACACCCAGTCACAGAGAGGATCACAAGGTATGTAATATTGTACACGGGCCTACAAATCAGTTATTTTTTGGTACAGGAATACCATACCTTTTATGTTAGTTCTTTTAATTTACTATGTATGACCTTGTTTGCTTGTTCTGAGGAATATGTAACAGCTTCTGTTAGGAAGACAGCTGTCATATTGCACTGTGTCATGCTGATACTCATTTCAGGTACCAGTACACAAGAAAATAACTTTTTTCCTTTCCAAAGTCTCCTGGTGATCAATTTAAACTCTCATCTCTTCTTTAATCCATAGCTATTATAACTTAATCCTTGCAGTTCATTTCTATTTAGATACCTATTTTCAGACAGGCTACCTGGATTGTAGCACTGTAGAACAAAGAGATTGCACATGGTAGCTCTGAGTTGGAACTTTATTCTATTTATTTTTCTTCTCCATGAACTCAAAGATACCTGATTAGCAGAAGTAGTGATAGCAATAAAAAGTCAACTTGCAGTGTTGACTCCCCTTAATGTGCTTTCGTTTGTCACTTTCAAATCAAATTCCATACTTATGGAATACCTGCTACTTTGCAGAGAAAAACCATTAAACACGAGCTAGTGGTTGGAAGAAAATGTGCGGTCTTTCTAACTAATGAAGGGAATGAAGTAGACTTAGCTATATAGGTACCAGCAAGTAAATTAGACATTCAAAAAGAATGGGAAATTAGGAGGAGGAGAATAAATTAGCTGAATATTTTTGGGTTCACCCACTCCACTTGCTTTACGCTTTAGAGAAAAGTGTGTGTATGTATTACCTACTTTCAAGATATCTGAAATGTGTGATATGTTGATGACTATCTTGTTTGCATAGAACAGTGTTTGCATTTGGTAGTCATTAGTCATTGTATTATAGTAGGCCCTAAGAGAACACACCAGGCTACCAATATTCTTGTTCCAAATAATAGTATTTCTACTAGCAGTAGCTAGAAATGCTTGTAAATTACCATGTTAAAATATAACCTTCACCCACAGAAAGGAACTATGCAGATGTTTACCCTCCCCACAAAAACACCAATCTGGCACAAAAAGTGGAATATGGGAGTTTGCTTTAATGTGGTACTGACCATAAACCAAAATGGAATATGAACATCATTAAATAAGATCCCCTGCAGGTAAAATGGCCTCTATTGAAAAGCATGTTCCTTAGCTTAGTACTAAACCTACACTTGATTTTCATTTATTCTGAGAGGCCCTTTGAGAACAGACTGTAAATTCATGCACACATCTTTATTTTTATTGATATTTGAAAGAGAACTAGTCAATCTTTTTGTTGCGAGAGGATTTCTGGAGACATTAAAGAAAGCAGTTGCTATGCTCTTAATTTCTGTAAACTGACATTTCAAATTAAGCCAAATTCCTTGGTTAAAAAGTGTTTTATTGCATTAATTAAATGGCTTGTTGGAGATGTCACATTGTTGGATACCGCTTTAGGTAACAACAAATAAATAATGAAGTGAAAGAGGAAAAGCAATGGCAATGGAGGAGGGGAGACTTCCTGAAAAGGGGGGAGGAAGAAATGTTTGTGCACTGTAGGGAAAAAAGGGGGGCTTTTATTTTGCAGTTATCTGCCTGTCATCCATTTCCAAATGAGCTGAGGATTTTTCTGCCGTTCAACCAATATGAAGTTAGAAGGAAAACAGCAGCAAATGGAACGAAAGAAGCAGGTTTTTCAGGTTCCTAGTGATAAAGAGAACAAACTGATGGCCTAAATTGTAGACTGGGACTTCCATCATTCTGCATTAGTATTAGGTTTTTCTAATTACTCCACGTGCCAGTCAGACAGTGCTAAATGAAGATATCTCCTCTTTGCTGAGAGCATTAAAAAACTATACACATGGAATAGAAATATGCAGAAGTAGCATGTGTACATGCTTTTTCTGTGTAACCCCTGAAAGAATAGACTGACTCATTATAATTTCTGCTTTACTTGAAAAGGGAATGTGCTCCAACCAGCTTCATTTGATCATGAGCCCTTAAACAGGGGACATGGGTCTTAAACTACAATTTCCTGAAAATATTGTGTTAGGGAATGATTTAAGTAGCTACTTCTTAATTACTATGACGTAGGATAAAATTGATTGAGAAAGAATGCTTTTGCAGAACAGAACTGTTTTTACCTAGAGTGCAGTTGTTACCACTTCTGTACTTCTGTGGAGGGAAAAATAATCCTCAGGCACAATGGGAAGGCAGCCTAACTTCAGTATCTTAACCTGAAGTGTGACCAAGAGAAATAAAGCAGAATGAAAGCGCTAAGTGCAATGAAATGCCAGTGGTCTTGAGCACAGTTCAAACAGCCAGGTTGATCTCACAGGAACTATAGCTACCTCATTTAATACACAGTCCAGCCTCGTAGCTTTTGTAGTGTAACAGTCTCAACACTAGAGCAGCTGCTAGTTCCTCACATGTTTTGGCTCTTTCCTAGCATTAAGGCTTTTTAGTGGTAATTACTGTGAAACCTTTGTGATGTTACAGACTGAAGTACTACAGCAAAGAGCAAAATGACCTTAGAGAGCAAGGGTTGGATTTAGAATCCAGTTTGAGCCAAGGTGGTTTCTGCAGCAGACCTTGGTGCTAAGCATTGATGATAGCAATGTACATCTATAAAGGACCTTGTCTCAAGATAAGTAACATGTTATTTTGTTTCCGTTCAGCAATGGGATAATATTGCCTTCTAGAAAGCAACCCGTTATATTGGCATAATTGCAGTCTGATGTTAAATCAATCTGAGCTCTTTTAAATAAGTATTATTTGATATGCTTGTTTAGTAGTATGCCACTTGTAAAGCTGAAAGAAGTTGCTGCCTGTTAGTGATCACTTACAAAGAAAACTACACCCAAGTAATGAATGCATTATGTAAGCAGCTTATACATATTAGTATCAGGCTCTGACCTGAAGTATGGAAACACTAATCCATATCTTCAGTTTTGCCTTGTAAAATGATTCTGACTGTGTGGAATCAGGCTGAAATGAAGAACTGGCTTGTAACCTATGTATGATGCACTAGTTAATTTTGTATGATAAGGCTGTGCATTTTTTGAAAAAAGTAGTTATGTCCCAAGTTTCCTGTGTAAGCATTTGAAAGGGCAACAGATGGTAAGTCTGCTTTCATCACTTCACCTAGGAGCCTGTTGAATGGGAACGCCTGAACTAACTACACCTTTCACTGCAGTGTTACTAAAAGGCAAAATTCAGCACTGTAACTTCTGAAGCAGAAATTATTTGCACCCAGTTTGAAGAATATCTGATACTTGTTTTCCCAGATATGCGTTCCAGGGTTTCACCAGGCTGTTCATGTTCACAAGGAGTTTGCTGGTCCTAGAGTCCTCCTGGCCTGCTATAAGATAGTCAGTACCTAGTTAAAAAAAAAAGGGGGGCGGGTGGGGGAAGGGAAACTTCAGTCAATAAATAGAAGAAAACAGAACTAAATGCAGAATTTCTCTATTTCATAAGGATCTGGCATGTAGCGTCTTAGCCAGCTTCATGCAGTTTATGCATGTGCTGTTTTACGTGTATACATACTTTCACATGCGTATTGTCAATGCTGACTCCTGGGCAGACAGGTTCACTATGATTATGCTCAGGAATTACAACTACAAATTGATTTAGTTCCAGTGGCCATGCCACTTACAAATTCAACACCTCCATGTGCAGATGACCAGGTTTGAGTCTGATCTGTTGCTAGGAAGAAACTGTTCATGCTTGTATAGAAAGGAGGGTAAAGGTGGGTGTAAAAGCCCCAAGAAGAGAGAAAAACTAAGGTTTCCACCATGAGTCAGGGCATACTTGATCTTGGGGCAGGGGGTCTGTCAAGCAATATGTTGAAATCTGCAGAACTGTAGTGAGTGGGACCTGTCCATAGCTTTAATTTATATCAAGAGGCAATGGCGTAACAGCTGTATCTCTAGCATCTGAATGTCCTGTGATATTTTCCTTCTTCATCATATTTAAGCAGTATGTTTTATCCATCTTTGAGGGCTCCCACAGCTTCACAGGGAGCACTGGTAAATAATTATGCACAACTGTGCCACTGGAGTTTAAGTAAAGGAAAACACCTTATTCATTTGGACTACATTGAGCCAAAAATTTTATGTGTGAATTCAAGAACTACCCCCAGAAAGGGAGCTGAGGGTCCCTATTACCCGTCAGTGCAAATTCAGATGCAGTCTTTCACCTGATGCAGATAATGGAAGACAAAATTTGTTTCTGAGACAGTACAGGTCATTTTGCCATAACAGGAAAAATTCGTACAAAGTTTGATTTGAAACAACTTTTCCTAAAACAGCTGTCTCTTGTATGTGACTAATTACAACTGAGAACTTGTCTTAAAGGTTAGATTAAACCTTATGTTTTAAGTGAAGCACAAGGAATTCCTTTCACTCAGTAGATATGTTTTTAATCTACTCAGAGGAAAAAAACTGGGATAATTTTTCTATCTATTTTCCTGCTTTTAGAATGATGACAAATCACCATTTTCTGTGGTGTACAGTTGAATAATGAAACATGATCCCCAGCATACACTACTGGTCACCCTAATGACACCCAAAGTCTTTGTCTTATTGGGATTTGATCGCAGGACATGGTCCCAAAGACTTGGAACATCCAGTGATACAAAGAAAAGCTGTGAGTAATTAAAATCTGTCAGAACTGGACACCTAGCATGTACTTGGGCACTTACGGATGTGGTTTAGTGGTAGACTTGGCAGGGTTAGGTTTACAGTTGGACTTGATGGTCTTAGAGGTCTTTTCCAACCTAAATGACTCTGATTCTACTTGAAAAAATCGAGTCCAGGCTCAAAGTTGCAGGATTCCAAGATTTAATCAGAGTTTTTAGCTGTTGTTCAAGTAAACATATTTCTCTCTGTGGTCCAATAAGTTATACTGCAGGAGAGGCAGCAATAGGGAAGGTTGAATTGAGGAATGTATCTGCTCAGCCACTGCTAACATTACTCAGTTCTAGTACGGAGCTTTGCAGTCTATAGCGTGATGTTTCTGCCTGCAGCAGAGCTGGGGAGAAAGTTGATGCTTTCCACTACCCTACTTCTCCACTCCACTGCTGCGGGGGGATTCCCATTATTAAAAGGGAACAAACATGGATCATTCTGATAGAATGTGGTTAGGGAGCAAACCTAGAGACTGTTTATTTACTTCAAAGTAATTCAAAGGGCTTTATTTACTTCAAAGATTATTTTTTCTAATTGTTAAAGATTTTCCTGTCTTATGTGGTTTGAAATTAAATTCATTTGGTTTTATGCTCTCCACCCATGATTGGTTTCCAATATGCTGCAGATTGTCAGCTTTAGGCTTTGATGGAACAAACCATTAAATGCACTAGAATTTACAGTAGAGGAAAGAAGGAAGACTTACTTCTCATTATTTGAAACCATCACAAAGGCATAGAAGAAGTTAGATTCCTTCCACTTTCCAAAATTTTCTTAATAATTTCTAGTTTTTCCAAAAAGAAGTAAAGCATGATGTGAGAATACAGAGTGAAAAGGAAAACTCTTTGGACATAAAACTACAGGGATTTTTTTTTTCTCATAAACATTCTTCTAGTCACAAATATTCTGGAAGATCAAATAAAGTCACTGAAAGTACAACATTTCCAGGAGGTTTGGGCTTTTTGGTAAAACTTTGTTCGCTGATAAGAAAATGCTTTTTACTGCAGCTGTCTAGTGACTCCTCCTTTGGTGTGCATGAATCAAAGGACTCTGCCCCAGAAAGATTGATGGGAAGTATTGAGTAGCCATAGATAATGTTCATAATGAATTGTCACCACTGTTTACAGGGGAAGGAAAATTCCTGGTAAGCATTTTGTCCTTACCAGGATTGAGAATGGGACATGTACATCCCCTGTTGGTCCAGGATTCTGGGTAAATGCTTCTGTTGCTCCGAGCAATTTTCACTTTGCCTGATTTCAGGACCTTCTTCACTTTCACAACAACTTCTGCATGGGTCCCTTTGTCATGAGCTGACAGGATTCTTGCTTTTATCACTGCCAGAAAACATATCAAGATGGAAACCAACAATGAATTTTGGTTTATGCTGCTAAAATGTAGAGTTTTAACACCTTGAAAGAAGGTGTGGAAAAACACTGCAGTTGTACAGAAAGTGTATTCCAATGCTTGTCCACTTCAGTCATGGTTCCTCTAAATAAATTTGGAGTATTAAAACCAGGTTTTTCTATAGAAGTAGTTAACTGATCCTTTAATCATGTTATTTAGCAACTACTTTTTAATGGGCTGATGTCAAATGCTTGGAAATCATAGGAAAGCACTTGTATGTATGTATACATAGGAAAGATGGAAAAAACACAGCAGCTAACAGTCTGATTTTAAGTGCACTGATTCTAGGCTTTATATTTTGCAGTTTAAAAACTTGTGTTGAGCTTTAACGCTGGCCTCTCAAAAATTTTGTCCTGTGGGAAGGGACTGGCTGCTCTACAGGAAGGAAGTCAGGAAGTTTCCTTTCTGACTGCAGGCATGTCACATGGCTAAAATTCCACAATTGCACAACAAACCAGAAAAAGTATTTTTATTTTGTGGCCCAGCATCCGCTTGCCATGATAAATTTCTGTTCCTTTAACTGAATAGGATCCCATAACTTTTTGGCAGGATATCTAGATCAGCCCCACAAGCAGGCTTTGTTGTGTCATGACACAAGCACATCAGACCTTTGGATCCCAGAGCTTTCCTTTCTTGCTTCATGTGATGGTGTGAACCAGGTGTTCATAAACAACAGTATTAAATACATTCTTGGTGAACAAGCATGGCTATTTGAACCTACATAATGACTGCAAAAACAATGGTAGTTTAGATGCAAAGTTTTTATCATTTATTCTTGATGTCCTGGTTTTGGCTGGGATAGAGTTAATTGTCTTCCTAGTAGCTGGTACAGTGCTGTGTTTTGGGTTTAGTATGA